>LR738710.1:748766077-748800110 GCA_902687465.1 Secale cereale
CCCCCCCCCCCCCGGATGTACTTCGGGCGCAAGGTAGGTTCTGGAACGCTGATTTTTTATATAATTTTTATGGATTTTTCCTGACAGTTCTCGTAATGTGAAAACCTGAAATACAAAAACAGCCGAAAACAGAAACTGGCACTGGGGTGCACTGGATTAGTAGGTTAGTCCAAATATGATCAAAAGTGTATGGAAGTGTATGAATATCATAGCCATATCACCCAAAAGTGGCATGGAGCAAGCAGAAATTATAGATACGTTTTGGACGTATCAGCGTGCCGACACCCTGATAGTAGCCGCGCGTATCTCGTCTCAGGCCACTACCGGATGGGCGATTCTACAGGTTTTTACCAGCCCTTGAGTTTCCTCGAGGTGGCCCCGCAGACTCCCCAGTTTGGACCAACACTCATGTGGAGCACTGGCCCGGGTTGTTGATTAAGAAAAGGGTTAATTACTCCCTATGCAAGTTTTAGTTGTTAGGCAAATGTAGAACCAAAGTTGGGTCTTGCTGGAAAAGCTTTAGCGCTGAGCGGGTTATCGAGGGGGGCCCATAAACCCCAACCGTGTTAGGAACGCAAAATCCGAGAACATAGCACCGGTTTATCGGGTCCTAAGGTGGCATGAGTGGAACAAAACACCGAGCAAAAGGCCAAGCCTTCCACCCATTGCCAAGTATATAGGTGCGTTAATATATTTAAGAGATATTTTGATATTCCAACAGCAAGTTCTAACATGGAGCAATCTTCATCTTCATCTGCAACTAACAACGCTATAAGAGGGGCTGAGCAAGCGGGTAACATAGCCAAACAACGGTTTGCTGGGAAGGTGTCAAAGGTTAGAGGTTTCATGGCAACAATAGGAGGCTGACAAACAGACATAGGCATCGAGGCAATATCGAAAGAGCGAAACATCTAGCATAGGCAAAGATAGTAGTGATATCTAAGAATGGTCATCTTGCCTGGGATTCCGCAAGGAAGAAGAACAAGTCCATGAAGTAGTCGAACAAATCCTCACAACTCCGGAACGAAACCGAAGCTAACGAGAGAAGCAACCGGAAAGAAGCAAACAACACGGTAAACACACATATCATAAACATGGCATGATGCACAAACAAGTATGATGCATGTCTGGTTTAAATATGCATGGCATAGCAAAGTGCACAAACAATTCTACAAGTTAAGTGGAGCCGAATATGCAACGAGTTGCATAGTGACAAAACACCACATCATTTATTTAGTTGACTCTCGTTTATTTACAAGACAAGGTTAAATGTTTGTTAACATGGCAAGAGGTGAAGCATGAGCAAAACTACACTATCTAGGCAAATTAAATGAGGTCGGAAATAACAACAACAATTTCGGAAACTCCTCATGTCATTTAGCAATTACTGAAGCAACAACAATTTTAACCATTTAAATGTTGTTATCATGATGCTGATGACATTTTCAAGTTTTATGCAAATTTTAGTTAAAGGTTGACAATTAACAAGATATGAAGCATTTGGTCGCCACGACGGAAGGAAAGGAGTGTCCAGGCGACGAGAACGGAAACGGTGCCACGGCAACGTTCCGATGATCCGACAACTCGTCGAGAAGCCAGTGCAAAAGCAAGGTGGCGTGAGCGAGTCGAACAAGATCGTGGGTGCTCCCGGTTACCCGGTTCCCATGGGTTGGCGACATGGAAAAGAAGGACTTCGTGCAACGAAAGCTTCGGACATGGTGCAAACACACGGTTCATCTCATACATCACACATTCACATGCATTCACCCACGGGGTCGTCTCGGTGGTATACCTTTGTCGCGTGGATTTCCGGAGCAGATCGAGTTCGTAGTGGAAGTAGTCGTTCACGTTCGGAGAGGTACAAGCGGTCTTCGACAACGGTAGTGGTACTTGCACGTAGATGAACTTGACGGGTCGTCGTCACCCGGGTACTTGGTGTATCGTCATGTAGTCGTACATGACCCGTAGATGTACATGTCGTCGTAGAGGTACTTGACGCATCGTTTTACTTGCGTCCGGTGAATCCCGCGTAGTCGTACACTTCATCGTTGTGGAACTTGACATCCAAGGGTTCTTCGGGCATGGCAAGAACGGCCGGAGGTAACCAGCAGCAGGACGAAGGGGTCGGCGTCGTCCTTTGTGCTGAGCAGGGAGGCGGAGCTCCTGGAGGGCTGGAGGTGACAGGGACGTCGGTCGCGCGTAGGAGGAGCAGGGGACGACGGGCGAGGAGACACGGGAGGCGGCGCGGAGGCGCAGGGGCGGGGTCGACGCGCTGGAGCGGCGGCAGGGCGTCGAGGCTACACGACGACGGAGAAACGGGAAGAGGTGGAGGACCTGAGGCAGAGGTCGCGGATCCCGCCGAAGAACATGACATGCGGCGAAGCTGTCGGCTCGAGGTCGAAGCTCCTGGGCGGTGGGGTCGGCGACGCTCTGTAGGGCCGCAGCGGGGACGCGGCAAGGCCGGCCGCGGGACGCCATGGCGAGGCGCGGCGGGCACGCGGCGGTCGACGAAGCAGGGAGGAGGCCGCAGGTGGCGCGGAGGGAGACGGCGGCAGGGGTGCAGTCGGGCGATGAAGGCGGACGGGATCGGGTAGAGGAAGAGAGAGCGATGGGGAGGGGAGGGATCAAGCGGGTCCTGGCGGCGGTCGGTGGGAGCGATGGGAGATCGAGAGGAGATGAGGTCGGGCTCCTGGCGCTAGGGTTAGGAGTAGGTGGGCCTAGGGAGGCCGGCTGGAGGGAGGCCGCAGATGGGCCAGGAGGTGCGGGCTGGTCTGGTGGCTTGGGCTAGAAGGGCTGGTTCCTCCCCTTTTTTTTCCAACTCCTATTCTGCTTAACATTTAAACAGAGGGACTAGAAGAAAAAATAGAGAAGGGGTCTAGAAGAAGAATTAGAGTAAGAGGCCATTTTTCTTGGACTCATAAAAAGATGAGGAATTTAAATAAAATGGACGGAAGACTTTGAGAGATGAAGATTCAAACAAGTTTGAATAAAGTCAAATTGTTTGAATTTATAAATCCTTAGATGAAACCCAAATGGGCTGAAATTTGAGGACAAAGCTTGCGGCCGGGAATTAAGATAACAAAGGCATTAGAATTAATTGCAAGTGTGTTTGGTGAATTCCAAACAAATGGAATAATTTAATATAGCTCCCTAATAATATTAGGAGACTTTGTATAGGTTATAAAGAGAAATCACCATGTGAATATCCCTCGGTTTAAATGGATCGAGGATCCATACGATTTATTTAGTTGAGTTTTTAAAATTAAAAGACTTGATGGCATGATGACATGATGCAATGCAAAATAAATAAAGCAAGCACAAATGAAACACACGGGAAAAACCCGGAACATCTGGAATCTTCTGGAGCGTCGGTCTTCGGGCGTCACACCACGTCTATCTAAATCACTCGCTACTCTTTCCTCGCCTAAGTTTTTTTAGTTGACCGTTGGAAATAAAAAATCAAAATATTGAAAAAGTTCAATATTTTAAAGAAAGCTTCAATTTCCCCCAGAAAAATGTTAACAAATTCGAAAGATACATATTCTGAAAACAGTTCATAAATTTGAAAAGGTTGGATTTTTTTTATAAAACTTTACCAAATAAGAAAAAATAATTCCAAACTTGGAAAATGTTCATAAAAATGGGTAAATATTGTGAAAAAGTTCACAAATTTAAGAAAACATTTGCAGAATTAAAATAAGTTAATGAATTTTAAAGTTCACGATTGTGCTTAAATAAGTAACAAAAAAATTAACAAAAAAAGGGAAAACAAAAAATCCCCAAAACGGACAAGACCCCATCTAGAAATACCACGAATTAAAAAAAGGAAACGTTTCTGGCCGGGGCGCTGGCCGAATCTTTGACCGGTCGCTAGCCACGCTGGCTTCTGGCGCTTGCTCACGTGAGATTTGTTTTTTTGTTCGGCCCCACGTGGACCACTCCTCCCTCCTTATCCTTTTCTCAGCCACACGTCTTCATCCCCTACCTCTAGCCCCATCTTTCCCCTGGGCCATGTTTCTTCTTTCCCCTCGCCTCCTTCCCTATGCGCCTCCATCCCCTACCTCCAACCTTACGCGCACGCATCCCTCCTCCTCCCCCTTCCCTGGGCTGCGACTAGGCCACCACGAGCCCCATCGCCGGTGGCCAGGCGCTCCCTCGCCGGCCGCCATGGCTACTTGCTGCCATGCCCCGATCCACCCGCGTATACAAGTGTTGCAACTGTCACCTAGAAAAGCTTCAACAGCTATTGAAAAAATCTTCAACCATAGACATAAAAAGCTTCAATGGCACTGCACAATAAGGGGAAGCTGCAACCATAGTTGCATTTTGCTACTACCGGCGAAGCTTTTTGGTACATCCATCGGGGGGAGCTGCGACCTCGCGATGACGACAACGATGATTTGCTGCAATTGTAGTAGGATTTTGCTACTACCGTTAGAGTTTTTTGCTACATCCATGTAAGGCGGAGCTGTGACCTCGCGAAGACGGCGACGACGTTTTGTTACACCCGTAGTTTGATTTTGCTACTACCGATGAAGTTGTTTGCTACATCCATTTAAATGGCGTTGATTGACTGGCAGTCGTCGTCGATGTAATTCCGTGCAGCGAGTATCAATGGCGAGGGGCGGCGGCGGAGCTACAACCATCGTCGTCAAGAGCTGCAACCCGTAGGTGGAGTTGTTGCATGGGCCGAGGCGACAACGAGGCCGGGAGGGTGAGGACCGGTGACGAGAACGGTTGGCGAGGGCGGGGTCCGGCGGGCGACGAGGAAAACCGGCGAGGGTGGGGATTGATGATGGGGACGGCCACCGGAGGGGATAGGAGACGCGGCGCCGCGGTCCCCGAGCGGGACATGCAGATCCAGCCCGAACTGCCAGAGGAAAAAGAAGCTAGGGCGATCTGATTTTTTTTTGTATGGATCCAACTGCTGCGTGGCTCGCATCCAACGGCCTGGGCTAGACCGACCAAAACTTTCGACCGGTGCGCCAGCGCCTATAAGCGCCCATTAAAAAAACATCGCAAACTTCCCAAAGCGAGAACGAAATCCCACTACAGAATAGCCTGGTGCTTACTTAAGCACGGAATACAAACCGCTGGGCGAGTCTTCGTCTCGCTTAAGACAGAAGACCCCATCGCTGTCAGTAGTAGGTCAGCGTAAGAGCATCTCCCACGGCCGGGCTAAAAGACGCGCACGCGGTAAACTGCCATTTTGCCGCGCGCGGGACGTTTTCGCGCGCTTCAGCGGCGACGGAAAAAAAGGCGCGCGGAAAAAAATTGTGCGTGCGCTAGATTTGGCGCACCGTTTCCGGCGCGCCTATAAACTGCGGCGCTCGCCACGCATCCTTCCAACACTATCCACATCGTCTCGCTCCCTCTACCGTTTTCTCGCCTCGCCGCCGACGTGCCACCACCGCGCCACTATGCCGCCACGCCGCCGGGGAGCTTCGGGCTACCGCGGCGTCCGCGTGCGCCCGTCCGGCACCTACTCCGCCGAGATTCGGTCCGGCGACGTACGCCTCCGCCTCGGCACCTTCGACACCGCCCACGAGGGCGCCCGCGCATACAACGCTGTGGCGTGGCGCCTCCGGCGCTCCCGTTGGGAGATGAACTTCCCAGACGTGGCGACGCGGGAGCGGGCGCATGAGTTGGCGCCTCCCCCGCGGCTTATCACCGACGAGGATCATCGTGTGAACCGGAGACGGGAGCGCCGTCTCAGCCTAGCCGAGATGGATGAGGAAGCCATGGCGCTGTGGCGCCAACGCTTCCCGCAAGACATCATCAACGAGCAACAGTTCTTCGCTGAGAGGAGGGCGGAGAGGGAGGAGAGGAGGGTGGAGCGAGCCGCCTATCGCGAGGACAAGCGAACGTGGAAGGCGGGCGCTAAATTCAACATCACGCTAGAAGATGCGTCGTCCTGTGGCTCCAACGACGAGCGGTTCCTTGACGCCTACATTGAGACGTCGGAGGAGGACATCACCGAGGCGGAGTCTGAGTCGGAGGATGACGAGCAGTAGTAGGAGGCTATGGAACTATCTATGTATCGTAGGAGGGCGGAGTCTGAGTAGTTTAGAGGAGGCAATGGAACTATCGATGTATCGTAGAAGGAGAACTATCTATGCCATGTCTTTGTTTTGGACGTTTGAAATTCATTCATGTCCAAAATGTAATAACATATGGCAAGCGCCGGCTGCATTTTAGCGCGCCTGCTGGAGCTACGCGCGCGCGTCACATTTTACTGCGGCTGCTGGAGCCAACGCTGCGCGCCGCGCCAAATCAGGCGATGGGCGCGCTGCAAACTGGTTTTTAGCGCGTCGCGCGTTGGGCGACTGTTGGAGATGCTCTAATGTCCAGGTGGTTTTACCATGGTGATGCCACACTCGTCGCGTCCGTGTTCCATGGTGTCTAAGAAAAACTAGCGTCGCGTCCGTGTTCTCTTTTTGCTTTTGTTTATATTTAAAAATACAAAATACAGCAATGGAAAAATAAATTAGTTTCCTTTTAAAAGTGTTCATTGCATATTTTCATTAAAATGTAAATTATGTGTAAAATAATGTTAGCTAAACTTGTAATTGTTTTGTATCATTCAAGGCAAATGTATGTGGCATTGTGAAAATGTTCACACATTTCAAATGTAGCACTTGGCATTTAAAAATATAGAATGTAAAAATGTTCATGTAATTCAGAAAAAATATTTTATACCATTCAATAGAATGTGTGTGTGACAGTTAAAAAATGTTCACTCGTTTCAAACGAAATGTTCACGATTTTTTTATTATCCAATGTAAATGAATGTTCGCGTCAAAAACAAATTGTAACAGATACTTGATTTTTTTTTCTTTTCAAAATAAGTATATGAAAAAAAAATCATATCAGATGTATATAATGTCTTAGATGTACACATAAAATATACTATGTGAATGTGAATGTGAATGAAAAAATAGACATTAAAACATATATATGAAAAAAATGTTAATCATGTATTTGAAAAAATGATAAAAATGTTTGTTCACCATCTTGGAAGGTCTTTGAGTTGGAGGAAGCCCTCACAGATGGTTCATGTGTAAAGAAAATTAAGCACTTATGTTTGGTGTTTATTTTATAGTAGGTGATGAAGCAGAAATCCAATTCGGCTCTTGGGAGCATATGCTCCTTATAATGGTCATTATTCATATGCAGCCATGTAAGCCATAATGTACAATGATCTCACACCTGTTTAGTGATTCTGGAATTTGTGTTTTCTAAATGTCTGGGTAGAATTTACTTTAATCTGGGAACATTTGTGGTTTAGCTACTGGATCATTAGTGGGCTGATATATGACGATGAAATTAGCAAAAGAGATGGAGCTCCAGTTTTTTGAATCAATGTTGTTGCTTAGCTCAGCTATTACTACCTCTGTTAATAAATAGAAGACGTTTTTGCAGTTCAACTGAATTGCAAACATGCTTTATACTCCCTCCGTCCCAAAATAAGTGACTCAAAAGTGGCCTGTCTAATTGCTCATTTCACTTTCTGATTTTTTTTAAAGCGTTACATACACTGCTATCTGGTGGGTTATCCCTCTCCTGATGTTAATCAGTATTCAGACTGTTGACAAATACTCCCTCCGTCCGAAAATACTTGTCATCAAAATGGAGAAAAATGGATGTATCTAGAACTAAAATACATCTAGATACATCCCCTTTTATTCATTTTGATGACAAGTATTTTCGGACGGAGGGAGTATCAATTAGACTAGGTTATGAACCCTTTACATATAACAGTTTTTATTTAAGTATTGTAGTTTCTAGCACTGTCCTGCCATTGGCTTCATATCAGGTCCTACTTATAAAAGAGACATTCTTGTTTCCTCAAGGTTGGAAATTTTAGGTGGAAAACCTGGAACATCAACTTACATTGCGGGGTAAAAGGTGACATGACAAATAGGACAGGGCATTTTTTGGGTCCAAATCGAGTAACCATGGCGATGATGTTCTTTGCATCACACACGGTTTTCTGGCACCGTGTGCTGATACTTCAAATCAATTTTTCATTGTGAATTAGTTGCGCTACATTCCGGTTTTCTTTTGTGATCTCAACCTATATTACACGAAATTGTCTGTTTCATGCACTTGTCCACAATTAGTTACACCATTGTTAAATTGAGTAACTCTCGTTGTTCTTCATGTTTCTTTCTGCCATGTTGACTAAGTGAGGGCAAAAATTAGTGGAAGGAATGAGGATGATGATGTGGATTATTCTAACTTGAATAATCCATAAATACTAATAACAGACACAATTATTCTATTTTAGTGCTCTCAAGTAACTGATGGATTGAATCATCGAAATACCCATCAATCCATTTGTTTTTTTAGGGTCATCAATCCATTTGTTGGACGACATGCAAACATAATTAAGTAGAGGTGTGTTTGATCAAAGATTCCGCTTCTCAGCTAAATAAAAAGACTCCGCTTCTAATATTTTAGAACACAACATGAGGTCCACTTATTCCTTAATCTCTAGCTCATTACTTGAAAATATGAGACTAAACCTCATTGTTTCAACAGCATGGGACTAAAACTTCTTGCACTAGTTTTGTAATTTTTATAATTCAGTGATGGGGTCTCATTATGAAATTATAACAACCCTCTTTTGTGATTTCATTGGGGCATGAATTTTTGAAAGTTAATGAATTTAACCCGTCCCACCAAGTACCAAAGCACATTTTGACGTAGTAGGCAGTCTATTACGGTTCCATTTGGATCACAAACCTTGACTGAAACTGTAGTTTTTTTCCATGTTTTTTTATCCCTCTTGGCCACAAATGTAGTTTAGCTATAAAATATATATTTGGGACTAAAACACCATACTTCTAAGATTTTACCATCAATAAAAAAGCACCACAAACATCATCAATGACAAATTGTGAAGGAAACCATTTTCATGAATCCCACAGTTCAAACAGAAGTGAAACATTGACAGATAAAAAAGATAGGTTTGCTACTTCATTTCATGCAGGCGCTCTTACAAGGTTCCACGACACAATTTAACCAAGGCTAAATCATCATTAGCCACAACGCAACTTAACGACTGAGTATTCAGAGCGTCGTCCACGAACATGATCATACTAAGATTATTACTGCTGCACTTCTGTGCAACATCAGCACGATGTTTCTGCATGTTCTCAGATGAAGACTTAAAATCTATCAAGAAGGATAGATTGCTCTAGATTGTACCGGAAGTTTCATCCCCCCAGCAAGAATAGCGCAGGCTCCACTTTCGCCACACACCCGAACTTGAATGTACTGTATTTCCTGTGGACGCCTGTAAGCTTGCCCCCTGCGGCCTTCTGGTGGAATTGTACCATCATGTTGGAGCACTCACTGAGAAAAGGCAAACAAAGGGGCAGAAAAGTCAGCATACATCCCTCCCAATGGCACACATGTTTGTAGACGCAGCTAGTCATGACAGAAGGCAAACTTACATGAGCTGATCTCTAGTGTATCTGCTATGTGTCTCGCAGATCTTTGTCCACTGCCAGCAGCGATTGATGGCACACTGTGCAGTGTAAACTGCAGCGGCAGCCAGCAGCGAAGGGCAGTACTTGAGCATTTGGTATTCAACCAGGCACAGCTCAAGCATGAAGAAGGAAACTAGCTGTAGCTGTGATTTACAACATGCATATGACATTGTGTCAGCCGCAGATGCAAAATGTTTGCTGTTTAAGTACGGAAGACTAATCAGAACTCAGAAGGTTACGATAGCTCACCTGCTTGTCTGAATCAGCTGCCTTCAAGAACCTTCTCATAAAAACATATGGCGTTGGTACAGACATGTTGAACTCCAGAGTGTTTAGGACCGACTTTTCCTGCTCAAACAGAAGATTAAAATTTATCACTTCTATCATGGTGTACTGACGAGGTAACTAGAAAGGATTGTGATTTGTTTGCAGTCTAACATCTGTGGTTGGAAAGCATGAAGGAATTTTGTATAGATACGCAAGGACTAGAAGCAACGAGCATGATGTGCATACTGTATTGAATGTTATTACCATTTCAAGAATCTCTCCTTTAGTGTAAGCCCGGTCAGAAATGAGCACTAGATCTTCAACAACTGGAACTGAGACTTCCTCATATTTGCAAGCAAGAAGCATAGCTGTCACTCCAACTAACTGCAACTTCTTCCTTGGCACCACTTGTTTTTCCAAGTATCTGTCTATTATGTTCACGGTAAGAAAGAGCGTCTCATCCATCAACTCAAACTTGTAATGAACCTATCAAGTGACAAGAAAAATATAATGAGTCCTAAACACAGTTGTTCCAAATAAGCACAATCTATAGGATAGAGAAGGTTCAGGGTTTGCAAGCGTTCTACCTCAATGAGCCAATCTATCAGAATAGCTCTCATCTTTTCATTTATGTCTTCTTGACTGGACATGTAATCAGGACGCACACAGCTCATTTTCTGCATAAACCATAATGGTATTAGGTAATACTGAAAAGTTAAGGAGGTCAAAACCTTCAGGGTACACACAACAGGAGAAAGAGTATTGTAGCACTTGCTTTTCAGTCATGCCAATGGGCACAAATTGCTATCAGCTGTCATAACAAAATGTTTTCGATGTTAATTAGGATCACAATTTATCATGATCGTATATTAGTTTTAGGTAATACTAAATAGTTAAGGAGGCTTAAAACCTTCAGGGCACACGCAACAGGAGAAAGAGTATTCTAGCACTTGCTTTTCAGTCATGCCAATGAGCACAAATTACTATCAGCTGTCATAAACAAAACTGTTTTCCATGTTGATTATGGTTTGCATCAAGAATATCACAGTTTACTATGAGTGTATATGGTTGATTTCAGTGGTTCAAATGTAATGTATTTGATCTGAGGCATGATAATAAGAAAGCAAAATTGTGGTCACACACAATTGCATTAGTTGTGAGTTGTGACCCAAGATGAACCTTCCAGAATCATAACAAAAACCTATCTTTGGACCAACTACTCCGATTTTCACTCGAAATCTACGAACCTCAAAACTTCCATTGGTCGGTTGTCCCTTACTGTCATTACACGGTCACTCAAACAATTTTTTTTAAAAGTTTATATTAAAATTAGTTGCTCACGGCACTTAGAATGCCAATACTTTTACTTGAAGACAGGCATCTTTCTTGTTAATGCATTTCATTAAATCATACTGCAGTAAAACTATTGTTTAATGTATTACAGGATTCTGGTCAAATTCATTAATTTTCTTTGCTTGGCCCTACCTTTAATCAGTAAAGCGTAATGAATTCTTTTGTTTTATTCCACAAAAGGATTATACAGATTATGTGACACTAATGGAAAATAGATCACTTCATTTTCTCTGTAGAACTTGTAAATCTCTTCGACATACTACAATGAAATTATTGTTTGATGTGTACCTTAATACATTCAAGCATAATGTCAGTCATAGAAAATGCAGCATTTGTTTTGTTTTGTTTTGTTTTCACAAAAATGAAGATACACATTCATTAAGTCATACTAAAATAAAAATATTGTTTAATGTGTACTGATTACAGGATTCTGGTAAAATTCATTAATTTTCTTTGCATGGGCCTACCTTTAATCATTAAAGCGTAATGAATGCAGCATTTCTTTTGTTTTATTCCACAAAAAGATTATACAGATTATGTGACACTAATAGACAATAGATCAAGCATGGGCCTACCTTAATACATTCAACCATAATGTCAGTCATAGAAAATGCAGCATTTGTTTTGTTTTCTGTTCACTTCATTTTCTCTGCAGAACTTGTAAATCTTTTCGACATACTACAATAAATTATTGTTTATTGTGTACTGATTACAGGATCCTGGTCAAATTCATCTATTTTATTTGCATGGGCCTACCTTAATACATTCAAGCATAATGTCAGTCATAGAAAATGCAGCATTTGTTTTGTTTTCTGTTCACAAAAATGAAGATACACATTTCATTAAGTCATACTACAATAAAAATATTGTTTACTGTGTACTGATTACAGGATTCTGGTCAAATTCTGACATACTAAAATTAAATTATTTTTTAATGTGCACTGATTACAGGATCCTGGCCAAATTCATTTATTTTGTTTGCATAGGCCTGAATTCTTCAAGCATAATGTCGTCATAGAAAATGCAGCATTTGTTTTGTTTTGTTCTGTTTTCACAAAATGAAGATAGATATTAAGTGACACTGATGGACAATAGATCACCTCATTTTCTCTGTAGAACCTGTAAATCTCTTCGACGTACTCAGTTGCGGCCAGCGGATTCCCTGAGTCGGCGCTGTCGATGTCCATGAGGGATACATCATCCACAATATCCTCCTGTTCTTCCTCATCCTGCAGTACCAAACACAGCAGTGAGCAGGAGTCACCCCCTACTGATAAACTGAACAGTGCTAATCATCCCAGAGCACATATATATACCATGTCAGTATCGTCGTCGATTGACTCGATCTCTTCATCAGTGTCAGCCGTGTCATCAGGGATGGGCTCATCCTGGGGATCAACTACGGGTTCAGCTGCGGTGGCTAGATGGTTAAGTTGTTCTTTGTTCTCCAATAGGAGGGCGAGTTTCCTGAATTAGCAGAGTGGCGTCAGACCAAGGTCCCAAGCAGAAACGTGAGAGCACAAGAACAGGGAGCGTCCTAACCTCGTCATAGGACGATGGGTCACCAATGCTGGCTTCTTCTGCTCGCCCCTCCCACTCTTCCTGAAAAATAAAGAAAGGCAGGATATACTAGGATTACATCTCGATCCAAGAAACATGGGAGAGTACAAAAAAAAACATTTTTTTAACTAGATCGGGCGAGGAGATTACTCTAGCATCGGCTTCTTGGCGATGGCGCAGGGGTACGGATGAGCCCCCGCGAGGTTGTTGAGTTCCTTGAGCGGCCTCCGATTCCCCATCTCTGCACCGATCACAAGGACAGATCAATAGATCAGAAAAAGAAGGGGGGGATCGTGACGGCGCAGGCGTATATCTGAATCAAGAGCCCGAACCTCGGACGCCGGGCACGGGCTTCCCCACCGCCGGCCTCCTGTTCTCCCCGGCCCTCTCCATCGCAGTCGCCGCCGGGCACCTGAACAAAAAAGAAAGACCACGCGCCGGCGTCAGGATCCGAGAACGGAAGGCGCGATTCAAACGCGGCCGCGAATCGGGACGGCACGCACCACGGGGAACGGGAGCGGCAGGCGGCGGCCTTCTTCCTTCCTTGTCCGATCCGGGGCTACGAAGGCAGCGGCGCGCCCATGCAGACGGGGATGGATGCGGAGAGGGGGCGGCGGCGGCGGCGTTAAAAACAGGAGGAGGAGCGGGTGGGTACAAACAATGGCAACGTCCGTCTCCTCACTCTCTCTGACCGGCCGCGTTGGGATTCGAAGACGGGGAGGGGGAGGGATAGATAGAGAGATCGGGAAGGAAAGATTTGCGATTTGAGCGATTTGTTTTCTTTTTGCTCCCGTTCCGGGGCTGGGGTTTGGGTCCGGGGGAGAAACTAGAGAGTGTCACGTACGAGAAAGGAGGGGGTTTGTCTGCCTCCGCCGCGGAGGGGGCGCGATTTGAATCGCGGGGAGGGGGGAAGGCGTGCCGGGGAAGGGGGCCAACGGCCAACGGCTAGTGGGCCGCCGCTGGGTGGAGTTGGGTCGGACGGACGGACGGACAGGGCCGCCCGCCCGGCCGGGCGACACGTGCGAGTAACGGTCGCCTGCCCCGCGCGTGCACGTGCTTTCGAATCCTTCGGCCGGTCCGGCCGCCGCGGCCTCCGACCCGGGCCAGTTCGGTTCGGGCGGGGGCGGCCACACTCCTGCGTGTCGTGGCGGTCGCCTGGTAATCGCACGTGGGACCGAACGGAACGGGTACTTTGTTATCGAGAGCGTGCGCGGTCAAAGGAGGACACGTGGGTGGGGTTTTTTCCCTGGGTCCACCGTCAGTCGGGGCAGACGGCTGAGGCTTGAAACCAGGAGTTTTTTTAAAAAAAAAACTTTCAATCTATTCATTATCAATCATAATAGGCAATAAATATTAGGAATAATAAAAAATATATTTATATCCGTAGACCACCTAGCGACTACTGCAAGTACTGAAGCGAGTCGAAGACGCGTCGTCGTCATCGTCCCTCCCTCCCTGGAGCAGGACAAAACATATTGTAGTAGATAATCGAAGCGCCTCTCCTGGCTGCGTAGCGACGACGTGGCGTCTCCTACTACAAAGTGCATGCCGCCCACCGCAAGCAACGTAACCTCATGTCTAGCCTTCGGATTGGCTCTCAAACCATCACCGACCATGAAGCCATGGCCGAGGTGGCTTTCACCCACTTCTCCGACGTCCTTGGTAGCACCTCCGAGCGCGACATCACCCTAGACCTCCACGCTCTTGGGGTGCTGCAGTTTGACCTTCTCGAGCTTGATGCGCCCTTCAATGAGGAATAGATATGGAACGCCATCAAGAGTTTGCCGGCCGGGAAGGCACCAGGCCCCGATGGATTCACTTTTGAATTCCTAGTTGCATGTTGGGACACGATCAAGCATGACTTCCGCGAGGCGTTCGAGAAGCTATACGCCATGAACGACAGAAGCTTTCAAAAGCTCAATGAGGCCCTCCTTACGCTGCTTCCGAAACGTGCGGACGCACAATCTCTCTTCGACTATCGACCTATCAGTCTCATACACATCTTCGCCAAGCTTGCCGCAAAGCTGCTCTCCCTCCGCCTAGTACCCCCAGCCTCGTTGCTGCGGAGTTAGGCCTATCGGGCACAAGTCATGAAGAGGGACTAGCCCCCCGCCAATCCTTTTTCGTCAAAGGCCACTACGACCATCCCGACCGAAGCAGAGTTCGGGTCGAAGGATGGGCGCACCTAAGTTTCGAAAAGCGGCGGGGTTTTCTTATGCACAAGTCCTTAAAGAACACGTATGGATAATAGAAAGAACTTATCTGTTTGGCTTGCCAAAGACTGCAGTGTTGGCTTCTCTTTTCGTCTCTTCTTGGGGAACCAAGTCCACGTCAGGAACCTGTGGTTTATGCAGATGAAAATGATGCCAGATGCAATCTTATCTACATGAACATGATATGCTCATGATATGCTTATGCATACATGCAACTTGTCGGGGGGGCCTCCCAGTGCTTATGTTGCTCAGGGTCTGCGCCTGGCTTTGTACAAGGGGTTACATGCAACTGAGGCAAGGCCTGTACAAAAAGGTGGCTGCCGGGAAGGGCCCGACAGTCGCGCCTTACGGGTAGTACTTGTGGAGATGCTCAATGTTCCATGAGTTTTGCAATTGAATGCCATCTCCGGTCTACAAACGGACTGCACCAGGTCTGGTGACTCATACCACCCTGTAAGGGCCTTCCCACTACAACGTTAACTTGTCTGCACCCTTGGTGGACTGAACGCGCCTAAGGACAAGGTCGCCTTCCTCAAAACACCGGGCATGAACCCTGCGGCTGTGATAGCGACACAGGGCTTGCTGGTAGCGTGCAGCACGCGTAGCAGTCTGGAGACGGTTCTCATCGAGAAGCACATCGTCGTCACGCCGATGCTGATCCTGCACTACTTCATCGTAGGCAAGCACTCGAGGCGACACGTAAATGAGTTCCGTGGGGATAACTGCTTTTGCCCCATAGACTAGGGAGAAGGGAGTTTGTCCGGTAGCTTGATTTGGTGTCGTTCCGAGGGACCAGAGAACCACCGGGAGCTCATCGATCCATTGCCTATCGTATTTCTGCAGCTTATCAAATGTTCTTGTCTTGAGTCCCCGCAACACTTCAGTGTTCGCCCTCTCAGCTTGTCCATTGCTTCTAGGATGTGCAACAGAGGCAAATGAGATCTTGCTTTTGAAGGAAATATGCCCTAGAGGCAATTATAAAGTTGTTATTTATATTTCCTTATATATCATGATAAATGTCTTTTATTCATGCTAGAATTGTATTAACCGGAAACTTGATACTTGTGTGAATACATAAACAAAACAGAGAGTCCCTTGTATGCCTCTACTAGACTAGCTCGTTAATCAAAGATGGTTGTGTTTCCTAACCATAGACATGTGTTGTCATTTGATCAACGGGATCACATCATTAGGAGAATGATGTGATGGACAAGACCCATCCGTTAGTTAGCACTATGATCGTTTAGTTTTACTGCTATTGCTTTCTTCATGACTTATACATGTTCCTCTGACTATGAGATTATGCAACTCCCGAATACCGAAGGAACACCTTGTGTGCTATCAAATGTCACAACGTAACTGGGTGATTATAAAGATGCTCTACAGGTGTTTCCGAAAGTGTTTGTGGTGTTGGCATAGATCAAGATTAGGATTTTTCACTCCGAGTGTCGGAGATGTATCTCTGGGCCCTCTCGGTAATACATATCATAAGAAGCCTTGCAAGCAAACGACTAATGAGTTAGTCACGAGATGATGTATTACGGGACGAGTAAAGAGACTTGCCGGTAACGAGATTGAACTAGGTATGATGATACCGACGATCGAATCTCGGGCAAGTAACATACCGATGACAAAGGGAACAACGTATGTTGTTATGCGGTTTGACCGATAAAGATCTTCAAAGAATATGTAGGAGCCAATATGAGCATCCAGGTTTTGCTATTGGTTATTGAATGGAGATGTGTCTCGGTCATGTCTACATAGTTCTCGAACCCGCAGGGTCCGCACGCTTAACGTTCGATGACGATCGGTATTATGAGTTTATGTGTTTTGATGTACCGAAGGTTGTTCGGAGTCCCGGATGAGATCAAGGACATGATGAGGAGTCTCGGAATGGTCGAGACATAAATAATGATATATTGGACGATGTTATTCGGACACCAAATGAGTTCCGGGGGTCACCGGATAAATATTGGAGTGCCGGGGGGTTATCGGAACCCTCGGGGGAACTAATGGGCCAACATGGGCCTTCTGAGAGAGAGAGAGAGGAGGGGCCTCTAGGGCTGTCCGCCGCCCATGAGGAGTCCGGATTGGACTAGGAGGGGGCGGCGCCCCCCTCTCTTTCCCTCTCCCTCTCTCCTTCCTTCCCATCTCTTCCCTGGTTGGAAACCTACTAGGAATAGGATTCCTATTCCTAGTAGGAATCCTACTTGTGGCGCGCCCTATAGGGCCGGACGGCCTCTCCCCTTGCTCCTTTATATACGGGGGCAGGGGGCACTCTAGAACACACAAGTTGACAATTGTTTTAGCAGTGTGCGGTGCCCCCTCCACTGTTACACACCTCGGTCATATTGTTGCAGTGCTTAGGCGAAGCCCTGCGTCGTTAACTTCATCAACACCGTCACCATGCCGTCGTGCTAACGAAACTCTCCCTCGGCCTCAACTTGATCAAGAGCTCGAGGGACGTTACCGAGCTGAACGTGTGCAGATCGCGGAGGTGCCGTGCGTTTGATGCTTGATCGGTTGGATCGCGAAGACATTCGACTACATCAACCGCGTTACTAAACGCTTTCGCTTTCGGTCTACAAGGGTACGTAGACACACTCTCCCCGCTCGTTGCTATGCTTCTCCTAGATAGATCTTGCGTGATCATAGGAAAATTTTGAAATACTACGTTCCCCGACAGTGGCATCATGAGAAGGGTATATGCGTAGATGATATGCACGAGTAGAACCCAATGAGTTGTGGGCAATAATAGTCATACTGCTTACCAGCATGTCATACTTTGATTCAATGGTATTGTTGGATGAAGCGGCCCGGACCGACATTACGCGTACACTTACGTGAGACTGGTTCTACCGACGTGCTTTGCACATAGGTGGCTAGCGGGTGTCAGTTTCTCCAACTTTAGTTGAATCGAGTGTGACTACGCCCAGCCCTTGTGAAGGTTAAAACATCACACTTGACGAAAAATCGTTGTGGTTTTGATGCATAGGTAAGAACGGTTCTTGCTAAGCCCGTAGCAGCCACGTAAAACTTGCAACAACAAAGTAGAGAACGTCTAACTTGTTTTTGCAGGGCATGTTGTGATGTGATATGGTCAAGACGTGATGAGTTATACTTTATTGTATGAGATGATCATGTTTGTAAATTATCGGCAACCGACGGGAGCCTTATGGTTGTCTCTTTATTGTATGAATTGTGAAAGCCATGTAATTGCTTTACTTTATCACTATGAGTTAGCGATAATAGTAGTAGCAATAGTTTGTGATACGACCACGACGCTACGATGAAGATCATGGTGTCAAGCCGGTGACGATGGAGATCATGATGATGCTTTGGAGATGGAGATCAAAAGCACAAGATGATGATGGCCATATCATGTCACATATTTTGATTGCATGTAATGTTTATCTTATTATGCTTCTTATTTTGCTTAGTATGGCGGTAACATTATAAGATGATCCCTTAAAAAAATTCAAGGTACAAGTGTTCTCCCTGAGTATGCACCGTTGCAACAGTTCATCGTGCCGAGACACCACGTGATGATCGGGTGTGATAAGCTCTACGTTCAAATACAACGGGTGTAAGACAATTTTTCACATGCAGAAACTCGGGTTAAACTTGACGAGCCTAGCATGTACAGACATGGCCTCGGAACACTGGAGACCGAAAGGTCGAGCGTGAATCATATAGTAGATATGATCAACATAAGATGTTCACCATTGAAAACTACTCCATCTCACATGATGATCGGACATGGTTTAGTTGATTTGGATCACGTGATCATTTAGATGACTAGAGGGATGTCTATCTAAGTGGGAGTTCTTTAGTAATATGATGAATTGAACTTTAATTTATCATGAACTTGGTCCTGATAGTTTTTGCATATCTATGATGTTGTAGATCAATGGCCCGTGCTACCGTTCCCTTGAATTTTAATGCGTTTCTAGAGAAAGCTAAGTTGAAAGATGATGGTAGCAACTACATGGACTGGGCCCGTAACTTGAGGATTATCCTCATTGTGTTGGGGAACGTAGTATTTTAAAATTTTCCTATGATCACGCAAGATCTATCTAGGAGAAGCATAGCAACGAGCGGGGAGAGTGTGTCCACATACCCTCGAAGACCGAAAGCGGAAGCGTCTAGTGACGCAGTTGATGTAGTCGAGCGTCTTCGCGATCCAACCGATCCAAGCACCGAACGTACAACACCTCCGCGTTCAGCATATGTTTAGCTCGATGACGTCCCACGAACTCTTGATCTAGTTGAGCGTCGCGGGAGAGTTTTTTCAGCACGACGGCGTGGTGACGGTGATGATGAAGTTACCGGTGCTGGGCTTCGCCTAAGCACTGCAACGATATGACCGAGGTGTGTAACTGTGGGGAGGGGCACCGCACACGGCTTGTAAATCAATTTGTGTGTCTATGGGGGTGCCCCCTCCCCACGTATATAAAGGAGGGAGGGAGGAGGGTGTGGCCAAGGAGGGGGGGTGCCAAGAGGGGGAGTCCTACCCCCACTAGGAGTATGACTCCTCCCTTTCCTAGTAGGAGTAGGAGAGGGGGAAGGAAGGGAGAGGAGGAGAAGCAAAGAGGGGGCCGCCCCCTTGCCCTAAACCAATTCGGTTTGGGCCTTGGGGGGGGGCACACTCCCCTTGATGCCCTCTATTTCCACTAAGGCCCGTGTAGGCCCATTAAGCCCCCGGGGGGGGGGTCCGGTAACCTCCCGGTACTCCGGTATTTATCCGGTGACCCCCGGAACCCTTCCGGTGTCCGAATATAACCTTCCAATATATCAATCTTTATGTCTCGACCATTTCGAGACTCCTCGTCATGTCTGTGATCACATCCGGGACTCCGAATAACCTTTGGTACATCAAAACACATAAACTCATAATACCGATCGTCATCGAACGTTAAGCGTGCGGACCCTACGGGTTCAAGAACTATGTAGACATGACCAAGACTCATCTCCGAACAATAACCAATAGCAGAACCTGGATGCTCATATTGGTTCCTACATATTCTATGAAGATCTTTATCGGTCTAACCGCATAACAACATACATTATTCCCTTTGTCATCGGTATGTTACTTGCCCGAGATTCGATCGTCGGTATCATCATACCTAGTTCAATATCATCACCTGCAAGTCTCTTTACTCATTCCGTAATACATCATCTCGTGACTAACTCATTAGTCGTTTGCTTGCAAGGCTTATTATGATGTGTATTACCGAGAGGGCCCATAGATACCTCTTCAACACTCGGAGTGACAAATCCTATTCTCGATCTATCCCAACACCACAAACACCTTCGTAGACACCTGTAGAGCATCTTTATAATCACCCAGTTACATTGTGATGTCTGATAGCACACAAGGTGTTCCTCTAGTATTCGGGAGTTGCATAATCTCATAGTCGTAGGAACATGTATAAGTCATGTTGAAAGCAATAGCAGAAAAAACTAAACGATCAAGTTGCTAAGCTAACGGATGGGTCTTGTCCATCACATCATTATCCTAATGATGTGACCCCGTTGATCAAATGACAACTCATGTCTATGGTTAGGAAATATAACCATCTTTGATTAACGAGCTAGTCTAGTAGAGGCATACTAGGGACACTCTGTTTCGTCTATGTATCCACATATGTATCAAGTTTCCGGTTAATACAATTCTAGCATGAATAAAAGACATTTATCATGATATATAAGGAAATATAAATAACAACTTTATTATTGCCTCTAGGGCATATTTCCTTCAGTCTCCCACTTGCACTAGAGTTAATAATCTAGATTACATAGTAATGATTCTAACACCCATGGAGTCTTGGTGCTGATCATGTTTTGCTCATGGTAGAGGCTTAGTCAACGGGTCTGCAACATCCACATCTGTATGTATCTTGCAAATCTCTATGTCTCCCTCCTTGACTTGATCGCGGATGGAATTGAAGCGTCTCTTGATGTGCTTGGTTCTCTTGTGAAATCTGGATTCCTTCGACAAGGCTATTGCTCAAGTGTTGTCACAAAAGATTTTCATTGGACCCGATGCACTAGGTATTACACCTAGATCGGATATGAACTCCTTCATCCAGACTCCTTCATTTGCTGCTTCCGAAGCAGCTATGTACTCTGCTTCGCACGTAGATCCCGCCACGACGCTCTGCTTGGAACTACACCAACTGACAGCTCCACCGTTCAACAAAAATACATATCCAGTTTGTGACTTAGAGTCATCCGGATCGGTGTCAAAGCTTGAATCGACATAATCGTTTACGATGGGCTCTTTGTCACCTCATAAACGAGAAACATATCTTTTGTCCTTTTCAGGTACTTCAGGATGTTCTTGACCGCTGTCCAGTGATCCACTCCTGGATTACTTCGGTACCTCCTTGCTAAACTTATAGCAAGGCACCCATCAGGTCTGGTACACAACATTGCATACATGATAGATCCTATGGATGATGCATAGGGAATGACTTTCATTTTCTCTCTATCTTCTGAAGTGGTCGGGCATTGAGTCTTACTCAACTTCACACCTTGTAACACAGGCAAGAACCCTTTCTTTGACTGATCCATTTTGAACTTCTTGAAAACTCTATCAAGGTATGTGCTTTGTGAAAGTCCAATTAAGTGTCTTGATCTATCTCTATAGATCTTGATGCCCAATATATAAGCAGCTTCACCAAGGTCTTTCATTGAAAAGTTCTTATTCAAGTATCCCTTTATGCCGTCCAAAAATTCTATATCATTTCTAATCAATAATATGTCATCCACATATAATATCAGAAATGCTACGGAGCTCCCACTCACTTTCTTGTAAATACAAGCTTCTCCAAAAGTCTGTATAAAACCACATGCTTTGATCACATCATCAAAGCATGTATTCCAACTCTGAGATGCTTGCACCAGTCCATATATGGATCGCTGGAGCTTGCACACTTTGTTAGCACCTTTAGGATCGACAAAACCTTCTGGTTGCATCATATACAACTCCTCTTTGAGGTATCCATTAAGGAATGTAGTTTTGACATCCATTTGCCAATTTTCATAATCATAAAATGCGGCAATTTCTAACATGATTCAGACAGACTTAAGCATCGCTGCGGGTGAGAAAGTCTCATCGTAGTCAACTCCTTAAACTTGTCGAAAACCTTTCGCAACAAGTCAAGCTTTTTAGATAGTAACATTACCACCGGCGTCAGTCTTCCTCTTAAATATCCATTTATTTTCAATGGCTTGCTGATCATCGGGCAAGTCAACCAAAGTCCACACTTTGTTCTCATACATGGATCCCATCTCAGATTTCATGACCTCAAGCCATTTTGTGGAATCTAGGCTCATCATCGCTTCCTCATAGTTCGTAGGTTCATCATGGTCTAGTAACATGACTTCCAGAACGGGGTTACCGTACCACTCTGGCGCGGTACATGATAACCCACAAGTGTAGGGGGTCGCAACAATTTTCGAGGGTAGAGTATTCAACCCAAATTTATTGATTCGACACAAGGGGAGCCAAATAATAATCTCAAGTATTAGCAGTTGAGTTTTCAATTCAACCACACCTGGAAGACTTAGTATCTGCAGCAAAGTGTTTAGTAGCAAAGTAATATGGAAGTAACAGTAACAACAATAAAAGTAACGGTAATGTTTTCGTAGTGATTGTAACAGTAGCAGCGGAAAAGTAAATAAGCAACAAGCAATATGTGAAAAGCTCGTAGGCATTGGATCAGTGACGGATAATTATGTTGGATGCGATTACTCATGTAATAGTTATAACATAAGGTGACACAGAACCAGCTCCAGTTCATCAATGTAATGTAGGCATGTATTCCGAATATAGTCATATGTGCTTATGGGAAAGAACTTGCATGACATCTTTTGTCCTACCCTCCCGTGGCAGCGGGGTCCTAGTGGAAACTAAGGGATATTAAGGCCTCCTTTTAATAGAGTACCGGACCAAAGCATTAACACATAGTGAATACATGAACTCCTCAAACTACGGGATCACCAGGAGTGGTCCCGACTATTGTCACTTCAGGGTTGCCAGATCATAACACATAGTAGGTGACTATTGACTTGCAAGATAGGATCAAGAACACACATATATTCATGAAAACATAATAGGTTCAGATCTGAAATCATGGCACTCGGGCCCTAGTGACAAGCCTTAAGCATAGCAAAGTCATAGCAACATCAATCTTAGAACATAATGGATACTAGGGATCAAACCCTAACAAAACTAACTCAATTACATCGTAAATCTCATCCAACCCATCACCGTACAGCAAGCCTACGATGGGATTACTCACGCACGGCGGTGAGCATCATGAAATTGGTGATGGAGGAAGGTTGATGATGACGATGGCGACGATCTCCACTCTCCGGAGCCCCGAACGGACTCCAGATCAGCCCTCCCGAGAGAGATTAGGGCTTGGCGGCGGCTTCGTATCGTAAAACATGATAATTCCTTCTCTCTGATTTTTTCTCCCCGAAAGTGAATATATGGAGTCGGGGGATACGTCGGTGGAGCAACAGGGGGCCGACGAGGCAGGGGGGCGCGCCCAGGGGGGCACCCTCGTGGATAGGGTGTGGGCCCCCTGGTCTGGTTCTTTCCGCAGATATTTTTTAGATATTCCAAAATAAATCTCCGTTGATTTTCAGTTCATTCCGAGACTTTTATTTTTGCACAAAAACAACACCATGGCAGTTCTGCTGAAAACAACGTCAGTCCGGGTTAGTTCCATTCAAATCCTGCAAGTTAGAGTCCAAAACAAGGGCAAAAGTGTTTGGAAAAGTAGATACATTGGAGACATATCAGTACGCATTCTGGTGGACCTACGAGGTTCAGTAGTAACTTGATCCGAAGTTTCATGATCATCATCATTAGCTTCCTCGCTGATTGGTGTAGGAATCGCTGGAACTAGTTTATGTGATGTACTACTTTCCAATTCGGGAGAAGGTACAATTACCTCATCAAGTTCCACTTTCCTCCCACTCACTTCTTTCGAGAGAAACTCCTTCTCTAGAAAGGATCCATTCTTAGCAACAAATATCTTGCCTTTGGATCTGTGATAGAAGGTGTACTCAACAGTTTCCTTTGGGTATCCGATGAAGACACATTTCTCCGACTTGGGTTCGAGCTTATCAAGTTGAAGCTTTTTCACATAAGCATCACAGCCCCAAACTTTAAGAAACGACAACTTTGATTTCTTGCCAAACCACAATTCATAAGGCGTCATCTCAACGGATTTAGATGATGCCCTATTTAACGTGAATGCGGCTGTCTCTAAAGCATAACCCCAAAGCGATAGTGGTAAATTGGTAAGAGACATCATAGATTGCACCATATCTAATAAAGTACGGTTACGACGTTCGGACACACCATTATGTTGTGGTGTTTTGGGTGGCGTAAGTTGTGAAACTATTCCACATTGTTTCAAATGAAGACCAAACTCGTAACTCAAATATTTGCCTCCACGATCAGATCGAAGAAACTTTATTTTCTTGTTACGATGATTCTCTACTTCACTCTGAAATTCTTTGAATTTTTCAAATGTTTCAGACTAGTGCTTCATTAAGTAGATATACCCATATATATGCTTAAATCATCAGTGAAGGTCAGAAAATAACGATACCTGCCGCGGGCCTCAACACTCATCGGTCCACATACATCAGTATGTATGATTTCTAACAAATGTGTTGCTCACTCCATTGTTCTAGAGAACGGAGTTTTAGTCATCTTGCCCATGAGGCATGGTTCGCAAGCACCAAGTGATTCATAATCAAGTGATTCCAAAAGTCCATCAGCATGGAGTTTCTTCATGCGCTTTACACCAATATGACCTAAACGGCAGTGCCACAAAAAAGTTGCACTATCATTATCAACCTTGCATCTTTTGGCTTCAATATTATGAATATGTGCATCACTACGATCGAGATCCAACAAGAATAAACCACTCTTCAAGGGTGCATGACCATAAAAGTTATTACTGATAAAAATAGAACAACCATTATTCTCTCATTTAAATGAATAACTATCTCGCAACACACAAGATCCAAATATAATGTTCATGCTCAACGCCGGCACCAAATAACAATTATTTAGGTCTAAAACTAATCCCAAAGGTAGATGTAGAGGTACCGTGCCAACGGCGATCACATCGACTTTGGAACCATTTCCCACGCGCATCGTCACCTCGTCCTTAGCTAATCTTCGTTTAATCCGTAGCCCCTGTTTCGAGTTACAAATATTAGCAACCGAACCAGTATCAAATACCCAGGTGCTACTACGAGCATTAGTAAGGTACACATCAATAACATGTATATCAAATATACCATTGTTCACTTTGCCATCCTTCTTATCCGCCAAATACTTGGGGCAGTTCCGCTTCCAGTGTCCAGTCCCTTTGCAGTAGAAGCACTCAGTTTTAGGCTTGCTCCAGACTTGGGTTTCTTCGTGGGATTAGCAACTGGCTTGCTATTCTTCTTAAAGTTCCCCTTCTTTCCCCTGCCCTTTTTCTTGAAACTAGTGGTCTTGTTAACCATCAACACTTGAAGGTCCTTTTTGATTTCTACCTCCGTAGCTTTGAGCATAGCGAAGAGCTCGGGAATTGTCTTCTGCATCCCTTGCATATTATAGTTCATCACGAAGCCTTTATAGCTTGGTGGCAGTGATTGAAGAACTCTATCAATAACACTATCTTCGTCAACTTTGCAACCAAGTTGAGTCATATGTTTGTAGTACCTAGACATCCTGAGCAAGTGTTCACTGATAGAACTGTTCTCCTCCATCTTGCAACTATAGAACTTATTGGAGACTTCATATCTCTCAATTCGGGCATTTGCTTGAAATATTAACTTCAACTCTTGGAACATCTCATATCCTCCATGACGTTCAAAACGTCTTCGAAGTCCCTATTCTAAGCTGTAAAGCATGGCACACTGAACTATCGAGTAGTCATCAGAACGAGCTTGCCAGACGTTCATAACGTCCGGAGTTGCTCCTGCAGTAGGCCTGTCACCTAGCGGTGCTTCCAGGACATAATTCTTCTGTGCAGCAATGAGGACAATCCTCAAGTTACAGACCCAGTCCGTGTAGTTGCTACCATCATCTTTCAACTTAGCTTTCTCTAGGAATGCATTAAAATTCAAGGGAACGGTAGCATGGGCCATTGATCTACAACAACATAGATATGGAAAAATTATCAGGAGTAAGTTCATGAGAAATTAAAGTTCAATTAATCATATTACTAAAGAACTCCCACTTATATAGACATCCCTCTAGTCATCTAAATGATCACGTGATCCAAATCAACTAAACCATGTCCGATCATCACGTGAGATGGAGTAGTTTTTAATGGTGAACATCTTATGTCGATCATATCTACTATAGGATTCATGCTTGACCTTTCGGTCTCCAGTGTTCCGAGGCCATGTCTGTACATGCTAGGCTCGTCAAGTTTAACCCGAGTATTCTGCATGTGCAAAACTGTCTTACACCTGTTGTATTTGAACGTAGAGCTTATCACACCCGATCATCACATGGTGTGTCGACACGACGAACTTTCGCAACGGTGCATACTCAGGGAGAACACTTGTACCTTGAAATTTTGTAAGGGATCATCTTTTAATGCTACCGCCGTACTAAGCAAAATAAGAAGGATAATAAGATAAACATCACATGCAATCAAAATATGTGACATGATATGTCCATCATCATGTTGTGCTTTTGATCTCCATCTCCAAAGCATCGTCATGATGTCCATCGTCACTGTTGGGGAACGTAGCAGAATTCAAAAAATTTCCTACGCTTCACCAAGATCAATCTAAGGAGTCATCTAACAACGAGCATAAAAGAGTGCATCTACATACCCTTTGTAGATCGCGAGCGGAAGCGTTCAAGAGAACGTGGATGATGGAGTCGTACTAGTCGTGATCCCTATCACCGATGATCCCAGCGCCGAACGGACGACACCTCCGCGTTCAACACACGTACGGTACAACGACATATCCTCCTTCTTGATCCAGCAAGGGGGGGAGGAGAGGTTGATGGATATCCAGCAGCACGACGGTGTGGTGGTGGATGCAACGGGAAAAGCTGCACGGCTTCGCCAAGGACCTGCGGGAGGAGGGAGAGGTGTAATGGGGGGGGGAGGCGCCAGGGGCTGAGGTGCGACTACCCTCTCTTCCCCCACTATATATAGGGGCCAGGGGGGCGCCGACCCTAGGAGATGGGATCTCCTAGGGGGGGCGGCGGCCAGGGGGGAAACTTGTCCCCCAAGGCAAGGGTGGCGCCCCCCACCCCTAGGGTTCCCAACCCTAGGCGTAGGGGGGTAGCCCAAGGGGGTGCGCCAGCCCACTATGGGCTGGTACTCCCCCCCTACGGCCCATGGGGACCTCCGGGATGGGTGGCCCCACCAGGTGGACCCCCAGGATCCTTCGGTGGTCCCGGTACACTACGTGTGACCCCCGGAACTCTCCCGATGGCCGAAACTGGACTTCATATATATAATTCTTTACGTCCGGACCATTCCGGAACTCCTCGTGACGTCTGGGATATCATCCGGGACTCCGAACAACATTCGAGTTACCGTGTGCATATATCTCTACAACCCTAGCGTCACCGAACCTCAAGTGTGTAGACCCTACGGGTTCGGGAGACACGTAGACATGACCGAGACGACTCTCTGGTCAATAACCATCAACGGAATCTAGATACCCATGTTGGTTCCTACGTGTTCCTCGATGATCTCATCGGATGAACCACGATGTCAAGGATTCACTTAATCCCGTATGCAATTCCCTTTGACTATCGGTATAGTACTTGCCCGAGATTTGATCGTCGGTATACCGATACCTTGTTCAATCTCGTTATGGCAAGTCTCTTTACTCGTTCCGTAATACATCATCCCGTGACTAAATCCTTAGTCAAATTGAGCTCATTATGATGATGTCTTACCGAGTGGGTCCAGAGATACCTCTCCGTCATACGGAGTGACAAATCCCAGTCTCGGTTCGTGCCAACTTAACAGACACTTTCGGAGATACCCGTTGCGTACCTTTATAGCGACCCGGTTACGTTGTGACGTTTGGCACACCCAAAGCATTCCTACGGTATCTGGGAGTTGCACAACCTCATGGTCTAAGGAACAGATACTTAACATTGGAAAAGCTTTAGCATTACGAACCACACGATCTTGTGGTAGGCTTAGGATTGGGTCTTGTCCATCACATCATTCTCCTAATGATGTGATCCCGTTATCAATGACATCCAATGTCCATGGCCAGGAAACCGTGACCATCTGTTGATCAACGAGCTAGTAACCAGAGGCTTACCAGGGACACGTAGTGGTCTATGTATTCACACATGTATCATTGTTTCCGTACAATACAATTCAAGCATGAATAACAGGAAATTATCATGAACAAGGAAATATAATAATAACCATTTTATTATTGCCTCTAGGGCATATTTCCAACAGTCTCCCACTTGCACGAGAGTCAATAATCTAGTTACATTGTGATGAATCGAACACCCATAGAGTTCTGGTGTTGATCATGTTTTGCCCGTGGAAGAGGTTTAGTCAACGGATCTGCGACATTCAGATCCGTATGCACTTTAAAAATATCTATGTCTCCATCTTGAACATAATTCCGGATGGAGTTGAAACGACGCTTGATGTGCTTGGTCTTCTTATGAAACCTGGGCTCCTTGGCAATGGGAATGGCTCCAGTGTTGTCACAAAAGAGAGTCATCGGGCTTGACGCGCTTGGAATGACTCCTAGGTCGGTGATGAACTCCTTCATCTAGACTCCTTCTCGCGCTGCTTCGTAAGCAGCTATGTACTCCGCTTCACATGTAGAATGCGCCACGACGCTCTGCTTGCAACTGCACCAGCTGACTGCCCCTCCATTCAAAATATACATGTATCCAGTTTGTTACTTAGAGTCATCCAGATCTGTGTCGAAGCTAGCATCGACGTAAGCCTTTACGACAAGCTCTTCGTCACCTCCATAAACGAGAAACATATCCTTAGTCCTTTTCAGGTACTTCAGGATGTTCTTGACCGCTGTCCAGTGTTCCATACCGGGATCACTTTGGTACCTCCCTACCAAACTTATGGCAAGGTTCACATCAGGTCTGGTACACAGCATGGCATACATCATAGAACCTATGGCTGAGGCATAGGGGATGACACTCATCTTTTCTCTATCTTCCACCGTGGTCGGGGATTGAGCCGCGCTCAATCTCATACCTTGCAATACAAGCAAGAACCCTTTCTTGGACTGATCCATATTGAACTTCTTCAATATCTTATCAAGGTATGTGCTTTGTGAAAGACCAATGAGGCGTCTCGATCTATCTCTATAGACCTTGATGCCTAATATGTAAGCAGCTTCTCCAAGGCCCTTCATCGAAAAACTCTTATTCAGGTAGGCCTTAATGCTTTCCAAGAATTCTATATCATTTCCCATCAACAGTATATCATCCACATATAATATGATAAATGCTACAGAGCTCCCACTCACTTTCTTGTAAATACAGGCTTCTCCCCAAGTCTGTATAAACCCAAACGCTTTGATCACATCATTAAAGCGAATATTCCAACTCCGAGATGCTTGCACCAGCCCATAGATAGAGCGCTGGAGCTTGCATACCTTGTTAGCATTCTCAGGATCGACAAAACCTTCCGGCTGCATCATATACAGTTCTTCCTTGAGGAAGCCATTAAGGAATGCCGTTTTGACATGCATTTGCCATATTTCATAATCATAGTATGCGGCAATTGCTAACATGATTCAGACGGACTTCAGCATCACTACAGGAGAAAAAGTCTCGTTGTAGTCAATCCCTTGAACTTGTCGATAACCTTTAGCGACAAGCAGAGCCTTATAGATGGTCACATTACCATCTGCGTCAGTCTTCTTCTTAAATATCCATTTATTTTCTATGGCGTGCCGATCATCAGGCAAGTCCACCAAAGTCCATACTTTGTTTTCATACATGGATCCTATCTCGGATTTCATGGCTTCAAGCCATTTGTTGGAATCCGGGCCCGCCATCGCTTCTTCATAGTTCGAAGGTTCACCGTTGTCTAACAACATGATTTCCATGACAGGGTTGCCGTACCACTCTGGTGCGGAACGTGTCCTTGTGGACCTTCGTAGTTCAGTAGTAACTTGATCTGAATCTTCATGATCATCATCATTATCTTCCTCCCTAGTCGGTGCAGGCACCTCAGGAACAATTTCCTACGCTGCGCTACTTTCCGGTTCGGAAGGGGTGACTGTCACCTCATCAAGCTATACTTTCCTCCCACTTACTTCTTTCAAGAGAAACTCTTTCTCCAGAAAGGATCCATTCTTGGCAACGAAGATCTTGCCTTCGGATCTGAGGTAGAAGGTGTACCCAATCGTTTCCTTTGGGTATCCTATGAAGACACATTTTTCCGATTTGGGTTCAAGCTTTTCAGGTTGAAGTTTCTTGACATAAGCATCGCAACCCCAAACTTTCAGAAACGACAGCTTAGGTTTCTTGCCAAACCAAAGTTCATATGGTGTCGTCTCAACCGATTTTGACGGAGCCCTATTTAAAGTGAATGCGGCAGTCTCTAAAGCATATCCCCAAAAAGATAGTAGTAAGTCGGTGAGAGACATCATAGATCGCACCATGTCCAACAGAGTACGATTTCGACGTTCAGAGACACCATTACCCTGAGGTGTTCTGGGCGGTATCAATTGTGAAACAATTGCATAGTTCCTTAAATGCGTGCCAAATTTGTGACTTAAATATTCACCCCCACGATCCGATCGTAAGAACTTTATTTTTCTGTCACGTTGATTCTCGACCTCATTCTGAAATTCCTTGAACTTTTCAAAGGTCTCAGACTTGTGTTTCATCAAGTAGACATACCCATATCTACTCAAGTCATTTGTGAGGGTGAGAACATAACGATAGCCTCCGCGAGCTTCAACACTCATTGGACCGCACACATCGGTATGTATGATTTCCAATAAGTTGGTTGCTCGCTCCATTGTTCCAGAGAACGGAGTCTTGGTCATCTTGCCCAAGAGGCATGGTTCGCACGTGTCAAATGACTCATAATCAAGAGACTCTAGAAGTCCATCTGCACGGAGCTTCTTCATACGTTTGACGCCAATATGACCAAGGCGGCAATGCCATAAGTATGTGAGACTATCATTATCAACTTTACATCTTTTGGCATTCACACTATGAATATGTGTAACATCACGTTCGAGATTCATCAAGAATAAACCATTGACCAGCGGTGCATGACCATAAAACATATCTCTCAAACAACCATTATTCTCGGATTTAAATGAGTAGCCATCTCGCATTAAACGAGATCCAGATACAATGTTCATGCTCAAAGCTGGTACTAAATAACAATTATTATGGTTTAAAACTAATCCCGAGGGTAGATGTAGAGGTAGCGTGCTGACGGCGATCACATCGACCTTGGAACCATTCCCGACGTGCATCGTCACCTCATCCTTCGCTAGTCTCAGCTTATTCCGCAGCTCCTGCTTTGAGTTACAAATGTGAGCAACTGCACCGGTATCAAATACCCAGGAGCTACTACGAGCGCTGGTAAGGTACACATCAATAACATGTATATCATATATACCTTTGACGTTGCCGGCCTTCTTATCTGCTAAGTATTTGGGGCAGTTCCGCTTCCAGTGACCCGTTCCCTTGCAATGAAAGCACTCAGTTTCAGGCTTGGGTCCATTCTTTGGCTTCTTCCCGGCAACTGGTTTACCGGGCGCGGCAACTCCTTTGCAGTCCTTCTTGAAGTTCTTCTTACCCTTGACTTTCTTGAACTTAGTGGTTTTATTGACCATCAACACTTGATGTTCTTTCTTGATATCCACCTCCGCTGATTTCAGCATTGAATACACCTCGGGAATGGACTTCTACATCCCTTGCATATTGAAGTTCATCACGAAGATCTTGTAGCTAGGTGGGAGCGACTGAAGGATTCTGTCAACGACCGCTTCGTCTGGGAGATTAATTCCCAACTGAGACAAGCGATTGTGCAACCCAGACAATTTGAGTATGTGCTCGCTGACAGAACTATTCTCCTCCATATTACAACTGTAGAATGCGTCGGAGACGTCATATCTCTCGACTCGGGCATGAGCTTGGAAAACCATTTTCAGCTCTTGGAACATCTCATATGCTTCGTGGTGCTCAAAACACTTTTGGAGCCCCGATTCTAAGCTGTAAAGCATGCCGCACTGAACCAGGGAGTAATCATGACAACGTGACCGCCAGGCGTTCATAACGTCTTGGGCTGCCGGGAAAACGGGTGCATCACCTAGCGGTGCTTCAAGGACATATGATTTCTTGGCAGCTATGAGGATAATCCTCAGGTTACGGACCCAATCCGTATAGTTGCTACCATCGTCTTTCAGCTTGGTTTTCTCTAGGAACGCGTTGAAGTTGAGGGCAACATGAGCGTGGGCCATTTGATCTACAAGACATATTGTAAAGATTTTAGACTAAGTTCATGACAATTAAGTTCATCTAATCAAAATTAACGAACTCCCACTCAGATTGACATCTCTCTAGTCATCTAAGTGATACATGATCTGAATCGACTAGCCCGTGTCCGATCATCACGTGAGACAGACTAGTCATCAACGGTGAACATCTTCATGTTGATCGTATCTTCTATACAACTCATGTTTGACCTTTTGGTCTTCCGTGTTACGAGGCCATGTCTGCACATGCTAGGCTCGTCAAGTGAACCGTAAGTGTATTGCGTGTGTAAATCTGGCTTACACCCGTTGTATGCGAACGTTAGAGCCTATCACACCCGATCATCACGTGGTGCTTCGGAACAACGATCCATAGCAACGGTGCACAGTTAGGGGGAACACAATTCTTGAAATTTTAGTGAGAGATCATCTTATTTACTACCGTCGTTCTAAGCAAATAAGATGCATAAACATGATAAACATCACATGCAATCAAATAAAGTGACATGATATGGCCAATATCATTTTGCTCCTTTGATCTTCATCTTCGGGGCACCATGATCAAGGTCATCCTTGTCACCGGCATGACACCATGATCTCCATCATCCTGTCTTCATGAAGTCATCTCGCCAAATATTACTTCTACTACTATGGCTAACGTTTAGCAATAAAGTAAAGTAATTACATGGCGTTATTCAGTGACACGCAGGTCATACAATAAAATAAGATAACTCCTATGGCTCCTGCCGGTTGTCATACTCATCGACATGCAAGTCGTGATTACCTATTACAAGAACATGATCAATCTCATATGTCACATATATCATTCATCACATCTTCTTGGCCATATCACATCACATAGCACATGCTGCAAGAACAAGTTAGACGTCCTCTAATTGTTGTTGCAAGTTTTTACGTGGTTGTTATAGGTTTCTAGCAAGAACTTTTCTTACCTAAGCCAAAACCACAACGTGATATGTCAATTTCTATTTACCCTTCATAAGGACCCTTTTCATCGAATCCGATCCGACTAAAGTGGGAGAGACAGACACCCGCTAGCCACCTTATGCAACTAGTGCATGTCAGTCGGTGGAACCTGTCTCACGTAAGCGTACGCGTAAGGTCGGTCCGGGCCGCTTCATCCCACGATGCCGCCGAATCAAGATTGGACTAGTAGCGGCAAGAGAATTGAACAAAATCAACGCCCACAACTTGTTTGTGTTCTACTCGTGCAAGATGCTACGCAAAGACCTAGCTCTGATACCACTGTTGGGGAACGTAGCAGAATTCAAAAAATTTCCTACGCTTCAGCAAGATCAATCTAAGGAGTCATCTAACAACGAGCATAAAAGAGTGCATCTACATACCCTTGGTAGATCGCGAGCGGAAGCGTTCAAGAGAACGTGGATGATGGAGTTGTACTCGTCTTGATCCCTATCACCGATGATCCCAGCGCCGAACGGACTGCACCTCCGTGTTCAACACACGTACGGTACATCGACGTATCCTCCTTCTTGATCCAGCAAGGGGGGAGGAGAGGTTCATGGAGACCATCAGCACGACGGCGTGGTGGTGGATGCAACGGGAAAAGCTACAGGGCTTCGCCAAGGACCTGCGGGAGGAGGGAGAGGTGTAACG
>LR738710.1:748802518-749071641 GCA_902687465.1 Secale cereale
GGGGTTGGATGAACAGTTCCCAGTGGGGGTGGATGAACATGACCCCGTGGTGTTGCCTTTGGATGAACATGACCCCGATCGATTGAGTCAGTTGGGGCTGGATGAATAGGAGCCCGTGGAGGGCTGGATGAACAGGACCACCCCGTGGAGGGCAGGATGAACAGTAGACGGTGGAGGGGTAGATGAATAGTAGCCCGTGGAGGGGTGGTTGAACAGCAACCCATGGAGAGGGCTGGTTGAACAGTAGCCGGTGGAGTAGCACGCGGTGGAGGCTGAATAGTCGCAGGTGGAGGCTGGAGGAGGTCGACGGTGGATGAACAGTAGCCCGTGGAGGCTGGAGGGGGTCAACGGTGGAGATGAACAGTATCCCGTGGAGTCCCGTTTTGCGGTACGCCACACCCCTCCCGATGAACAGGACCCCCGTTTCGACCGTAGCGCTCCAACACAAGTCTGTTTCCTCCGTTTTGCGGTACGCCACACCCCTCCCGATCAACATGACCCCCGTGTCGACCTTAGGAGGTCCGTTTCCTCCGTTTTGCGGTACGCTAGACCCCTCCCGATGAACATGATCCCATTTTGAACGTGGCCGGTCGAACACAAGGCTGTTTCCTCCGTTCTGTGGTACGCCATGCCTCGTTTCCATCGGCTGTTCCGTCCAAGCTGGTTGGCTCCCACGCATTCCGGTGCCTCCCGATGAACACGACGCATTCCGTTGCCTCCCCATGAACACGACGACGACGCAGTTTCTCCGTTCCGACCCAGCCATGTACACGAGCCCTGGCCGTGCGTATGCGCGAGTAGGCGTTCGAGTCCCTGCCCGTATGTACGTATGTGGCTGTATTTTCTTTCTTGCACACTGGCCGCTGTACGTACGTGTACATGCTATGTGCGCTCCTCTACTACGACACGTGCGCGCCTCTACATCGACCAGTATGTACGTACACGTTCGCGACCAGAATGACAATGCTACGTACGCTTCGACTACGTGGGTCCCGACTGTCAGGCACTTCCTTGCGTGCGAAGATGTAGCTAGTGGGTCCGAGTAGTCAGGGGGGCGAATCATTTTTTTTGCCCGAACGCACTTCCTTGCGTGTGAAGATGTAGCTGGTGGGTCCCAATAGTCAGGGGGAAATGTTTTTTTTCACGAAATACGGTGGCCCGTCCGGAGGGTACCCGCTGTCAGGTGGAGGAATAATTATTTTGCGCGTAATAATGAGGCACTTCTTTGCTGCGGTCGTGGACCCAGCTGTCAGCTCTCCACGTACAGTCCACGTTCGATGGAAGCCATTCCTTGACCACGTTGACCATGCCGCTCCGAGAGCACTAGGGCGGTGGACGACGGTGAGGCCTAGGAAGGGGACGACACGGAGCCGAGGAAGATGCGGCAGTGGATGCCCACGCGTAGAGGAGTACGAGGGTTCACTGGTTCGCTGCGGTGTGAGGCTGCCGTCGCCACAAAATAATAGGGGGTGTGGGTGAGTAGAGGGATGGCCTGGCCAGCGGTGGGAATAGTAGGGGGCGGTGAGGCCTCCGCGGCAGCACAGCCGGCCACGGGAGGCAGGAGCACGCGACACGACCGACGCTGCTTTGGGCGGCTGGAGCAACAAGACCAGAGGTTGAAGAAGCACTACGGCCGTTGGATGGACATCGTACGGTCACTAGAGCTAGCATCGTTCATATTGACTAAGTTGACAAAGCATTCCATCCCCGTCAACTTAGTAGGCCCACAAGTCAGCCTCCCACCAAGGTGGGTCCCAACCAGCAGGGGGAGTATTCATTTTTTTGTGCGTAATAAGGAGCCACTTCCGATGGGTCCGAGCTGACAGCAGGGGTAACGTTTTTTCGTGCAATACGGTGTCCCGTCCGGTGGGTCCTAGCAGCCAGGGGAAAACATTTTTTCACAAAATACGGTGGCCCGTCCGGTGGGTCCCCGAAGTCAGATGGAGGAATAATTATTTTGCGCGTAATAAGGAGGCACTTCCTTGCTGCGGTCGTGGACCCAGTTGTCAGCCTCTCCACGTACAGTACTCTTCCGATGGAAGCCGTTCCTTGACCACGTTGACCACGCCGCCCGAGAGCACCAGGGCGGTGGACGACGGCGAGGCCTAGGAAGGGGACGACGCGGAGCCGGGGAAAACGTGGCAGTGGAAGCCCACGCGGAGAGGAGTACGAGGGTTCACTGGTTCGGCTGCGGTGTGAGGCTACCGTCGCCGCAGGGCCTGGCCAGCGATGGGAATAGTAGGGGGCAGTGAGGCCTCCGCGGTAGCACAGCCAGCCACGGGAGGCAGGAGCATGCGGCACGACCGGCGCTGCGTTGGGCGGTTGGAGCAAGAAGACCAGAGGTTGAAGAAGCACTACGGCCGTTGGATGAACATCGTACGGTCACTGGAGCTAGAATCGTTCATATGACTAAGTTGACAAAGCACTCCGTCCCCGTCAACTTAGTAGGCCCACAAGTCGGCCACCCACCAAGGTGGGTCCCAACTAGCAGGTGGAGTATTCATTTTTTTTGTTGCGTAATAAGGAGGCACTTCCGGTGGGTCCGAGCTGACAGCGGGGGGAACTTTTTTTTGCGAAATACGGTGGCCCGTCCGATGGGTCCCAACAGTCAGGGGGAACATTTTTTCGCCAAATACGGTGGCCCGTCCGGTGGGTCCCTGCTGTCAGGTGGAGGAATAATTATTTTCCGCGTAATAAGAAGGCACTTCCTTGCGGCTGCCGTGGACCCAGTTGTCAGCCTCTCACGTACAGTACTCTTCCGATGGAAGTCGTTCCTTGACCACGTTGACCACACCGCACCGAGAGCAAGGGCGGTGGACGAGGGCGAGGCCTAGGATGGGAACGACACGGAGGCAGGGAAGACTCGGCAGTTGTTTCCCACGCGGAGGGGAGTACAACTGTACGAGGGTTTAATGGTTCGTCTGCCGTCGCTGGAGAATAACTGCAGGTGTGGGTGAGTCGAGGGATGGCTAGGCCAACGATGGGAGTACGGTGGGGCGGTGAGGCCTGCGCAGCAGCACAACCGACCATGGGGAGAAGGGAGAAGGCAGTCCCACCGGCTCTTGTTTGAGCGGCAGGAGCAGGAAGAGCAGAGATTGAAGAAGCACGACGGCTGTTGGATGGACATCCAACAGTCATTGCTTGTGCGCCAACCTCTTTTTTAGGAAAGTCTCAAATATGTGGAAAACATCATACAACCCATCTGCGATTATTTCTAATAATTTACAGCCCATTTGCTAATTCATAAGGTTTTTTTGGAGCCCATATTCTTTTTGTTAGCATTACAGCCCATATTGTGGCCACGGTTAAAAAATTATACGAAATTTTGCATATTCGGTGCGGTCCGAACTGTTTTTAATCCCGAAATTTCGAGTCACATTCAAACTGATTTTAAAAATAAATGTATATCAATATAAAATCCAACAAATTGTCCACACATAAAAATCAATGCAATTTAAAATCTCGAAATGAAAAAAGGAAATTTGAAACTAATTGCCGGTTTGATGTGTTTTAAAAATGTACAGCCCATTTCTCATTACTGATAGGCCATTTTCTCGGCCAACCAAATGAAGCTCTCCTTGTCTTGAAAGATTTGCAGTCCAACATGCCGACGAAGCGACTTACCTGGCAAATCATAAAAAAACTGGGCTGTAGCCATGGACCCACCTGCGGCCGTGGACCCTGTTGTCAGCCTCTCCATTTATAGTACTCTTCCGATGGAAGTCGGTCATTGACCACATTGACCACGCCGCGCCGAGAGCACCAAGGCGGTGGACGACGGCGAGGCCTAAGAAGGGGACGACGCGGAGCCGGGGAAGACGCGGTAGTGGATGCCCACGCGGAGAGGAGTACGAGGGTTCACTAGTTCGGCTGCGGTGTGAGGCTGCCGTCGCCGTAGAATAACAGGGGGTGTGGGTGAGTATAGGATGGTCTGGCTATCGGTGGGAGTAGTAGGGGGTGGTGAGGCCTCCGCGGCATCACAGCCGGCCACGGGAGGCAGGAGCACGCGGCACGACCGGCGCTAGTTTGGGCAGCTGGAGCAAGAAGACCAAAGGTTGAAGAAGCACTACGGCCATTGGATGGACATCATACGGTCACTGGATCTAGAATCGTTCATATTGACTAAGTTGACAAAGCCCTCCATCCCCGTCAACTTAGTAGGCCCACAAGTCAGGCTCCCACCAAGGTGGGTCCCAGCTAGCAGGGGGAGTATTCATTTTTTCTGCGTAATAAGGAGGCACTTCCGGTGGGTCCGAGCTAACAGCGGGGGGAACGTTTTTTCATGAAATACGATGACCTATCCTGTGGGTCCCAACAGTCAGGGGGAAAACATTTTTTCGCAAAATACGGTGGCCCGTCCGGTGGGCAGGGACGGAGCCAGGATTTGAACATAGGAGGGGCGAAAAGACAAGAACCAACCCTCATGTATATATATATATATATATATATATTCTACCAATGTAGTGTTGTTACATGTCTAATTTTCCTGACATATATAAACACAACATTAGTATGATTTGTCTAAGATTTATAAACATGTATCATAAAATTGTGACATGATACAAGTTTATATTCTGACACATTGCTAAACTGTTTCTTCAGATTTAGCTTTGCATTTACCTGTAACAATGTACTCGAGTTAATAATGTCCTAAAATCTTAATTTATCTTCGCTTTAAACTAGAAAAGTACAACTACACAAAAGGAAATGATACGTTAGATCTATTTCTTCCAAATGTCTACATAAAATTAGTAAGTAGTATTGCTGAGTTATTAGACACTAGTTGCATCATACGAAAGTAGATTAGCTATAAACATGTACTCCCTCCGTCCCAAAATTCTTGTCTTAGATTCATCTAGATAGGAAAGTATCTAACACTAAAATGTGACTAGATACATCCGTATTTAGATAAATCGAAGACAAGAATTTTGAGACGGAGGGAGTACCTTGAAAAAAAGATCCGGGAGAGTTCAATGAACACGTACAGGCGTGGAGAAAACCGGCGATAAGAATAAGAGGCGGCCGTTGCAGCAGCACTGCATCTTCGGATTGAAATGATTATATGTACTCGCTGGACATCGGTCTCTAGTATGCAGTATCCTAGTGTCTGGCCGTGTGCTTGTTCTGTTATTGTGGATTTCATCATGGCGGCAGGCGGCGGCGGCTGCAAGCGCCCTAGACGGCGAGACCTAGTAGCGAGACGCAGGTATACGCCGATGGATCTGATTGATTTTTTGAGGCAAATCTGATTGATACGTGTGCACAGCCGGCAAAACGACCACAGATGTGCGAGGCTGCAATGGCTTATGGGTAACATGGGCTGGGCTTCCTTATTTTTATGCGTTGATAAAGCAAGCATTGGGCTAATTAAGTTAATTACTTCCGGCCATTAGCACATTTGCAGTAAAATAACTAGTACAGCCCGCTGCAAATCCATGGGGGTGGCGAGCGATTGGCAGGGGTCTAGCCCCTGCTCGCCCCCCGTCTCCGCCCCTGCCGGTGGGTTTCTGCTGTTATGTGGAGGAATCATTATTTTCCGCGTAATAAGGAGGCACTTTCTTGCTGCGGTTGTGGACCCAACTGTCAGCCTCTCCATGTACAGTACACTTCCGATGGAAGTCGTTCCTTGACCACGTTGACCACGCCGTGTTCCGTTGCATGCATGCATCCATGGGCGTGGTGTGTCCCCACTGTCAGCCTCTCACGTATAGTCATATTCCGATGACTCTCGGTTGGTGACCACGTTGACCACACCGTGCCGAGCGCACCAAAGGCCAGTGGACGACGGCGAGGCCCCAGACTGGAACGACCTGGAGATGGGGAAGACGGGGCAGTGGAGTCGCAGATGGAGAGGAGTGGGAAACTTGACTGGTTCAGGTGTGCGGCAGCACAACTGTGGTGCCTCCCACGGGAGACAGGAGCAAGAACAGAGGTTGAAGAAGGAGCACGTCTGTTGGATTAACATCCAACGGTCCAGCTGTTAGAATCATTTGTTGAATAAGTTGACAAAGCCCTACATACACGTTCGCTTAGTAGGCCCACAAGTCAGCCACCAAATCAGACGGGTCCCAGCTGTCAACGGGAGGAATATTTTTTTTTTGCATAACAAGGAGTCACTTCCTTCCGTGCGAAGATACAGCCGGTGGGTCCCAGCTGTCAGGTGGAGGAAACAATTTTTTCAGCTTAATAAGGAGGAACTTTCCTTGCGTGCGACCATGGACCTCGTGGGTCCCAACCGTCAGGCTCTCCACATACAGTCCTCTTCAGATGACTCTCGTTTGTTGACCATGCCGCACCGAGCGCAGCGAGGTGGTGGACGACGACGAGGCCCCGGACGGGAACGACTCGGAGATGGGAAGACGCAGCAGTGGAGTCGCAGATTGAGTGGAGGAGAAGGGTTATAACTGGTTCTGGTGCAGTGCGGGGCTGCAGTTGATGGAGAATAATAGGAGGTGTGGAGGGATGGAGAGATAGCCTGGCCAGGGTAACGCTTCGCAACGATGCATGCTAAGCAGAGCCGCTAGCCGCCGGAGGCCGGCCCAGGCAGTCCCGGCGACGCTGGAGGAAGAAGACGAGAGATTGAAGGTGCACGCCGACCAAGTTAACAATGCCGTGCGTAGGCTTCGACCTATTGGCCCACATGTCAGCCTGCAAAAATGTGGTTTATATTTAACCCATGTCTTCTGGAATGTACAGTCCATTTGCTGGGCTGGGTGAACAAATAATTTCGCGTCAATGTGGCCCATTTATATTATCTAAGAAATCCTAGCCCATTTGCACTTCCTTCAAATACACGAATTAGCTGGGCTCGTTATATATATAATGTTATGTTAGAAGGAGCAATTAATATCAAAAATAAACCGAAGAGGCACATTTTTATATACATAATTAACAAATTAGTGAGTTATTTCTCAAAATAAAAATGAGCGCGTTATTATTACATTGGTCCTTAAAATCTTCGCAAGCTTTTGTACGCAACCACCAGGATTTTCCTTGCCGGTGAGTAAAAAACAACCAGGATTTTCCTTGCCAACTTCTGTTAAACATTTACTTTTATAAGTTAATAACACGTGGGATGTTTTTATAATGTATATATAAGTCATTATAAAATATACGATAATAGTAATAATATAATTATATATAATGTGGTTAAAAAATACATTGGGCTGCCGATCTTTAAGAAAAAGCCCATAGGCCGGTATGGACCTCAAAAAATAAGTTGAAACCACTGTCACCGTATGTCGTGGGCTACGCATGTTAAAATATAAAACCTAGGCCTAGCTGATACTTGTTCGCCCTATGGAAAAAAATGATACCAGATCCCCGAGCGAACTGGATTATAGAGGGGGCCGGCGGCACGACTGTAGAAGCACATCAGGAGCGATTTTTTTCTTCAGTGGATGGCTCTCGATGGCGTTTTTTTACTTGCCTCTGCACCATACAACTTGTATTTTTAGCCTCTCATTCCGTGGTGGACCAGCAGCCCATTTGCTGGGCGGGCCAACCTACAGAAACCAGCACTCGATTTTTCATCAAGCCCCCAAAATAATGCAGTACTATGTTTGTTTTGAGGCTGAAAACATTACGGCAGGGGTTGAGCGGGGGAGGGGGCAAGACAGAGCAAAAGGATTAAAAAGAGCTAGTGTGCCGTTGCTACCCTAACAAAGCAGGTGCAATTCTTCTCGGGAAGAAGGTGTGCCGTTGACACCCACACGTCACATATCCCACAGTAGGCATACTAACAAGTTCACACACAAGCACAACAGAAAAGGTAAACATTCGTATCAAACTCAGGTTCACAGGACACGTTCATATTCATAGCCAACATTCACTATTAACAACTCAAAAGATTCATATATACACAAGTTCACCATGTCTATGGATCCAAATGATTGATAGATCACACAACAATATTCATAGATAATTCACAAAAAGATTCAGATATACACATGTTCAGTATGTTTATGCATCCAAATGATTGAGATCACAGCCAATATGATCCATGGACGAACTTTAATTACCTAGGGAACGAACTGATAAATGGTGTTCATTCGGAGGTACTTCTTGCTAAAATTAATGCTTGTACGAGTAACCTTTCGAGTACATAAGAGGTAACACAGACAATCTGAACTTTGCTTGTAGGTTTATCCTCCAATAGTGGCCTTGTGCTGAGGGAGGTTTGAGCAACTTGGCCACTACTTTCATCCAACTAGTTTACTGGCTCATCTTGGTCCTGTAGCTCGCCAAAATTCTACATTGCAGACTGGTAAATGGTGTTCAGTCGGAGGTACTTCTTGCTAAAATTAATGCTTGTACGAGTAAACTTTCGAGTACATAAGAGGCAGCACAGACAATCTGAACTTTGCTTGTAGGTTTATCCTCAAATAGTGGCCTCGTGCCGAGGGAGGTTTGAGCAACTTGGCCACTACTTTCATCCAACTAGTTTACTGGCTCATCTTGGTCCCGTGGCTCGCCAAAATTCTACATTGCAGACGAGAAAGGAGGCGCTTGAGAAAATGAACCACCCAAATTTTATGTGCAGTTCAACTGAAATGGAGCATCCCTGGCATGCAGACTGATTAAGTGCCAGATGAATATACACGTCAACCAACTTGTCTGGAATCTTTAGACTCCATGCCATACAGTTCGCTGCCATATCTGCCGATAACCAAAAGGCACAAGTTGGGACCAAAGACTGGACTGTGTTTTTTTGGGCTATGCGCCAAGCAATATTTTTAGCGTTCACTCTCCTAATACTTGGAGTTTGACAACTGGTTGACGCCGGTTGATACTCGAATGAATATAGGCACTTCTTGTCAACATCGATGCTTGTGTGAGTGAACTTTGGAGTACATACCAGCAGCATAAGTATATGTCCATCTGATCTTTTTCTGAAGTTCTACTGAAATCACCCGATGCAATGATTTGCCTGCGAGTTCAGGCTCCAAGTTACTCCTTTATAAAATCGGCAAATAGTAGCACAATACCAAATTACCAATACATGACAAGCACAATAATCAGGATAAATACCAGTACCAACCTGTGTGAGGTAGCATATCAATTACTTTTTCCTTTGACTGGAAGCCGAGATAAGCGAAGCGACTGACAGCAAAGGAAGAAAGCAGGCCCAGATTAGCGACTAACAGGAAATGACGGAAGCTGCCGAGGAAATGAAGCACCCAAAGTTTTTCTGCAGTTCCACCAAAATCGAGCATCCCTGTTGGCACATATATTGAGAGAGTGAGATTACTGTAATAGTGGGACTAGTTGATGAAACATACACTAACAAATCGAAGCACCTTCATTATCTTAATGGGTAAAGTTAGCAACATAGTAGTCTTGCTTAAAGAGAGGTATTAGTTTATTTGATCAGTGCCAATTAGCTCAACACTCAAAGCATTGCCATGTATCATAGGTTGCAAAACATTAACGTGCAAAGATAAAGGAGTTTCTCATGATAGTAGCACGATACAAATAGATATGACAACAAACTAATATGGATGATGACCTTAGGCCCGTACCAACCTGAGGAAAAAAGCTTATTCATGTTGTCCCATAAGATATGATAAAGCACTCATTGGAATCACTCAATAGTATATATTTTTGTGCACTTAAAATGTATGGTTGAAATCACTCTTGTTTACCAGTGCTGATATTATATCGAAAGATTATCAAGAACTTCCAGCAGAAATAAAGCATAGGCTGGGATACAATTTATTGTATTGTCTTGTGTAGTTCCACTAAAATGTATGATTGGCACAACATGATCCCTGTTTGCACAAGTAGGAACAAGGTGAAACCTTCATTAGCTTAGTGAGAAAGGATAGAAAGACATTAGCATATTACTCTAACAGTAGCATCAAATTCATGATAGACAATACGCAAAACATTTCCTCATTGAACCAATGTCAATAAATTGGCATGCAAAACAATAGCACTATTATGTCATCACACTAATAATATTCCCTCTCTGCTCCACCACATGATTCACCTCCATAGACAAACATACACACGTACATGATTCATCATAGGGTGCTACTAAAGATTTGTTTAACTCCGACAGGAAAATTAGGCAACAATAAATTAATGGTACTTAAGTACTCCTAATTAATTAAGTGAGACGACAGAAGTGGAAGGGCTCCTTGGAGGATCGTCTCACATGTAAGGTAGTCGTTGCCGGAGCCCTTGAATGGCCTCGATTGAGGCCTCTGGCTTCAGCAAGATCGCCTTGGCACTGTTTATTCTTCTTGTGCTTTCTCTTCATGCTCTGTTTCTCATTCTCCTCACCAGTTGGTGAAACCAAGTACATGATTGGCCTTCTATTTCAAAATTGGTTTTGTCAGTGAGGGAGTACAAGTGTACTAGTAAAAAATAGCATTATTTTCTCATGGCAGTCGCAAAATAGAGATGAACACATGCATTAAATATCGTTCTTACCTAAAGGAAGGTTATGGTGCCAATATGGATGATGAGGATTGGAACACAGATCTCCCTTTGTACAGTTCCATCGAAATGAACCAACTGTTCCATTTTGACATTCCAGTTAAACAACACAAAAGTCACTTCTTTTAAGAAGAGTTTCGCGCAGTGCACCAAAAGGTCACAACATCAACCAGGTGAATTGGATATCCCTGTTTACACAAATAGCTACAGAGGAAACAATCAGAGTCTCAAACAATTACAGGCAAAAACATTTGGCTAAACTTGTCATGGCTTATAATAGTGGCATGGCTTCATTTTTACCAGGGGCATTAGATTAAGAACAACTAAATATTTGGTATAAGGGCATGGGACAGTGGGTGCACCAGCAGTCCAACACCATGTACCTAAACAGGAGCATAAAGTGGTGATTCATAGTTTGTTGCCCCGAGAAACAAACATCCAAGAAACATATCTGGGTTGGTCCCATTTTTGTTCACTCTAGCCACCTACTCCTATGTGTGGATAGCAAATCTAGTCCTGGTCATACCACTGTGTTCAGCGTTACCCCTATATTTCCCTTTTCGACCAAGAGACCGGTTGGATGACTAGTCTGTACTACTTTCTCCCCTTTCCTTCCTGTTTGTACCAAGTCCGATGTACTACATACTAAATTCCTCCACCCCCACTTTATTTCTTGTTTGAACCATGTACAAGATTCGACTCCATGAAGTAGCTTTACCTCTAACAATAGAAGAAAAAATAGGTGACGTTGGACCATCCGATCGAGAGGGGCTGAGAGGTAGAAAATGATGCACATGTAGCGACATAGCGAGCTGGGGAAGTACATCTAAGGCGGTTTCGAAGGAAGATATACATGAAGGTCGTCCAGATGAGGATAGGTGGGCGGCAGGAGGCCGGATCCGCCCACACTAGGGCAATGACGAAGTGATCGGAGGACCTCCCACGCCGGCGCTCAGCCAGAGATAACGGTGCGGCCGACAATGGGTCTCCTCCCTCGCTGTCGACGATGGCCTAAACGCCGCCCCTCCTCCCCTTCACCGGCGAAGGGGGATACGTCCGGATATGTAACCAGCGGTGAGGATAGAAAGATAGTGTTTTTTGAAGGGAGAAAGACAGTGTTACCACCCCTATCTTGTTTAGATCTAGAGAGGATGAGAGTGCATGAACAGAGAAACCCTAGCAAGCAAGCGCGGAGGCTCCGACCTATATATACGTAGTGGGGTAGTTTTCCTTTTTCACTCCATCAAAACAATCGTTTAAAATTGTGTACTACATGCCAGGTCACCGTTTTTTTAGTTGTTGATTGTTTTTTGAGATAGCTACCCGCTTGTTCCAAGTGGTGTTACGGTGTGCCAGGTCACACTTTGTATCGTTCAAGTCTGGTACAAGTCCCTCCATTAAATGAACAACCACCCCCTCGTAAAAATTGTGAATAAGCCCACGGCTAAAATTATCGGAAACGGGGGTTGCCCCAACATGCATTATTATTTATATTTTCTACTCCCTCCGTTCCTAAATATAAGTCTTTTGTATTAGCCACACCTAAGACAAGAATTTTTTTATTAGCAGTGAACCCCACATGTCATAGACACAAAAAAGTGTGGCAAGATTCCCTTAGGCGAGCCAAAGTGTGTCTAACAATTTGAGCAACTCAAGTTAGGCAAGTGCGGCAAGTGTGGGAAAAATAATGTGGCAACATAAGACAAACATAGTCACAATCCAAATAGCCCCGTAATTTTTTGTGACATGCATGAAAATTTGGTTAGTTAAATTTATAGTCAAAATTTGGCAAGGTGCATCAAATCAACACATGCAAGTATCAAAAGGGAAGTCACGCCATGCATGCATGCATTGTACTCCCTCCGTTTCCAAATATAAGTCTTTTTAGAGATTGCAACAAGTGACTACATACGAAGCAAAATATGTCTACATATTTCCGTATGTAATAGTCCATTTGAAATGTGTAAAAAGACTTATATCGGGTGTAGTGCTTTGATGTGTCGCGTCAACTCGTACAAGATCGAGAAGTTTGATTACTACAACGCCCTCTCCCTCACGGACTGAGCTCTAGTGCCTTAACTGCACCTGCCTTTGGCTGCATGACAGGTGGGCCAACCACCTATTGGACCCACCTGTCATAGACGCAAAGGCAGGAGCAGTAAGTCAACGAAGGTACGTCCCTCCCTCACGCATGAGCGTGATGGCTGGCAGGACTAGTAGGAGCTTTCGCTACACGCTTCTTGATGGCGGCGAACTTGTGGATGGATTTGACCATCATGTCGTCCATGCGGGAGGCGAAGCCAGCGTCGGCGAGGGCTACAATGCCGGCGGTCGCCAGCACCGTCTAGAAACGCTGCACGGTGCGGGGCCGCAGGCCGACACCTTGGATGGTTTGGCACAGCTGACTGCCGCTCACGACCATCGCCTCCATAGGTGCTTCGGGCTTCTGGTCACTTGGTCTTGGATTGGAGTGAGCAGTGTTGCGCAGTGATTGAGAAAGAACATCCATACACCTCTTTGGTTTAGAGTTAGTTCAGGGTTAGAATCTAACTCTAACCTCTAACTTAGTTAGTAGAGATCTCCTCATCTCGTTTCATCGCCATCATACTTTCCCCATTTCTGTGTTTTCAGTATCCTACGAATCAAAGAGGCCCTTAGACTGGTTCAGGTCCGGTAGTTTTTTTATAAACGTGTTATGTCCAAAATTTAATGAACGTGCTCCGGTTTCTACGAAAATAATCCGGTTTCATGAAGTAATTTATTTATTCTTCTGCGGGGGGTTTGCATGTAATTCGTGAGTTCTGAAATGTAAAGTACCCCGACATATGCTCCGAGTCATGCATGCACTACGACCCAGATGCTCTATGTCCCACATGTCGGCGAAAGGGAGCACGTGGAAATAGCCTAGGAGTACATATAGGAGGATAAATGCGTGAAAAATATGTACGATGAAGCGTAGCTGCGGTTTGAAAAACGACCTCTAGTGATGACAGGTATAGGTCACACGCACCCAAGTAGTGGTAGTACTAGACATACGACTGCTTTTTCCCTAAAAAAAGAGGTATGAGTGCTCAGTACTCCTATTCTATCAACGCGAGTCCCATCTGACAACAGCGTCTGTGCTACAGCTAGCTCTTCTCCCTCGTTTCTCTCTTCTAATTCTAAACTCAGCCGACGCCCGGTGGGCGGGGTGGGGATTTGCCGATGGTCGGTTTGCTCAACTGCGGCCCCACCTCACAGTGAAAACGTCACTACTGGAATAAAAATGCCATATACTCCTATACTAATAAAACATTAAGACCACAAGGCGATGCGGTGCTGGTTACAGGAGGCAAGAGGAAGAGATGCATCCATCGACGACGTCCACCTCCTCGACTCAGGGCGCCGGCCCATCGAACTGCGGCTAAGTAGCAACGGCTTTCGTGGCCAGGTCGACGTGCTTCTGAACAATGGCGCCCAAAGATTCAAGCCGCTGGAAGAAGGCCAACGTCTTTCTGTCCTCGCTGGCCTTGTAGTGGCCTATGTAGACGATTTCCTCGTAGACGTGGATGTGCAGGTCGACGGTTTCTTGCATGGCGAGGCGCTACGCGACGAGCGCGGCCTCGAGGTGCACATTCTTCATCGCGACCTCCGGCAACTGCAGGGCCACCAGGGCTTGAATGAGTTCGTCACCATGGAGGCCGATGAGGGTGGCAGGCAATGAGGAGCCTGGGCGCGCGGGCTGGAGCAGTACAACAAGGTCATTGGCGTGCTTCTTGACGGTGGCAAACTTGCGGATGGAGTTGACCATCATGTCGTCCATGCAAGAGGCGAAGCCGGCATCGGCGAGGGCTACGACGCCGGCGGTTGCCAGCACCGTCTGGAAACGTTGCGTCGTGCGGGGCCGCATGCCGGCGCCTTGGATGATTTGGCACAGCCGACTGTCGCTCGCGTCAATCGCCTCCATAGGTGCTTCTGGCTTCTGGTCACTTGGTCTTGGATTGGAGTGAGAAGTGTTGCGCAGAGACTAATGAGTAGATGGATTGGAGTGGTGGGGCGCCTTTATATGAGAATCCAAACTCCGTTGCATTCACATCGTGCTGGCTCTATTATGCTTCTCCAATTAATTCCCTCTGCATGTAGAGTAATTTGAGGATGCATCATTGACCGTTAAACATCTCAGGAACCGCTACCCTCTCCCTCCTTGGCATTCAAGCACCTATGGAGGCGACTGTCGCTCGCGTCTATCGCATGTCAGGAGACATTCCCGTCGACAACGAGGTGCCTATGGTGACTTCGTAAATTTCAAGATGATACGAGTATACTCAATATTGTGCACCGCGACCAAGGCCGAGAGGAAAATGAGAGAACTACGTATTTATTTACGGTGTAGATTCACTCATTTTGCTCCATATGTACTCCGTCTTGGTGTAGTCTAGTCACTTGTTGAAATCTCTAAAAAGGCAAATACTCCTTTCTGGTTTACAGGGCTATACTAGCAAGTACTCCCTTCGTCCAAAAATACTTGTCATCAAAATGGATAAAAAAGATGTATCTAGAACTAATATACATCTAGATACATCCCCTTTTGTCGTGGTTTTGTCACGACAGATGTCCTAGCAAAAGGACTTAGTCGTGGAGCCATCACTATGGGTTAGCTTAAAGGGGTTAAAGTGGACAAGGACGCAAGGGTTTTTATACTAGTTCGGCCCCTTCGTTGAAGGTAAAGCCTACGTCTAGTTTGGTGTGGTATTGCTAGGGTTTCGATGACTAGGGAGCGAATCCGCTTTGCCTGTGTCTCGAGTTGTCGTTCTCTCCCTTGAACAATTGCCGGGTCGTCCCTTTATATACACAGGGTGACGCCCGGCCCGGTTTACAGAATCCCGAGGCCGGCTCATAAATGTGCCCGGCTCGGTCTCTACCTTTCCTATCTTACAACACAAGTTACATGCCTTATGGCGGTTTACACATTACAGGCCCTAACTCCTCTTGGGCCTTGGATCTCTAGTCTTCTGGAATAAAGCGCCATGCTCCATGTCTCGCTGCGCTTCAATATGAATAATTCGTATAGACACCCTCCCTGGGCGGTTTATACCTAGTAGTAATATCCCTGACACCTTTTATTCATTTTGATGACAAGTATTTCCGGGCGGAGGGAGTACTACAATAGTGGGCTCACATAGCAATTTTGTCTCATGCAAGAGCCTGGCTATATGCGTGCTCCAAGGTTCGCAACTGCCACGTTCGGGTTGCACTTGGCTCTTCGCCTCTTCAAGAAGACGAACAATGATGCTACTACTACTGCTTCTACAGTATCGAATCCACTACTGCATGTCCGTCCACCGCGAGCGTGAGGGATAGCTTGTTGTAGTACTAGCAAAAGTCTGCCCTCGTCTGCGAGCCACCGCGCGCATGGGCGAGGGAGAAGGCGTGTAGTAGTAAAATCAAGCTTCTCCTCGTTGTACGACTTCACGCAACACATCATAGCACTGGCCCCACATGGTTTCCTCTAAACTTGGCTGAAAGACCCGCAGTGTACAATACTCCATTTGCTGCATCCTCTAACATTTACCCCACCACAAATTAAAATATATATTCCTGTCTTGACCAGATGAGCGCACAAACTAGAATCACCAGGATGACAGGTAGGGCCAGAAGATTATTTTAATCAAAAAAATATAGCATGGAGCCGAGTAGCCGACCCCAACGATTTTAAGATTACAAGCACGGTACACGCTATCCTATACTACTCTACACATGAAACTGCCACACGAGCGTCCGGGCTACGCTTGGCTCTTCGCCTCTTCGGGAGTACTACTGCAGTGGAGGAGTACTACAGTATGCTTCTGGCCATCTGACACCGATTGAACTGCTGCATGTCCACCGCATACGGGAGGGAGATCGTGTAGCGAACGAAAGCTTCTCCTAGTCATGCCAGCCACCACGCTCATGGGCGAGGGAGGGACGCAGCTTCATTGACTTACTGCTCCTGCCTTTGCGTCCATGACAGGTGGGCCCAACAGGTCAGTGGCCCACCTGTCATGCAGCCAAAGGCAGGTGCGGTTAAGGTGAGATGGTGTTGTAGTAATCAAAATTCTCAGTCTTGTACAAGTTGACGCGACACATCAAAGCACTGCACTCGATATATTTCAATAATTTGCATTTACCGATGCATTAATTACAACGCATGCATGCATGCCGTGACTCTCCTTTTGATACTTGCATGTGTTGATTTAATGCACCTTGAAGTAGTACTCCCTCCATTTCTGTTTAGTCTGCATATAAGATTTGGTCAAAGTCAAACTTTGTTAACTTTGACTAAGTTTATAGAATAATATATCAAGATTCACAATATGAAATCAATATTGTTAGATGCGTTATGAAATTAATTTTCATACCATACATCTTTAGTATTGTAGCTGGTATTTTTTTCTATGAAGTTGGTCAAACTTTACAAAGTTTGACTTTGACCAAATCTTATATGTAGACTAAAAAGAAACGGAGGGAGTACGAATATGTGACGGTAAAGATTTGTAATGCCCCGGCCCTAATAAAGCGAGAGATGGTTGTGCACGAGGAGGGTGAGATCATGCAGACGGAACATGACTCGACGATGGAGCTCTCTATGGTCTCGATGGACCTCACCTTGCTCCACTGCCCCTTGTGCCTCTGCCCCTTGAAGCCTCCAGTGTATGAGGTTTGAATACACCTCGTCCGTTCGGTTGATCGAGCAAGGTGTAGGTTTCTTGGTTGATGTGTTGTTCGATTGATTTGTGCAGTGCAAGGGAGGGCACCTGGCTTGCGTGGACTGCCGCGTCGAGCGCCCCGAGAACCAGCGGCAGTGCCAGAAGTGCGAGCGCGGCGGTGGCTTCGACGTGCGGAACACGACGGTGGACACCGTCCTCTCCTCGGTGAGGGTGGAGTGCCCGCACGAAGGCCGTGGGCTCTACGTCACTTACCACAAGCTCGCCGATCACCAGAGCGTGTGTACGCTCGCGCCCTGCAAATGCCCCGTGCCCGTCTGCGGCTATGAAGGCCTGCCGCCGGTGGTCTCCCACCACATCAGCACCGTGCATCCCATGCCCGTGCATAGGATCCAGTACGGCAAGGCACTCCAGCTGCAAGTGCCACTGTCGGAGCCACGACTCTTGCTGTTCGCGGAGGAGGATGGCCGCACGTTTTTCTTGGTCGGCGGCATGCTTGACATCGGCATGCCTATCACCGTGTCGGTCGTCTGCATCAGAGCAGGGGCGTCCCCACTACCGCACTACGTGGCCAAGCTGTGGGCGAACGGCCCGTCGGGGGAGCCCAATGGCAGGACCGACGCCGTCAAGGTGGAAATGGAGGTGACAAGCAGCAGGGATCCCAATGACGTCGCGGTGCAGGAGCTGACCTTCTTCACAGGTCCGCCCAATCTACTGTCCGGGGCGAAGCTAGTGTTCCTCCACATTCAGATTGACAAGCTCAGGTCCTAAATGATTCTACAATGCCTTCTGTTTATCTTAGTAATATGCTAATATTGGGTTAGCTCGGTCTACTTTAGCTGAAGAGATGGTGGATTTTCATGGTGATGCAGCAATTACCTCGACATCAGATGAGCAGTGAAAGTAATTTCGAACAACCGAATGGATATTTTGTGTCTGTTGGATATAAAGATCCTTTGGGTAAGAAGTAACAGCTTATATGCTTTTTTTTCGAAACGGAACAACGATACTAGTATAGTTTTTGTTGACATGCACTAATATTTTCGAAACGGACGTCGGGCTGTAGCTGGAAGGACGATTCTGATGCGACATCGGCCCATACCGCGGTGACCCCCGATTGGGACGCACCGACTGTGGATTTTCTCCCTCGCCGATGTTGACCGCGTCTACGCAGGACATTGTTCCCTTCCCCTAGCTGCGGGATCAGGCCGGATATGTGACCAGCGGTGTGGCCACCGTCGTTATATGCTTGTGAAGAGAGCAACCCAAGTAAGCAGGCTTGTAGCTTAGGCTCCTGCTAGTGTATATATAGTGGTTTTCTTTTTCTCTCCATATCAACCATTTTATATTGCGTACGTTTCATTGAAGAGTGAAATGATGGTTGCTTCTTCCGACTAACTTACTGTGTGTTTGACTGCTCCTTTAGTGGCCCCTACACGTACTCCCCCTACGTGTATGCAACAGTCACACGTACACATGGACGCAAAAACGCACGTGACGCCCTAATGCATGCATGTTCGAGCACACGACGGAACACACAGGGTCACGCTCAAGTGCTTAACCTACACGTGCATGCACACACATACTTAGCCAGGGTGAGCTAGTGACCGTATAAACACCAAAAAATGTATATATTGAGCGCAATGAGCATATTATGAAGTCCACTGACCGTATTTTTACAAATATACAGTGATAGACAGTGTATTTATCTCGTTTGAAATTAAGCCATATTAACCGGAGAGGAGGTAGTATGGACTAGCATTACTTTGCTGTGTCCCATCAACTTGTCGAACGAGGAGAAGCTTGCAGGACGGGAGAAGCTTGCGCGCGGTGGCTCGCAGGACAAGGAGAAACTTTTGACTAATGCAAGCTGTCCTTCGCTCAGGCGGTGGACGTGCAACAGTTAATTCGGTGTCAGATTGCCAGAAGCATACACTATACTAGTTGTAAGTGCATCTAGTGCCACCCCTAGTTGGTTTTGGAGTATTGATGACAAACCTGGTTGAGGGACTAATGTGTTAGTGAGAATTGCAGGATAACACAGGTAGTAGTCCCTCATTGATTCTGTTTACCTACCGGAGATGACCCCTAAAAATGTATGAAGACATTGACAACAGTGGTGGTACATGAAGATAATCTTATTGAAGACTATGACAAGAGAAGACATTGTGTGAAGACTATGGAGCACGAAGACTTAGATGTTTCGTTGTTTCCTTTTCTTCTTTGTTGAGTCATAGGAACCACCGTACTGTTAAGTGGGGTCCAAGTGAACTAAGTCAGAGTGACTGAAGTGATGCTCAACCAAATCCTATGTCTTCGAGCGAAGACAATGAGAACAAATCTTATCCAGAGCTGGATGAGTCAGCTTTACTTGTAGTCCAAGTAAAGTTGCCGTGTGAGTGTTTGAAATCTGATCGTTGGAACACGTGTTAGTTCCTTAGTGACCCAGGGTCACTTCGGATAAATCAGGTCGGGTTGCCCAGTGGCTATAAATAGCCCACCCCTACACCATAAATTGGTGGATGCTCAGAGTTATTACACGGCTTTTGTCGTTTGAGAGCAACCCACCTCCGAAGCATTTGAGAGAGAGATCTTTGCGAGGACAAAGCCAAAACACCCAGAGCCAAAGAGTGTTAGGCATCACTGAAGTCTTTCTGTCTGTGTGGCCTGAAGACTTATTACACTTGAGGACTGTGTTTCCTCCAGCCGGTTAGGCGTCGCGTTTTGAGCATCCAAGAGTCATTGTGGATTGCCAGTGAACGAAGTCTGTGAAGGTTTGGAAGTCTACCTTGAAGACTTAACAGAGTGATTGGGCGAGGACTAGGTGTCCTTAGATCAAGGGGAATAAGGTGAAGACGCGGTCTTCTGAGTTGAATCTCAACCTCCCTAACCAGACGTACAGTTGTCACAGCAACTGGAACTGGTCTAACAAATCACTGTCTTCCCCAAGCTACTGGTTCTATCCTTTCCTTCCCTTTACTTACTGTCTTACGTTGTGAAGTCATTGCCTGCCTGCCTTATCTGATTGACTTCACTGTGTGACTACTTGTTCTGATTGGCTTCATTCCTTCTTCCCTCTTGATCCTTACTGCCTAGCTGCTATTAGTCTTCATGCTTTCACTTTATTGAATACCTGACTATGGCTTGTCTAGTGTAGTCTACTTTCTGCTGCATACAAATAGGATTGGATTTACCCTTTGTCTTCGAAACTACCATGTTTTGAAGCATTTCACAAAAATTGCCTATTCACCCCCCTCTAGTCGATATACCGCACTTTCAATTGGTATCAGAGCAAGGTACTCCCTTGTTCTGTGTGATTCGGTTTAACCACCTAGAGTTTTTGCTATGTCGACTACAGGGATAATCAAAGTCTCCGCTGCGTGCCCCGTCTTCGATGGCACCGAATATCCCTACTGGAAGAACAAGATGCACATGCACCTTGAAGCCATTGACGTGGACCTCTGGTTTGTCGTCAAGAACGGTGTTCCCAAGATTGGTGAAGGTATCACCCCTGCTGATGTCAAAAGGCTCGTTCAACTGGATTCAGCGGCCAAGAACATCATCTGTGGTCATCTAACCAAAGGACAGTATGGTCGTGTAAGTGCCCTGGAAACGTCAAAGGAAGTCTGGGACTGGCTCTCAAAGGTCAACGAAGGCGTCTCAACCCAGAGAGATCAAAGGATCAGGGTCCTTCACAATCTCTTCAATCGCTTCAAGAGACATGACAATGAGAATGTCCAGCACACATTCGATCGTCTCACTGACATCACAAATGAGCTTCAGGCACTTGGCGCCACTGAGATCACCAAGCATGAAATCGTCAAGACCCTCCTGAGATCACTCGACAGCTCATTTGATATCCTTGCCCTGATGATTCAAGAATGCTCCGACTTCAAGACTCTCGATCCTTCTGACATACTTGAGAAGCGCAACACACATGAGTTCCAGCTATCTGAGAAACGTGACATCTATAGTCCCAACTATGGCCGATCTCGCGCCTTAAAGGCAAAGGCTGTTTCTTCATCTGAAGAAGAATCTGACTGCAGTTCTGATGATCCTGAAGACATTGGAAAGGAGCTTGCCATGCTTGTGAAGAAGTTCCAGAAATTCACTAGGAAGAAAGGCTTCAGAAAGTGTTCACGATCCAGCTCAAGAAATGATGAAGCTTCTACCCATGACTACAAGAAGAGAACATGTCATAAGTGCAAGAAACCCGGTCACTACATCTCTGAGTGTCCTTAGTGGGACAATGAGAAGAAGAAGAAGAAGAGCAAGGAATATGATAACGATGACAAGAAAAAGAAGAAATACTCAAAGTCTTTTTCCAAGTCTTCATCAAAGTATTCATCACACAAGAAGAATTCATCTGGCAAGGCTCGTGCGTTTGTTGGCAAGGAGATGGATTCAGAGGAGGAGTCTGCTTCTAAAGAAGCGGAGGTGGAGTCTGAGGAGGAGTCTGATTCTGGTGCTGCAAGTCTGGCTCTAGCCACTGCCTACGTTGCCAAGTCCATCTTCAATACTGAAGACAATGGCCCTGTCCCCAACATTGATGATGAGGACGACGACTCTGCTCCCACCTACTGCTTCATGGCACGCGGTGCCAAGGTAAAATCACGTGATGCTTACTTTCAAACATCTAGTGAAGATGACTCTGATTATGAATCAAAATCTAGCTACAAAACACTTGCTAAAATTGCCACTGAACAACAGAAAGCCATGGAACATATTCAAAAACTGTTAGACAAAAGCGATGACCTATTGGACGCGGAAATGACCCATTCTTAGTCCTTAATTGAAGACATAAAAAATCTTCATGTTAAGTACGAGGAACTTGAAGGTCTTTATGAATCGCTCTCAAAAACTCATGAAAAGCTTTCCCACGATTACCTTCAAAGGAAGCGAGAACTTGAGAAATTGAAAGCGGCTCATGAAGATCTTCAAAAAGAAAATGAGTCACTCCGCGCACAACTGATCAGCTCCACTCAGGAAGAGTTTGAACCACCATGTCTAAAATGCATTGAGCATGATAACGCTACATCTGTTGCTGAATGTTCTACTGCTGCCACTGTTGCAATATCTTCAACTACTGATGTGGTAACTAACCCCTCTGCTGAGGATACCACTACTGTTGCTGATGAAAATGCTAGGTTGAAGACTTTGCTTGAAACAGGGATGTACAAAAGCCTCGAAGGGCATCATACTCTATGTGATGTCCTCAAAAAGCAGATACTGAACCAAAACCCTAGAAAAGAGGGTGTTGGGTTCGACAGGAAAATGAATGTTGATGGTTCATACTGGAAGCCTGAGTAGTATCCCAAAACCACATGGGTTGCTGCAAAGGAACCGTTAGTGGATCCATCTACCCTATCTGGCTTCACTTGTGCTAATCCTATTATCATTGATGAATCCTTTGATGCAAACTATAAATTGTTTAAGACTCAAAATGGTGAAGTGTTTGCCAGGTATATTGGTACTAACTGCAGGAACGGGCCACCTATGAAGAAGATCTGGGTACCCAAAGGTTGTCTTGAGAAACTTCCAGCAAATGTTATCATGACACCACCTAGGAAGAAGACAAACCCCAGACCAAAGGCTTCATACGGTCCTAAGGCTTCATACAGACAAAAGACTCACCTGAGTCACCCTAACGCCAATGTTTTGCAGGAAAACTATACTCAGACCCATGAATATGAGCGTGTTTCCTCAAACCGCTATATTCATAAAACAAAGAATTTTTCTAACAGTTTGGCCCTACTCACTACTCCACGTTCTCTAACACAACTTGTCTCTATGGCTTCGTCATTGTTGATGATTATTCAAGATACACATGGGTGCACATAATACTCTACAAGACTGAAGTGCAAGATGTCTTCAGACGCTTCGTGAATCGTGCCATGAACAACTATGGCGTCAAGATCAAGCTTATAAGAAGTGACAATGGCACTGAGTTCAAGAACACCGGCCTTGATCTTTATCTGGATACAATAAGGATCACTCATGAGTTCTCAGCCCCGTACACACCTCAGTAGAATGGCATCGTTGAGCGCAAGAACATAAATCTAATTGAGATGGCTCGAACGATGCTCGATGAATACAAGACACCAAGAAGGTTCTGGCCCGAAGCTATTGATACTGCATGCCATATCATCAACCGTGTTTATCTTCACAAGCTTCTGAAGAAAACGTCCTATGAACTCCTCACTGGAAAGAAGCCTAACGTAAGTTACTTCAGAGTATTTGGAGCTAGGTGTTGGATCAAGGATCCACATCACAAGTCAAAGTGTGCACCAAAAGCACATGAAGGCTTCATGCTCGGATATGGAAAGGACTCACACTCCTACAGAGTCTTCAACATCTTTCTCTATAAAGTAGTTGAAACAGTGGATGTGCGGTTTGATGAAACGAATGGTTCACAAAGAGAGACCCTACCAAATGTGCTAGATGAGGCTTCACCAAATGAATCTATCAAGCTAATGGGAACCGGTGAGATCATGCCTTCTGAAGCACAACCTGACGAGGAACTCATCATTTCTGCCCCAAATCAACCTGACGACAATGCTCAGCCTGAAGACAACCCTGCTGATGATGACAATGTACAGCAAGAGCAAAATCTTCATCCAGCTCATCCTCGTGTTGCAAATGAAGTATAAATTGAGAAGATAATTGACAGCATAAATGCACCTGGTCCACTTACTCGTTCAAGAGCAACACAGCTTGCAAATTTCTGTGGGCACTTTGCTTTTGTCTCAATATTTGAACCCAAGAAAGTTGTTGAAGATTTTATGGAACCTGAATGGATTCAAGCAATGCAAGAAGAGCTTCAACAGTTTGAGCTGAACAACGTGTGGGAACTTGTCAAGCGTCCTGATCCTCGCAAGCACAACATAATAGGCACAAAATGGATTTATCGCAACAAGCAAGATGAGCATGGTCAATTTGTCGGAAATAAGCTCGTCTCGTTGCTCAAGGATACACTCATGTTGAAGGGATTGACTTCGATGAAACATTTGCTCCTGTGGCTAGACTTGAAGCTATTCGTATACTGCTAGCCTATGCAAATCATCACAACATACTTCTGTATCAAATGGATGTAAAGAGTGCCTTTCTCAATGGAAGGATTGAAGAAGAGGTGTATGTTGCACAACCACCTGGCTTTGAAGATCCAAAACGTCCTGATATGGTATACAAACTCAACAAGGCACTGTATGGCCTCAAACAAGCGCCTCGTGCTTGGTATGACACACTCAAAGACTTCCTGAAGAGCAAAGGCTTCAAACCTGGATCCCTAGATCCCACACTCTTCACGAATACATATGATGATGAACTGTTTGTCTACCAAATCTATGTGGACGACATTATCTTCGGCTGCACTGACAAAAGATACAGTGATGAGTTTGGTCACATGATGCAAGAGCAATATCAGATGTCCATGATGGGTGAGCTGAAGTTCTTCCTTGGTCTTCAAATTCGTCAGCAAAGCAACCACATCTTCATATCTCAAGAGAAGTACCTTAAAGACTGCCTGAAGAAGTTTGGAATGCAAGACTGCAAAGGCTACTCGATGCCTATGCCAGCTAAACACCATCTGGGTCCCGACGCAAATGGTAAAGAGTTCGATCAAAAGGTATACCGCTCCATGATTGGTTCTTTGCTTTATTTATGTGCATCTAGGCCAGATATTATGCTTAGTGTTTGCATGTGTGCTCAATATCAAGTGGCACCAAAGGAGTCGCATCACTTAGCTGTGAAGCGAATACTTCGATATTTGGCTTACACCCCAACACTAGGATTATGGTATCCAAAGGGCTCAGAGTTTGATCTAGTTGGATTCTCAGATGCTGATTATGCTGGTGACAAAGTTGATCGCAAGTCTACATCAGGCACTTGTCACTTTCTAGGACGATCTCTTGTCTGTTGGTCTTCAAAGAAGCAGAACTGTGTATCACTCTCCACTGCTGAATCTGAATACATTGCTGCTGGATCTTGCCGCGCTCAGCTTCTCTGGATGAAGCAAACGCTCAAGGACTATGGTGTCCATCTGAAGCATGTGCCACTCTACTGCGATAATGAAAGCGCTATCAAGATTGCCAACAACCCAGTTCAACACTCGAAGACAAAGCACATTGAAATTCTTCATCACTTTCTCAGAGATCATGTCATGAAGGAAGATATGGATATCATACACGTCAACACTGAAGAGCAACTGGTAGATATCTTCACAAAGCCCTTGGATGAGAAAAGGTTTTGCAAGTTGCGGTGTGAGCTAAATATCTTAGAATCATCAAATGTCCTGTAATCAGGCACACATCCTAACACTTATGCCTATTGATGACTTAAATGTGCAACACACGAAGTAAAGTATATCTTCAATCAATGAAGACTTACATTCTAAGTGTGAATACATTAACGTGGAATTTGACTTCGGAGCGCCACGATAACTGTGCGCCGTGTCTGGGTCTAATACTTCCTATACGGTGGGTAACGCCACGACCAAATCTTTGTTTGAAGTGTTTCTCGTGGCGTTACATTTGCAAAGTCTTCACACTTGTTTTTGTCTTCATATAGGACAAATATAGACTTGTGTTCTGTCCTCTACAGCATTCAATTATTGCTAAGTCTTCTTACTTGAATCTTTTGAACTAAGTGAATGTGATCGGACCCTAACCTCTCTATGCTTCCTCACCTCAAACTCTATCTATCCAAATCATATGCATTCTGTTTGGAACCGTTGAATATCTTCTCTGCGTCCTTGTCAGTAGAAGATACGGAGACAAACTTTAAATCTGATTTTAATGCTCCATCCTTTATGCCTGAAACCCGGAGAAGCCGTAACGACCACTCCGACAGTCCTGGCCTACGTGGGATCGTGGGACAACTCCCAATGTGTTACATGTCCGCCACGTGTCCCTCAGATGTGAACCGCCAGGGGCACCTGCGTAATTGCGATGTGCCGTCTCCCATGCTTATAAATGCACGTCCCATCACGGTCAAAAATTCTTCTACCACCTCTCCACCTCGACCAACCCTAGCGCCTCCGCTAGCTCTCGACGACGCCGGCGACGAAGCGCTTCGCCGCCACGACCTCGTCGACGCCGTCTTCACGCCGGCCGTGGATATCGTCTACTCCGTCGTCGCCGTAGCTGTCCTCCGTCGCCAAGTTAGGGCACGAAAGATCGAACTGCTCGGCATGCAATTCCTCTCCATCTAAGCAGTTCATCGTGTGGTAAATTAAACTCTCTTTTTACCATCTTCTTGATCCAGAAAGATTCATCACTTTTACCACAAGAAGTTTCTGCCTACACATATATAGATCTATCCTGTCTGCATCTCATATCTTGCCTAGTACATTCACATATGCTTCAAACATAGTTAGATTCCTCTCTTGTACCTATTCATGGATTCGTACAAATGTGGAACCAACTCTCATCATATAAGTGAATGTCTTCGCGCTATGAGGTCAAAGTCTTCTAAACTGATTTATCTTCTAAAGCTTCTGAGAATGCATATGACCTCTTCCCCTTCCCTCGCATCTCTAATGCTATCACAGGTACATGTCCGTGGGAGAATCCCTTGGTTCTCATAGTCTGCATTCATTTGCAGAATTCTTGCTGTGTCACATTCACTCTCCTGAAGCCAGTTCCTGTCTGACCAGCAGACCGAAGCATTTGCCAGTGTTGAAGCCATTCAGTTTGAAGCCTTTCAGATTGAAACCAATGGCAACTGACAAGTCAGTTAGGAAGGGTGGCAGACAGCGCCGTGGCAACACCTCTAAAGATTTGCCTCCTGATCTAAGTGAGATGTATAAGACTGATCCAGAGGAGGATTATAATCAGAGGAAGACATGAATCCAATGGATTCGAAGATATTGGGCTGAACAGTGGTTCAAGTATAGGTTCGTGACCCAAGAGTATGCTGAAAAGAACGCCATCAAGCATCCATGGGGAGATATTACCTACAAAAATCTTCCACCCAAGACTCGAGCTGAAGCCATTGCTCAAGGCTTCTACCCTTGCATGGTCAGAGGGCCTCAACCTGCTGATGCCGATCCTTCTTCTCTGCTCTGGTGTCGCGATGACAATTTGTTCAAGCAAAATCTTCAATATGCCAAGAACTCAGCCAAAGAGAACAGGAAGAACTTGGGATTGGACTTCAATCATGGCCCCTTTGCGCCCCGTGCTGATGGCACACGCGAAGCTGAACCAAACCTGGTTGGGCCTTTCTACAACCTAGAAGGCCTCATCAGTCACATCAGGGTTCAAGGGGCGGATGTGGATCAACCTGCAGATGACGCTGATTCTGATGAAGCGCCTGCAACCCCGAAGCCCAAGAAGAAGAAGAAATCCAAGGCTTCGAAGACCACTCCACCAATTGCTTTGAGAGTGAAGCCTTTGGCCACTGCTCCACCAGCACCAAGTGTGCAGTCTGAGGAGCACTCTTGCATCTCCAAGAGCAGACAGCTAAGGAAGAAGCCCTTGCACAACCCCAGTCCAACTCTCACTCCCGACGCTGTTCTGAAGACTGCCAATGAAGCCTTTGATCTCTCGAGCGATGAAGATCTTGGTGACGATGCGCTGGAGCAATTGATCAAGAGCAAGCAAGATGCAGAAATCTTCAATGATTTGCCGCTCTTCGACGTGGAAGTGCTCAACAATTTCATTGATGAATGGTTTGACACCCCCAACCTCAGCTTCGATGATCTGCAGCTTCCAGTTGGCCTCAACGTCTCCTTCCATGGCGCCATTGCTTCTGAGCTAGCTCTTGCTCAGAGAATCATTGAGCTGAAGCAAAAGATTGATTATGAAAAGGCTCAGTTCAAGAAGAATGTGGACAAACTCAGCGTCCAAGAGATTCAGAACTTCAAAGTAATGATGCATGAGCTCAAGGAAGCCTTTCGCAAGAGGCGTGATGAAGCTAAAGGTTCTCATGAGCGAATCAAGGCCTTGGCTGCCAAATGCGTTGAAGCATATAATGAAGCTGAAAAGCGCAAGGCTCTTGGGCATCCTGGCATTGACCCTAGGATGGCTGCCAAGAATAAGAAGAAGCAACCTGTGCCCGATGCTGAAGAATCCAGGCAGGAAATGCCTAGCATTGTCTTCCCTGCCAGCATGACTAGCACGAAGCCTAAGGTCACCCCAATTGCTTCAGATCTCAAGAAAACAAAGGTGGCTGAAGCTGAAGCTCGCAAGTGCAAGCAAAAAACTGATGATGCTCCACCCACCAAGAAGCGCAAGACAAAGAAGGACAAGGCTGCTTCCATAGAGCCCATCTTTGTTGAGCCCATATCAGTTGCTCGCCCCGCATCTACACACCAAGAACGTCGCATGACAGTCCATGAGCCTGCTCCCACAGAGGCTAAAGACATTCCAGCTGTTGACCCCACCGCAGCTGAAGACATTGGTCCTCATGACAATGTTGAAGATGATGAAGTCCTTCCTCAGATCGAGTACAACGTGGAATCTTCACTTGTTCTTATGAACAGCGAACGCATCAGCATTGGTCGTCCATTGACGCCTATTGCACAGGATGACTCGTGGGCTGATCACCCACAAGATACACCAGCAACTCCCCAACCAACTTAGGTCACCAGTTCGGTGCTTGAAGATGAAGACTTTGAGGCCCAACAACCTCCATCCCCTCAGGCGTCGCCAGCATTTCGCAGGCTTCGCAAAGGACCAAGGCCTCAAGTCGTCACCCGAAGTATTCCAGAAGGAGAAGAGCAACAATCTGTTCCTGAAGCTGCTCCCTCTGTGAACCTCTCAGAATCTGAAGCCAAAGCGGCTGAAGATATTCCGGCTGCATCAGCCGACGGAGAACAACCCCAAGAAGAAGAAGCACATGCTGCCACACCCCGTGTTCTCGAGGAGAACGTGTCCGACCCTCCAGCTCCTGAAGTGGAGGTTACAAATTTAGAGGCTGCCACCACCAACACTGAAGCCAATGACGTGGTCATGGCTGAAGCAAATGTGGCACCTGAAGTCATGGTGGTGCCTGAAGTGATGGCGCCTGAAGCAAGTGCTGCACCTGAAGCAAATTAGCAGCCGGAAGCCACTGCCTCTGCTCTTGTTCCGCCTCCAAGGCCCCATACAATTGAGCAAGCTTACAACCAAGATGATCAGCTCATCACTGTCCGATGGCCCATTCTGACTCCACCACCTGCTGGTGGACCGCATGCTGCTGGTCCTCAGTTTGACCATCATGTGGAGCACAGGCCTCAGGTTCAGAAGCCTAAGCCAAGACTGCCAAGGTTTCCAGGTACTGCCACCTCTCAAGGGTCATTCAATGCCAATAGCTTCACTGCGCACAACACATTCTTTGACAGTGCCAAGAACCCATATTCGAAGCCAAGAATATCATCAGATAGGTTCTGGAGCCATCAGCAGCGCAATTATTACTCAAGAGTACTCTATGATCAAGGGCGCATTTTCCCTCATATGCGTCTTGACACTGAAGCTATTGCTGGACTGCCTTGTCTGGAGGAAGCTCTTGATTGCTTCCATGATGCTGGCTTGCTCAACTTTGTGACTGACAAGGAGCATTGGAATGAAGAGCTACTCCTGCAATTCTATGCAACCCTCCACATTCGAGGCTACAGCAGGGATCCGAAGACATGGGTCCTTGAGTGGATGACAGGCAATGTCCATCATGAAGCCAAAGCCTTTGATCTCATTGAGCTTACTGGCCTGCCCACTCCAGGAGAATTGTATGAACCTGGCTGTCAATTGCACAATGAAGCTTTGGAGATTATCTTCCAGAAGCGCAAACCCAACATGAGCCAAATGCTGAGCATGATGAAGCCTTTGCCCAGCGATGCCGAATATCCAAAGGAATTCTTTGTTGAAGACCTAGAGTATCTGCCACGCACCATCTATCATATCATCAGGCGTACTCTATGGCCTGTCAAAGGACATTCTTCATCAGCCAAGCTTGAATGCACAATGAAGGCATTGGTCTTCTATATCTTCAATGGCATCAGCTTCAATGCTTAAGATTTCTTCATCCGGTAGTTGGCTGTGTCTGGCTCTGAACTGTTTGGTCTCAAGTTCTATGCTCCATGGATCATGCGCCTCATCAAGCTTCATTCAGCTATCACCTATCAGCCCTCTGCTCGCAACCATCATATATTCTTGCCAGAGGTTGATATGTCAGCTGAAGCTATATACCAAGAGCCTGCCAAAGAGCCTGTTAGTCTTCACAACGCTGATCACCAGAGCTTCACTCAGCAAATTGAAGGAGTTCCAGCAGTCTCTCGCGTTTATCCTCTGGCTGGCCGTACTCGTCTACCTCGACATGCTAAAACTGAAGCCACTGAGAGCACCATTGCCCAAAGGCCTCAGAAGCGGTCTCGTGTTCTCAATAACCGAGAGCTTCTGGTTGCCCTCCATCAGAAACAAGATAAGCATCACTACTGGCTGAAGCGTTAGATGCAAAGCCTCTTGGTGGATGTCAATCGCATTCGCAATCTTGCCACCAAGAATGCCTTTGTTGCTCATGAAACCCGTCAGAGGTCATGGAAGAGTTTAACTCTGCTGAGTGCTGAAGCGGATCTTTAAGACGATGGCCTCACAGAAAGGTTCAAGTTTGACCACACTCCTCCAAGGAATGCTGTTCTGCGTCGAACTCCGTCTCTTGAAGACTCTGACTACTCCTCTTCCGCTGCAACAATTGATGCCAGGGTGATAGATGATCAAGATGATGCTACCTCACCACCTCCTACTTCAGCGTGTACCGAGGGAACTCGCTGAGCACAGCCTTAATATTGATCCGAAGTTTAAACCGGTCAAGCAATACCTGCGCCGCTTCAACGAAGAGAGGCGCAAGGCTATAGGAGAGGAAGTGGCCAGGCTTTTGGCTGCGGGGTTCATAGTGGAAGTTTTCCACCCAGAGTGGTTGGCTAATCCGGTGCTAGTGCTAAAGAAGAATGGAAAATGGAGAATGTGTGTGGACTACACAGACCTCAATAAAGCTTGTCCAACGGATCCTTTTGCTCTCCCTCGCATTGATCAGATCATCGATGCTACAGCGGGATGTGAGCGGCTAAGTTTTTTGGATGCATACTCAGGATATCACCAGATCAAGATGGTAGTTAAAGACCAAGAGAAGACAGCTTTCATAACTCCTTTTGGTGCTTTTTGCTATGTATCTATGCCTTTTGGGCTCAAGAGTGCCCAAGCAACTTATCAGCGTTGCGTACAGAAGTGTCTTAAGGGGCAAATAGGAAGAAATGTTCATGCCTATGTGGATGATATCGTGGTGAAGTCAAGGAAGGAAGAGACATTGATAGAGGACCTCAAGGAGACCTTTGACAATCTTCGGGCCTATAAGATGATGCTTAATCCGGAGAAGTGTGCTTTTGGTGTTCCGGCAGGCAAGCTCCTTGGGTTTTTGGTGTCAAACAGAGGAATCGAAGCTAATCCGGAGAAGATCAAGGCAATCACATCTTTAACAAAACCAGTTTGCATTAATGATGTTCAGCGTATCGCTGGTCGGATCACAGCATTGAGCCGATTTATTAGCCGTTTGGGGGAGAAGGCGATTCCGCTTTATCAGATGCTGAGGAAGACGGATCGGTTTATATGGAGTGATGAGGCAAATACTGCGTTTGAGGATTTGAAGCGACAGCTGGCGAGGCCACCGGTCCTGGCTTCCCCTGTTGATAACGAACCTTTGCTGTTATACGTCGCCGCCAACGCACGGGCAGTTAGTGTGGCGATCGTGGTGGAACGCAAGGAAGCAGGGAAAGAGTATCCGGTTCAACGTCCGGTTTATTACGTGAGTGAGGTACTCATTGAGTCTAAGCAGAGGTACCCACATTGGCAGAAGCTGGTGTATGGTGTGTTTATGGCAAACCGGAAGTTGAAGCACTATTTCCAGGGTCATCCAATAACTGTGGTTAGTTCAGCACCGTTGGGGGACATAATCCAGAACAGAGAAGCTACGGGTAGAGTGGCGAAGTGGGCCATTGAGCTCAGCCCACATGAGTTGAAATATGTGCCACGCACCACTATAAAATCTCAGGCATTGGTGGATTTCATCAATGATTGGACAGAACTACAAACACCAGAGGAGAAGCCGAATATTACATATTGGACGATTCACTTTGACGGTTCAAGACAGTTAGAAGGATCGGGGGCTGGAGTTGTTTTAACTTCCCCGTGAGGTGATAAGTTTTGTTACGTCCTCCGTTTATTGTTTCCTTCTACTAATAATGCAGCGGAGTATGAAGCGTTACTTCATGGCTTACGGATGGCAAAGGAGATGAACTTGAGCCGGGTCAAGTGCTTTGGCGATTCAGATTTGGTGGCACAACAAGTTTCAGGCAAGTGGGATTCGAGAGATCCTCTCATGGCAGCTTACAGGCGAGAAGTAGAGGCAGTGGCTGGATATTTCAAAGGGTATCAAGTGGACCACATAGACCGGCGAAGGAATGAAGCGGCTGATGCTTTAAGCCGGCTGGGTTCTCAACGTAAACCGGTACCACCAAATACTTTTTTGGATGAGCTGCATAGTCCATCAGTACAAATACCATCGGAGGAAGACCTGGCTGTTCCTGATCCGGAGGCACAGCTAGTTGCGGCACTTCATGTTATTCCGGATTGGACGCTGCCCTATTTGGCATATCTGAGCTGAGGAGAGCTACCGGACGATGAGATAGAGGCACGACAGATAGTCCGGCGTTCTAAATCCATGAAAATTGCAAACAGGGAACTTCATCATCGCAGCGTGTCTGGAGCATTTCAGCGGTGTGTGTCAGCTGAGGAAGGTTGTGAGAATCTTCGCGAGATCCATGAAGGGGATTGTGGTCATCATGCCGGTTCAAAATCATTGGTGGCTAAAGCTTTTCGACATGGGTTCTATTGGTTAACAGCTCATGCTGATGAGGCGGATCTAGTCCGGAAGTGTGATGCTTGTCAGAAGTTTTCGCGACGTGCTCTTGTTCCGGCACAGGAGCTCCGGATGATACCAATAACCTGGTCGTTTGCGACTTGGGGGCTTGATATGGTTGGACCCTTTAAGCGAACCCAAGATCAGAAAACTCATCTACTTGTGGCGGTGGATAAGTTTACAAAGTGGATTGAGGCAGAGCCTGTGAGCAAGTGTGATGCCGCCACAGCAGTCAAGTTCATCAAAAAGGTGATTTTCCGGTTTGGCTTTCCACACAGCATCATCACAGACAACGGCACCAATTTATCCAAGGGTGAGATGGAAGAATTTTGTCACCGAGAACATATTCGCCTCGATGTATCTTCTGTGGCCCACCCTCAAACCAATGGTCAAGCTGAAAGAGCAAACCAGGAGATTTTGCGAGGTATCAAGCCCCGGCTTATGACTCCCATGCAAAGGACCCCAGGATGTTGGGTCGAGGAGTTACCGTCTGTCCTTTGGAGTATCAACACTACACGAATCCGGTCCACGGGTTACACACCTTTCTTTATGGTATATGGTGCTGAAGCGGTCCTTCCAAGCGATATCCATCATGATTCACCAAGGGTGACAGCCTATGTTGAAACGGCCAACGAACAGGCGAGACAAGACAGTTTGGACCGGCTGGATGAAGAGCGTGATATAGCAGCCACACGGTCTGCAATCTATCAACAAGACTTGCGCAGATATCACAGCCGCCGGATCAAGACAAGGACGTTCCAGGAGGGCGACTTAGTACTCCGGCTCATCCAAGATCAAACAGATATGCACAAGTTATCCCCACCTTGGGAAGGGCCCTTTGTGGTCAGCAAGAATCTGCACAACGGTTCATATTACCTGGTGGACGTTCGAGAACACAAGGACTCATGGACATCGGAAGAGGAGACAAAGAGGCCGTGGAACATCGCCCTATTACGGCCCTACTATACCTGAGCCATGAGCTCCACTGTATCCTATGTATATATTATGATTAATGAATAAACCGGCACCCTTGGTAAACCGGGGGCTCAGCCTTTTTTTCCAATACAAATATTTTATGAGGACAACCATACATATATTACCATATGTTATATTTCAAATAGATCGATCAGTTTAAACTGATTTTGCAGAAAATATGCACTCAGAAGCAATAAACTCCCTGAAGAGCGTAAGGTCATATCCGGCCCAAAGAGGACACTTCATAGAAGCCCTCTGGATGGTAATCCATCCAGTGATTGGCTAAAAGATTTACCCATGGTTCTATGGAACCATGGAGGCCCTCTGGACAGGCGACAACCATCCAGTGATTGGCTAAAGTTTACCCATGGTTTCATGGAACCATGGAGGCCCTCTGGACAGGCGACAACCATCCAGTGATTGGCTAAAGTTTACCCATGGATTCATGGAACCATGGAGGCCCTCTGGACAGGCGACAGCCATCCAGTGATCGGCTAAAGTTTACCCATGGTTTCATGGAACCATGGAGGCCCTCTGGACAGGCGACATCCATCCAGTGATTGGCTAAAATTTTACCTATGGTTTCATGGAACCATGGAGGCCCTCTGGACAGGCGACAACCACCCAGTGATTGGCTAAAGATTTTCTTATGGTTCCTATGGATGATTCGGCCACATCCATCGACCGGCCCTCTGGATGGCAAGCCCATTCCATTGATTGGCTGAACCTTGCTTTGAGCCTGGCAGCTCGTAAAAAGCCTCGACTACACGGTTTTATTTCCAAATTTGCATTTCTAATCTTTATGTGTTATGGTTCTTTAATCCGGAGTGGGACAATTCAAGAAATTGACCACACATCTACAAAGTCAAAAATCTGGGTCATGAGCACCAGCATGAGTAAAAAGTCTGGGTTATAAAATACCAGCAAGAGTTAATTCGGTATTCATCACAACCCGGAACAATCATCAGGCAGAAGCAAAGTAAGAAGCTAAACATGATTTAAGCCGGCAGCTTCTATAAAACTAGGGATTATTGTTGGGTCTATTAAAAAACTCCCTTCAAAAAGGCAAGATTCGCCGGATTAAGAATATCAAGCATACTTGATCTCAGGTATAAAGTTATTTCTGACGTAAGTATACACTTGTTTGATATATTGTGAGAACAATTTAATGGGTCCGGCGGTAAAACCGTTAGGATATATGTTCAGTATTGTCTATGCAGGAACAAATGAAATGCAGGACACGCCATGTTAGAACAAATTGAAATAGGCAATGTTAAAACAAGGAGTATCCGGATCAAAATGGACACAGTTTTCAGCTATCCTATTACAAGGCATAGCAAGCCTGACGGATTAAAGATTGTTTAGTAAAATGGGACTGCAACTACAACAATAAACTATGAGCTATGCTCCTTCCTGCTGAGACGGCTGGGCATCAACTTGGTCCGGAGTCTCCTCTTCTTCTTGAAGCGGCTGGAAGTCCGGGACGCACCAGTCGATTTTCGTTAAAGCACGGAAGTACATCTCTTCATTGATGAGTTCAGATGGATCGATATCTGGAGCGAAGGTATGAGGGCGCACTGGTGGGATTAGATTGACGGTATCATAAACCGGCCGCTCCACCCGCTCGTTCTGCAAATCATACCCCGGATGATATCTGGATAAATCTGATTCGGCCGCAAGTTTGCTGGCGAGAGGACGCATTTCCTTCGTCAAGGCATGAAAATCCTTGGCAGTAAAAGCTGATCCGTCTTCCTTGGTATTTGGATACCCATTTAAAGCTTCTTCCGGATCAAAGTCCGGAACCCATGCTTTCGCTCTGGTAAGCGCCACGAGGGCACCGGCTCGAGCAGCAGATTTCTTAACTTCTTCCAAACGCACACGCAAAACAAACAGCTTTTCTAACGTGCTTTGGATGGTAGTGGGGGCCGGTTTATTGAATGATGTTGCACTTATGATCCTTTGAGCGCTGGAATACAGCTGCTCGACCAAAGTATAACATGCCTTGAGTTTTTTTCCGTAAGCCATCCCCAAGATGGGTGACACGGCGCCCTGCATATGATTATCACAGTTAAACCGGCACAGTTGGGAGATTACAAGGATGAAAGCAGGAATACAGATTAAATACTTACCGAAGACTGCAGAAGTCATCAACTCTATTGGCCGCTTTAAACCGGTTAACTCTTCAGTAACCGGATTAAGAGCTTCTTCAGCGTCTTTGGCCCTTTTTTCCAGATCTTTTTTCTGAACCTCAAAGGCGGTCCGTTCTTCTTCAAAGAATTTCTTCAGCTGTTCAGCAATCTTTAAACTCAGCTTCAAGTCTTTCTTGGCCTTAGAAGCAGCAGACTCCGTTTCAGCAAGTCTGCTCCGGAGTTCACTGATTTCATCAGCCCTCCGGTTTAAATCAGCCTGCAAGGAAAATCAAGTGATAAGAAGCAAAAATCAGACAAGTCTTAAGCACACAAACAAGTTGTCTACTTGACACTTGGGGGCTAATGGGCAATTGAAGTGTTAAACAGCAGTGATTCAAAGACAAAGTCTCAAGCACACAAACAAGTTGTCTACTTGACACTTGGGGACTAATGGATAATTGAAGTATCAAAGGAAAAGTCAAGCAAGTCCCAGGCACATAAACCAAGTTATGCCCCTGGCACTTGGGGGCTAATGTAAGATCATTTGATTAATCAGGAAGTACCGGTTCACCTTCTAAACATAGCTAAACCGGAACTTGGGGGCTGATACGGTATGGACAGAAGTACATTGAAAGTCAAAAGAAGATGCAAAGGATTACCTCATACTTGTCCTTCATCATGTTAATCAAGCCTACTTCATAGTCTCGACCACTGTGGAGTCGGTTCAAGTACCCGGAATAGAGCTCCTGGGCACTCATATCAGCAAAGCTGGACAGTTCGGTACTCCATTTACCCTTTTCCTTGTGCAGCTTCTCCGCTTTAGCCGTATGTTTGGCTAAGACAGTGGGCTCAGCAGGAGCGGTATAAGCCGTATGAGTTATTTCCACCTCCGGAGAAGCAGTAGTTGGTGGTGGGGTTGCAGTATGAACCGGACTGGCAGGAGCCGGATTGGTCTGAGGAGAATTGGCCCGGGCAGGATTAGACGGTTCATGAACATCCTCAGCATTGGGATTCTCAGGCATAGTATTGTGATATGTTGGAGCAGGATCTTCAAGTGGAATTGTGGGTTCGCCTTCCGGAGGGATAGTTGAGTCCGGATCAGCCGCCGGATCATCAACGGCAGTATCAACAGTTGGTTGGTTGGTTTTTGATTTCTTGCTAGGCTTTGGCTTGCTGAAGGAAGTTGGAAAAACAAGTTAGAACTGTAAAATAAAGTGCAATCATAAACCGGATAAATTAAAAAGACTTACCCTGGGACAGTTTTCAGGGGTGGAAGTTGTGTGGCAGTTGATTCACCGGAAGAAGATAACGGAGTCTCCTGATAACCAGGGTCAGACGGTTTAAGAGGTTTGCGTATAAGCCCAGCCTTGGGATGAAGGAGGGTTGGAGAGAGTATAACCTCAGAGCGGCGCCTTCGAGCCGGAGTAAGAGATATTCCAGATGATTCCACTACAAGACCACTATGGCGAGTGGTCCGGCGAAGGGCTTCATGTTGTTGTTTCTTCAAAAGAAAATTAGGATCCAATTGAGCATAAGGGTGAGAAAACTGATATTTCCGGACTGTCCGATGGCTTTTTTGAGGAAGTGGTTCTGAATCGGAAGAAAGGATAGTTACCTCAATTTCGGCCGGTCTATCTCCTTCAGCCAGCTCCTGTGAAAAGTTGTTATTAGATGCAGATATGGGTAAGAGTAAGCAAGTTAAAACCGGATTAATTCATACCTCAGAGTCCGGATCGTCATCCTCAGCATGAGAACTGGAGCCACCAGCCGCTTTTCTCTTCTTGGTAGCAAAGGCTTTCCGGCGTGCCTGTTTTTTGGGTTTCTCCTGAGGTTTCCTCTTCCAGAAAGGATCATTAGCCTGTTCAAAAGGTAAAAGATAAATTGAAAGAACCATATAAAGGAACGGATTACAAGCATATGAAAGAAAGTAAGACATACCGCAGGCAGCTTGTTTTTCTTGTAGTATGGAGCCTGTCCGGTTTGGCTACATTCTTCTAAAGTAATGTTAAGCATCTTCTTGGCAGACTCAGTGACTTCCGACTCAGAAAGTTTATCCTTAGAGAAACATTGAGGATCATCCGGTTTACCAGAGTATTGATACATCAAGCTGGGTCGTCGACTCAGAGGAAGGATACTCCAAGAGAGCCAGCAGCGCATGAAATCCACGCCGGTTAAACCATTGGCCATAAAAGCCTTTAACTTGGAAAGTTGAGAGGCAAACCGGGGCCGCTCTGAGGAGCTGAGGCGCTGCGGCAAAGGGTGGTCCTCCGGAAGACGGTGCTCGTGATAACCGGGCAATGGGTTTTCCCCCTTAGGTGAAGTATCAATACAGTAAAACCAAGATTTATTCCAGTCCTTGGGATGTGTGTGGAGAGCGGCATGAGGAAAGACTGCATCTTTTCTTTTCTGAATATTGACCCCGCCTAGCTCTTGATGCGGTCCACTAGTAAATTCAATACGCCGGTTTAGGTGGAAGAAATCCCGGAACAAGTCAACTGACGGTTCTTCTTGCAAATACACCTCAGAAAACACTTGAAAATCACAGATGTTGGAAACAGAGTTGGGGCCTATGTCCTGAGGATGAAGCTGGAAAGCGGCAAGTACATCCCGGAAAAACTTCGAACCGGGAGGAGTAAAGCCCCGAGCAATATGGTCAAAGAAGACAATAACCTCCCCTTCTTTGGGAGTAGGAGGACATTCATCTCCTGGGGCCCGCCATTTTAAAACGGATTGAGGGCCTAAGGTGCCGATTGCAGCAGCATTGATTAAATCTTGTTCCGTAATAACGGAAGGAATCCAATTGCACGAGACAAACTGTTTGGCCATAGCGACAGAAGAGCAAGTGCTGAAAGGGTAAAATATAAATCCGGATTACTCAAGTACAGCGTTATAAACCGGAAGATATATGAAAGGATTACGCAACGGTTTAAGCAAGGGACTAATGATATGGATAACCCGGCGATAAACAGGAAACTGTATTACTACCGTTTCATGACCACAAAGGAGGAAAAGTTAAACCGTAGCGTTCGTTAGGATTTTTTTTTACAGAAGTAGCATATGACTGTTTAAACCGGAGTATACTTAACAGATCTACAAAGGAGAAGAAACAGGTTTTCACAGACAGTTAAGGTGGAACAGATCTGAGCACACAAGAAAAAGAAAAACAAATGCAAGGATATACGGGGAGAACTACAAGGGCAGAGTGGATAAATCTACAGGTTGAATATGAATGATGAAGATCTAAAGCATACTGCAGTGGAATAGAGGTAAATTTTAAAGGGAAAGATCTAAAGGTTATTACTGAGAACTTGGTGCCTAAGATGAACAAGGTGAAGCTTTCACTGAGGTTCTAATGGCGGAGATGCGAGAAAGAACCCTAGAGGTTACGGATCTACAGTGAGGAAGAAGATGGAGTACCTGAGAAGTGGCGGCGGAGTTTTCTCTGGTCAAGCTCAGATCGATGCAGCGGCCGGCGAGGACTTGGATTCGGCGGTCAACGGCGGCGGTTCGAGCTCGGGCGACAATGGAGTCTTGAGCTCGGGCGATGGAGGAAGAAGAACGAACGGAGGAAGATAAAGAATGGTGCAGCGGTATTTATAGAAAGGCAGATCTGAAATGACAGGTGCGGGATTCGAGGAGACAAAGGATTGGATAAAGATCCTCTGTCGCCTCGATTTTCGGGATAACCCTTAAACAAAGCCGATGGACAACTCGCGGCGTTAAATGCGTAAGTGATGTCACAGTCAGATTAAGTGATTCTCGAGGATGACGTCAGGGCCGGTTTACAAAAATGAGAAGACACAAGAAGGAAAATTATGCAAGACAGGGGAGATTGATGTGAACAAGTTCAAATCATTCTGGGGCCTAATGTCAGGGATATTACTAGTAGGTATGAACCAGCTAGTGTAAACTGGGTTATTATAATATGTTTGTGTGGTTGTAATATTTAGTAAAGGCTACGGCCCATGAGATCTTAGGCCCATGTATAGAGCTATGGTGTGTAAACCGCCCGATAATGTAACTTGAGAGATAAGAAGGAAAGAACAGAGACCGAGGCGGACACAAGTATGAGCCGGCCTCGGGACTCTGTAAACCGTACCAGGCGTCGCCTCTATATAAAGGGACGACCTGGCGACGGTTCAAGCACAAGCAAGAAACAACCCGTCGAGATACAGGAAAGCAATCCGCTCCCTGTTCATCGACGCCCAAGCAATACCAAACCAAACTAGACGTAGGCTTTTACCTTCATCGAAGGGGCCGAACTAGTATAAACCCTCTGTGTCCTTTGTGTGCTTTTAACCCCTTCAAGCTAACCTGTGCGATGGTTCCATCATCAAGTCCGTTGAGCCGGACATCTGCCGTGTTAATTCCACGACACTATGCATGAAAACAAGACCAAGTGCATTAGTGGCAGAATAACATTCTAACTGTACACGCTTTTATATGGTTTCACTTTATTTTGGCCATGTTTCTTTGCATTCCTTTGCTCTTCTAATTCCTGTAAACCAAACACCCAAGTTGACAAAAATACTGTGTTTACAAATGCTCTATTTACCATGTGCATTCGTATCCTATTCCGGTGTTTTTCCTATCCCTCCGTTTTTAGAATCATGCATGCCAAATGAGCCCTTACAGAATTACTTCAGTTACAGGTAGGTGTCGAAGGGAACTTTGTATGGTTTGTCCTGCTCCTGCCACGACATCGTCCACCTCACCTAAGGTGCTCCATCGACAGAAACATCCACCAAACCAGACATCACGACTCATGATCGTCTTTCGCCGCCTCAGATCTCCTTCCCTGCCACCGGCTCCACCGCAACGGCATCACCATCATCGACTCAGCAGATGAACCTGAGGAGTACACGGGTCCACAAGAGAGGTCACACTCTTTTGATTCTGCTTATGTTATGCATTGCTTAAAATTACCTGCTACGTTACCGTCCTGTTCACCTCTTGGACTCCAAGTTTGGTCCAAATTAATGTTCAAACTTGAGTTCTAAATTAGTTGTGGGGCACATATCGAGGAAGCAATGAATAGTATCTCTGTCTAATATCTAGTTCACCTAAGGTATGCCTATGTTGTTCATCTCGGATGGGAAACAAATAGTAAAGCAATCATCATCTATCTTTTTATTAAATTAAAGCAATCATCATCATGCTATCATTATTTTTGGATCCATCCACTGGTTGTTACCATCACTCTAAATTTCCGCATGCTCGCCTTACATAATCTCACCATATTTTTTCGTATGCATGTCAGATATTGTACACAGTCATGCTGAACATGTAGAGAAAAAGAGAAGAGTTTTGCGTGGCAATACAACGTCATGTAGACTTCTCTCCATGGTGGGTTCAAAGGCAAACCCTCCCCACCCCTCTCCAGATTGTAATCCAGAGGAAGATATCTGTTCTGAGGCAGATTCCAACGCCGCTGACCACTCCTATTACCCCCAAGGTGTTTGCTCTACCTTGGCATGATGATGTTAGTCATATCATGCATATGTTGCCTTGTAGTGCCTACATTTGACATCATATATGTCATCTGCTTAGTTTAGACATGTTCTGTCGCCACCTGTTTAGTTTCTATATCATATATGGGAATTATGCAGTCTCATGTCTTTTAGCCAGCCATAATATATGTGAAATGTGCAATGCCATCCTGTTTAACCATGCATAATATATTTGAATGATATCTTGCCCATCCTTTTCTTCATTACATTTTCATTTGTCGACAATTTTTGTACATTAAACTACTCTTCCTGTGAATCAACCATTTGGGTGGGAGATTGAAAAATCTGGAGTGAAAACAAGGCCTTCAGAGCAGACAATGCTACCTGTCGAAGCAGATCTCTTGTTGGGTCCCGATAGCTCCTCGGAGATGGATTCAGAGACAGATGACCAGTCCTATTCCCCCATGAGGTGTATGCTCTAACTTGGCACGACGTTTTAGTTATTCATCATATCTTTGAATTATGTTATGCTATGTATCCAATTTAGATAGACATCATATATGTGAAATTATGTCATGTTATCCATTTTAGTTAAATAATATACATGTCAACTATTCCATGTCCTCTTTTTTCCACACTATCTATTGCATCTGTCTCTCATACAATGTGTGTACATTCAACTATGTTTCCTGTTTATCAGCCATTTGAATTGGAGCGGGTGATGGCAGCATCTAGCGGACTAAAAACATGGTCTTCAAATAAAACAGTGCTACCTCTTGGTGGAGATAGCACCCCGGTTGTACATGCACGAGAACCAGCCCTACCACACAAAACCCAAACTCTCGCAGATTGTACCCCTACTGCGATGGACAGAGAACCAGCTTCACCCAATCTAACCCCAACCCCAGCAGATAGTAACCCAGTTCCTGTTGACACAGCACCATCTCCACCACAGAGCTCCCAAACAAGAGCAGTTAGTAAGGAAGCTCCAGTGCCTAAAGGGCCAGTACTACCATGACGAACCCCAACTCCACAAGTTAGTACGCCTATTCCTGTGGTGGAAGCACAACCAGCTAGTTGTACTTTAGCATATGTCGCATTTGATGTTGTTAAATCGTATGTGCGTATCTTTCCATCTTGGAAATATTATACTGAAGATGAAGGAAAATGCCAGTTGCAGGTGTTTGTCCACGAGTTATGTGTAAGTAATGTTATTCATGGCAATTACTTTGCTTTGTCCCATACATCCTACCTCCATGTTGGTTATGATACAACAAATTTTCCCATTTTTCTCTATAGAGAAGGACCGATTTGGAAACTCAGGATGAGGTAACATGTGCTAATACCTCTGCTATCTTCAAGAATGCTTGGTGGCAGTATTGGAGTTACCTGAAGAAAACATACTTCACTGGCAAAGAAACTCATAAAATTCTCTTACGTTCTCCTGAGACACATTTAGTGGACGATGACTGGGAACGCCTTGTTCTGTACTGGTCCCGAACCAAGAATCTGGTAAGGTCTATGAGCTCATTTTCTATTTTTAAGTACTATATTGTTGTGTCTTACTGTACTCTGTTCATGTAGAACAAGTGCCTAAACCTGAAGAACAACTGTTCTAATTTAAGATTCCATTGCTATCATAGTTCCAAAAAGCGCTAGGCGTTAATTGTGCATTTTGCCACCGCCTTGCGCTTTACTGACCAAAGTGCATGCTTATGCACAGTTATGCATAGATTAAGCATAGTTATGCGCAGTGCATTTCGCCAACGCCTGGAGCTTAGGCATGCTTAAGCGCTCGCTTAGGCGCGCCTTTTTTTAACTATGATTGCTATCGTGCATATTGCTTTGCTCTTGTATCACTGTATTTACTCATACAAACTGATTTTTAAATTGAAGGACCCAATCGAAACTCTAATGGCACAGCAGGTATGTTCACGCATGTTTCTTTAACATGCTTGCTCTTATCAATAGCTCTGTTGATTTCAATTTCAATTGTGTATACAGTTGACTTCTCATATCATGGACATTACTAGCATCACAACAAAGCAAATAGTGTTGTTGTACATGTAGACCCGTTGTACCCATCTGAAATCTTGTTGTGCCGTGTAGTTTCCCACGCTTTGTATTCTTTCACTGCTGCTTTGTCTTGAACTGATATGATTTGAACCGTGTCACTATTTTGATTTGGCAAGACAATGGAGTGACCATAGGACATAGATATATGTTTGTTTGATGCTTTTATGATGTACTAGTACTTGGCAATAGAAGACTTGGTAGTTTAATCCTGTCCACCTTACTAATGAACTGGTTCACCGAAATGAGTTTCATATACTAGTACATGCTAAACTATTATGTGTCTGCTTGTTTCTTCTTTTAGAATGCTAACAGAATATTGGGGAAGAGTGCCTTATTAAGCAATGGTAAAGGAAGTAATGCAGATAAGGTTCAGGATAGTGACACATCCTTGTTGGTCTCCAACAAAGCTGATAAAACAGATAAGAAAGACTATCTCGAAGATAGTGAGACAACCCCAAAGTCCTGTCTTGGTTTAGTGTTGGAGTTACTGGCCACAACCGCTTGCACAAGCTATTCAAACTCACTGTCTGAATCAGTTCGGTTTCTTGAATCTCAACTACAAGCTGAAAGACATCGATCAGCTATGCTGCGACAAGAAGCGGAAGGACTGCGGAAGTCCCTGGAGCATTCAGATGCATACTTTCTCGTGCAACAGCAAGCGTTGGAGGATTTTAGCGCCAAACAGGACAAAGCTAATAAGCTTGCTAAGCTTATTGCCATCATGGTGGATACCATGTTTCTTGAGCTCTTCTGAAGTTGTTTCAGTTATGCTCATGTTTTGCTGCCGCGTTTATTTGCACTGGTGGCCAATTTTGACGGCCATTATATGTAATATGCTGCTTTGTTCCCTATATTTGCACTAGTGGTGAACTTTGATGCCCAGTGGATGTAATATGTGTAATAGATGTGATAGCCTAGCGTAAGTTGCTTGCTTATTTATTTCCGTTGTCTTGTTTATTTGTTTTCTGGTAGTCAGTGCAGTTCTTTTTCCGCGGTTTGCTAGTGGCTGGAATAACCTATTTTGTAAAACTAGGCCACATTAACAATGGGCTACATATTTACTGTAGTTAACATGGGCCTCCTACGGGCCGTAGAAACAATGGGCCTTCTAAGGGCCGTAAAAACAATGGGCCTTCTACGAGGCGTAGACACAATGGGCCTTCTACGGCCCGTATCATCAATGGGCTTTCTACGGGCCGTATGATCGGTTGGCCAAACATGGGCCAATAACAGACCAATTTATGGCCGTAAATGCGCTAGAGTTGAAATCATCCGTTCATGGGTCGACCATAACGGGCCGTCATTAATAGGCCGTATTTGATGATGCTATGAAAACGGCCCAACGTATTAACGGGCCACAAACGGGCCGACTGTAACCACGGGCTGTATTTGGCCCACAAGCAGAAAATGATAGTAACGGGCCGAAAGTAAATGAATGTTGGAAATGAGCCCAAGAATAAATGGGGCCGTATTTGTTGACGCTATGAAAACGGCCCAACGTATTAACGGGCCACAAACGGGCCGACTGTAAACACGGGCTGTATTTGGCCCATAAGGAGAAAATGACAGTAACGGGCCAAAAGTAAATGAATGCTTGAAATTGCAAGAATAAATGGGCCCTGAGAAGGCCGAAAGATAACATCGGCTGGACACGGCCCAACGGAATAATGGGCCGTTAATGGGCATAAAGTGATACACTATTCATTACGGGCCAGTTTTACCACGGGCCGTTAATGGACCCAGAGTAATAAGGTCCTCATATGGGCCGAAAGACGTCATGGGCCATACATGGGCCGGAAGTTAAAATGGGCTGAAATTATATTGGGTGGCCCAGATGACGCTATTGGGCGTAATTTGGTTAGGCCATAAGCGGGCCCTGGGTTAGCGGGCTGTAAATGGGCTATATGCGAATAGGCCGTTAAAAGGCTTGCCATGGGCCGGCCCACCACCTTTTGAGCAAGTCGAATGGGCCGGCCGTTTCACAGGAATGGGCCTCTGTTGGGCCGTGCCACGTGTCGACGTATCATAGGCGCTTTGGGTCCAATGAGTGGATGACATCTGTGTTGGGGAACGTAGAAGAATTCAAAAAAATTCTACGCTTCACCAAGATCAATCTAAGGAGTCATCTAGCAACGAGGGAGAGGGGAGTGCATCTACATACCCTTGTAGATCGCGAGTGGAAGCGTTCAAGAGAACGTGGATGATGGAATCGTACTCGTCGTAATCCAAATCACCGATGATCCCAGCGCCGAACGGACGGCACCTCCGCGTTCAACACACGTACGGTACAATGACGTCTCCTCCTTCTTGATCCAGCAAGGGGGGAGGAGAGGTTGATGGAGATCCAGTAGCACGACGACGTGGTGGTGGATGCAACGGTATTTCTGCAGGGCTTCGCCAAGCACTGCGGGAGGAGGGAGAGGTGTAACGGGAGGGAGAGGGAGGCGCCAGGGGCAAGGGTGTGGCTGCCCTCCCCCCACTATATATAGGGGCCCTTGGGGGGGGGCACCGGCACTAGGAGATCCAATCTCCTAGGGGGGCGGCGGCTAGGGGGGAAACTTACCCCCCAAGGCACATGGCGCGCCCCCACCCCTAGGGTTCCCAACCCTAGGCGCAGGGGGAGGGCCCAAGGGGGGCGCACCAGCCCACTATGGGCTAGTTCCCTTCCCCTTTCAGCCCATGGGGCCCTCCGGGATAGGTGGCCCCACCCGATGGACCCCCGAGACCCTTCCGGTGGTCCCGGTACACTATCGGTGACCCTCGAAATTCTCCCAATGGTCGAAACTGGACTTCCTATATATAATTCTTTACGTCGGACCATTCTGGAACTCCTCGTGACGACCGATATCTCATCCGGGACTCCGAACAACATTCGGGTTACTGTATGCATAAATCTCTACAACCCTAGCATCACCGAACCTTAAGTGTGTAGACCCTACGGGTTCGGGAGACACGTAGACATGACCGAGACGACTCTCCGGTCAATAACCAACAACGGGATCTGGATACCCATGTTGGTTCCCACATGTTCCTCGATGATCTTATCGGATGAACCACGATGTCAAGGATTCAATCAAACCCGTATACAATTCCCTTTGTCTATCGGTATAGTACTTGCCCGAGATTCGATCGTCGGTATACCGATACCTTGTTCAATCTCGTCATGGCAAGTCTCTTTACTTGTTCCGTAATACATCATCCCGTGACCAACACCTTAGTCACATTGAGCTCATTATGATGATGTCTTACCAAGTGGGCCCAGAGATACCTTGGTTCGTGCCAACTCAACAGATACTTTCGGAGATACTCGTTGCATACCTTTATAGCCACCCAGTTACGTTGTGACGTTTGGCAAACCCAAAGTATTCCTACGGTATCCGGGAGTTGCACAACCTCATGGTCTAAGGAAAAGATACTTGACATTGGAAAAGCTTTAGCATTACGAACTACACGATCTTGTGCTAGGCTTAGGATTGGGTCTTGTCGATCACATCATTCTCCTAATGATGTGATCTCGTTATCAGGGACATCCAATGTCCATGGTCAGGAAACCGTAACCATCTATTGATCAACGAGCTAGTAACTAGAGGTTTACCAGGAACACGTTGTGGTCTATGTATGCACACATGCATCACTGTTTCCGGATAATACAATTCAAGCATGAATCACAGACAATTATCATGAACAAGGAAATATAATAATAACCATTTTATTATTGCCTCTAGGGCATATTTCCAACAATTTGTCCCAACGGTGAGCCGACACGTGTTTCCTACAGCCAATGATGATTTTACACGTGGAAAATCCCCATTGGTCGGGGGTGTTAACGGGTTATCGGATCCAAAACCGAACCCAATAGCTTAACGACATTCTGTTACGGTGGATGCCACGTGTCGGTCACCCTTGACGAAAGCAATTCTGTGACGCGCGATTTATCGTCATGGAAGTGGACACTTTCGTGATGATAATTTTGGTAATGTCATGGAACACTTCTACGACAGCACAGGTATGACTATCCTGATTCTGTCATAAATTTGTCATGGATGTACATGCATGACACAAAATGTGACCTACTGTGACAAACACGTATAATCACGGAAGTCTATTTTTTCGTAGTGTTAGCAAGAACTGTTCTTACCTACGCATACAAAAACCACAACGATTTTTCGTCAAGTGTGATGTTTTAACCTTCACAAGGACCAGGTGAAGCCACACCCGATTCAACTAAAGTGAGAGAGACAGACACCCGCCGATCACCTTTTAGCAACGAGTGCTCGTAATGGTGAAACCAGCCTCGCGTAAGTGTACGCGTAATGTCGGTTCGAGCCGCTTCATCTCACAATACCGCCGAATCAAAGTATGACATGCTGTTAAGCAACATGACTATTCTCACCTACAATTCATTGTGTTCTACTCGTGCATATCATCTATGCATAAACTTGGCTCATGATGCCAGTGTTGGGGAACGTAGTATTTCAAAAAATTTCCTACGATCACACAAGATCTATCTAGGAGAAGCATAGCAAAGAGCGGGGAGAGTGTGTCCACGTACCCTCGTAGACCGAAAGCGGAAGCGTCTAGTGACACGGTTGATGTAGTCGAACATCTTTGCGATCCAACAGATCCAAGCACCGAACATACGGCACCTCCGCGTTCATCACATGTTCAGCTCGATGACGTCCCACAAACTCTTGATCCAGTTGAGCGTCGTAGGAGACTTTCGTCAGCACGACGGCTTGGTGACGGTGATGATGAAGTTACCGGCGCATGGCTTTGCCTAAGCACTCCAATGTGATGACCAAGGTGTGTAACTGTGGGGAGTGGCCCCACACGCGGCTTGCAAATCAACTTGTGTGTCTATGGGGTGCCCCCTCCCCACGTATATAAAGGAGGGAGGGAGGAGGGTGCGTCCAAGGAGGGGGCGCGCCAAGAGGAGGAGTCCTACTCCCACTAGGAGTAGGACTCCTCCTTTTCCTAGTAGGAGTAGGAGAGGGGGAAGGAAGGGAGAAGATAAGAAGGAAAGAGGGGGCCGGCCCCCCTTGCCCTAAACCAATTCGGTTTGGGCCTTGGGGGGCGCGCCCCACACTCCGCTTGCTGCCCTCTATTTCCTCTAAGGTCCATGTAGGCCCATTAAGCCCCCAGGGGGTTCCGGTAACCTCCCGGTACTCCGGTATTTATCCGGTGACCCCCGGAACCCTTTTGGTGTCTGAATATAACCTTCCAATATATCAATCTTTATGTCTCGACCATTTCAAGACTCCTCGTCATGTCCGTGATCATGTCTGGGACTCCGAACAACCTTCGGTACATCAAAACACATAAAATCATAATACCGATCGTCATCGAACGTTAAGCGTCGGACCCTACGGGTTCGATAACTATGCAGACATGACCGAGACTCATATCCGGATAGTAACCAATAGCGGAACCTGGATGCTCATATTGGTTCCTACATATTCTTCGAAGATCTTTATCGGTCAAACCGCATAACAACATACGTTATTCCCTTTGTCATCGGTATGTTACTTGCCCGAGATTCGATCGTCGGTATCATCATACCTAGTTCAATCTCATCACCGGCAAGTCTCTTTACTCATTCCGTAATACATCATCTCATGACTAACTCATTAGTCGTTTTCTTGTAAGGCTTATCACGATGTGTATTACCGAGAGGGCCCAGAGATACCTCTCCGACACTCGGAGTGACAAATCCTATTCTCGATCTATGCCAACACCACAAACACCTTTGGAGACACGTGTAGATCATCTTTATAATCACCCGGTTATGTTGTGACGTTTGATAGCACACAAGGTGTTCCTCCGGTATTCGGGAGTTGCATAATCACATAGTCATAGGAACATGTATAAGTCATGAAGAAAGCAATAGCAGAAAAAACTAAACGATCAAGTTGCTAAGCTAACGGATGGGTCTTGTCCATCACATCATTCTCCTAATGATGTGATCCCGTTGATCAAATGACAACTCATGTATATGGTTAGGAAACATAACCATCTTTGATTAAGGAGCTAGTCTAGTAGAGGCATACTAGGGACACTCTGTTTCGTCTATGTATCCACACATGTATCAAGTTTCCGGCTAATACAATTCTAGCATGAATAAAAGACATTTATCACGATATGTAAGGAAATATAAATAACAACTTTATTATTGCCTCTAGGGCATATTTCCTTCACATTGCTGCACAGAAAAATTATGTCCTTGACGCACCGCTAGGTGACAGGTCTGCTGCAGGAGCAACCCCTAACGTTATGAACGTTTGGCAAGCTCATTTTGATGACTACTCGATAGTTCAGTGTGCCATGCTTTACGACTTAGAATCGGGACTTCAAAGACATTTTGAAGGTCATGGAGCATCTGAGATGTTCCAAGAGTTGAAGTTAATATTTCAAGAAAATGCCCGAATTGAGAGATATGAAGTCTCCAATAAGTTCTATAGCTAAAAGATGGAGGAGAACAGTTCTATCAGTGAACACTTGCTCAGAATGTCTAGGTACTACCATCACATGACTCAACTTGGATGCAAAGTTGATGAAGATAGTGTTATTGATATAGTTCTTCAATCACTGCCACCAAGCTATAAAGGCTTCATGATGAACTATAATATGCAAGGGATGCAGAAGACTATTCCCGAGCTCTTCGATATGCTCAAAGCTGTGGAGGTAGAAATCAAAAAGGAGCATCAAGTGTTGATGGTTAACAAGACCACTAGTTTCAAGAAAAAAGGCAAGGGAAAGAAGGGGAACTTTAAGAAGAATAGCAAGCCAGTTGCTACTCCCAAGAAGAAACCCAAGTCTGGAGCCAAGCCTGAAACTGAGTGCTTCTACTGCAAAGGGACTGGTCACTGGAAGCGGAACTGCCCCAAGTATTTGGCGGATAAGAGGGATGACAAAGTGAACAAAGGTATATTTGATATACATGTTATTGATGTGTACCTTACTAATGCTCGTAGTAGCACCTGGGTATTTGATACTGGTTCAATTGTAATATTTGTAACTCGAAACAGGGGCTACAGATTAAACAAATATTAACTAAGGACGAGGTGACGATGCGCATGGGAAATGGTTCCAAAGTCGATGTGATCTCCGTCGGCACGCTACCTCTACATCTACCTTCAGGATTAGTTTTAGACCTAAGTAATTGTTATTTGGTGCCAGCGTTGAGCATGAACATTATATCTGGATCTTGTTTGTTGCAAGACAGTTATTCATTTAAATCAGAGAATAATGGATGTTCTATTTATATGAGTAATTTCTTTTATGGTCATGCACCCTTGAAGACTGGCCTATTTTTGTTGGATATCGATCGTAGTGATACACATATTCATAATATTGAAGCCAAAAGATGCAAAGTTGATAATGGTAGTGCAACTTCTTTGTGGCACTGCTGTTTAGGTCATATTGGTGTAAAGCACATGAAGAAACTCCATACTGATGGACTTTTGGAATCACTTGGTGCTTGTGAACCATGCCTCATGGGCAAGATGACTAAAACTCCGTTCTCCGGAACAATGGAGCAAGCAAATGACTTATTGGAAATCATACATACTGATGTATGCGGACCAATGAGTGTTGAGGCTCGCGGCGGGTATCGTTATTTTCTGGCCTCCACATATGATTTGAGAAGATATGGGTATATCTACTTGATGAAGGACATGTCTGAAACATTTGAAAAGTTCAAAGAATTTCAGAATGAAGTAAAGAATCATCGTAAATAGAAAATAAAGTTCTTGCGATCAGATCGCGGAGGCAAATATTTGAGTTATGAGTTTGGTCTTCATTTGAAACAATGTGGAATAGTTTCACAACTCACGGCACCCGAAACACCACAACGTAATGGTTTGTCCGAATGTCATAACCGTACTTTATTAGATATGGTGTGATCTATGATGTATCTTACCGATTTACCACTATCGTTTTGGGGTTATGCTTTAGAGATAGCTGCATTCACGTTAAATAGGGCACCATCTAAATCCGTTGTGACGACGCCTTATGAACTGTGGTTTGGCAAGAAACACAAGTTGTCGTTTCTTAAAGTTTGGGGCTGCGATGCTTATGTGAAAAAGCTTCAACCTGATAAGCTCGAACCCAAGTCGGAGAAATATGTCTTCATAGGATACCTAAAGGAAACTATTGGGTACACTTTCTATCACAGATCCGAAGGCAAGATATTCGTTGCTAAGAATGAATCCTTTCTAGAAAAGGAGTTTCTCTCGAAAGAAGTGAGTGGGAGGAAAGTAGAACTTGATGAGGTAATTGTACCTTCTCCCGAATTGGATTCCTACACCAATTAGTGAGGAAGCTAATGATGATGATCATGAAACTTCAGATCAAGTTACTACTGAACCTCGTAGGTCAACCAGAGTACGTTCCGCACCAGAGTGGTACGGTAACCCCGTTCCGGAAGTCATGTTAATAGACCATGATGAACCTACGAATTATGAGGAAGAGATGATGCGCCCAGATTCCGCAAAATGGCTTGAGGCCATGAAATCTGAGATGGGATCTATGCATGAGAACAAAGTGTGGACTTTGGTTGACTTGCCCGATGATCGGCAAGCCATTGAAAATAAATGGATCTTTAAGAGGAAGACTGACGCCGATGGTAATGTTACTGTCTACAAAGCTCGACTTGTTGCGAAAGGTTTTCGACAAGTTCAAGGAGTTGACTACGATGAGACTTTTCTCACCCGTAGTGATGCTTAAGTCTTTCCAAATCATGTTAGCAATTGCCGCATTTTATGATTATGAAATCTGGAAAATGGATGTCAAAACTGCATTCCTTAATGGATATCTCAAAGAAGAGTTGTATATGATGCAACCAGAAGGTTTTGTCGATCCTAAAGGTGCTAACAAAGTGTACAAGCTCCAGCGATCCATCTATGGACTAGTGCAAGCATCTCAGAGTTGGAATATAGCTTTGATGAGGTGATCAAAGCATATGGTTTTATACAGACTTTTGGAGAAGCATGTATTTACAAGAAAGTGAGTGGGAGCTCTGTAGCATTTCTGATATTATATGTGGATGACATATTGTTGATCGGAAATGATATAGAATTTCTGGATGGCATAAAAGGATACCTGAATAAGAATTTTTCAATGAAAGACCTTGCTGAAGCTGCTTATATATTGGGCATCAAGATCTATAGAGATAGATCAAGATGCTTAATTGGACTTTCACAAAGCACATACCTTGATAAAGTTATGAAGAAGTTCAAAATGGATCAGTCAAAGAAAGGGTTCTTGCATGTGTTACAAGGTGTGAAGTTGAGTAAGACTCAATGCCCGACCACTGCAGAAGATAGAGAGAAATGAAAGTCATTCCCTATGCTTCAGCCATATGTTCTATCGTGTATGCAATGTTGTGTACCAGACCTGATGTGTGCCTTGCTATAAGTCTAGCAGGGAGGTACTAGAGTAATCTAGGAGTGGATCACTGGACAGTGGTCAAGAACATCCTGAAGTACCTAAAGGATATGTTTCTCGTTTATGGAGGTGACAAAGAGCTCATCGTAAACAGTTACGTTGATTCAAGCTTTGACACTAATATGGATGACTCTAAGTCAAAAACCGGATACGTATTTTTGTTGAACGGTGGAGTTGTCAGTTGGTGCAGTTCCAAGCGGAGCGTTGTGGCGAGATCTACGTGTGAATCGGAGTACATAGCTGCTTTGGAAGCAGCAAATGAAGGAGTCTGGATGAAGGAGTTCATATCCGATCTAGGTCTAATACCTAGTGCATCGGGTCCAATGAAAATATTTTGTGACAAAACTGGAGCAATAGCCTTGGCGAAGGAATCCAGGTTTCACAAGAGAACCAATCACATCAAGAGACGCTTCAACTCCATCCACGATCAAGTCAAGGAAGGATACATAGAAATTTGCAAGATACATACGGATCTGAATGTTGCATACCTGTTGACTAAGCCTCTTCCACGACCAAACATGATCAGCACCAAGACTCCATGGGTGTTAGAATCATTACTATGTAATCTAGATTATTGACTCTAGTGCAAGTGGGAGACTGGAGGAAATATGCCTTAGAGGCAATAATAAAGTTGTTATTTATATTTCCTTATATCATGATACATGTATTTTATTCATGCTAGAATTTTATTAACCGGAAACTTGATACATGTGTGAATACATAGACAAAACAGAGTGTCCCTAGTATGCCTCTACGAGACTAGCTCGTTAATCAAAGATGGTTGTGTTTCCTAACCATAGACATGTGTTGTCATTTGATCAACAGGATCACATCATTAGGAGAATGATGTGATGGACAAGACCCATCAGTTAGCTTAGCACTATGATCGTTTAGTTTTACTACTAATGCTTTCTTCATGACTTATACATGTTCCTCTGACTATGAGATTATGCAACTCCCGAATACCGGAGCAACACCTTGTGTGCTATCAAACGTCCCAATATAACTAGGTGATTATAAATATGCTCTACAGGTGTTTCCGAAAGTGTTTGTGGTGTTGGCATTGATCAAGATTAGGATTAGTCACTCTGAGTGTCGGAGAGGTATCTCTGGGCCCTTGCTACTTCGCGAGCTTGCGTTGTATTCCCTCGAAGAGGAAAGGGAGATGCAGCACAGTAGCGTAAGTATTTCCCTCAGTTTCTGAGAAACAAGGTATCAATCCAGTAGGAGACCACATGCCAGTCCCTCGCACCTGCACAAACAAACAAGAACTTCGCAGCCAACGCGATATGGGGTTGTTAATCCCTTTACGGTCACTTACAAAAGTGAGATCTGATAGAGATGATAGTTGATATTTTTGGTTATAAGAAAAGAAAGTAAAAGCAAGAAAAAGTAAAGTAGGTGTAGATTGATATATTGAGAATAGACCCGGGGGCCATAGTTTTCTCTAGTGGCTTCTCTCATGATAGCGATATTCTACGGCGGGTAAACAAATTACTGTCGAGCAATTGATAGAAAAGTGAATAATTATGAGACTATCTAGGCATGATCATTATATATAGGCATCACGTTCGAGACAAGTAGACCGAAACAATTCTGCATCTACTACTATTACTCAACACATCGACCACTATCCAGCATGCATCTAGTGTATTGAGTTCATAAGAACAGAGTAACGCCTTAAGCAAGATGACATGATGTAGAGGGATAAACTCAAGCAATATGATATAAACCACATCTTTTTATCCTCGATGGCAACAATACAGTAAGTGCCTTGCTGCCCCTACTGCCACTGGGAAAGGACACCGCAAGATTGAACCCAAAGCCAATCACTTCTCCCATTGCAAGAACTATAGATCTAGTAGGCCAAACAAGACCAATAATTCGAAGAGACTTGCAAGGATATTATAATCATACATAAAGAGTTCAAAGAAGAACCAAATATTTCTCATAGATAATCTTGATCATAAACCCACAATTCATCGGATCTCGACAAACACACCGCAAAAAGAGATTACATTGAATAGATCCCCTCGAAGACCGAGGAGAACTTTGTATTGAGATCCAAAGAGAGAGAAGATGCCATCTAGATACTAGCTATGGACCCGAAGGTCTGTGGTAAACTACTCACAACTCATGGTGAGGCAATGATGATGATGTAGAAGCACTCCGTGGAAGATCCCCCCTCCGACGGAGCTCCGGAACAGGCCCCAAGATGGGGTCTCACGAGAACAGAAGGTTACGGCGGTGGAACTAGGGTTTTCTCTGTTGTTCTGATGGTTTCGGGGTACGTAGGTATATATAGGAGGAAGGTGTAATGCCCAGGATGGGACTATACCTCCTACGTGTCGAGGCACGACTTAAAGGTATAAGCCCATCCTAGAATGATCTCAAGTTTGGTATCTTTGCACGACTCATGTAAAAGAGGGATTAAAATGCAAAAGGAGATAGTTGGCTTACACTCGCCACTTCACACAATACATTACATAAGCAAAACATCGATCAAAACATCACAACCCGACTACGGGCGAAGATCCAAAAGAAAGATACCAAAACAACATAAAGACACAGGTCAGGATCGAATCCTAGTAGAAACCACTACTGATCGTCGAAAACATCACAAGCAAACGGCCACTCTCTTCATCGAACTCCCGGTGAAGAACTTGAACCAGCTCCTGCATCAAACTCGGCTGAACCTGCATCTGGTGTTGTAGTATCTGTGAGCCACGAGGACTCAGCAATCCCATAACCATGGGTATCAAGACTAGCAAAGCTTTATGGGTAGGAAGAGGTAAAGTGGTGAAGGTTGCAGCAGCGGCTAAGCATAATATGGTGGCTAACTTACGAGTACCAGAATAAGATGAGCATCTACGCAAACGGTCGCAAAAAGTGATCGCTAAAGATCCTGAACTACATACGGTCAAACATAACCCCACCATGTTCTCTTCTCAAAGTGAAAAGAGACGGTCACGGTTACTCACACAGTTGTGTGTTTTACTTCGGATCCTCTGTCAAGTTTTCTACAACCGGACATTAACAAATTCCAATCTGCCACATAACCGCGGGCACGGCTTTCGAAAGATCATAACCCTGCAGGGGTGTCCCAACTTAGCCCATCACAAGCTCTCATGATTAGCTGAAGCGATAAATATAATATCATCACTCCTTATCTTAGGGAAATCCGATCAGGCTCGGCATCCCGGTAGCACAAGACATTTCGACAATGGTAAAACAAGTCCAGCAAGACCTCCCGGCGTGCCGACACCCTGATAATAGCCACGCGTATCTCGTCTCAGGCCACAACCGGATGGGTGATGCTACAGGTATACCAGATACCTCGGGTTTCCCCAAGGCGGCCCCGCAGGCTCCCCGTTTGGGACCAACACCATCAGCACTGGCCCCCCTGCTATGTAGAATTAAGAACCCGGGGACATGACCCCCTATGCAATTAATTAATTATTTATGTTGTTATGAGCAAATTAAAACCAATGTTGGGCCTTGCTGGAGGAGTTTTATTCAAAGTCGAACTGTCAAGGGGTCCCCATCCACCCATCGTGTAAGGAACGCAAAATCAAGGAACATAATGCCGGTTTATCGGCGCCTAAGGTGGCATGAGTGGAACAAAACACCGAGCAAAAGGCCAAGCCTTCCACCCATGCCCAGTATATAGGTGTGTTAATAATAATTATAGATATTGTGATATTCCAAAAAAACAAGTTCTCTCCTGGAACGATCTTCATCTTCACCTGCAACTAACAACGCTATAAGAGGGGCTGAGCAAGCGGGTAACATAGCCAAACAGTGGTTTTGCTAGGAAGGTGTCAAGGTTAGAGGATTCATGGCAACAAGGAGAGGGCTGACATAAAAATGGGTAGCACGACATGTAACGATAGCATCGAGACAACTAAGCATGGCAATGGTAGTAAAGGTATCCAAGGGTATGATCATCTTGCCTGGGAATCCACAAGGGAGAAGAATGGATCCATGAAGTAGACGGAGCAACATAGACGAGCGAATCCTCACAACTCCGGAACAAAACCGAAGCTAACAAGAGAAGCAACCAGAAAGAAAGAAACAACACGGTAAACACACATGCATAAACATGGCATACGATGCACATCCAAGTATGATGCATGTCCGGTTTAAATATGCATGGCATGGCAATGTGCACAAACAACACTACAAGTTAAGTGGAGCTCAATATGCAACGAGCTGCATATTGACGAAACACCACATTTTATTTATTTAATTGTCTCTCGTTTATTTACAAGACAAGATTAAATGTTTGTTAACATGGCAAGAGGTGAAGCATAAGTAAACTAACTATTTAGACATTTTAAATGAGGCCGGAAAATAACAACATCAAATCCGGAAAATCCCCATGAGCATGTTTAGCAATTTTAAGCAAACAACAATTAAACATTTATAATGTTGTTAACATGATGCGGATGACATGATCAAGTTTTATGCAATTATATTAAAGTTGACATGAAGAAGATGTGAAGTATTGTCACCGTGGTGGAAGAAAAGGGTGCCACGGCAACGATCCGAAAATGATGCAACGCAACATCTCGGTTCCGGTAACTCGGTGAGAGACCGGTGCAAAAGAAAGGTGGCGAGCGAGTCGAACAAGATGATGGGGTGCTCCCGGCTTCCGGGTTCCCACGAGTCGGCGACGAGGCAACCGAGGAGCACGACAAAAGATGAAACGGGCACGATGCACACAAGGGCAAGCGTCTCATACAACACATGCAAGCATCCACGGGTCATCGTCTCGGGTTATACCTTCGGAACCATCGTTTCGGGGCGGTTCGAGTCGTTGAGGAACGTAGTGGTACACGGGTCGTAGAGGAAGAAGTCGTTCTCGTTTCCGAAGAGGTACTCGTCGCGGCATCGGACGTCCTTGGGGCGACGGTAGTGGTACACGGGATCTCCATGTGTAGTCGAACTTGACGCATCCGAAGGGGTACTTGCCGATCTTGCCGGTCTCGGTCTCGCGTAGTCGTACACGTTCCGTAGATGTACATGCCGTCGAGGTCGTGGTACTTGGTGTCTTCGGACTCGTACACGGTTCGTAGACGTTCTCGTTACGTAGTGGTACTTGCTGCTCCAAGTTTATTTGCTGGACAAAAACAAAACGCAAAGCCGAAAGAAAAAGAAGCACAGCAGCAGCAAGGCTAGGCGCGCCGGTGGAGGGACTCTCGAGGCGAAGTGGCCGGCTCGCAGGGCTCGGTGGTCTAGCAGCAGCAGGGCGGAGGCGCACGGCCTTTGCGCGAAGCAGGGGACGAAGGTGTGGTGGTGGAGCTCGGCTCCTGGCGCGGAGGCGAGGCGAGCGACGCGCAGGACGGGCGCCATGGCGCGGGCGCGCTGGGGAGTACCTCTCCCTGGCGATCTGGCGATGCGGGGCGGAGGCCTTGCGCTGGAGGCGAGCGGCTCCAGCGAGGGAGACAGAGGCAGGGCGCAAGGGGAGATCGAGGCGCGCATGACAGACCGGGCGCGGCGCCTGGCCGGTCAGACGTGGCGCTCGGGCCTCGTGGGCTCGAGCGGGGAGGCCGCGAGGTGGGGCTGATGGCGCAGAGGGAGGCGCGGGCCTGGCTGCTCGCGGGGCTGGAGGAGCGATCGATGGGGAGGGCGCCCTGGCGCGGAGGAGCAGAGCGGGGCGAGGGGAGATGGAGGCGAGGGCGCTCCTGGCTGTGCCCTGGCCGGCGCGACGGGGAAATCGGGGTGCGGTCGAGCGACCGCTGGGGACGAGGGAATCGGGGCTCGGGGAAGAGGGGTATCGAGGGGAGGCTGCGAGATGGGATTGAGCACTGGGACTCGGGCGACAGAGGGAGATGGTCGAAGGGTGGCGGCGGCTGAGGGAAAACGAGCGAGAGGAGTCGCCTGCTAGGGTTACGCCTGGCTGTCGGGCCAGAGAGGAGAAGTGGGCCGGCTGGGCCGCAGTGGAGGAGATAAGGCTAGGAGGGAAGAAGGCCCACTGCGGCTGGGCTCTCTTCTTTTAATGATTCTTTTAGCAGAAAAACGAAAGAGAAGAAAAAGAAAATGAGGAGGGGGTTAGGGCAAGAATTAGGACAAGAGGCAATTATTCCTGGACTCGCAAAAATGAGCACGGTCCGAGAAAATTAGAATTGGCATGATCGAAAAAATAATAATTCAAACACATTTGAATTTAATTCAAATGGGTTTGAACTAAGACTTGATTATAGAAGTGTCCAAAAATGTTGAGGATTTCTGGAGGAGCCTCAAAAAAAGGAAAAAGAATTATAGACAAGGTAGGAGGGAAACTTGAAGTAGGAAAAGCATGGGGAAAATTATGCACGTGTGTTGCGGTTAATTCCAAACAAATGGAATATTTATTAATATAGCTCCCTAAATAATAATGAGAGGCTTTTATATGTTTTAAAGAGAAGACATTCTTCCCTCCATTTAAATGGACCGAAGGTCCACACAATTTATTTAAGTTGAGATGCAAAATTAAAAAATGACATGATGGCATGATGACATGATGCAATGCAAAATAAATAAAGCAAGCACAAATTAACACACGGGAGAACCCGGAACATCTGGAATCTTCTGGAATCTTCTGGAATCTTATGGGACGTCGGTCTTCGGGCGTCACAACTCTCCCACACTAATAGAGGATCTCGACCCGAGATCCTAGAGATAGCACCGGGTAAAAACGGAAAAGGAGGAGGTAAAACAAAGTTGCTTCTTAGACGAACGAGTGAAACCAAAGAACCTTGAGAGGTTGAACATTCTTGAAGGAAAGAATACAACGGAGATGAACGAATATGAAAATACTCCGGTAAAAGGAAGAACATGTAACACAATGAGAACCTTGTAGGTTGAAAGACATGAAGCAAGAGCTTACGAACCAAAAGAATATGAAACTACAACGGTATAGCCAAGGAATAAGAATGACATAATTCGGACAGCACTTCGTCTGAAAATGGAAGGAATTGAACAAGAGCTAGAGGAGATGGAGTGATACTTGATGAAAACACAACACATTGCCTCCGAAACAATGAAAGAATGGCACAAGGGGTAAGAAAGATTCAGACAGCACTCCGGTTAAAAGATAGGCAAAACTAGATGAGATGAGAGAAATAGAGTGGAGAATACAACACTCCGGATAAATGATAAGCACGAGAAAGAACATGATCTTGATCTGGCAAGATGATGGTTCGAAGAGAGCAATATCACAAAACCTCCGGAACGAAAGAATGGAATATAGATCAAAGAAAGAATGAATGGAGAAGAAAATGACAACTTCTCTCAAAATGAATTGCAAATCATCCTTACGAAGAAGGTTGAATGGATTTGTTGGAAAATTAACAACAAAAACGAATAAGCTTGATGTGGGCTTATGGAAAACATCTCAAAATTAAGAGGTGATAACCAGCCACTAACTTAAACAATTGATTTGATTGAGATCAACAAGGAGATGAAAAACTTATTTCACCGAAATGATAAATGAAGAACTTGGGTCATTATTAAGCACCATAATAGCAACAATCCTCAGGGAAAGCTTTTAGGTGAAATACAACCCAAGATTACTCCAACGAATAAATTGAATGGTTGGAAAGATCTCCTGAACAAAGAAAAAGATGGGTTTAAATATCTCATTCCTGACAACTCGTGAATCATGAAACATGAAGGAATTGTCAAAATGACATAACACCATCTGAAAGATAAGGTAGAAAGAATTGCAATTGGAAGCATGATGAAGAATGCTTGAGCTCCAACAAGAATCTTGATGAAGCCTTCGAGGATGAATTAAAACATGATGAACCACCATGAGAACTCTGGTAAAGAAAGCATGAGAAATGAAAGATGAAAAGAATAAGATTCAAGGCCTGCGATGAATTAGATGGAGCCTGAAATGATAATTAAAATAACTTGGAACTCCGGAAAACAAAATGAACAACTTAGAACCGAGAATATGATATGATGAACATGCTCCGCACAAAAGAATTAAATCACCTTGAAGGAATAAGAATAAGAATTATGTCATGCATCTCCTTCACCAATTTAAATTGATGACAACCAAAGGATTTTGCATACTACTTATTCTCGTTGGAAAGAATTAAAGATAGATCTCGCACAAACTTGGATAAATATTCAACGAAGCACCGGTAGGATTATGAAAAGAACGAGTGAATTAATATGATAACAAGGAGGAGTAAACTTGAAAGAGCCACCGTAAAAATATGGAGACGAACGAAGAGGCATCAATGAAGAATATTTGGAGAACGAAGTTGAAAACTGAGAACGAAGAAATCTTCTGAAATGATGGCCTTCGGAGGATCACGATGGAAAGAATTCATGAAATGCTTCAGATGGTATAAAAATAATTCCTCACAATCGAAACAATAATGAGGATGGCATGAAGCAAGAACCACGAATCTTCACGAGAACGGGCCAAGATTTAAGAGAAACACTTCTCCGGTCTCCAAATGTTGAGAATGACGACGAGAAATGCCATAAGAATTGTTGAGGCACTCCGGAATGAAGAATTAAAAAGGTTGAAACAATAAGAACAAGAATTTGAAAGCGATCTTGGAGAAGGCATGTGACTGATGGGAATCATTCTTACATCACACTTGAAAAGAATTCTCCGGAAAAGAAGAGTCAGGTAAGATACTGGAAAAAGACCTATGGGTTAGGGCCCACTCAAAGAAATCACCGTTGGAATGGTTACTTGATATATTGCACCGGTTGAATTAAATGGCTTGAATAAGATAACAATCTCAAAATAGCTTGAACAATTGAAAATGGAAAAGTGAGTCTTCAGCACTCCGAATATGAATAGCAAGAGGAGAATGATTAATTGGTGCACCGGAATAAGAAAGCATTGTGAAATGAGGAAAAAGATAAGATCAACACCGAAATCTTGAATTACATCCAACGGCAGAATTTGAGAACAAAAGAATGATGAACTTGAAGCTCTTGAGCATCTTTACGATAATTCACCGGATAAGAACATTGAAGGAAAAGAATGAAGAAATATCACATGAATAAAATGGATACTTCATTAAGAATTCCAGCTCCATAAAGAAAAGGGAGGGAGGGTGGGGAAAAGCAAAGACAACTTGGGATGAATGAAACAGACAAATCGTCAGATTTCTCAACAGTGTCCGTAAGGAATAACTTGAAGAGAAGGCACACCGGTTGAAAAGGATTAACATGAAAATCTCGATGGTCAAGAAGGATTAGCACTCCCATAGAAATATGAGAACACCGATTAGGAAAGGTATGGAATCAACATTTGACATCGAAGCAACTCGAATACCAGAATCAAAACAAGAACAAAAGATAGATATGTAACATGATCTTCACAATATCATCCGAACAGAGAATTGAACGAATGAATTCCGTAGGTACATCAACTTCACGAGAAGCCACTTGGAGAACAAAAGATAAATAAATAGGAACAAGGAGCAGATGGAACAAATACAAGATAGAAGCTTCGTCCCACATATTCGTGCTGAAAGCTCATGGAACGTGTTACAAAAGGGTTTTGCAATCCCCGGATCAGCATAGCCAAGGACCCTTTAAGATGCAACTCCCGATCGGAACAAGTCCATAAAACCAGTTCACTCAATGTAGAACCCCGAACTTCATATCTTGCATTCGTTGGAAGAATGCCTAGAACTACTTGATGAACCCACCTATTAATTTCCGAAAGTTTCCAGTTATGCAATCAGGTGTTGGGGATACAGGGGAAGCACCGCGCACTCAACTCTAAACCTACATCCAGCTGTATCCATCCTTCAACACATAACCAGTTGTTCTCGGAAACCGTTTACCTCGGACCTTCGAAACGCATCCACTATACAAGCTATGGCAATACTCCCGAACTACCTCCCCAGTACTGGGTGATGTCGGGGTTATCTTGCCACTAACCGCATAGGAGAGTTTTCGATGTCGGCCGTCTTAAGTATTCTAGTACTGCCGCGATGGATTTGTGACGACAACACCTCGGAGCTCAACTCCCCGGGACACTGCCACAACCCCTAATGACAGGAGGCATCGAGAACAATGTTCTCATCACAAAGACATCGAAACAATCCAAACAATACTCGCGAGATCCTAAAAAAAAAATTGGTGCAATTTTTGAAAGTAGAAGAGGCAAGAGTAGTCGTCAGGAGTCCTCACCAGAGAGAAAAGAGATGAGAAGCAAAAGAAATCCTACTCTCCGATATATATATAGGACTCAAAACATTTCAAGTGTGTCCCTAGACTCAACCGTCAACGATTCGATCAATCAGTGGGGGCTTCTAGGTCGGAGAAGGCTCTGATACCAACTTGTAATTCCCAGGATGGGACTATACCTCCTACGTGTCGAGGCACGACTTAAAGGTATAAGCCCATCCTAGAATGATCTCAAGTTTGGTATCTTTGCATGACTCATGTAAAAGAGGGATTAAAATGCAAAAGGAGATAGTTGGCTTACACTCGCCACTTCACACAATACATTACATAAGCAAAACATCGATCAAAACATCACAACCCGACTACGGGCGAAGATCCAAAAGAAAGATACCAAAACAACATAAAGACACAGGTAAGGATCGAATCCTAGTAGAAACCACTACTGATCGTCGAAAACGTCACAAGCAAACGGCCACTCTCTTCATCGAACTCCCGGTGAAGAACTTGAACCAGCTCCTGCATCAAACTCGGCTGAACCTGCATCTGGTGTTGTAGTATCTGTGAGCCACGAGGACTCAACAATCCCATAACCATGGGTATCAAGACTAGCAAAGCTTTATGGGTAGGAAGAGGTAAAGTGGTGAAGGTTGCAGCAGCGGCTAAGCATAATATGGTGGCTAACTTGCGAGTACCAGAATAAGATGAGCATCTACGCAAACGGTCGCAAAAGGTGATCGCTAAAGATCCTGAACTACATACGGTCAAACATAACCCCACCGTGTTCTCTTCTCAAAGTGAAAAGAGACGGTCACGGTTACTCACACAGTTGTGTGTTTTACTTCGGATCCTCTGTCAAGTTTTCTACAACCGGACATTAACAAATTCCAATCTGCCACATAACCGCGGGCACGGCTTTCGAAAGATCATAACCCTGCAGGGGTGTCCCAACTTAGCCCATCACAAGCTCTCACGATTAGCTGAAGCGATAAATATAATATCATCACTCCTTATCTTAGGGAAATCCGATCAGGCTCGGCATCCCGGTAGCACAAGACATTTCGACAATGGTAAAACAAGTCCAGCAAGACCTCCCGGCGTGCCGACACCCTGATAGTAGCCGCGCGTATCTCGTCTCAGGCCACAACCGGATGGGTGATGCTACAGGTATACCAGATACCTCGGGTTTCCCCAAGGCGGCCCCGCAGGCTCCCCGTTTGGGACCAACACCATCAGCACTGGCCCCCCCTGCTATGTAGAATTAAGAACCCGGGGACATGACCCCCTATGCAATTAATTAATTATTTATGTTGTTATGAGCAAATTAAAACCAATGTTGGGCCTTGCTGGAGGAGTTTTATTCAAAGTCGAACTGTCAAGGGGTCCCCATCCACCCATCGTGTAAGGAACACAAAATCAAGGAACATAATGCCGGTTTATCGGCGCCTAAGGTGGCATGAGTGGAACAAAACACCGAGCAAAAGGCCAAGCCTTCCACCCATGCCCAGTATATAGGTGTGTTAATAATAATTATAGATATTGTGATATTCCAAAAAAACAAGTTCCCTCCTGGAACGATCTTCATCTTCACCTACAACTAACAACGCTATAAGAGGGGCTGAGCAAGCGGGTAACATAGCCAAACAGTGGTTTTGCTAGGAAGGTGTCAAGGTTAGAGGTTTCATGGCAACAAGGAGAGGGCTGACATAAAAATGGGTAGCGCGACATGTAACGATAGCATCGAGACAACTAAGCATGGCAATGGTAGTAAAGGTATCCAAGGGTATGATCATCTTGCCTGGGAATCCACAAGGGAGAAGAAGGGATCCATGAAGTAGACGGAGCAGCATAGACGAGCGAATCCTCACAACTCCGGAACAAAACCGAAGCTAACAAGTGAAGCAACCGGAAAGAAAGAAACAACACGGTAAACACACATGCATAAACATGGCATACGATGCACATCCAAGTATGATGCATGTCCGGTTTAAATATGCATGGCATGGCAATGTGCACAAACAACACTACAAGTTAAGTGGAGCTCAATATGCAACGAGCTGCATATTGACGAAACACCACATTTTATTTATTTAATTGTCTCTCGTTTATTTACAAGACAAGATTAAATGTTTGTTAACATGGCAAGAGGTGAAGCATAAGTAAACTAACTATTTAGACATTTTAAATGAGGCCGGAAAATAACAACATCAAATCCGGAAAATCCCCGTGAGCATGTTTAGCAATTTTAAGCAAACAACAATTAAACATTTATAACGTTGTTAACATGATGCGGATGACATGATCAAGTTTTATGCAATTATATTAAAGTTGACATGAAGAAGATGTGAAGTATTGTCACCGTGGTGGAAGAAAAGGGTGCCACGGCAACGATCCGAAAATGATGCAACGCAACATCTCGGTTCCGGTAACTCGGTGAGAGACCGGTGCAAAAGAAAGGTGGCGAGCGAGTCGAACAAGATGATGGGGTGCTCCCGGCTTCCGGGTTCCCACGAGTCGGCGACGAGGCAACCGAGGAGCACGACAAAAGATGAAACGGGCACGATGCACACAAGGGCAAGCATCTCATACAACACATGCAAGCATCCACGGGTCATCGTCTCGGGTTATACCTTCGGAACCATCATTTCGGGGCGGTTCGAGTCGTTGAGGAACGTAGTGGTACACGGGTCGTAGATGAAGAAGTCGTTCTCGTTTCCGAAGAGGTACTCGTCGCGACATCGGACGTCCTCGGGGCGACGGTAGTGGTACACGGGATCTCCATGTGTAGTCGAACTTGACGCCTCCGAAGGGGTACTTGCCGATCTTGCCGGTCTCGGTCTCGCGTAGTCGTACACGTTCCGTAGATGTACATGCCGTCGAGGTCGTGGTACTTGGTGTCTTCGGACTCGTACACGGTTCGTAGACGTTCTCGTTACGTAGTGGTACTTGCTGCTCCATGTTTATTTGCTGGACAAAAACAAAACGCAAAGCCGAAAGAAAAAGAAGCACAACAACAGCAAGGCTAGGCGCGTCGGTGGAGGGACTCTCGAGGCGAAGTGGCCGGCTCGCAGGGCTCGATGGTCTAGCAGCAGCAGGGCGGAGGCGCACGGCCTTTGCGCGAAGCAGGGGACGAAGGTGTGGTGGTGGAGCTCGGCTCCTGGTGCGGAGGCGAGGCGAGCGACGCGCAGGACAGGCGCCATGGCGCGGGCGCGCTGGGGAGTACCTCTCCCTGGCGATCTAGCGATGCGGGGCGGAGGCCTTGCGCTGGAGGCGAGCGGCTCCAGCGAGGGAGACAGAGGCAGGGCGCAAGGGGAGATCGAGGCGCGTAGGACAGACCGGGCGCGACGCCTGGCCGGTCGGACGTGGCGCTCGGGCCTCGTGGGCTCGAGCGGGGAGGCCGCGAGGTGGGGCTGATGGCACGGAGCGAGGCGCGGGCCTGGCTGCTCGCGGGGCTGGAGGAGCGATCGATGGGGAGGGCGCCCTGGCGCGGAGTAGCAGAGCGGGGCGAGGGGAGATGGAGGCGAAGGCGCTCCTTTCTGTGGCCTGGCCGGCGCGACGGGGAAATCGGGGTGCGGTCGAGCGAGCGCTGGGGGACGAGGGAATCGGGGCTCGGGGAAGAGGGGTATCGAGGGGAGGCTGCGAGATGGGATCGAGCACTGGGACTCGGGCGACAGAGGGAGATGGTCGAAGGGTGGCGGCGGATGAGGGAAAACGAGTGAGAGGAGTCGCCTGCTAGGGTTACGCCTGGCTGTCGGGCCAGAGGGGAGAAGTGGGCCGGCTGGGCCGCGGTGGAGGAGATAAGGCTAGGAGGGAAGAAGGCCCACTGCGGCTGGGCTCTCTTCTTTTAATGATTCTTTTAGCAGAAAAACGAAAGAGAAGAAAAAGAAAATGAGGAGGGGGTTAGGGCAAGAATTAGGACAAGAGGCAATTATTCCTGGACTCGCAAAAATGAGCACGGTCCGAGAAAATTAGAATTGGCATGATCGAAAATAATAATAATTGAAACACATTTGAATTTAATTCAAATGGGTTTGAACTAAGACTTGATTATAGAAGTGTCCAAAAATGTTGAGGATTTTTGGAGGAGCCTCCAAAAAAGGAAAAAGAATTATAGACAAGGTAGGAGGGAAACTTGAAGTAGGAAAAGCATGGGGAAAATTATGCACGTGTGTTGCGGTTAATTCCAAACAAATGGAATATTTATTAATATAGCTCCCTAAATAATAATGAGAGGCTTTTATATGTTTTAAAGAGAAGACATTCTTCCCTCGATTTAAATGGACCGAAGGTCCACACAATTCATTTAAGTTGAGATGCAAAATTAAAAAATGACATGATGGCATGATGACATGATGCAATGCAAAATAAATAAAGCAAGCACAAATGAACACACGGGAGAACCCGGAACATCTGGAATCTTCTGGAATCTTCTAGAATCTTCTGGGACGTCGGTCTTCGGGCGTCACTGAAGGAGGGCACCGGGGGCCATACATGGGACCCACAAGGTAGGGGGAGTGCCCTAGGGGGGGGGGGCGCCCCCACCCTCATGGTAACCACGGCAACCATACTTCGTGGTTCTCAAGTCTCCCGTGCGTGATTTTCTCCAAAACTATCTCTCCCGAAGGTTTCATTCCGTTTGGACTCCGTTTGATATTCCCTTTCTGTAAAACCCTGAAACAGGCAATAAAACAACAATCTGGACTTGGCCTTTTGGGTTAGTATGTTAGTCCCAAAAATAATATAAAAGTGTATGACAAAGCCCATTAAACATCCAAAACATCATAAATAATATCATGGAACAATAAAAAATTATAGATACGTTGGAGATGTATCAAGCATCCCGAAGCTTAATTCCTGCTTGTCCTCGAGTAGGTAAATGATAAAAACAGAATTCTTGATGTGGAATGCTAACCAACATAGCTTTTCAATGTAATTCTCTTAATTGTGGCATGAATGTTCATATCTGAAAAGATTCAAGACAAAAGTCTATATTGACATAAGAAATAATAATACTTCAAGCATACTAATAAAGCAATCATGTCTTCTCAAAATACTATGGCTAAAGAAAGTTATCCCTACAAAATCATATAGTCTGGCTATGCTCCCTCTTCATCACACAAAATATTCATATCATGCACAACCCCGATTTCAGCCAAGCACTTGTTTCCATACTCTATTCTTTCAAACCTTTCAACTTTCACGCAATACATGAGCGTGAGCCATGGACATAGCACTATGGGTGGAATAGAGAGGTGGTTGTGGAGAAGACAAAAAGGAGGAATATAGTCTCACATCAACTAGGCGTATCAACGGGCTATGGAGATGCCCATCAATAGATATCAATGTGAGTGAGTAGGGATTGCCATGCAACGGATGCACTAGAGCTATAAATGTATGAAAGCTCAACAAAAGAAACTAAGTGGGCGTGCATCCAACTTGCTTGCTCATGAAGACCTAGGGCATTTGAGGAAGCCCATCATTGGAATATACAAGCCAAGTTCTATAACGAAAATTCCCACTAGTATATGAAAGTGACTAAACATGAGACTCTATCATGAAGAACATGGTGCTACTTTGAAGCACAAGTGTGGAAAAAGATAGTAGCAATTGTCCCTTTTTCTTTTCTTTTTCTCCCTTTTTTTGGGCCTTTCTTTTTTTCTTTGGCCTTTCTTTTTCTTTTTCTTTTGGAGGGGCTTTATTGATTTAGCCTTTCCTCACATGGGACAATGCTCTAATAATGATGATAATCACACTTTCATTAAATTACAACTCGATACTAGAACAAAGTATGACTCTATATGAATGCCTCCGGCGGTGTACCGGGTTGTGCAATGAATCAAGAGTGACATATATGAAAAATTATGCATGGTGGCTTTGCCACAAATACGATGTCAACTACATGATCATGCATGGCAATATGACAATATGATGTGTGTCATATGAACGGAACGGTGGAAAGTTGCATGGCAATATATCTCGGAATGGCTATGGAAATGCCATGATAGGTAGGTATGGTGGCTGTTTTGAGGAAGGATATATAGTGGGTGTATGGTACCGGCGAAAGTTGCGTGGTACAAGAGAGGCTAGCAATGGTGGAAGGGTGAGAGTGCGTATAATCCATGGACTCAACATTAGTCATAAGAACTCATATGCTTATTGCAAAAATCTACGAGTCATCAAAACAAAGCAATCAGCGCATGCTCCTAGGGGGGAGGTTGGTAGGAGTTAACCATCGCGTGCCCCGACCTCCACACAAAGGTTGACACTTTACAAATACCTCATGCTCTAACTTCGTCACATAGCGGTTCACCATATGTGCATGCTACAGGAATCACTAACCTTAACACAAGCATTTCTCAATTTCATAATAACTCCACTAGCATGACTCTAATATCACCATCCTCATATCTCAAAACAATTATCAAGTATCCATTTTCTCATCATATTCAATGCACTTAGTGTGAAAGTTTTTACTACATTGATATTGGATGTCTATCATGTGAAGACTAGTTTTATAGCCTAAGCACATTACCATGCTTATTTAATAGACTCTCAAATGGATATAAGTGAAGCATGAGAGTTCAACAATTTCTTCAAAATATTATCACCACCGTGCTCTAAAAGATATAAGTGAAGCACTAGAGCAAAAACTATTCAACTCAAAAGATATAAGTGAAGAACATAGAGTGTTCTAACAATTCCTAGGCCATATTTAACTCTCTCAAATAGGTGTGTCCAGCAAGGATAATTGTGGCAAACTAACAAGCAAAGACTCAAATTATACAAGACGCTCCAAGTAAAACACATATCATGTGGTGAATAAAAATATAGCTCCGGGTATAGTTACCGATAGATAAAGACGAAAGAGGGGATGCCTTTCCGGGGCATCCCCAAGCTTAGGCTTTTGGTTATCCTTGAATTTAACTTGGGGTTCCTTGGGCATCCCCAAGCTTAGGCCCTTGCTACTCTTTTTTCCATAGTCCATCAAAGCAACACTCAAAACCTGAAAACTTCACAACACAAAACTTAGACAAAAATCTCGTGAGCTCTGTTAGTATAAGAAAGCAAACCACTACTCAAAGGTACTGCAATGAATTCATTTTTTGTTTATATTGGTGTTAAACCTACTGTATTCCAACTTCTCTATGGTTCATACTTCCCAATATTACTCATAGATGCATTGAAATAACCAAACAACACACGAAAAACAGAATATGTCAAAAACAGAACAGTCTATAGTAATCTGCAGGTTTCGCATACTTCTGTAACTTCAAAAAATTCAAACTAAATTGTTAAACGTGAGTAATTTGTCTATTAATCATCTGCAAAAAGAATCAACTAAATAGCACGCTCGAGTAAAATCTGATGACCATTCTAGCGAGCGCTAACGATTCTGTTTTTCATAGCAAGATCATATAAACTTCACACAAGTCTTCCCAAAGGTTCTACTTGGCACAAACACTAAACAAAACACAAAACCACATCTAAACAGAAGCTAGATGCAATATTTATTCCTAAACAGAAGCAAAACAAAAAATATAAAATTGGGTTGTCTTCCAACAAGCGCTATCATTTTACGCCCCTAGCTAGGCACGATACATGATAGATCTAGGTATTGCCATCTTTGGAAGGCAATCCATAAGAGGCTCTCATAACAGATTCATATGGTAATTTGATTTTCTTTCTAGGAAAGTGTTCCATTCCTTTCCTTAATGGAAATTGGAATCTAATATTTCCTTCCTTCATATCAATAATTGCACCAATTGTTCTAAGGAAAGGTCTACCAAGAATAATAGGACATGAAGGATTGCAATCTATATCAAGAACAATGAAATCTACGGGCACATAATTCCTATTGGCAACAATAAGAACATCATTAATCCTTCCCATAGGTTTCTTAATAGTGGAATCCGCAAGATGCAAATTCAAAGAACAATCATCAAGCTCATGGAACCCTAGCAAATCACACAAAGTTTTTGGGATAGTGGAGACACTAGCACCCAAATCACACAAAGCATAGCATTCGTGATCTTTTATTTTATCTTGACAGTAGGTTCCCATTCATCATAAAGCTTTCTAGGGATAGAAACTTCTAACTCAAGTTTTTCTTCATAAGATTGCATCAAAGCATCAACTATGTGTTTGGTAAAAGCTTTATTTTGACTATAAGCATGCGCAGAGTTTAGCACGGATTGCAACAAGGAAATACAATCAATCAAAGAGCAATTATCATAATTGAATCCCTTGAAATCCAAAGTAGTGGGTTCATCACTATGCAAAGTTTTAATCTCTTCACTCCCACTTTTAGTAATTTTAGCATCAAGATCTAAAAACTTCGAATCATTGGGACACCTTAAAGTAGAATCATCTCCAATCCTATCTTCATCAAGATTTATACTAGAAAACAAGGATCTAATAGGAGACACATCAATAACTTTCAGATCTTCATCTTTATTTTCATGTTCTTCCGGTTTAGCAGCCATCTTATTGATCAAGGTGGACTGTTTATCCGAAATTTGGGCTATTAAGTTCTCAAGATGGGCAAACTGAGACTTCAAACCATAAAATTCCTTAGACATATCATTAAGGTCCTTACTCATATATTCCATTTTTTTAGTTCTTTAAGCTCGCTTCTGAAAAGAAAATCATTGTGCTCAAATTGTAGTCATAAAATGTCTAACATTATTTTCAATTTCATCCAACCTCTTGAGGTGAGGGTCAACACTGACAGGAATAGCCATAGTGAAAAGCAAGCAATCCAACACACACAAGCAAACAAGAGGCAAGCGAACGATAAACACACGGCAGAAGAAGGGCAAATAAAACGGCAAGGGTGAAGTTGGGGAGAGGAAAACGGGAGGGAAAAAATGTAATGCGAAGGATAAGGGTTTGTGATAGGTACTTGGTATATGACTTTTGCGTAAGCCTCCCCAGCAACGGCGCTAGAAATTCTTCTTGCTACTTCTCGAGCTTGCGTTGTATTCCCTCGAAGAGGAAAGGGAGATGCAGCATAGTAGCATAAGTATTTCCCTCAGTTTTTGAGAACCAAGGTATCAATCTAGTAGGAGACCACGCGCCAGTCCCTCGCACCTGCACAAACAAACAAGAACTTCGCAGCCAATGCGATAAGGGGTTGTCAATCCCTTTGCGGTCACTTACGAAAGTGAGACCTGATAGAGATGATAGTTGATATTTTTGGTATTTTTGGTTATAAGAACAGAAAGTAAAAGCGGGAAAAAGGGAAGTAGGTGTAGATTGATATGTTGAGAATAGACCCGGGGGCCATAGTTTTCTCTAGTGGCTTCTCTCATGATAGCGATATTCTACGACGGGTAAACAAATTACTGTCGAGCAATTGATAGAAAAGCGAATAATTATGAGACTATCTAGGCATGATCATTATATATAGGCATCATGTCCGAGACAAGTAGACCGAAACGATTCTGCATCTACTACTATTACTCCACACATCGATCGCTATCCAGCATGCATCTAGTGTATTGAGTTCATAAGAACAGAGTAACACCTTAAGCAAGATGACATGATGTAGAGGGATAAACTCAAGCAATATGATATAAACCTCATCTTTTTATCCTCGATAGCAACAATACAATACGTGCCTTGCTTCCCCTACTATCACTGGGAAAGGACAACGCAAGATTGAACCCAAAGCCAAGCACTTCTCCCATTGCAAGAACTATAGATCTAGTAGGCCAAACCAAACCAATAATTCGAAGAGACTTGCAAGGATATTATAATCATACATAGAGAGTTCAGAGAAGAACCAAATATTTCTCATAGATAATCTTGATCATAAACCCACAATTCATCGGATCTCGACAAACACACCGCAAAAAGAGATTACATCGAATAGACCCCCTCGAAGACCGAGGAGAACTTTGTATTGAGATCCAAAGAGAGAGAAGAAGCCATCTAGATACTAGCTATGGACCAGAAGGTCTGTGGTAAACTACTCACAACTCATGGTGAGGCGATGATGATGATGTAGAAGCACTCCGTGGAATATCCCCCCTCCGGCGGAGCTCCGGAACAGGCCCAAAGATGGGATCTCACGGGAACAGAAGGTTACGGCGGTGGAACTAGGGTTTTCTCTGTTGTTCTGATGGTTTCGGGTACGTAGGTATATATAGGAGGGAGGAGGGCACCGGGGGCCATACGTGGGACCCACGAGGCAGGGGGCGCGCCCTAGGGGGGCGCACCCACCATCGTGGGCACCACGTCAGCCCTACTCCGTGGTTCTCAAGTCTCCCGTGCATGATTTTCTCCAAAAATATCTCTCCCGAAGGTTTCATTCTTTTTTGTAAAACCCTGAAACAGGCAAAAAACAGCAATCTGGACTGGGCCTTTGGGTTAGTAGGTTAGTCCCAAAAATAATATAAAAGTGTATGACAAAGCCCATTAAACATCCAAAACATCATAAATAATAGCATGGAACAATAAAAAATTATAGATACGTTGGAGACGTATCAGCCCTCTCAGTAATACACATCATAATAAGCCTTGCAAGCAAACGACTAATGAGTTAGTCATGAGTGGATGTATTATGGAACAAGTAAAGAGACTTGCCGATAACTAGATTGAACTAGGTATGATGATACGGATGATCGATCTCGGGCAGGTAACATACCGATGACAAAGGGAACAATGTATGTTGTTATGCGGTTTAACGACAAAGATCTTCAAAGAATATATTGGAGCCAATATGAGCATCCAGGTTCCTCTATTGGTTATTGACCAGAGATGTGTCTCGGTCATGTCTACATAGTTCTCGAACGCATAAGGTCCGCACGCTTAACGTTCGACGACGATCGGTATTATGAGTTTATGTGTTTTTTATGTACCGAAGGTTGTTCGGAGTCCCGGATGAGATCACGTACATGACGATGAGTCTCGGAATGGTTGAGACTTAAATAATGATATATTGGACGATGTTATTCGGACACCAGATGAGTTCCGGGGGTCACCGGATAAATATCGGAGTGCTGGGGGGTTATCGGAACCCCCGGGGGAACTAACGGGCCAACATGGACCTTGTGAGAGAGAGAGGAGGGGCCTCTAGGGCTGCCCCCCCCATGAGGAGTCCAAATTGGACTAGGAGGGGGCGGCGCTCCCCTCTCTTTCCCTCTCCCTCTCTCCTTCCTTCCCCTCTCTTCCCTTGTTGGAAACCTACTAGGAATAGGATTCCTAGTAGGAATCCTACTTGTGGCGCACCCTATAGGGGCCGACCGGGCTCTCCCCTTGCTCCTTTATATACGGGGGCAGGGGCACCCTAGAACACACAAGTTGACAATTGTTTTAGCCGTGTGCGATGGTGCCCCCCTCCATTGTTACACACCTCAGTCATATTGTCGCAGTGCTTAGGCGAAGCCCTGCGTCGGTAACTTCATCAACACCGTCACCACGCCATCATGCTGACGAAACTGAAAGAACATGCGGTGCCCCCATGTTTGGTTTTGGTAATTTATGACAATCTCTATGGACTAATGGTTGCCTTGAGTTATATTTTAAGGGTTTGTCCATAGGCTTTTCTTGGAGTTCATTTGTTGGTTTCAAGGAGAGTTTGTGATGACCAAGGTGCTATTAAGGAATTATCCAAAGATTGGTCTTGTGGGTGTTGAGCTTATTGCAAGCATGTCTTGAAGAAGAAGAGTTTGTGATCATTCATGTTACCTTCAAGACATCATCCAAATGAAGAGAGTTGGAAAGATTCAAGGTTGATCAAAACTAAGTCAAAGAATGAATCAAGTTGATCAACACACAAAGTGTAGAAGATGTACCGAGAGGGATCAAGCAATCCCATGGTATGGTAAGCATTGTCAATCACGCTTTGTGTACTAACCCATGGTCTTCGTGAGAGTTCTTTGTGGGGTTAGGTTGCGGTGTGCAAGTTCAAGGGGAGCATCACGAAGAGATCAAGTGCTTGAAGCTTGCCATCCATTGTGGTGACAATGGACTTGTGAAGATATGCCGAAGAGTGGCTCACCCATAGTGGAGTATGGGGGAGCAATCTACTAGTCTTCACCAAGCCAACACAATCAATAAAGGTGGTCCAACTTGAGGAAGTCAAGATCGTCTACATCTAGCTCAAGTGGACTTTGTGCAAGGCAAAGGTTTGCCATTGATAGGTTTTCTATTTTACCGGTCTCATGGTGGTAGTTGGGAGACCGGGTTATAGGATCGATTGCCGTACTATCAAGGGGGGCTCTCAATGAGTATCTTGACCGTATCTTTCGTAGAGAGCTCAAACCATTGCATGTTTGCATCATCTTTATTGGTTATTTTTTGGTTCTTATCCTTGTGATATTTGGAGCTTATGGTAATTTTCATGACAAGCTTGAGTTCTTCGAAAACGGAGTTCACATGCTTCTTCTATTGCGTTTTCGGTGTTGGAGGTTTTACCGGTCTCTTTCGAGGAAGGCTTCTCACCATTTTCTTATGGTCCTTTTCTCATTTGCTTCTTATTGTTATTTATATCAAGATTGTGTTAGGCCATGTCGCTAGCTTTCCAACAAACTTGGTTTCGTTGAATTCGGAGTCCGTATGCAAAAGTTATGTCAGTTTTGGTGTCCCTAGAAGGGCTGCAACGGTACTACCGCAAATTGGAGGGGTACTACCGCTTGGAGGGGATGTAATTTTTTTACTTCCGTGGCTACTTCCGCTCCGGACCAAAAACTCGTCACAAGTCCAGCGGTAGTAGGCACGGATGTAATTTTTTAGTACCACTCTCAAGCAGTAGTACCGCTACCCCTTAGAAGTAGTACCGCTACCCCTAGCGGTAGTATCGTGAGGTCAAGCGGTACTACCGCTCCGACGGTTCTCCTGGCCTTTTTGCCTCCTCACTATTGTGTTTCAAAGGGCTACTACCGCCCTAGCGGTAGTACCGCTCCTTGGAGCGGTAGTACCGCTCGGTGTGGGCTGTGAGCATAACGGTTGGATTTTTTCCTACCTATAAAAGGGGGTCTTCTTCCCTAATGAACCTTATCCTTTGAGCTTGTGTTCTTCCCCCATTGCTGACCTGCTTCGAGCTTGCTATCTCTCAACCCCTCCATGGATTCTTGCTAGTTTTGGGGGGAAAAGAGAGAGGAGATCTAGATCCACGTTTCCACCAATCACTTTCTCCTCTATGTGAGGGGAACCCCTTGGATCTAGATCTTGGAGTTCTTGGTGTTCTCCTTCTTGTTCTTCCTCTCTTTTCCCTCCCTAGCATTAGTTGCTTTGGTGGGATTTGAGAGAGAAGGACTTGGGAACTCCGTGTGCCCTTGCCATTGCATTTGGTGCATCGGTTTGAGTTCTCTACGGCGATACGTGGAAGTGAAGTTGAGAAGCTTATTACTCTTGGGTGCTTGGTACCCTTGAGCTTGTTCCTCTTGGGTGCTTGGGCGCCCTAGACGGTTGTGGTCACCTCGGAGCCATATTCCATTATGGTGAAGCTTCGTGGTGTCGTTGTGGAGATAGGCCCAACCTTGGTGTTTGGAGCTCAATCATTGTGGTGTAAAGCTCTGGGCAAGCGTCGGGGTCTCCAATTAGGTTGTGGAGATCGCCCCGAGCAATTGTACGGGTTCGGTAACCACCCCCAAGGGTTGCCATTTGTACGGGTTCGATGACCGCCCTCAAGGGTCCCTTAATGGAATCACGACATCTTGCATTGTGTGAGGGCGTGAGGAGATTACGGTGGCCCTATTTGCTTCTTGGGGAGCATTGTGCCTCCACACCACTCCAAACGGAGATTAGCATCCGCAAGGGTGTAGATTTCGGGATACATTGTCGTCTCCGCGTGCCTCGGTTATCTCTTACCCAAGCCCTTTACTTATGCACTATACTTTGTGATAGATATATTGTTTCTTGTCATGTATCTTGCTATCACCTAGTTGTTTATCTTGCTTAGCATAAGTTGTTGGTGCACATAGGTGAGCCTAGTTGTTGTAGGTTTTGTGCTTGACAAATTAACCACTAGGTTTATTCCGCATTTGTTCAAGCCTAAACCGTAATTATTTTAAAGCACCTATTCACCCCCCCTGTAGGCGACATCCACGATCTTTCAGAAACTCTCCCTCGGCCTCAACTAGATCAAGAGCTTGAGGGACGTCACCGAGCTGATCGTGTGCAAATCACAGAGGTGCCGTGCATTCGGTGCTTGATCGGTTGGATCGTGAACATGTTCGACTACATCAACTGTGTTACTAAACGCTTCCGCTTTTGGTCTACAAGGGTACGTAGACACACTCTCCCCGCTTGTTGCTATGCTTCTCCCAAATAGATCTTGCGTGATCATAGCAAATTTTTGAAATACTACATTCCCCAACAGCTTTCAAGGGCATGAACATATTGCATGAAGGCGCGGCTCGTAAACTGGGTGCCGTTGTCGGTGATGATCCGGGCAGGGACCCCAAAACGACACACCAATCCTTTCAAGAACTAGATAGTTAACTGAGCAGTCACCTTTCTCATGACTTCTACTTCTAGCCACTTTGTAAACTTGTCGATGGCAATGAACAAGAATTGAAAGCCCCGTCAGCTCGCGAGAAAGGGCCGAGGATATCGAGCCCCCAGACCGAAAATGACCATGACAAAGGGATTTTCTGAAGTGCTTGAGCAGGCTTCACATTTGGTGACTAGCTCGACCGCATCTTGGAGGGTTGTGGGCCAATAGAATCCTTGCCGGAATGCTTTCCCAATTAATGCCCTTGATCCAATGTGGGAGCCGCACATGCCTTTGTCTATTTCCGTCAGCAGTTCCTTTCCTCCTTCCCGACAAATGCACTTCAATTTCACACTGTTGGGCCCTCTTTTGTATAGAGTGTCATCGACAAACTGATACATACTGGCCATCCGGGCTACTCTTTCAACTTCTTCTTGCTCTTTGGGAAGTTCTCCGGTTTGGAGGAAATGGACAATGTGCCTTACCCAAGTTGGAGCTTGGGACTCGGCAACGAGGACTAACGGAACCTCCGCATTCGTGGGGGCATGTTCCTCGACCGCGGGGACCAGTGGCCCGGCATGAGGGTGCAGCCCGGCAATCGAATGGGAGTTGTTTTGGCAGGGTCCCTTCAATGTGCCCCGAAGGGCTCTACCGTGAGAGGCTTACCGGAGTCCAGTTTCCTCCTCTTTTGGGCCATTGTTACGAGGGATACGGCGGGCTGAGTAAGGTGGAGAACAAAAGTTCCTGGTTCGACAGGAAGCTTTTGCGCAACACACTTTGACACATGACCAGCAATGTTGTTTTCCGCACGGGGTACGTGCTCTGTTTGCAATCTGTCAAAGTGTTCCTCCATACTTCTCACTTCCTCGACGTATGCCTCCATCAATGGGCTTTGGTAATTCTTGTTGATTTGTCTCACCACAAGTTGTGAATCTCCTCGAATGATCAACTTCTTGATTCCCAATTCAGTGGCAATCCTGAGCTCAGCAAGGAGCCAGTCATACTATGATGTATTGTTCGTCGCCTCCTCCCATGGAAAATGCATCTGGATGACGTACTTCAGGTGCTCTACGGTGGGAGCAACAAGAAGTACGCCAGCCCCTTCACATTGTAGGGAGAAGGCGCCATCGAAATACATGATCCATTCTTGGGGCAATTCCTTGCCGGGGATAACTGTTTCCAGCACTTCCTCATCAGAGGTTGGCGTCCATTATGCAATAAACTCTGCCAATGCCCTGCTCTGAATCATTGATGTGGTTTCAAACTTCAGGCCAAAGCTGGATAACTCCAATGCCCACTCCACTATTCTGCCGGTAGCCTCTGGGTTTCTGAGTTTCCTTTGCAACGGGAAGCGTGTGACAACTGTGATCTCATGGGCTTGGAAGTAGTGGCGTAGTTTCCTTGAGGCCATGACTAGGCCAAAAATCAATTTTGCATGCCAAAGTATCTGGATCTAGCCCCCTGCAATAGGGAGCTGAGGAAGTACACTAGGCGTTGCACCACTTGCTTCCTTGCCGTGTCCTTGGGGTTGTTTCCGCTGCCATGCTCTTCTTTGTCCTGGTCCATATCTGACCTTGTCGAGTTGTTCTCATTATCCTCTCTGGAAGGGACACTGGCTGAGGGTATTGCTTCCTCCACTTCCCGCTGCGCCACCAGTGCTGCACTAACCACTTGATTAGTTGCTACTAGATATAGCAGCAATGGCTCTTGTGGTTTGGGAGCAACCAAAGTGGACACAGAGGACAAGTAGGTCTTCAAATCTTGTAGTGTTGTCTCTGCTTCCGAGGTACACTTCATGGGTCCTACCTTCTTCAAGATATTGAAGAATGGCAAGGCGCGCTCGGCAGACTTGGAGATGAATCTACTAAGTGCGGCCACGCACCCTGTCAAACGCCTGACATACTTAACTATATTTGGAGAGTAAATCTGCTCGATAGCCTTGATCTTATCAGGGTTGGCCTCTATCCCGCGATGGGACACAAATAAACCAAGTAGCTTTTCAGAGGGAATGCCAAACACACACTTCTCTAAATTCAGCTTTAAGTTGATCTTGCGCATATTAGCAAACGTCTCTTCTAGATCCTGGATGAGGGTTGATTTGTCCTTGGTCTTGACCACAATATCATCCATATAAGCTTCGATGTTCATGTGCAGTTGTGACTAAAAACCAATCTGGACCGCTCTTGCAAAATTGAACCCGACACTCTTCAATCCGAAAGGCATGCGCACGAAGCAGTATGTGCCACATGGGTGATGAACGAGATCTTCTCTTCGTCTTCCTTGGACATAAAAATCTGATGGTACCCAGAGTAAGCATCCAGGAAAGAGAGCACATCACACCCTGAAGTGGAATCCACAATCTAGTCGATGCGCGGCAAGGGAAACAGGTCCTTCAGACATGCCTTGTTCAGATCAGTGAAATATATGCACAGCCTCCACTTTCCATTAGCCTTGCGTACGACCACTGGGTTTGCTAACCATGTTAGATGCAGTACTCCTCTGACCATACCAGCTGCCTCAAGTTTCTTGATTTCCTCGGCAATGAACTATTGCCACTTCAAAGCTTGCTTTCGGACCTTTTGCTTGACAGGACGAGCATGTGGGCAGACAACAAGGTGGTGCTCGATTACCTCCCTGGCAGGGTGTAATGCCCAGGATGGGACTATATCTCCTACGTGTCGAGGCACGACTTAGAGACATAACCCCATGCTGGAATGATCGCAAGTTTGGTATCTTTGCACAACTCATGTAAAAGATGGGGATGGAAAACATAAAATAGTTGTCTTACACTCGCCACGTCACACAAATACAATACATCTCCAAATCATCATTCAATAAAACATCACAGCCCTCTAAGGGTAAAATCCAAATGACAAGATACCAAACATAATTTAAATCCACAGGTCGGATCGAATCCTAGTAGAAGTCACCACTACTGATCATCCGGATAACGAACATAGTATCGACTACGCTCCTCGTCATACTCCCAGTCTAGCTCGGTGTCATCACCTAGATAGCTCACCATCGGACCTGCATCTGGTGTGGTGAAGTAACTGTGAGCCACAGAGGACACAGCAATCCCGTTCCCGGGTAACATCACTATTTAAGCCTTGGGAGAGAATAAGGCTGAAGAAAAGAATAAGTGTCTGCAGCAGCAACTAGCACTAGCTTACGTGAAAAAGTGCGAGAAGAGAAGTGCCTCGGTCGAGAGATGATCACGAAGTGATCCTAGCTAAAGCTCAGCAAACATAACCCCACCGTGTTCAACTCCCGAATCCCTATTCGGAAATTGACAGTCACGGTACACATGCTCGTAGTGTACTAGAACAATGTGTCAAGTTTTCTACAACCGGACATTAACAAGCTCCCATCTGCCACATAACCGCGGGCACGGCTTTCGAAAGTTCATAACCCTGCAGGGGTGTTCCAACTTGGCCCATGACAAGCCCACGATCCGCGGAGTCGCAACTCCAAGGTGGGAAGACCCGAGTATTCTCGGAATCCCGTGCTCAAGATACTCCGAACTAAGGTAAGGCTAATCCAGCAAATCCTCCCGGCGTGCCGACACCCTGATAGTAGCCACGCGTATCTCGTCTCAGGCCACGACTGGATGGGTGATGCTACGGGTTTTTACCAGACCTCGAGTTTCCTTGAGGTGGCCCCGCAGGACCCCCGTTTCGGACCAACACTCATGTGGAGCACTGGCCCGGGGTTGTTGATTAAGAAAGAGGGTTAATTACTCCCTATGCAAGTTTATTTAGTTATTAGGCAAATAGTACCAATGTTGGGACTTGCTGGAAAAGACTTAGCACTTAGCGGTTTATCAAGGGGGGCCCATAAACCCCAACCGTGTGAGGAACGCATAATCAAGGAACATAACACCGGTTTATACGGTTCCTAGCGGCATGAGTGGAACAAATCACCAAGAAAAAGGCTTAGCCTTCCACCCATTGCCAATATATAGATGATTTCATTTAGCATTTATATAGTGTGATATAACCCAACAAAACTTCAACATGAAGCAAGCATCTTCAACTTCACCTGCAACTAGCAACACTATAAGAGGGGCTGAGCGAATCCTACGTATAGCCAATCAATGGTTTGCATGGTTAGGGTGGTTAGACATGGACATGGTTACAAGTAGGAGGCCGACATGAAAGACATGGGCATCGAGGCAAACTATAGAGCGATACTCTAGCAATAGGCAAAGATAGTAATGTTATCGGGGTTCGGTCATCTTGCCTGAAGAGTTGTCGTTGGGATCGTAAGAGGGGTCCTCGTTCTCAAGCTCGGTAGTAACCTCGTGCTCGTACTCGTACTCGGTCTCAGCTTCCGTCTCTAAACAATACAATCACACAAGGCACGAATCAACAAGATGCAATGCGCACACCAAAATGATGGATGCACACGGAGCACGGAAAATAGCACTCAAGCAAAATACTTCAAAACATGATAACAATAGGATATTATGAATCTACACGAAAAATCAATCAAGTTCATATAAGACTCGCTGAAAACGGAGCTACGGGCTAAGAGTTATGCCTGAAACAAGAAATATCCACAAGCTGAAAATTACAGCAACATAGCAACTTCGGAGCACTAGATAAATAAGCTACAGCACTCAAACATGATGGCAAAGAGCATGAACATAAACTAGACATATCCTACAGCAAATAAGTCCAAAGGTGCACCCCCAAAGGAGCCACGGATCAATAGCAACAAGCTTGGACATATTGAACTTGACAACAAAATCCTGACAGCAGAATTTTATTGAGACTTTGGAGCAAAAGTTAAATATGCTACAGTCACTCAAATAAGCATGTGAGAACATGAATGGATAGCCAACAATATGTACAGCAAGGAATCATCAAGAGTCACCCCAAAACTATCATGGATTGTCCTAGAACAACAAGCAAACATGGCATCTGGAAATTACAGATTCCAGACTTAGTGAAATTTCACTAAGTGTTAAAACAACAGTTTCATCATGGCATCTTTGAGAGCAAGTTTTAAGTCACCTCAAAACTAAACATGGCAAGTGGTAAGCACCACATCAAAGTACATATGATGGTGATTCCGAAACACACAAGCATGCATCATGGAGATAAACACAACGATAGCAATGAGCTCAACAAGATGGCATCTCATAACAAGTTAAACAACTAAACAACCACATAGCACTTTGCAACGAAGATAAACATGGTAAGAATAAATCTATCATGCAACCTATCACAATCAACATGTAGAGCATGGCAAGACGAACACGTGGACATGTCATTTGCATCATTCGGATAAACGAGCTAAAAGATATCACTATGCAAAGATGGCATAAAAACATCACTAACATCAGTTTATAACGGGATGCACTCTTGCAACAGAAAAATAGGCATCTAGATGATCTCAAACATGCATGGCACAAAGGAATGAAACGTAGTGCTAATCACCACGAACGTCTGGACACCTCACTCACTCAAATCGGAGCAAAACACATCAAGTTATCTCTATTTGAAATATGCATCAGACAACAAGAACAACACAGGGCCTTAGCATAGAAAACTACCTCAGATCTGAAGTCAACGGACAAACGGGCAAACGGATCTGGCGGCTGGGCCGCGGCTGGAGGCAGGGCGTGGCTGGCCCGGCGGAGGAGGCGGCCTGGCGGAGTGGCGGTCTGGGCCCTGGCGGCGGGAGATCGGCCCAGGCGCCCGGAGGAGGCGCGGCCTGCTGGCGCGCTGCAGGGAGGCGGCCCAGCGAGGCGAATCTGGCCTTCAGCGCGGGAGCGGCCCGCCTGGCGAGGTGATCGGCGAAGGAGGAAGCGGCTGGGGCAGATCTGGCCGGCTCGGCGGCTGCGGCCGAGTGGCTGGCGTCGCTGGAGAGCTGGCGGCTGGAGCGATCTGCGCGGCGGGAGAGAGATGGCGGCGCCCAGCTGGGGCGGCGCCGGCCGGCGGCGTGGAGGCGGCTGCTTCGGCCGGTGAGGGTGGCGGTTTTGCTGCGGGGAGAAGTGGAACGGCGCGGAGGAGAGGATGAGGTGGAGGAGGTGTACTCCGGCGACGCTCCGGTGAGATTCCGGCGGAACTCCGGCGAGGTGGTGGTGGCTGGAGTAAGGAGAAGGTGGGGGCTAGGGTTTCCTTGTTTTGGGGCAAAAATTGTGGGAGGTGGACAAATATATAGGCACAAGGAGCTAGGGTTGGCCAAATGGGGTGTGGTTTTCGGCCACACGATCAGAATTTGATGGCCTAGATGAAAGGAGTGGCTAGGAGTGGTTTGTTGGGCTGTTGGAGGGGTGTCTTGGGCCTCAAAGTGGAGGCACTTTGAGCCCACAAGAATAACTGTTGGGGTAGCAAACGGACTCGAAACGCGACGAGATTTGGCAGGCGGGTTACACACACCAAAACAACAACACACGACAAGTCTCGCGCCAAACCGGTAACGTTACACGGCCAAGCACCAAAGTAGGCCTACGGGACGCCACGGACACGTGAGGGAGCTCCGGAACGCGAAACGGACAACGGGAAGGAACGCGTTGGACCGGATGCAAACAACAACACAAATGCAATACGATGCATATGTCTACATGGTATGAATGAATGCCACACACTCACACAACAAAACGATGAAAAACCGAAAGACAAAGAACTCGGAATGGAATAGATGAAGCCAGAGATATATTATATGCCCAAAAGGGAAAGTATTACATCCGGGGCATTACAAACTCTCCTCTACTACAATAAGATCTCGTCCCGAGATCTAGGACTGGAAAAAGGAAGGGTACTCGGAACGAAGATGATCTTCTCGTTCCCACGTAGCTTCTCGGTCGGTATGATGTGACCACTTGACTTTCAAGAATTTGATGGACTTGTTGCGGATCTTGCGCTCGGTTTCTTCGAGAATAGCAACGAGATGCTCTCGGTAAGACAGGTCTTGTTGAAGATCAATCTCTTCAAACGGAATCATGCGTTCAGGTGCCTTGAAGCATTTGCGGAGTTGAGACACATGGAACACATCATGAACATTGGCGAAGTTGGAAGGGAGCTCAAGTTGATAGGCTAGGTCGCCTCTTTTGCCAAGGATCTTGAAAGGCCCGACGTATCTAGGAGCAAGCTTTCCTTTGATACCGAATCTTTGGGTTCCTTTCATCGGAGACACACGGAGATAAACGTGATCATCAATGTTGAATGCCAAATCACGATGCTTGCCGTCATAGTAACTCTTCTGACGCAACTGAGCGGCCTTGAGATTCTCACGTATGACTTGGCACATTTCTTCGGCTTCTGAGATCAAGTCATTGCCAAGAAGTTGACGTTCACCTGTCTCAGACCAGTTGAGAGGGGTACGACACTTTCTGCCATAGAGGATTTCAAACGGAGCTTTGCCTGCACTTGCTTGAAAGCTGTTGTTGTAAGAGAACTCGGCAAATGGAAGGCAATCTTCCCATTTCATGCCAAAAGATATGACACAGGCTCTGAGCATGTCTTCTAGAATCTGATTCACTCGCTCGACTTGACCACTAGTCTGAGGGTGAAAAGTAGTGCTGATCCTGATCTTAGTGCCCATGGCGGACTGAAAGGAGTCCCAGAACTTGGATGTGAACAAACTTCCACGGTCTGAGGAGATAACTTGAGGAATGCCATGTAAGGACACAATTCTGGAAGTGTGCAACTCTGCCAATTGAGCTGCATTGATGGATTCTTTGACTGGAAGGAAGTGAGCGACTTTGGTAAGCTTGTCAATCACCATGAAGATAGAATCATTCCCTCGCTTGGACTTAGGAAAGCCAGTGACGAAATCCATTTCAATGTGGTCGAATTTCCACTCGGGAATAGGAAGAGGTTGGAGAAGACCGGCTGGACGTTGATGTTCTGCTTTCACTCTTCTGCAAACATCACATTCATTCACGAATTGGGCAATTTCCCTTTTCATGCGTGTCCACCAGTAAGATTGCTTGAGGTCTTGGTACATCTTGGAACTGCCAAGATGAATGGAAAGGAGAGAATCATGTGCTTCTTCCATTATGAGCTTCCTGAGATCACCTTTGGGAACCACGAGTCTGTCCTCAAAGAACAAGGTATCTCTCTCATCAACACGATAGCACTTGTATTTTGGAGTGCCCTTTGAAATACCATGTTTCACCTTCTGCACCATGGCATCACTGAGTTGGGCCTCACGGACCTGATCTTCCAAGGTAGGAGCAATTTGAAGATTTGCAAGAAAACCTTGGGGAACAACTTGGAGGTTGAGCTTCCTGAATGCTTCACAAAGCTCAGGCTGGAACGGCTTGATAAGAAGGCTGTTGCAATATGCCTTTCTGCTCAAAGCATCTGCAATCACATTCGCCTTGCCAGGAGTGTATTCGATGCTGGGATCATACTCTTGGATCATTCAACCCAACGAGTCTGACGGAGGTTCAGATTCGGCTGTGTGAAGATGTACTTCAAGCTCTTGTGATCAGTGAAGATGTCGACTTTTCTGCCCAACAACAGATGTCTCCACGTAATCAAAGCATGTACCACAGCTGCTAGCTCGAGATCATGTGTGGGATAGTTCTTCTCACTTGGCTTCAGCTGACGAGAAGTGTATGCCACAATTCTCTTGTCTTGCATAAGCACACCAGCAAGACCTTGAAGAGAAGCCTCATAGAATACTTCGTAGGGCTTGGATTCATCTGGAGGAGTGAGAACTGGAGCAGAGACGAGCTTTTCTTTGAGAGTTCTGAATGCCACTTCACACTCTGGAGACCAAAAGTATTTGACATTCTTCTGAAGCAAGTTGGAAAGAGGCTTGGCAATCTTGGAGAAGTTCTCAACGAACCTTCTGCAATAGCTAGCAAGACCCAGAAAACTTCGGAGTTGCTTGACGTTCTGAGGAGCTTCCCAGTTGACAATTGCTTCAACTTTCTCGGGATTTACCGCAATACCGTCAGCGGAGATGATATGGCCCAGGTACAAAACCTTATCGAGCCAAAACTCGCACTTGGAGAACTTCGCATAGAACTTATGCTCACGGAGTCGATCAAGAACCAGATGTAAGTGCTTTTCGTGATCTTCTTCATTCTTGGAAAACACCAGAATATCATCCAGATACACAAGCACAAAGTCGCTGGTGTAGGGGTTGAAGATGTAGTGCATCATTCTCGAGAAGGTAGGAGGAGCATTAGCGAGACCAAAGGACATGACTGTATACTCGTATGAGCCATAACTCGTTCTGAATACAGTCTTGGGAATGTCTTGCTCGCGAATGCGAATTTGGTGATAGCCCATTCGGAGATCGAGCTTAGAGAACACTTTAGCTCCTTTGAGCTGCTCGAACAGTTCATTGATGTTGGGGAGCGGATACTTGTTCTTAATTGTCTTCTTGTTCAATGGCCGGTAATCGACGCAGAGGCACTCCGTGCCATCCTTCTTCTTGACAAATAAGACACCACAGCCCCAAGGAGACGTACTAGGCCTGATGAGACCCATACGCTCCTGTTCATCAAGCTGCTTCTTCAATTCCTTCAATTCTTCAGGAGAGAGCTTGTACGGATGCCGGCATGCTGGCTCAGTACCCGGCTCAAGTTCAATGACGAATTCCACCTTACGGTGTGGAGGCATGCCTGGAAGTTCTTCAGGAAAGACGTCTTGATATTCATTTACCACCGGAATTTGAGATATGGCATTAATCTCGCCCTTATCATTGAGAGAGAAAAGCCTGATAGTGTTATCCCTGGAGGCGAAGATAATCACATCTTCATCAGGATGAGTCATCTTGACTTCCTTCTGTGCACAATCAATGTGAGCATCATGCTGAGAAAGCCAATCCATTCCGAGGATGAGGTCAATGTCGGAATTACCAAGAACCACCGGATTAGCCAGAAAGCGATAATCACCCATGCGAATAGAAACATCCGGAGCATATATACTGGAATGCATTCGTCTTCCCGGAGAAATAACTGCTAACTCCCTTGGCAAACTTTTGATGTCAACATTATACTTGGATGCAAATGGTTGAGACATGAAAGAGCATGAAGCACCCGAATCAAACAAAACTTTAGCAGGTATAGAGTTAACTGGAAGGTTACCCAAAATGACATCAGAAGAATTCTCCGCTTGCGCTGCATTCATCAGATTGACCCTTGCTTGCTTGGGGTTATGCTTGACAATAGCTGTACTGACAGGTGGAGGAGGTGGAAGTCGCTTCGGGTTGGGGCACTTGTTGGCATAGTGACCTTTCTGAGTGCATTTGTTGCAAGTCACTTCTGAGAGAGGACGGAAATGAGAACCACTTGACTTGGAACCTTGAGACTGAAACTGATTCCTCGACTGGTTGCTCGGGTTGGGTGGGTGGGAGAAACCACGTCCACTAGAGTTCTTGTTGTTGTTGGAGTTGTTGTAAGGGGATCGAATCACTGGAGGAGGAGGAAGCCAAAATTTCTGTTGTTTCGAGACCAGTTGAGACGATGAGGATGAGTGAACGACATCTCGAATCATCTTTTTAGAAGCCTCCATCTTGAGCTGAGCTGCCTCTTGTTTCAAAGCCATGTTATAGAATTTGTCGAACTCATCGGGCTCGAACAAGGTGAGAGCAAGTCGAAGTTCATCTTTGAGACCTCCACGGAACTGATAGATTTTGCTCTTGGCGTCAGGAATGTCTTGCTTAGCATAGCGGGCGAGGTTTTGGAACTTGACATTATACTGGTAGACAGTCATAGAGCCCTGCTTCAGGTTGCAGAATTGCTCACGCATACCCTCGATGACGCTTGTAGGAATATGGTGAGAGTGAAAGTCCTTGCAGAAATCCTCCCAAAAGATCACACGACCTGGCCTGGAGTCTTTGTACTGCTGCCACCAGTCAGCTGCTTGGTCTTTGAGTTGGAAGGCTGCAAACTTCACATAATCCTCTTCTCTTACGTTACTGCACTCAAAATGCTTCTTCATATCGGTTAACCAATCTTCAGCATCAAGAGGGTCGACACAGTAACTGAAAGCTTTTCGATTATTGGCCAAGAACTGGTTGAGAGTAGCATGGTGCTGCTGGTTGAAGAAATTGCCTTGGTTCCCTGGAGCACCCTGATTAGCTTGATTAGCTTGCATCTGCTGCATCATCTGCATCAACAACTGCGTGTTCTGATTTGTAGTCTGCATAATCGCTCTCCAAGCCTCAGACGGAGGAGGAGGGGAAGGAGGACGATCTGGGACCTCTTCACCCTCTGGGTTAGCGTTGGGAACTTTTTTCGGAGCCATCCTGAAAGAGATGACCACGAAATCAGCAATTGATTGAAAGAAGTTATAAGCTGAATCAATGGAATGAATTGCAACAAGTCTTCTCAATAATCATTCGAACAAGAGGAACGAATGAAATTCTCAGTTTAAAGATAACAACAATCTTCACGAGAAGCCACATAGGGGACAAAAGGTAAAATAAGAAAAAGCAACAAGGTACGGATGGAAACAAACACAAGATAGGAGCTTCGTTCTAACATCTTTGTGCTGAAAGCTTATGAACGCATTACGAAAGGGTTTTGCAATCCCCGGATCAGCATAGCCAAGGACCCTTTAAGATACAACTCCCGATCAGAACATCGGTCATAATACCACTTCACTCAATGTAGAACCCCGAACTCGCTAACCTGCATTCATTGGAAGAATGCCTACGATCTACTGGATAAACCCACCTATTAATTTCCGAAAGTTTCTAGTTATGCAATCAGGTGTTGGGGATACAGGGGAAGCACCGCGCAATCAACTCTAAACCTACATCCAGCTGTATCCATCCTTCAACACATAACCAGTCTTTCTCGGAAACTGTCTACCTCGGACCTTCGAAAAGCATCCACTACACCAAGCTATGGCAATACACCCGAACTACCTCCCCAGTACTGGGTGATGTCGGGGTTATCTTGCCACTAACCGTATAGGAGAGATTTTCGATGTCGGCCGTCTTAAGTATTTAGTACTGCCGCGATATGCTTGTGACGACAATACCCCGAAGCTCAACTCCCCGGGACACTGCCACAACCCCTAATGTCAGGAGGCATCGAGAAAAATATTCTCGTCACAAGAACATCGAAACAATCCCAGAATACTCGCGAGATTCCTAAAAAAAATTGGTGCAATTTTTGAAAGTAGAAGAGGGAAGAGTAGTCGTCAGGAGTCCTCACCAGAGAGAAAGGGGATGAGAAGCAAAAAAATCCTACTCTCCGATATAATATATAGGACTCAAAATATTTTCAATGTGTGCCTAGACTCGACCGTCAACGATTCGATCAATCAGTGGGGGCTCCTAGGTCGGAGAAGGCTCTGAATACCAACTTGTAATGCCCAGGATGGGACTATATCTCCTACGTGTCGAGGCACGACTTAGAGACATAACCCCATGCTGGAATGATCGCATGTTTGGTATCTTTGCACAACTCATGTAAAAGATGGGGATGGAAAACATAAAATAGTTGGCTTACACTCGCCACGTCACACAAATACAATACATGTCCAAATCATCATTCAATAAAACATCACAGCCCTCTAAGGGTAAAATCCAAATGACAAGATACCAAACATAATTTAAATCCACAGGTCGGATCGAATCCTAGTAGAAGTCACCACTACTGATCATCTGGATAACGAACATAGTATCGACTACGCTCCTCATCATACTCCTAGTCTAGCTCGGTGCCATCACCTGGATAGCTCACCATCGGACCTGCATCTGGTGTGGTGAAGTAATTGTGAGCCATAGAGGACTCAGCAATCCCGTTCCCGGGTAACATGACTATTTAAGCCTTGGGAGAGGATAAGGCTGAAGAAAAGAATAAGTGTCTGCAGCAGCAACTAGCACTAGCTTACGTGAAAGAGTGCGAGAAGAGAAGTGCCTCGGCCGAGAGATGATCACGAAGTGATCCTAGCTAAAGCTCAGCAAACATAACCCCACCGTGTTCAACTCCTGAATCCCTATTCGGAAATTGACAGTCACGGTACACACGCTGGTAGTGTATTAGAACAATGTGTCAAGTTTTCTACAACCGGACATTAACAAGCTCCCATCTACCACATAACCGCGGGCACGGCTTTCGAAAGTTCATAACCCTGCAGGGGTGTTCCAACTTGGCCCATGACAAGCCCACGATCCGCGGAGTCACAACTCCAAGGTGGGAAGACCCGAGTATTCTCGGAATCCCGTGCTCAAGATACTCCGAACTAAGGTAAGGCTAATCCAGCAAATCCTCCCGGTGTGCCGACACCCTGATAGTAGCCGCGCGTATCTCGTCTCAGGCCACGACCGGATGGGTGATGCTACGGGTTTTTACCAGACCTCGAGTTTCCTTGAGGTGGCCCCGCAGGACCCCCGTTTCGGACCAACACTCATGTGGAGCACCGGCCCGGGGTTGTTGATTAAGAAAGAGGGTTAATTACTCCCTATGCAAGTTTATTTAGTTATTAGGCAAATAGTACCAGTGTTGGGACTTGCTGGAAAAGACTTAGCACTTAGCGGTTTATCAAGGGGGCCCCATAAACCCCAACCGTGTGAGGAACGCATAATCAAGGAAGATAACACCGGTTTATACGGTTCCTAGCGGCATGAGTGGAACAAATCACCAAGAAAAAGGCTTAGCCTTCCACCCATTGCCAATATATAGATGATTTCATTTAGCATTTATATAGTGTTATATAACCCAACAAAACTTCAACATGAAGCAAGCATCTTCAACATCACCTGCAACTAGCAACGCTATAAGAGGGGCTGAGCGAAGCCTACGTATAGCCAATCAATGGCAAAGATAGTAATGTTATCGGGGTTCGGTCATCTTGCCTGAAGAGTTGTCGTTGGGATCGTAAGAGGGGTCCTCGTTCTCAAGCTCGATAGTAACCTCGTGCTCGTACTCGTACTCGGTCTCAGCTTCCGGCTCTAAACAATACAATCACACAAGGCACGAATCAACAAGATGCAATGCGCACACCAAAATGATGGATGCATGATGGATGCACATGGAGCACGGAAAATAGCACTCAAGCAAAATACTTCAAAACATGATAACAATAGGATATTATGAATCTACACGAAAAATCAATCAAGTTCATATAAGACTCGCTAAAAACGGAGCTACGGGCTAAAAGTTATGCCCGAAACAAGAAATATGCACAAGCTGAAAATTACAGCAACATAGCAACTTCGGAGCACTAGATAAATAAGCTACATCACTCAAACATCATGGCAAAGAGCATGAACATAAACTAGACATATCCTACAGCAAATAAGTCCAAAGGTGCACCCCCAAAGGAGCCACGGATCAATAGCAACAAGCTTGGACATATTGAACTTGACAACAAAATCCCGACAGCAGAATTTTATTGAAACTTTGGAGCAAAAGTTAAATATGCTACAGTCACTCAAATAAGCATGTGAGAGCATGAATGGATAGCCAACAATATGTACAGCAAGGAATCATCAAGAGACACCCCAAAACTATCATGAATTGTCCTAGAACAACAAGCAAACATGGCATCTGGAAATTACAGATTCCAGACTTAGTGAAATTTCACTAAGTGTTAAAACAACAGTTTTATCATGGCATCTTTGAGAGCAAGTTTTAAGTCACCTCAAAACTAAACATGGCAAGTGGTAAGCACCACATCAAAGTACATATGATGGTGATTCCGAAACACACAAGCATGCATCATGGAGATAAACACAACGATATCAATGAGCTCAACAAGATGGCATCTCATAACAAGTTAAACAACTAAACAGCCACATAGCACTTTTCAACGAAGATAAACATGGTAATAATAAATCTATCATGCAACCTATCACAATCAACATGTAGAGCATGGCAAGACAAACACGTGGACATGTCATTTGCATCATTCGGATAAACGAGCTAAAAGATATCACTATGCAAAGATGGCATAAAAACATCACTAACAGCAGTTTATAACGGGATGCACTCTTGCAACAAAAAAATAAGCATCTAGATGATCGCAAACATGCATGGCACAAAGGAATGAAACGTAGTGCTAATCACCACGAACGTCTGGACACCTCACTCACTCAAATCGGAGCAACACACATCAAGTTATCTCTATTTGAAATATGCATCAGACAACAAGAACAACACAGGGACTTAGCACAGAAAACTACCTCAGATCTGAAGTCAACGGACAAGCGGGCCAACGGATCTGGCGGCTGGAGGCAGGACGAGGCCGGCCCGGCGGAGGAGGCGGCCTGGCGGACTGGCGGTCTGGGCCCTGGCGGCGGGAGATCGGCCCAGGCGCCCGGAGGAGGCGCGGCCTGCTGGCGCGCTGGAGGGAGGCGGCCCGGCGAGGCGAATCTGGCCTTCGGCGCGGGAGCGGCCCGCCTGGCGAGGCGATCGGCGAAGGAGGAAGCGGCTGGGGCAGATCTGGCCGGCTCGGCAGCTGCGGCCGAGTGGCTGGCGTCGCTGGAGAGCTGGCGGCTGGAGCGATCTGCGCGGCGGGAGAGAGACGGCGGCGCCCAGCAGGGGCGGCGCCGGCCGGAGGCGTGGAGGCGGCTGCTCCGGCCGGTGAGGGTGGCGGTTTTGCTGCGGGGAGAAGTGGAACGGCGCGGAGGAGAGGATGAGGTGGAGGAGGTGTACTCCGGCGAACTCCGGCGACGCTCCGGCGAGATTCCGGCGGAACTCCGGCGAGGTGGTGGTGGCTGGAGGAAGGAGAAGGTGGGGGCTAGGGTTTCCTTGTTTTGGGGCAAAAATTGTGGGAGGTGGACAAATATATAGGCACAATGAGCTAGGGTTGGCCAAATGGGGTGTGGTTTTCGGCCACACGATCAGAATTTGATGGCCTAGATGAAAGGAGTGGCTAGGAGTGGTTTGGTGGGCTGTTGGAGGGGTGTCTTGGGCCTCAAAGTGGAGGCACTTTGAGCCCACGAGAATAACTGTTGGGGTAGCAATCGGACTCGAAACGCAACGAGATTTGGCAGGCGGGTTACACATACCAAAACAACAACACACGACAAGTCTCGTGCCAAACCGGTAACGTTACACGGCCAAACACCAAAGTAGGCCTACGGGACGCCACAGACACGTGAGGGAGCTCCGGAACGCGAAACGGACAACGGGAAGGAACGCGTTGGACCGGATGCAAACAACAACACAAATGCAATGCGATGCATATGTCTATATGATATGAATGAATGCCACACACTCACACAACAAAACGACGAAAACCCGAAAGACAAAGAACCCGGAATGGAATAGATGAAGCCAGAGATATATTATATGCCCAAAAGGGAAAGTATTACATCCGGGGCATTACACAGGGTGCCTGAGAAGGCCTCCAGATGAGATTGCTTCGGTACAGAGGCTTGCGGTGGCGGAGCGGAAGTTATTGGTCAATTTCTAGTGTTTTATGGATTTATAGGAATTTTTGGCGTCGTCCTCACGTCAAGGGGGCCTCGAGGGACTGACAAACTTTCCCTGCGTGCCCTGGGGGTGGTCACGCCTCCTAGGCTTGTCTCTTCCTCATGAGGCTAATGGTCCTTCCTCGAAGCTTGGGGGTCTCTTTTGGTCCACAAAAAATCACCGTAAATTTTCAGCCCATTCCGAGAACTTGTATTTTTGTATAAAAAACAATACCACGGTAGTTCTGTTGAAAACAGCGCCAGTCCGGGCTAGTTCTAATCAAATCATACCAAAAACATATTAATTTTTTGTAAACATAGCATAAATACTTCATAAATTATAGATACGTTGGAGACGTATCAGCATCCCCAAGCTTAATTCCTGCTCATCCTCGAGTAGGTAAATTGTCGGGGATCGACACCTATGGGATCACTCAAATCCCTACTACGGTTGACGTGCGCTGGGTTATGCAAAGAGTGGGTCTAGGAGTCAGCACAAGGATCGTTTACCCAGGTTCGGTCCGCGAAGATGCGTAATACCCTACTCCTGCTTTGATGTGTATTTGAGTGTTCTTGAGATCTTGAACTAGCTACGGTGCATGCCTAGTCCAAAAGATCATAATCCCCCTCCAGTATGCCTCGGGCCTTCTTTTATAGTCAGAATGGGTCGCCACAGTGGCACACAGGAGGTGGAAAGTTACACAGTGTACAAGCTTATCTCCCGCCATTACGGGACAAAGCGCATTAAATGCGCTACTCGGGTGTCCACTTGCTTTATCGGGGACGGTAACAAGGCCCGCCCCGTCCGCCGCCGCTTCGTCTGGATGCAACACGCGTCCAGGCCAACAAGGCATGCATCGCCATGTAGGTTGGTAGGCAGCTGAGATGGCGTGGTGGTAGGGTCTTCACGAAGATCTGCATGCCACCACGCAGGTGCTTGACTAGCTGGATCAGGAACCACGTACTGCCACGTGGGTACTTGCTTGGGCTAGTGGGTCAGCCGCCGAGCTGGGGCGATGATGGGGCGGCAAGGGCTTGCCGTGGTCTTGCGTCTGTTCCCTTCAAGGGTCTTGCAGGGGCCTTTGTGAGCGCCCTCGGCAAGAGGTTTGTCGGGGCTTCGGGGGTATCTTCGACAAGGAGTCTTGTCGGGGCCTCGTGGGCATCCTCGGCAAGGAGCCCTGCGGTCGCCTTGTCTTCTGGTGTAATGCCCAGGATGGGACTATATCTCCTACGTGTCGAGGCACGACTTAGAGACATAACCCCATGCTGGAATGATCGCAAGTCTAGTATCTTTGCACAACTCATGTAAAAGATGGGGATGGAAAACATAAAATAGTTGGCTTACACTCGCCACGTCACACAAATACAATACATGTCCAAATCATCATACAATAAAACATCACAGCCCTCTAAGGGTAAAATCCAAATGACAAGATACCAAACATAATATAAATCCACAGGTCGGATCGAATCCTAGTAGAAGTATCCACTACTGATCATCAGGATAACGAACATAGTACCGACTACGCTCCTCGTCATACTCCCAGTCTAGATCAGTGCCATCACCTGGATAGCTCATCATCGGACCTGCATCTGGTGTGGTGAAGTAACTGTGAGCCACAGAGGACTCAGCAATCCCGTTCCCGGGTAACAAGACTATTTAAGCCTTGGGAGAGGATAAGGCTGAAGAAAAGAATAAGTGTCTGTAGCAGCAACTAGCACTAGCTTACGTGAGAGAGTGCGAGAAGAGAAAGCCTCGGTCGAGAGATGATCACGAAGTGATCCTAGCTAAAGCTCCACAAACATAACCCCACCGTGTTCAACTCCCGAATCCCTATTCGGAAATTGACAGTCACGGTACACACGCTGGTAGTGTATTAGAACAATGTGTCAAGTTATCTACAACCGGATATTAACAAGCTCCCATCTGCCACATAACGGCGGGCACGGCTTTCGAAAGTTCATAACCCTGCAGGGGTGTTCCAACTTGGCCCATTACAAGCCCACGATCCGCGCAGTCGCAACTCCAAAGTGGGAAGACCCGAGTATTCTCGGAATCGCGTGCTCAAGATACTCCGAACTAAGGTAAGGCTAATCCAGCAAATCCTCCCGGCGTGCCGACACCCTGATAGTAGCCGCGCGTATCTCGTCTCAGGCCACGACCGGATGGGTGATCCCACAGGTTTTTACCAAACCTTGAGTTCCCTCGAGGTGGCCCCGCGTAACCCCCAGTTTGGACCAACACTCATGTGGAGCACTGGCCCGGGTTGTAGAATTAAGAAAGACGGTTAATTACTCCCTATGCAAGTTTATTAGTTATTAGGCAGATAGTACCAATGTTGGGACTTGCTGGAAAAGACTTAGCACTTAGCGGTTTATCGAGGGGGTCCCATACACCCCAACCGTGTTAGGAACGCATAATCAAGGAAGATAACACCGGTTTAAACGGTTCCTAACGGCATGAGTGGAACAAATCACCAAGCAAAAGGCTTAGCCTTCCACCCTTGCCAATATATAGATGATTTCATTTTAAGCATTTATATAGTGTGATATAACCCAACAAACTTCAACATGAAGCAAGCATCTTCGATCTTCACCTGCAACTAGCAATGCTATAAGAAGGGCTGAGCGAAGCGTACTTAGCCAAGCAACGGTTTGCATAGGTAGGGTGGTTAAACAGGTTCATGGTTACAAGTAGGAGGCTGACAGGAAAGACATGGGCATCGAGGCAAAACTATAGAGCGGAACTACTAGCAATAGGCAAAGATAGTAATGTTATCGGGGTTCGGTCATCTTGCCTGAAGAGTTGTCATTTGGATCGAAAGAAGGGTCCTCGTGCTCAACCTCGTTGGTAACCTCGTGCTCGTACTCGTACTCGGTCTCAGCTTCCGACTCTAAACAATACAATCACACAAGGCACGAATCAACAAGATGCAATGCGCACACCAAAATGATGGATGCATGATGGATGCACTATGAGAGCACACGGAGCACGGAAAATAGCACTCAAGCAAAAACTTCAAAACAAGAGAACAATAGGAGATTATGAATCTACACAGAAAATCAATCAAGTTTCATATAAGAATCGCTGAAATCGGAGCTACGGGCTAAAAGTTATGCCCGAAACAAGAAATAGGCGAAAGCTGAAAATTACAGCAACATAGCAACTTCGGAGCACTAGATAATTCAGCTACAGTACTCAAACACCATGGCAAAGATCATGAACTTAAACTAGACATATCTTACAGCAAATAAGTCCACAGGTGCACCCCCAAAGGAGCCACGGATCAATAGCAACAAGCTTGGACATATTGAACTTGACAACAAAATTCTGACAGCAGAATTTTATTGAAACTTTGGAGCAAAAGTTAAACATGCTACAGCCACTCAAATAAGCATGTGAGAATATGAATGGATAGCCAACAATATATACTACAAGGAACCATCAAGATCTACCCCAAAACTATCATGATTTTTCCTAGAACAGCAAGCAAACATGGCATCGGAACATTACAGATTCCAGACTTAGTGACAATCCACTAAGTGTTAAAACAGCAGTTTCATCATGGTATCTAAAAGAGCAAGTTTAAGTCACCTCGAAACTAAACATGGCAAGTGGAAAGCACCACATCAAAGTACACATGATGGTGATTCCGAAACGTACAAGCCTGCATCATGGAGATAAACACAACGATAGCAATGAGCTCAACAAGATGGCATTTCAAAACAAGTGAAACAACATCACAGCCACATGGCACTTTGCAACGAAGATATACGTGGCAAGAATAAATCTATCATGCAACCTAACACAAGCAACATGTAGAGCATGGCAAGACGAACACGTGGACATGTCATTTGCATCATTCGGATAAACGAGCTAAAAGTTATCACTATGCAAAGATGGCATAAAAACAACACATAGCAGCAGTTTATACCGGGATGCACTCTTGCAACAGAAAAATAAGCATCTAGATGACCACAAACATGCATGGCACAATGGAATGAATCGTAGTGCTAGTCACCACGAACGTCTGGACACCTCATTTGCGCAAATCGGAGCAACACACAAGAAGTTATCCATGTTTGAAAATAGCATCAGAGAACAAAATACAGGGACTTAGGGTTTTTTGAATCAACCTCAGATCTGAAGGGAAAAAGGCTACGGGCCCGATCTGGAGCTACAGAAGGCGAGTCGGGCCCGGCGGACTGGGCCCTGGCGGCGGGAGATCGGCCCACGGGAGGAGGCGCGCTGGCCCGCGCGGGAGCCTGGCGCGGCGCGGCGGCTGGGCTTGGGCCCGGTGGAGGCGCCCAGGCCTAGAGGGCATTGCGGTGCGGGAGGAGGCGGCCGGTCGATGCAGCCTGGCCCGAGGCCCAGGCGGCGCTCGGCCTGGAGGCGGAGAGGCCTGGCGATGCGGCCGGTGTGGAGGCGCGCTCGACGCGGGGGACGGAAGGCGTTGACCCGGTGAGCGGGAGGCTCGGGAGACGGGAGGCCGGTGCGGCGCCGCGGGAGTTGGGCCACTGCGAGGCGATGCGAGGCCCAGCCGGGGCAGGACGGCTGGCGGTGCTGGCGAGCGAGGCCTCGGCCTCAGCGAGCGGAAGGAGGCCGGAAGATCGCGGCCTGGGTCGAGGATGCCCTCGATCTGGAGGGAAGCGTTGACCCTGGCGATCCCAGATCGGATCGAGGGGGGGTCGCGGGTGCCGTTCCCCGGCGCGACGGCGGCGGCTGGAAGCTCGAGCCGGCGGCGGGATTCGAGGAGATGGATCCAAGTGGCGTTTTGCATCTGGTTTGGCACGAAAATTGAGGGGAGAAGGGGCTAGAGGTAGGTGGAGGGGGTTTAGGCGGCCAAAAATGGCATGGGGGATGTTTATATAGGGTAGGTGCTAGGGTTTGAGGGATTTGGGGGGTTTTAGAGCCCTCCGATCGCGATCCGACGGATCCGATCACGAGGGGAGTTAGGATGGGCCAAGAGGAGGGAAGTGGGCTGCTGGAGGGTTGTCTTGGGCCTCAAAGTGGAGGCACTTTGAGCCCACACGAATAACTGTTGGGGCAGCAACCGGACTCGAAACGCGACGAGATTTGACAGGCGGGTTACACACAACAAAACAACAACACACGACAAGTCTCGCGCCACACCGGTAACGTTACACGGCCAAACACCAAAGTAGGCCTACGGGACGCCACTGACACGTGAGGGAGCTCCGGAACGCGAAATGGACAACGGGAAGGAACGCGTGGAACCGGATGCAACCGACAACACAAATGCAATGCGATGCACATGTCTACATGATATGAATTAATGCCACACACGCACACAACAAAATGACGAAAACCCGAAAGACAAAGAACCCGGAATGGAATAGATGAAGCCGGAGATATATTATATGCCCAAAAGGGAAAGTATTACATCCAGGGCATTACAAACTCTCCTCTACTACAAAAAGATCTCGTCCCGAGATCTATGACTAGAAAAAGGAAGGGTACTCGAAACGAAGATGATCTTCTCGTTCCCACGTAGCTTCTCGGTCGGTGTAATCTGACCACTTGACTTTCAAGAATTTGATGGACTTGTTGCGGGTCTTGCGCTCGGTTTCTTCGAGAATAGCAACGGGATACTCTCGGTAGGACAAGTCTTGTTGAAGATCAGTCTCTTCAAACGGAATCATGCGTTTAGGTGCCTTGAAGCATTTGCGGAGTTGAGACACATGGAACACATCATGAACATTGGCGAAGTTGGAAGGGAGCTCAAGTTGATAGGCTAGATCGCCTCTTTTGCCAAGAATCTTGAAAGGCCCGACGTATCTAGGAGCAAGCTTTCCTTTGATACCGAATCTTTGGGTGCCTTTCATAGGAGAAACACGGAGATAGACATGATCACCAATGTTGAAGGCCAAGTCACGATGCTTGCCATCATAGTAGCTCTTCTGACGCGACTGAGCTGCCTTGAGATTCTCACGTATGACTTTGCACATTTCTTCGGCTTCTGAGATCAAGTCATTGCCAAGAAGTTGGCGTTCACCTGTTTCAGACCAGTTGAGAGGGGTACGGCACGTTCTGCCATAGAGGATTTCAAACGGAGCTTTGCCTACACTTGCTTGAAAGCTGTTGTTGTAAGAGAACTCGGCAAATGGAAGGCAGTCTTCCCATTTCATGCCAAAAGATATGACATAGGCTCTGAGCATGTCTTCTAGAATCTGATTCACTCGGTCGACTTGACCACTAGTCTGAGGGTGAAAGGCAGTGCTGAACCTGATCTTAGTGCCCATGGCAGACTAAAAGGAGTCCCAGAACTTTGAAGTGAACAAACTTCCACGGTCTGAGGAGATAACTTGAGGAATGCCATGTAAGGACACAATTCTGGAAGTGTACAACTCTGCCAATTGAGCTGCATTGATGGATTCTTTGACTGGAAGGAAGTGAGCGACTTTGGTAAGCTTGTCAATCACCACGAAGATAGAATCATTCCCTCGCTTGGACTTAAGGAAACCAGTGACGAAGTCCATTTCAATGTGGTCGAACTTCCACTCGGTAATAGGAAGAGGTTGGAGAATACCGGCTGGACGTTGATGTTCTGCTTTCACTCTTCTGCAAACATCACATTCATTCACGAATTGGGCAATCTCCCTTTTCATGCGTGTCCACCAATAAGATTGCTTGAGGTCTTGGTACATCTTGGAACTGCCAGGATGAATGGAAAGGAGAGAATCATGTGCTTCTTCCATTATGAGCTTCCTGAGATCACCTTTGGGAACAACAAGTATGTCCTCGAAGAACAAGGTATCTCTCTCATCAACACGAAAGCACTTGTATTTAGGAGTGCCCTTTGCAATACCATGTTTCACCTTCTGCACCATGGCATCACTGAGTTGGGCCTCACGGACCTGATCTTCCAAGGTAGGAGCAACTTGAAGATTTGCAAGAAAACCCTGCGAAACAACTTGAAGGTTGAGTTTCATGAATGCTTCACAAAGCTCAGGCTGGAACGGCTTGATAAGAAGGCTGTTGCAATATGCCTTTCTGCTCAAAGCATCTGCAATCACATTCGCCTTGCCAGGAGTGTATTCGATGCTGGGATTATACTCTTGGATCATTTCAACCCAACGAGTCTGGCGGAGGTTCAGATTCGGCTGTGTGAAGATGTACTTCAAGCTCTTGTGATCGGTGAACATGTCGACTTTTCTGCCCAACAACAGATGTCTCCACGTAATCAAAGCATGTACCACAGCTTCTAGCTCGAGATCATGTGTGGGATAGTTCTTCTCACTTGGCTTCAGCTGACGAGAAGTATATGCCACAATGCTCTTATCTTGCATAAGCACACCACCAAGACCTTGAAGAGAAGCATCACAGAATACTTCATAGGGCTTGGACTCGTCTGGAGGAGTAAGAACTGGAGTAGAGACAAGCTTTTCTTTGAGAGTTTTGAATGCCACTTCACACTCTGGAGACCAAAAGTATTTGACATTCTTCTGAAGCAAGTTGGAAAGAGGCTTGGCAATCTTGGAGAAGTTCTCAACGAACCTTCTGCAATAGCTGGCAAGACCCAGAAAACTTCGGAGTTGCTTGACGTTCTGAGGAGCTTCCCAGTTGACAATTGCTTCAACTTTCTCGGGATTTACCGCAATACCGTCAGCTGAGATGATATGGCCCAGGTACAAAACCTTATCGAGCCAAAATTCGCACTTGGAGAACTTGGCATAGAACTTATGCTCACGGAGTCGATCAAGAACCAGACGTAAGTGCTTTTCGTGATCTTCTTCATTCTTGGAAAACACCAGAATATCATCCAGATACACAAGCACAGACTCGCCAGTATAGGGGTTGATGTAATGCATCATTCTCGAAAAGGTAGCAGGAGCATTAGCGAGACCAAAGGACATGACTGTATATTCATAGGAACCGTAGCTTGTTCTGAAGGCAGTCTTGGGGATGTCTTCCTCGCGAATGCGAATTTGGTGATAGCCCATTCGGAGATCGAGCTTAGAGAACACTTTAGCTCCTTTGAGCTGCTCGAAGAGTTCGTTGATGTTGGGGAGCGGATACTTGTTCTTTATTGTCTTCTTGTTCATTGGCCGGTAATCAACGCAGAGACGCTCCGTGCCATCTTTATTCTTGACAAATAAGACACCACAGCCCCAAGGAGACGTACTAGGCCTGATGAGACCCATACGCTCATGTTTATCAAGCTGCTTCTTCAATTCCTTCAATTCATCTGGAGAGAGCTTGTACGGACGCCGGCATGCTGGCTCAGTACCCGGCTCGAGTTCAATGACTAATTCCACCTGACGGTGTGGAGGCATGCCTGGAAGTTCTTCAGGAAAGACGTCTTGATATTCGTTCACCACCGGAATTTGAGATATGGCATTAATTTTGCCCTTATCATTGAGAGAGAAAATCCTGATAGTGTTATCCCTGGAGGCGAAGATAATCACATCTTCATCAGGATGGGTCATCTTGACTTCCTTCTGTGCACAATCAATGTGAGCATCATGCTGAGAAAGCCAATCCATCCCGAGGATGAGGTCGATGTCGGAATTACCAAGAACCACCGGAGAAGCCAAAAATCGATAATCACCCATGCGAATAGACACATCCGGAGCATATATATGAGAATGCATCAATCTACCCGGAGAAACAACTGATAACTCCCTTGGCAAACTTTTCATGTCCACATTATACTTGGATGCAAATGGTTGAGACATGAAAGAGCATGAAGCACCCGAATCAAATAACACTTTAGCAGGGATGAAGTTAACTGGAAGGTTACCCAATATGACATCAGAAGAATTCTCCGCTTGCGCTGCACTCATCAGATTGACCCTTGCAGACTTTGGATTATGCTTGACAATAGCTGAACTCACATATGGAGGAGGTGGAAGACGCTTCGGGTTGGGGCATCTGTTGGCATAGTGACCTTTCTGAGTGCACTTGTTGCAAGTCACTTCTGAGAGAGGACGGAAATGAGAGCCACTTGACTTGGAGCCTTGAGACTGAAACTGATTCTTCGACTGGTTGCTCGGGTTGGGTGGGTGGGAGAAACCACGTCCACTAGAGTTCTTGTTGCTGTTGAAGTTGTTGTGAGGAGCTCGAATCACTGGAGGAGGAGGAAGCCAAAATTTCTGTTGTTTCGAGACCATCTGAGACGATGAGGAAGAGTGAACGACATCTCGAATCCTCTTTTTAGAAGCCTCCATCTTAAGCTGAGCTGCCTCTGGTTTCAATGCCATATTATAGAATTTGTCGAATTCATCGGGCTCGAACAAGGTGAGAGCAAGTTGAAGTTCATCTTTGAGACCTCCACGGAACTGGTAGATTTTGCTCTTAGCATCAGGAATGTCTTGCTTAGCATAGCGAGCGAGGTTTTGGAACTTGACATTATACTGATAGACTGTCATAGAGCCCTGCTTCAGGTTGCGGAATTGCTCACGCATACCCTCGATGACACTTGTAGGAATGTGGTGAGAGCGAAAGTCCTTGCAGAAATCCTCCCAAGAGATCACACGACCTGGCCTGGAGTCTTTGTACTGCTGCCACCAGTCAGCTGCTTGGTCTTTGAGTTGGAAGGCTGCAAACTTCACATAATCCTCTTCTCTTACGTTACTGCACTCAAAATGCTTCTTTATATCGGTCAACCAATCTTCAGCATCAAGAGGGTCGACACAGTAACTGAAAGCTTTTGGATTATTGGCCAAGAACTGGTTGAGAGTAGCATGGTGCTGCTGGTTGAAGAAATTGCCTTGATTCCCTGGAACACCCTGATTAGCTTGATTAGCTTCCATCTGCTGCATCATCTGCATCAACATCTGGGTGTTCTGAGTTGTAGTCTGCATAATCGCTCTCCAAGCCTCAGACGGAGGAGGAGGGGAAGGAGGACGGTCTGGGACCTCTTCACCCTCTGGGTTAGCGTTGGGAACTCTTTTCGCAGCCATCCTGAAATAGATGACCACGAATCAGCAATTGATTGACAGAAGGTATAAGCTGAATCAATGGAATGAATTGCAACAAGTCTTCACAATAATCATTCGAACAATAGGAACGAATGAAATCATTCGAACAAGAGGAACGAATGAAATTCTCAATTTAATGATAACAACAATCTTCACGAGGAGCCACATAGGGGACAAAAGGTTAAATAAGAAAAACAACAAGGTACAGACGGAAACAAACACAAGATAGGAGCTTCGTTCTAACATCTTTGTGCTGAAAGCATATGAACGCGTTACGAAAGGGTTTTGCAATCCCCGGATCAGCATAGCCAAGGACCCTTTAAGATGCAACTCCCGATCGGAACATCGGTCATAAACCACTTCACTCAATGTAGAACCCCGAACTCACTAACCTGCATTCGTTGGAAGAATGCCTACGATCTACTGGATAAACCCACCTGTTAATTTCCGAAAGATTCCAGTTATGCAATCAGGTGTTGGGGATACAGGGGAAGCACCGCGCAATCAACTCTAAACCTACATCCAGCTGTATCCATCCTTCAACACATCACCAGACTTTCTCGGAAACTGTCTACCTCGGACCTTCGAAAAGCATCCACTATAACAAGCTATGGCAATACTCCCAAACTACCTCCCCAGTACTGGGTGATGTCGGGGTTATCTTGCCACTAACCGTATAGGATAGATTTTCGATGTCGGCCGTCTTAAGTATTTAGTACTGCCGCGATATGCTTGTGACGACAATACCCCGAAGCTCAACTCCCCGGGACACTGCCACAACCCCTAATGTCGGGAGGCATCGAGAACAATATTCTCGTCACAAGAACATCGAAACAATCCCAGAATACTCGCGAGATTCCTAAAAAAAATTGGTGCAATTTTTGAAAGTAGAAGAGACAAGAGTGGACGTCAGGAGTCCTCACTAGAGAGAAAGGGGATGAGAAGCAAGAAATCCTACTCTCCGATATAAATATAGGACTCAAAATATTTTCAGTGTGTGCCTAGACTCGACCGTCAACGATTCGATCAATCAGTGGGGGCTCCTAGGTCGGAAAAGGCAATGAATACCAACTTGTAATGCCCAGGATGGGACTATATCTCCTACGTGTCGAGGCACGACTTAGAGACATAACCCCATGCTGGAATGATCGCAAGTCTGGTATCTTTGCACCACTCATGTAAAAGATGGGGATGGAAAACATAAAATAGTTGGCTTACACTCGCCACGTCACACAAATACAATACATGTCCAAATCATCATACAATAAAACATCACAGCCCTCTAAGGGTAAAATCGAAATGACAAGATACCAAACATAATATAAATCCACAGGTCGGATCGAATCCTAGTAGAAGTCTCCACTACTGATCATCAGGATAACGAACATAGTACCGACTACGCTCCTCGTCATACTCCCAGTCTAGCTCGGTGCCATCACCTGGATAGCTCACCATCGGACCTGCATCTGGTGTGGCGAAGTAACTGTGAGCCACAGAGGACTCAGCAACCCCGTTCCCGGGTAACAAGACTATTTAAGCCTTGGGAGAGGATAAGGCTGAAGAAAAGAATAAGTGTCTGCAGCAGCAACTAGCACTAGCTTACGTGAGAGAGTGCGAGAAGAGAAAGCCTCGGTCGAGAGATGATCACGAAGTGATCCTAGCTAAAGCTCCACAAACATAACCCCACCGTGTTCAACTCCTGAATCCCTATTCGGAAATTGACAGTCACGGTACACATGCTGGTAGTGTATTAGAACAATGTGTCAAGTTATCTACAACCGGATATTAACAAGCTCCCATCTGCCACATAACCGCGGGCACGGTTTTCGAAAGTTCATAACCCTGCAGGGGTGTTCCAACTTGGCCCATTACAAGCCCACGATCCGCGGAGTCGCAACTCCAAAGTGGGAAGACCCGAGTATTCTCGGAATCGCGTGCTCAAGATACTCCGAACTAAGGTAAGGCTAATCCAGCAAATCCTCCCGGCGTGCCGACACCCTGATAGTAGCCGTGCGTATCTCGTCTCAGGCCACGACCGGATGGGTGATCCCACAGGTTTTTACCAAACCTTGAGTTCCCTCGAGGTGGCCCCGCGTAACCCCCAGTTTGGACCAACACTCATGTGGAGCACTGGCCCGGGTTGTAGAATTAAGAAAGAGGGTTAATTACTCCCTATGCAAGTTTATTAGTTATTAGGCAAATAGTACCAATGTTGGGACTTGCTGGAAAAGACTTAGCACTTAGCAGTTTATCGAGGGGGTCCCATACACCCCAACCGTGTTAGGAACGCATAATCAAGGAACTTAACACCGGTTTAAACGGTTCCTAACGGCATGAGTGGATCAAATCACCAAGCAAAAGGCTTAGCCTTCCACCCTTGCCAATATATATATGATTTCATTTTAAGCATTTATATAGTGTGATATAACCCAACAAACTTCAACATGAAGCAAGCATCTTCGATCTTCACCTGCAACTAGCAATGCTATAAGAAGGGCTGAGCGAAGCGTACTTAGCCAAGCAACGGTTTGCATAGGTAGGGTGGTTAAACAGGTTCATGGTTACAAGCAAGAGGCTGACAGGAAAGACATGGGCATCGAGGCAAAACTATAGAGCGGAACTACTAGCAATAGGCAAAGATAGTAATGTTATCGGGGTTCGGTCATCTTGCCTGAAGAGTTGTCGTTCGGATCGAAAGAAGGGTCCTCGTGATCAACCTCGTTGGTAACCTCGTGCTCGTACTCGTACTCGGTCTCAGCTTCCGGCTCTAAACAATACAATCACACAAGGCACGAATCAACAAGATGCAATGCGCACACCAAAATGATGGATGCATGATGGATGCACTATGAGAGCACACAGAGCACGGAAAATAGCACTCAAGAAAAAACTTCAAAACAAGACAACAATAGGAGATTATGAATCTACACGGAAAATCAATCAAGTTTCATATAAGACTCGCTGAAATCGGAGCTACGGGCTAAAAGTTATGCCCGAAACAAGAAATAGGCGAAAGCTGAAAATTACAGCAACATAGCAACTTCGGAGCACTAGATAATTAAGATACAGTACTCAAACACCATGGCAAAGAGCATGAACTTAAACTAGACATATCCTACAGCAAATAAGTCCAAAGGTGCACCCCCAAAGGAGCCACGGATCAATAGCAACAAGCTTGGACATATTGAACTTGACAACAAAATTCTGACAGCAGAATTTTATTGAAACTTTGGAGCAAAAGTTAAACATGCTACAGCCACTCAAATAAGCATGTGAGAATATGAATGGATAGCCAACAATATATACTACAAGGAACTATCAAGATCCACCCCAAAACTATCATGGTTTGTCCTAGAACAGCAAGTAAACATGGCATCGGAACATTACAGATTCCAGACTTAGTGAAAATCCACTAAATGTTAAAACAGCAGTTTCATCATGGCATCTAAAAGAGCAAGTTTAAGTCACCTCGAAACTAAACATGGCAAGTGGAAAGCACCACATCAAAGTACACATGATGGTGATTCCAAAACGTACAAGCATGCATCATGGAGATAAACACAACGATAGCAATGAGCTCAACAAGATGGCATTTCAAAACAAGTGAAACAACATCACAGCCACATGGCACTTTGCAATGAAGATATACATGGCAAGAATAAATCTATCATGCAACCTAACACAAGCAACATGTAGAGCATGGCAAGACGAACACGTGGACATGTCATTTGCATCATTCGGATAAACGAGCTAAAAGTTATCACTATGCAAAGATGGCATAAAAACAACACATAGCAGCAGTTTATACCGGGATGCACTCTTGCAACAGAAAAATAAGCATCTAGATAACCACAAACATGCATGGCACAATGGAATGAATCGTAGTGCTAGTCACCACGAACGTCTGGACACCTCATTTGCGCAAATCGGAGCAACACACAAGAAGTTATCCATGTTTGAAAATAGCATCAGAGAACAAAATACAGGGACTTAGGGTTTTTTGAATCAACCTCAGATCTGAAGGGAAAAGGCTACGGGCCGGATCTGGAGCTACAGAAGGCGAGTCGGGCCCGGCGGACTAGGCCTTGGCGGCGGGAGATCGGCCCACGGGAGGAGGCGCGCTAGCCCGCGCGGGAGCCTGGCGCGGCGCGGCGGCTGGGCTTGGGCCCGGTGGAGGCGCCCAGGCCTGGAGGGCGACGCGGTGCGGGAGGAGGCGGCCGGTCGATGCGGCCTGGCCCGAGGCCCAGGCGGCGCTCGGCCTGGAGGCGGAGAGGCCTGGCGATGCGGTCGGTGCGGAGGCGCGCTCGACGCGGGGGACGGAAGGCGTTGACCCGGCGAGCGGGAGGCTCGAGAGACGGGAGGCCGGTGCGGCGCCGCGGTAGTTGGGCCGCTGCGAGGCGATGCGAGGCCCAGGCGGGGCGGGACGGCTGGCGGTGCTGGCGAGCGAGGCCTCGGCCTCAGCGAGCGGAAGGAGGCCGGGAGATTGCGGCCTGGGTCGAGGATGCCCTCGATCTGGAGGGAAGCGTTGACCCTGGCGATCCCAGACCGGATCGAGGGGGGGTCGCGGGCGCCGTTCCCAGGCGCGACGGCGGCGGCTGGAAGCTCGAGCCGGCGGCGGGATTCGAGGAGATGGATCCAGGTGGCGTTTTGGATCTGGTTTGGCACGAAAATTGAGGGGAGAAGGTGCTAGAGGTAGGTGGAGGGGGTTTAGGCTGCCAAAAATGGCATGGGGATGTTTATATAGGGTAGGTCCTAGGGTTTGAGGGATTTGGGGGGTTTTAGAGCCCTCCGATCGCGATCCGACGGATCCGATCGCGAGGGGAGTTAGGATGGGCCAAGAGGAGGGAAGTGGGCTGCTGGAGGGTTGTCTTGGGCCTCAAAGTGGAGGCACTCTGAGCCCACACGAATAACTGTTGGGGTAGCAAACGGACTCGAAACGCGACGAGATTTGACAGGCGGGTTACACACAACAAAACAACAACACACGACAAGTCTCGCACCACACCGGTAACGTTACACGGCCAAACACCAAAGTAGGCCTACGGGACGCCACGGACACGTGAGGGAGCTACGGAACGCGAAACGGACAACGGGAAGGAACGCATGGAACCGGATGCAACCGACAACACATATGCAATGCGATGCACATGTCTACATGATATGAATGAATGCCACACACGCACACAACAAAACGACGAAAAACCGAAAGACAAAGAACCCGGAATGGAATAGATGAACCCGGAGATATATTATATGCCCAAAAGGGAAAGTATTACATCCGGGGCATTACATCTGGTTCTCATCTAGGATTTGTAGACCCTTTCTCTTCACAAAGATCTGCATGCCATCACGCAGGCGCTTCCCGAGCCTTGGTTCCAACGTTGGTGTCGGAACTCCTAGGCTCAAGGGTGGCCGCAATGCTGGCGTCGGGTGAGTTGCCCCTGGCAAGGGTTCTTGTCGGGGTCGTGCAGGCCGCCCTGGCAAGGGTCTTGTCGGGGGAAGCCTATCCTGTTGCTTGTCCTTCTTGTGCCACTGTCTTGCCGTTGCTCTGGTAGTTTTGTGCTTCAGTTTCCCTCCCCTGCCCTATTAAGTGTGGCCGCAGGTGTGGCTCTGACTGCCCGTGCACAAGTAAGGGGTACAAAAGAGAGCCCCTATTTTTGTACGCCGACAGGATCCCCCGGGCCTGGGCCATACATAAGCGTGACGCGTTGTTGGGCTAGGCCCAAAACGGTGCGCGGGCAGTTGGGGCCGGATTCTTTTTACTGCAGTGAATTTCCGGTGGTTGCGCTTCCCCATGATCTGCGCTGAATGCATGAAGTGGGGGTCGTGCGTGGGGTGACCGCAGCATGCTCGCGTCACCCTATGGTTCCAAATAGTAAAGTCGCGGTTCGTGTCCTCCTCATAAAAATAGAGGAAGCTGCGGGGGCGCGGCTCATTTACTAAGTGGACTTGGGTCGCCCCATGATCACGGGGCGCGAAACGGTCGTACCATGCGCCATCTGAAATCCGATCCGCCCGCCACGTGCCCCTCATGCATCAGGGAGGGCAGGCGGCGGACGCAGAGGGTGCAGGCTTTAATGCCGGGGTGGGGGCCCGGGCGTTGCTGATTGGAGCAGCGGGTCGGTCTTGTTTCCTTGCGTCTCCGGTGACTGGATTGGTCGATTCGGGCGGTCGCCTTCAGGCTTGCTTGGTCTCGCCCTCCTATAAAGAAGGGGGGAGGGACAGTGCTCCCCCCACTTATCCTCTTCCAGTCCGATCCCTTTCCTTCTCAAGTCATGGCGGGAGGGCGTGGCCGTGGTCGTGCCCCTGTAGAGGTGACCAGGTCTTCCTCTCGTCAGAGGGCGCCGGCGGTCAAAGAAGAGCCGGACGCCCAAGATGAGGGCCATGCTAGAGGCAGAGGTGTCGGCCGGGGTCGTGGTCAGCGAGGCGGTCGGGGCAGAGGTGGGCGAGGACGGGGGACACCCGAGTCATCATCATCTCCGTCTCTATCTCCTCCACCATCTCCTCCTGCCTCACCATGCGGCCATGTCGGTGACACGGCGTTGGAGTTCATTCTGCAACCGCGTGAGCCGCCGTGCAGTCGCCTTTGTCTTCCTGAAGCGTTCACGAGGGTGTTGGAGGTCGACCGGTTATCGAGGTTGAGGCTTCACATGAAGGGGTTTTATAAAGTCGCCGCGTGGGTGAACACCAAGTTCCCCACCCCTCATGTAATGCTTCTCCATCGGGGGTGGAAGACCTTCGCGCATGCGCACTGCTTGATGAAGGGGCACGTCCTCTGCTTCAAGTTAGCAGAGAGCGATCTGCTCTCCATCAAGGTCTTCGGGTGCTCGAGACACAGACTAGGGTGATGTGCGGAGTGCTCGACCGATGAAAAAACTCCTCCTCGAGCGATAGTGATGGGGAGGACAACGTCAGCGACGACGAGGGCAGCGGGTGGGAGGATGACGGGTCTGACTAGGCGTCAGACACACCGTCCCCGGGCGACGCCGGTAGCACCATCATCTGCATCGCCAGCTCCTTGAGCTTCCCGGGGTCGCCTCCTTGCGCGGCTGGTGTTGGAAGGCCATAGGAGATGAAGAAGGTGGGCGGCAGCATCAAGTCGGAGTATACAGGCATCAAATGCCTTCATCGCGTATTGTCGGCCTGCTGCCTCATCCTTCGACTCTTCTCCCGGCGCCATCATCACCAGCCCTATTCGGGATGGCCACCGGGATGTTCTCTTGGTGCTTTTTGCTGCTCGTGCTTCACCTAGGCGCTCCCTTTGCCTTTTTGCCATCTTGTTCCATTTCCCAAGGAGAGGGACAAGAAGGGGATTACGGGCACCTTATCTCTTTTCAGTTTTTAAGCCTACGGGCCTTTGTAAGATTTAAATCTTGTAACCCCCTTGCTCATGTATGCATTCTGTATGAATTGTACTTGTTTACAACGTATTAACGGAGAGAAGGGTGTTTGACGGGTTTCTTTTGTGCGTGGGCAGGGGCCACACCAAGGAATGAATCCTTGTTATCTTAAGATAAACATCGTACCCCGGCAACAGGCCTTGCCATCTTCCTACCCTATAGCTCGACCACATTCACGCCCTTGGCGGAAGTAGGAGCAGAGTAGGATTAGGCCCTTCGTCTGCTCCTTTCCCATCACACTACTACCGAGTTCCAGTCCAAAATAAAGTTTGTTGGACACATGAAAAAAAGGAGCATGATGGTATGAGAGCGGGCGAAGTCTCGTATGTTCAAGTTTCATACAGAAGTAAGGAGTGGGGGATGAAAGGCTTATCTGATTTTGTAGCCTCCGGAAACCTTGTCTTGCCGTGGTTGGATCCTTGGATCTGCAGCCCCTGGCAACCTTAGTTCGCCGGGGTTAGAGCGTCAGCCCGTCCTGTTTCTTCCAAACAGCTCAGCAGAAATGTCCATGCATCCTATGAACACAAGAGGATGGAAAAGAACAGAGAGACGCTCACTCGACCTCTATGCTAGGGGTTAGTCACCGCCAACACTATCAACCCTAATAGAGAAAGAGACTCAACCTAGCATGCATGCTAAAACTTAGGGCGCCAGCGCTTCATTTATTTATGCTCACGGTGTGCGCTTGGCTTTGTACGAAGGGTTACATGCCTTGTCGGGCAAGGCTTGTACAAAAGGGTGGTTTGCCGGGGAGCCCGACAACCGCACCTTACGGGTAAAACTTGCGAAGATGTTTGATGTTCCAGGACTTTCTCATTAGAATACCATCTTCGGTCTCCAGGCGGACTGCGCCAGGCCTGGTGACTCGTATTACTCGATAAGGGCCTTCCCACTTTGGCGTCAACTTGTTGGAATTCTTGTCCGACTGAACATGCCGAAGAACAAGGTCACCTTCCTCAAAGCTTCGGGCATTAACCTTGTAGCTATGGTAGCGGCACAAGGCTTGCTAGTAGCATGCTGCTCGCACAGCCGCCCGAAGACGATCTTCCTCGAGGAGCGTTGCATCATCTTGCCGCAGTTGCTCTTGCTCAAGCTCATTATAAGGGAGCACTCGGGGTGACCCGTATGTGAGTTCCATAGGGAGAACTGCTTCCACCCCGTAAACGAGGGAGAAGGGTGTCTGGTTGGTGGCTCGATTTAATGTCATCCTAATTGACCAAAGAACCGCCGTCAATTCATCAATCCAGCGCCTTCGTACTTGTGCAGCCTATCAAAAGTCCTTGTCCGGAGGCCTCGCAGTACTTTAGCATTTTCCCTCTCTGCCTGGCCGTTGCTTCGAGGATGCGCAATAGAAGCAAAATAGACCTTACTGCCGAGGTCTTGAATGTACTGCATGAAGGTGCGGCTTGTGAACTGCGTGCCGTTGTTGGTGATGACTCTGTTTGGTACACCAAGACGGCAGACTAAGCCCTTGAAGAACTTGAGGGTTGATTGTGCTGTCACCTTTCTCACTGCTTCCACCTCTGGCCACTTTGTGAACTTGTCGATTGCAACGTACAAGTACTCAAAGCCCCAACAACATGGGGAAAGGGGCCCAGTATGTCGAGCCCCCAGACCGAGAATGGCCAAGAAAGAGGGATTTTTTGGAGAGCTTGAGTTGGTTGATGAAGCTTCTTTGAATGGAACCGACACGCTTCACACTTGGTTACTAGTGCCGTTGCATCCTGGAGGGCAGCGGGCCAGAAGAAACCTTGCTGGAATGCCTTGCCGACAAGGGCCCTTGACCCTATGTGGGAGCCACATATGCCTTCGTGTATCTCTGCCAACAGCTCCAGTCCTTCCACCCGGGGAATGCACTTCAATTTCATGCCATTCGGCCTTTTCTGTACAAGACGTCATCGACGAACTCATACATGGCAGACCGATGGGCTACTTTCTCCGCTTCTTCCTGCTCCTCAGGAAGCTCCCCTATTTGGAGGAATCAGACGGTATGTTGTGCCCATGCCGGATCCTGGGACTCGACGGTAAGGACTAAAGGCATCTCCTCCGCCATAGGAGCAGCTGTCTCCATGGCCAGGGCTTGACGCCCTGCCGGAGTCTGTTGCCCTGCTGCAGGCTCAGCATTCTCAGCAACATATTTGCTGGTGGCCCCTAGGAGCTCGGCAGGAAAGTACTTGCCGGTGCCTGATTTCCTTCGCTTGTTCTGCTCTGTCGATGGTTCAACGGATGGTTGCATTAATCGAAGCACAAAAGTACCTGGTTCCACAGGTAGTTTGAGGGCGGCGCGCTTTGACAAGTAGTGGCGATGTCGTTCTCCGCTCAGGGAACATGCTCTGCTTGTATACCATCAAGACGCTCCTCCAGCTTCTTCACTTCATCTACGTAGGCCTCCACTATCGGGATCTGGTAATCCTTGTTAACTTGCTTGACGACAAGCTGCGAATCACCCCTGACGATGAGCTTCTTGATTTCGAGGTCTGCCGCGATCCTGAGACCGGCAAGCAGTCCCTCATACTTGGTTGTGTTGTTCGTTGACATCTCCCAGGGGAAGTTCATCTGGACCACATACTTGAGGTGCTCTCCGGTGGGCACAATAAGTAGCACACCAGCACCGGCGCCTTGTAGCGAGAAAGCTCCGTCCAAGTACATAATCCAGTCGTGACTTGTTTCCTTGCAAGGAGAGCGGTCTCCTGGATTTCTTCGTCGGGCGTTGAGGTCCATTCTGCAACGAACTCCACCAAGACTCTACTCTGAAATGTCGAAGTGCTTTCAAACTTCAAACCAAAGCTTGACAGTTCCAAGGCCCATTCCACAATCCTCCCGGTCGCATCTGGGTTATGCAATATCTGCTGCAACGGGAGGCGGGCGACGACGGTAATTTCATGTGCTTGGAAGTAATGACACAGCTTCCTCGAGGCCATAAGGAGGCCGAAGAGAAATTTCTCCACACTCGAGTACCTTGACCTAGCCCCCTGCAAGAGGGACCTGACAAAGTAAACCGGGTACTACATCATCTTCTTCTGTTGCACTACTTCATTCGGTTGCGTCACTTCTGCCCCAATGGCATCAGGTTCTGTTGTTGCTATTACTTCCGCATTGACCTCTCTCTGGGCTACTAGCGCAGCACTGACCACTTGATTCATCACCGCTATATATAGCAGCAACGACTCTTGGGGTTTAGGCACGACCAGTATTGGCGTAGAGGAGTGGTATTTCTTCAAATCTTGTAGTGCTGCTTTGGCTTCTGGGGTCCACTCTATTGGGCCCGCCTTTTTCAAGATTTTGAAAAAGGGAAGGGCGCGCTCGGTAGATTTGGAGATGAATTTGCTCATGGCAGCAACACAGCTAGTAAGCCGACACACATCCTTGATCCGCTTGGGTGCCTCAATTCGCTTGATAGCCTTGATCTTGTCTGGATTCGCCTCGATCCCACGCTGTGACAGGAAGAAACCCAGAAGCTTGCTGGATGGAACGCCAAAGACACACTTCTCAGGGTTCAGCTTGAGGTTGATCTTGCGCAAATTCACAAACGTCTCTTCTAAATCCTGTATGAGCGTTGCCTTGTCCTTGGTTTTGACCACTATGTCATCCATATAGGCTTCCATATTTCTATGTAGCTGAGGCTCAAAACCAATTTGGACTTCTCTTGCGAATGTTGAGCCAGCACTCTTCAACCCAAAAGGCATTCATATGAAACAATACGTACCACATGGGGTGATGAATGTTGTCTTCTCTTCATCCTCTCTCATCATGAAAATTTGATGGTATCCTGAGTAAACGTCAAGGAATGATAACATGTCACACCCAGCCGTGGAGTCTACAATCTGGTCGATGCGCGGCAACGGGAAAGGGTCCTTTGGACATGCCTTATTGATGTCTGTGTAATCAATACATAGTCTCCACTTCCCATTTTCCTTGCGCACCACCACCGGATTGGCCAACCACGTTGGATGGAGTACTCCTCTCACCAAGCCTACCGCCTCCAACTTCCTGATTTCCTCTGTGATGAATTCTTGCCGTTCCAGAGCTTGCTTCCTGACCTTCTGCTTGAGGGGCCGTGCGTGAGGGCAGACAACAAGATGGTGCTCAATCACCTCCCTGGGAACGTCGGGGATGTCAGATGCTTGCCACGCAAACACGTAGACATTTTCCCGCAGGAAGGTGACGAGCTTGCCTTCCTATTTGCTGTCGAGGGTGGAGCTTATGGTGAAAGCCCCTCCCATGCCATCCTCCTTGATGGACACCTTCTTGTTTTCTGGTGGTGCAGCTCTATATTTCTTGCTCTTGCCGGTGGAGCTCTCTGGCACATTCTCGAAGGGAGCACTGCACTCCGAAGAGGTGCGCTTGCCGGAGTGGGTGCGAGAGGTCTTACCAGTCTTCCTCCCTCTCGGGGCTTCAGCGGCAGGAGCAAGTGCCTTGGCGGCAGTCGCTACAACTGTCTCCCGGTAAAGTTGATCAGCGCATCCTTCTTGTCGAAGGGGACGGTGATGACGGTCATCGGCCCAGGCATCTTCAATGTGTTGTAGGCATAATGTGATGCCGCCATGAACTTGGCTAACGCTGGGCGGCCGAGGATCCTGTTGTAAGGCAAGGGGATCTCGGCAACATCAAAAACAACCATCTCCGTATTATAGTTCAACTCGCCTCCAAATGTCACGGCCAGCGTGACTTTACCCTTCAACTGACTCCTTCCCGGGTTGACCCCTTGAAACATGCCCGTCTCTTCGAGGTCTCCATCAGGAATCTGCAGCCTTTTGATCACAACGGGCGAGATCATGTTCAGACCGGCCCCACCATCAACCATCATTTTCGTCACCTTGAGGTTGTGTATTGTTGGTGAAACCAACAATGGCAAATACCCGACCGCAGTTGTGCGATTAGGGTGATCCTCATCATAAAAAATGATAGGTGTGCTGGACCACTTCAGCGGCTTCTTGGCATCGAACGATGGCTCTGCTGCTGTGATCTCACGCGCCCACTGCTTGAGCTGGCGGTGAGAATTTTGCAGAGAGGCACCACCGTCGACGCACATGTCCTCCGTAGCTTTCTGGAACTCTTGCTCGCCGGACTCGTCGTCCTCATCATGATCATCGTCTTGTTGCTTCTTGTCGCGGCCTCGGGTAGGCCTTTCATGCTGGTTATCCTTGCCGCGGCGGCCAGCCCTCAGCACCACCTTGGCCCTTCTCCTTGTCCCGCCTTTCATATTCGGCTTTCTGCTTCTCTGCAAGCTGCTCGACTTGCCAGCAGTTCTGGAGGTCATGGCCTTTGGAGCGGTGGATCTTGCGGTACTGCCTGTCGGAGCCTCCTGGCTTGTCGGCGGCCGCCAAGGCCCGACAGGTGGCACACCCGGCAACTTCCTTGTCGGGGTCGTCTGCCTTGGTCTTCTTGGCAGCGCCGGCGTGGTCGGATCCCTCAATGGCAAGCACGGCCTTGCCCTTGTGTTTCCAGTTGTGGCATCGGCCCTTCTTCGCCGGGGCGATGACGTCTTCGTCTGAGGAATCGGTTTCCACACCGGCGTCTTCGCCGGGGTACTTCCTTCCCTCTTCGGCCCGATCGCATTTGTCTGCCAGAACATAGAGTTCAGCCACATCCTTGACCTTATTCGTCACCAGCTCTTCGCGCATCTTACGGTTACGCACATTCCAATGGAATGCGCTGATGACAGCGGTGGATGAACATCTGGGATGTTGTACTGCACTTGGCTGACTCTCTGTATGTACTTGCGCATGTTTTCACCTTCTTTCTGGGGGATGAGATGCAAATTGCTTGCCTGGCCATGAGCCTGGTGGCTTCCCATAAAGGCACCAACAACTCATGGCACAGATTCTACCAGGAAGAGATATAATTTACTGGCAAGTGCATCAACCATGACATGACATTGGGTTTAAGCGCTAAGGGAAGTAATTGGCAAGCACCTTGTCGTCACGTGCTCCGGTGGCCTGCATCACGATGGTGTAGATGCTGAGGAACTCTGACGGCTGAGTCTTGCCATTGTACTTCTCGCCGACGTCAGGCTTGAATGTGTGGTGAGTGGGCCACTCGAACTGTCGTAGCTCACGGGTAAAGGCTGGACAGCCTACCTAGTAAGGTAAGCCTCCAAGGACCCCCGGTGCTGGGTGGTCCGTAGTGGGCCCCGCCCGCCTGTCTGACTGATGGCGTGTCTCGCGCCGGCGCTCGATGGTAGTTCGAGCGTCTTCATGGGCTCGCTCCCGAAGAACTTGGCGCTGATCATGGTGGGTCCGCGGGTCGAATGATGCTATGAATATGTTATCACAACCGTCGTCCCGACGGACCGGTGCTCATGGTAACTGGCGAGGGGGAGGAGAATGCACCGTGGCCATAGTGCCTCCGGTCCTTCCACCACTGGCGTGCGGTGGCTCGACAGAGCATCGGCCTGAGGGCCCCGCTGGCCATGGCACGTCTTTGTTGGCGATGCCGACAAGGCTCCGGATGGTGGCTCTCCACTCATCGAGCTAATCTGCAGCAGGAGGGAAGTCGAGGAGCAACTGCGCGCACGCTAAAGCCTCCACCGGTGTGGGCGGCAACGAAAGCTGCGTGGACCATGATGCGCTCTGACTTCTAACTACGTTAGAAGGAGCTCTATCACGGCCCTGCAGTTGTGCACTGTTTTCGCCAGCACCTCGACGAGCATGTTGGTCTTCTACGTCCCGCGAATGATGCGCCTGACACTTTCCGCGACGGCGCCCGGGGTCGCCAGCGTGGCAACGCTGCTCATCGCGCACGACCTGGGAGGAGTGCGTTGCGGGCGCCGGCGTGTGCGTCTTAGAAGTCGCCGCGCCGCCCGTACGTGGCACGACACTGCTCTTGAAGGGCCCCACGCCGCCTGCGGGGGGCCCGGCTCCACCTCTGGACTTGACGGCGTGCGGCTCGTTGTCTTGTGTACGAACGATGCTGCTTGCCAAGCTTTGGCTGCTAGAGCGACGTGGGTGTTCGCGGGCCGCGTCTCGGCTTCCATCCTCTGCCACCCCGTCGCCCGCCCGCACCGGCACGGGCCGTTCGGCCCCAGATGAACCGATCGTCATGATCTTCTTCTTCTTGGGAGCCATGGCGATGAAGAACTGCTAAACTAACCGCTAGACCGGATTTTCGCAACTGCGCCCGCTACCTGGCGTGCCAAAGATGTCGGGGATCGACACCTATGGGATCACGGGAATCCCTTCTTCGGTTGACGGGCGCTGGGTTGTGCAAAGAGCGGGTCTAGGAGTCAGGACAAGGATCGTTTACCCAGGTTCGAGCCGCAAAGATGCGTAATACCCTAGTCCTGCTTTGGTGTGTATTTGAGTGTTCTTGAGCTCTTGAACTAGTTGCGGTACACGCCTAGTCCAAAAGATATGAATCCTCCTCCAGTATGCCTCGGGCCTCCTTTTATAGTCAGAATGGGTCGCCACAGTGGCACACAGGAGGTGGAAAGTTACACAGTGTACAAGCTTATCTCCCGCCATTACGGGACAAAGCGCATTAAATGGGCTACTCAGGTGTCCACTTGCTTTATCGGGGACGGTAACAAGGCCCGCCCCGTCCGCCGCCGCTTCGTCTGGATGCAACACGCGTCCAGGCCAACAAGGCATGCATCTCCATGTAGGTTGGTAGGCAGCTGAGATGGCCTGGTGGTAGGGTCTTCACGAATATGTGCATGCCACCACGCAGGTGCTTGACTAGCTGGATCAGGAACCACGTACTGCCACGTGGGTACTTGCTTGGGCTAGTGGGTCCACCGCCGAGCTGGGGCAATGATGGGGCGGCAAGGGCTTGCCGCGGTCTTGCGTCTGTTCCCGTCAAGGGTCTTGCAGGGGCCTTTGTGAGCGCCCTCGGCAAGAGGTTTGTCGGGGCTTCGGGGGTATCTTCGACAAGGAGTCTTGTCGGGGCCTCGTGGGCATCCTCGGCAAGGAGCCCTGCGGTCGCCTTGTCTTCTGGTTCTCATCTAGGATTTGTAGACCCTTTGTCTTCACAAAGATCTGCATGCCATCACGCAGGCGCTTCCCGAGCCTTGGTTCCAACGTTGGTGTCGGAACTCCTAGGCTCAAGGGTGGCCGCAATGCTAGCGTCGGGTGAGTTGCCCCCGGCAAGGGTCTTGTCGGGGGAAGCCTATCTTATTGATTGGCCTTCTTGCGCCACTATCTTGGCGCTGCTCTGGTAGTCTCATGCTTCGGTTTCCCTCCCCTGCCCTGTTAAGTGTGGCTGCAGGCCTGGCTCTGACTGCCTGTGCACAAGTAAGGGGTACAAAGGAGAGCCCCTACTTTTGTACACCGACATAAATGATAAAAGAAATAGTTTATGAAGTGTGAATGCTAGCATAGTGCGTAAGTTTGATCAATGATAATTTCTATCACTTTTCGTAGCATCATAACATCAACCTCTTCTCATAAAACTCATCATGATAAAGTAGCAATCAATTCACGTGTTATGGTTCAAACAATGCATTCTCGTGAAACTTAACAACGTATGTTCTTACTCACCAAACAATTGCAAGTCAACTTATTTTCAACAAAATCTAAGTAAGAGCTCCACATACTCAATTATCTTATAGTCTCATATGATTGCTAGTACTCGAAGCATATTTTACAACAAATAGCATCCATTGAACACAGAGAAAGATAGGGGCTTAATGTTTTTCCTCCAGACTTATTTATCATAAAGTTAATTGTCAACAATAACAATTCATGATCAAATATATTTGAATGGCCATATATGCCTAGATCTTTCCCCACCACATGATGCTTGCCAACTAAAGAATAGGCTGGAATAAGAAATTGACTCGACAAAAATAAAACTAACATAAAAGTAAAAGATAAGCCATTCACAGAGGGAAGCATGGATTTGTAGAGGTGCCAGAGCTCATTGCTTAAAACAGAGGTGAACACATTTTGAGAGGCATGCCTTTCCTGTCAACGTAACGACTGAGAGTCCTCAATATCTTCCATTCTAAACACATTCTAGGTGTTTCCCAAATGGAAAGTTAAAGTTTACTCTCCCTCAACCATTCAAACACAAGCCATGGCTAGCCGAATCCTCGGGCGCCCTCCATATAATCAACTTTCAGGGGGAGTTTGTTCCATTATTTTTCATTCTGATCATGGGACTGGGCATCCCAATTACCATCCTCTCTCGTGCAATGACAAGTGAATAAACACCCATCATGAGAATAACCCGCTTAGCATAGAAGATACTGACCACCCCCTACCGCTCCATGCTACTGCATACAAAACATATGCTTATTTGAATGATTAGAGGTGGCGCATGCAAATTTACTTGGAATGACAGAATAATACCGTACATAGGTAGGTACGGTGGACACTCATGTAATAAACTTGGCACAAGAATTTTGGATGCACAAGCTGTATTCCTACTTAGTACAGAAATTTTGCTAGCAAAAGATTCTAAACAGCAAGCACCACATGTTGGAGGATCCATAATAATATAACTTTGATGCAAATATACCCAAACATAACTCGTTACGTTGTCTTCCTTGCCCAACTTCAACTAATTTGCTAATGTGAAAATAATTAATGGGTATTCACAATCATAAAAGATGTCCAAGATAATATATTTGTATGTGAAAGTTCTGTTGGGGAATGTAGCTGAATTCAAAAAAATTCCTACGCTTCGTCAAGATCAATCTAAGGAGTCATCTAGCAACGAGCATAAAGGAGTGCATCTACATACCCTTTGTAGATCGCGAGCGGAAGCGTTCGAAGGAACGTGGATGATGGAGTCGTACTCGTCGTGATCCTCGTCACCGATGATCCCACCGCCGAACGGACGGCACCTTCGCGTTCAACACACGTACGGTACAGCGACGTCTCCTCCTTCTTGATCCAGCAAGGGGGGAGGAGAGGTTGATGGAGATCCAACAGCATGACGGCGTGGTGGTGGATGCAACGGGAAAAGTTGTAGGGCTTCGCCGAGACCCTGCGGGAGGAGTAGGAGATGTAACGGGGGGCGGAGAGGCGCCAGGGGATGAGGTGCGGCTGCCCTCTCTCCCCTCACTATATATAGGGGGCCAGGGGGCACCGGCCCTAGGAGATCCAAACTCCTAGGGGGTGGCGGCCAAGGGGGTTGGCTTTCCCCCCCCCCCAAGCCTAGGGGGCGCCCCACCCCTAGGGTTTCAACCCTAGGCGCATGGGGAAAGGCCCATGGGGGGTGCGCCAGCCCACTAAGGGCTGGTCCCCCTCCCTCTATGGCCCACAGGGCCCTCCAGGATGGGTGGCCCCACCCGGTGAACCCCCGGGACCCTTCCAGTGGTCCCGGTACCCTACCGGTGACCCCGGAACTCTCCCGATGGCCGAAACTGGACTTCATATATATCATTCTTTACCTCCGGACCATTCCGGAACTCCTCGTGACATACGGGATCTCATCCGGGACTCCGAACAACATTTGGGTTTCCGTGTGCATATATCTCTACAACCCTAGCGTCACCGAACCTTAAGTGTGTAGACCGTACAGGTTCGGGAGACACACAGACATGACCAAGACGACTCTCCGGTCAATAACCAACAGCGGGATCTGGATACCCATGTTGGTTCCCACGTGTTCCTCGATGATCTCATCGGATGAACCATGATACTTAATCCCATACGTAATTCCCTTTGTCTATCGGTACGGTACTTGCCCGAGATTCGATCGTCGGTATACCGATACCTTGTTCAATCTCGTCATGGCAAGTCTCTTTACTCGTTCCGTAATCCATCATCTCGTGACTAACTCCTAAGTCCCATTGAGCTCATTATGATGATGTCTTACTGAGTGGGCCCAGAGATACCCCTTCGTCATACGAAGTGACAAATCCCAGTCTCGGTTCATGCCAACCCAACAGACGCTTTCGGAGATACCCGTTGCGTACCTTTATAGCCACACATTTACGTTGTGACGTTTGGCACACCCAAAGTATTCCTATGGTGTCCGGGAGTTGCACAACCTCATGGTCTAAGGAACAATCTCGTGCTAGGCTTAGGATTGGGTCTTGTCCATCACATCATTCTCCTAATGATGTGATCCCGTTATCAATGACATCCAATGTCCATGGTCAGGAAACCGTGACCATCTGTTGATCAACGAGCTAGTAACTAGAGGCTTACCAGGGACACGTTGTGGTCTATGTATTCACACATGTATCGCTGTTTCCGTACAATACAATTCAAGCATGAATAACAGACAATTATCATGAACAAGGAAATATAATAATAACCCTTTTATTATTGCCTCTAGGGCATATTTCCAACAGTCTCCCACTTGCACTAGAGTCAATAATCTAGTTACATTGTGATGAATCGAACACCCATAGAGTTCTGGTGTTGATCATGTTTTGCCCGTGGAAGAGGTTTAGTCAACGGATCTGCGACATTCAGATCCGTATGCACTTTACAAATATCTATGTCTCCATCTTGAACGTAATTCCGGATGGAGTTGAAACGGCGCTTGATGTGCTTGGTCTTCTTGTGAAACCTGGGCTCCTTGGCAATGGCAATAGCTCCAGTATTGTCACAGAAGAGAGTCATTGGGCTTGACGCGCTTGGAATGACTCCTAGGTCGGTGATGAACTCCTTCATCCAGACTCCTTCTTGCGCTGCTTCGCAAGCAGTTATGTACTCCGCTTCACATGTAGAATGCGCCACGACGCTCTGCTTGCAACTGCACCAGCTGACTGCTCCACCATTCAAAATATACACGTATCCGGTTTGTGACTTGGAGTCATCCAGATCTGTGTCGAAGCTAGCATCAACGTAACCCTTTACGACGAGCTCTTCGTCACCTCCATAAACGAGAAACATATCCTTAGTCCTCTTTAGGTACTTCAGGATGTTCTTGACCGCTGTCCAGTGTTCCATACCGGGATCACTATGGTACCTCCCTACAAAAATTATGGCAAGGTTCACATCAGGTCTGGTACACAGCATGGCATACATAATAGAACCTATGGCTGAGGCATAGGGGATGGCACTCATCTTTTCTCTATCTTATGCCGTGGTCGGGGACTGAGCCGTGCTCAATCTCATACCTTGCAATACAGGCAAGAACCCTATCTTGGACTGATCCATATTGAACTTCTTCAATATCTTATCAAGGTATGTGCTCTGTGAAAGACCAATGAGGCGTCTCGATCTATCTCTATAGATCTTGATGCCTAATATATAAGCAGCTTCTCCAAGGTCCTTCGTTGAAAAACTCTTTTTCAAGTAGGCCTTTATGCTCTCCAAGAATTGTATATCATTTCCCATCAGCAGTATGTCATCCACATATAATATGAGAAATGTTACAGAGCTCCCACTCACTTTCTTGTAGATACATGCTTCTCCCCAAGTCTGTATAAAGCCAAACGCTTTGATCACATCATTAAAGCGAATATTCCAACTCCGAGATGCTTGCACCAGCCTGTGGATCGAGCGCTGGAGCTTGCATACCTTGATAGCATTCTCTGGATCGACAAAACCTTCCGGCTGCATCATATACAGTTCTTCCTTGAGGAAGCCATTAAGGAATGCCGTTTTGACGTCCATTTGCCATATCTCATAATCATAGAATGCGGCAATTGCTAACATGATTCGGACGGACTTCAGCATCGCTACGGGAAAGAAAGTCTCGTCGTAGTCAATCCCTTGAACTTGTCGATAACCCTTAGCGACAAGCCGAGCCTTATAGATGGTCACATTACCATCCGCGTCTGTCTTCTTCTTAAATATCCATTTATTTTCTATGGCGTGCCTCTCATCGGGCAAGTCCACCAAAGTCCATACTTTGTTTTCATACATGGATTCTATCTCGGATTTCATGGCTTCAAGGCATTTATTGGAATTCGGGCCCGCCATCGCTTCTTCATAGTTTGAAGGTTCACCGTTGTCTAACAACATGATTTCCATGACAGGGTTGCCGTACCACTCTGGTGCGGAACGTGTCCTTGTGGACCTTCGAAGTTCAGTAGTAACTTGATCTGTTTCTTCATTATTATGATCCTTAACTTCCTCCCTTATCGGTGCAGGAACCTCGGGAACAATTTCCTGCGCTGCGCTACTTTCCAGTTCGAGAGGGGTGACTGTCACCTCATCAAGTTCTATTTTCCTCCCACTCACTTCTTTCGAGAGAAACTCTTTCTCCAGAAAGGATCCATTCTTGGCAACAAAGACCTTGCCTTCGGATCTGAGGTAGAAGGTGTACCCAATCGTTTCCTTTGGGTATCCTATGAAGACGCATTTTTCCGATTTGGGTTCGAGCTTCTCAGGTTGAAGTTTCTTGACATAAGCATCGCAACCCCAAACTTTTAGAAACGACAACTTAGGTTTCTTGCCAAACCAAAGTTCATACGGTGTCGTCTCAACGGATTTTGACGGAGCCCTATTTAAAGTGAATGCGACAGTCTCTAAAGCATAATCCCAAAAAGATAGCGGTAAGTCGGTGAGATACATCATGGATCGCACCATATCCAACAGAGTACGATTTCGACGATCGGACACACCATTACGCTGAGGTGTTCCGGGCGGTGTCAATTGTGAAACAATTCCACAGTTCCTTAGGTGCGTGCCAAATTCATGAGTTAAATATTCACCCCCACGATCCGATCGTAAGAACTTTATTTTTTTGTCACATTGATTCTCAACCTCATTCTGAAATTCTTTGAACTTTTCAAAGGTCTCAGACTTGTGTTTCATTAAGTAGACATACCCATATCTACTCAAGTCATCTGTGAGGGTGAGAACATAACGATAGCCTCCGCGAGCCTCAACACTCATTGGACCGCACACATCGGTATGTATGATTTCCCATAAGTTGGTTGCTCGCTCCATTGTTCCGGAGAACGGAGTCTTGGTCATCTTGCCCAAGAGGCATGGTTCGCACGTGTCAAATGATTCATAATCAAGAGACTCCAGAAGTCCATCTGCATGGAGCTTCTTCATACGTTTGACACCAATATGACCAAGGCGGCAATGCCACAAGTATGTGGGACTATCATTGTCAACTTTACATCTTTTGGCATTCACATTATGAATATGTGTATCATCACGTTCGAGATTCATCAAAAATAAACCATTGACCAGTGGGGCATGACCATAAAACATATCTCTCAAATAAATAGAACAACCATTATTCTCGGATTTAAATGAGTAGCCATCTCGCATCAAACGAGATCCAGATACAATGTTCATGCTCAAAGGTGGTACTAAATAACAATTATTAAGGTTTAAAACTAATCCCGAGGGTAGATGTAGAGGCAGCGTGCCGACGGCGATCACATCGACCTTGGAACCATTCCCGACGCGCATCGTCACCTTGTCCTTTGCCAGTCTCCGCTTATTCCATAGTTTCTGCTTTGAGTTACAAATGTGAGCAACTGCACCAGTATCAAATACCCAGGAGCTACTACGAGCGCTGGTAAGGTACACATCAATAACATGTATATCACATATACCTTTGACATTTTCGGCCTTCTTGTCTGCTAAGTATTTGGGACAGTTCCGCTTCCAGTGACCCGTTCCCTTGCAATAAAAGCACTCAGTTTCAGGCTTGGGTCCATTCTTTGGCTTCTTCCCGGCAACTGGCTTACCGGGCGCGGCAACTCCTTTGCCGTCCTTCTTGAAGTTCTTCTTACCCTTGCCCTTCTTGAACTTAGTGGTTTTAATCACCATCAACACTTGATGCTTGATACGTCCCCAACGTATCCATAATTTTTGCTTGTGACATGCTTGTTTTGCATCATTTTCTCATGTTTTTATCAAAGTTTTTTATATTTTTAAGCATTTATTGGACTAACCTACTAATGGTTGCAAAAGTGCACAATGTTCTTCTTTTACACTTTATTGTGTAGGAATTACTTGGAAATTGACAAAAACGCAAAAGGAGTCGTATTGGAGTAGGACTCTGACTTTCCTGAAATCTGTCTGAGAACGTTTTTAGAAGATGGTCACGTTCCGGCCCAAAGAGGACGTCAAACGGGAAAAGCCTAGTTGCGAAAGTTGTGGGGAATTTCGAGAGGATGCTTCTGGATATAAAATTCGTCCAAATCGGAGTCCGAACGGCCGAGAAAAGCCCGTTTTACTGAAGCCCAAAATCTAATGACGGGAATCCGAGAATCTATATAAAGAGAGGAAACCTAGGTCACCAAGGGCCACGAATTTTCCTCCTCCCAGGCCGCCGTCTTGGAGGGGAGGACCAGCACCATTGCAGCACCATCCACAAGGAAGAAGGGGGTCCAAGGAGCCGCTGCCCCCTAGGGCCGCCGCCGCCCCGGAGGGCTGCTGCCGGCCGCCTCCTCCTCTCCGGGCTGCACCTCTCCATCAACACCACCATCAATCTCTTGCTCACCATGGCCATGTGTGAGTAGTCTTCTCCGGGGCTGATGGCTTGTACGTGTAGCTATGTGGTTATCTCTCTCTCCCATGATATGATCTTCATTGTGATCATAGGCTATGTTAATCTAGGGTGATCCCATGATATTTCCCCTTCCTCTATGTATTGAATTGATGTACTCACTTGTCTTTATCTAGTATAATCTCCGAGACCAAGGTGACAGCGGTCTATTGGACATGGATTAGAAAAATATTTTCATGAGTGATTTCCTCTTTTGTGTGTTGATTGAAGATTGAGAGTGTCTTGGTGCTTGTCTTTGACTATCCTGGAGATATGTTGTGCTGATTGTGGTACTCTCTTTGGATGGCCGCGGTGACATTGGGAAATCCATAGATTGAGAATTACGAACTTTGAGGTGTGCTTTTGTAGCCCTACATAATTCTCGTCCTCTCTTGACCACAGAGGAATGACCTCCGAGTGCGTCTCCATTGCATGTTTTATGGGAAATATCATGTGATTAGACTATGTCAATGTTGTTGGGAGTTGCCACTAGTGAAAGTATGAAGCCTAGGCCTTGTTTCCACCATTGCAATACCATTTGTGCTCACGTTTACCACTTGTTTGCTTGCTGCACTTTTTATTACAGATTTATATTACTTTGCTTTGCCACTCCTATCATCCATATTTTACCATCTCTTCGCTGAACTAGTGCACCTGTACATCTGACAAGTGTATTATGTGTGTTGGGGACACAAGAGACTTCTTGTATCTTGATTGCAGGGTTGCTTGAAAGGGGTACGTTCAACCTCCACTTCCCTGAGTTCGATAAACCTTGGGTTACTCACTTAAGGGAAATTTGCTGCTGTCCTACAAACCTCTGCTCTTGGAGGCCCAACACTGTCTACAGGAATAGAAGCGTGTAGTAGACATATGAGGTTAGTCTTGTTAGTTTACCTTTCAGTTTTCTTTATGTCTTTTCACTAGTTTTGCTTAATGGAAAACAACAAAAATATGAGAGAGCTTTATATGCTCTACCTTGCTTTGGGACATGATGTGTTTGAAGAGAAAATTAAAAAACCTTTGGAACTTTATTATTTGCATAACAATCATGATGGTGGTGATGTTATTAGTATGTTTTTTTTAATATCAATATTGCTAATGACATGGAAAGCTCTAAGCTTGGGGATGACACGTTTGATGAACATGATATTTTTAGTCCCCCAACTTTTGAAGAGAAAATTTACTTTGATGATACTTTGCTTCCTATATATGATGATTACAATGATAAATGTGAGCTTTTTAGTCCACCTACTATTGAGGATAAAATTTATTATGATTATGATATGCCTCCTAAATATGATGATTACCATGATGGTTATGATAGTCTTACTCTCACTATTTCTAATAAGAAAGGTTTTGCTTATATGAAGAGTAATGACACTTTTTTGCATGTGGATCATGGTAACAATGCTTTATGTGATGCTTATATTGTTGAGTTTATTCGTGATCCCACTGAAAATTATTATGAGAAGGGAACATATGCTTATAGATATTTCAATAATATCAAGTTCCCTCTCTTTATGTTGAAGGTTTTGAAGCTGCACTTGTTTTGTCTTCCTATGCTTATTGCTTTGTGCTTCAATGAATTATTATATTGCAATATTCCTATGCATAGGAAGCATGTCAGGCTTAAATGTGTTTGGTATTTTCTTCTGGATGCTCTCTTTTGTTCTTCAACTCTTATTCCTACTAGAGCATCATTAAAGTCTTAAGCCTATCTTTATGGCTATAAAGAAAGAGCTCTAGGGAGACAACCCTTGTTATCTTTGCTTTCAGTTTGTTCTTTCAGTTTTTAGTGGTCTTGATGTTTGTTACTACTGTAGCAACATCATTGTATCTTTATTTTTCAGCTTTGTGCCAATTTTAGCCTCTGATTGCAAGAAAGTTCAAAAGTTGTGACATGCTGTCCAGAAAACAGATTCTGTCCTTGGAAAGAAAAAAATGAATAAAATCACCAGATCATCTTTTTGATCTGTATTTTTTTGACAGCGTGCTCTATACTATTGGCTTTAGAGCGTCTGTTGTGATTTTTTTGATTTGAGTTGCAGAAGTGCCCCGAAGAAATTATTTACTACCTGCTGGTCTATTTTTCACAGATTCTGTCCTGTTCTGCCTTTTCTTCGTTTTGCAAACCTTGAGCTTGCTTTTTCTTTGCAAAAACCTTTTGGCAATCTTGAGTAACAGTAGCTCTTCAAGATTATCCTTATTTCCAGTAGGGAAAAATTATTTTATTGTCGGTACTAACCTCGCTAATAAGATTATGATGAGTTATGTATGAAGGGATTTTTCAAGTGTGCGAGGGAAGATGATAAAGGAAGATTCAGGAGGGTCAAACGCTCAAGCTTGGGGATGCCCCCGTGCACCCCCAAGAAATATTCAAGAAGACTCAAGCTGTCGGTGTACTAAAGTAGGGGTACCTTAGCATCCCAACTTGTGCACGGGCAGTAGCAGCGTCCCATGGTCTGGATCACCACGCGCCCGCCAAAGCCCACTCTAGACCCCTTGAAGCCATTCAAGAACAAAGTATTCAAGTTAAGAAACAAGACACTGGCAAGAGGAGCTTGCCGGGAAGGCCGCACCAGGCTCAAGGTTATCATTCCAGTACAAGACCCTGTCAAGAGGAGCTTGCCAGGAAGACCAAAGAACGGCACCTCCAGAAGGTATATCGTGGCGCATCATGCGCCCCGGCGGGACCCGGAGAGCGACAAGCTTCCGGGCCCGGCAAGATTGCGACCCCGGCAAGGTGCTTGCCGGGGGAAGCTCACGCTGTGTGCCTGCGCTCTAGCTCATCTGGCCACGCGTCGCCCTGGGGCCCTTCCAGGGGCACGTGGCAGATGGTCGTGCAGCCTGGGGTACACGGTGGCGAGCCGCGGTGACGAAGCTATCGCCGTGGCAAACAGAGACGCATGGACGGACGCTTTTGGGGCGACGGCGACGGGCATTTAATGCCCTTGTCCCCCACCGTCAAGGTTAGGTGAAGACCACTGTTCATACACTATTCATGCACTATTACAACCACCACCAACTTTACATTTTTACCCTCCTATACGTTGGCACCTGTCGGTGACCCCTTTGAGCTATAAAAGGAGGCCCATGCACAACGTAGAGGGGGTTCGATCCCGGAAACTTGACCACTCCCTCGCTCGGTGTAGCTAGCACCGTAGATCTTCAAGCTCCCGAGCTCACGAACTCAATACAACCAAGGCAGGAGTAGGGTTTTACGCGTCCGCGCGGCCCGAACCTGGGTAAACTGCCCGCGTGTGCCCCTCGATCCGCTCTTCGTGTTCCCTCCGCACCCTTGCCGTACCGTAGAAGGGGCTCCGGTCCCATAGGTGTTCGTGGGCGACCAGTTTCCCCGACATCTTTGGCGCGCCAGGTAGGGGGCGTCGAGGTTGTGCGAACCTGATCCAGCGCTCACGCGGGCGCAACCTTCAGCAACTGCACTAGCTTCATCAACCTCATCGACTACATCGACATGCCGCCGAAGAAGAAGGCTTCGGAGGTCGGAGGCCCGTCTGCGTCGATCCCACCACCACCAGAACCAACGGTTGGTGGGGGAGACACCGGCGGAAGGGTGGACGCCGGTGAGGACACTCACGGCGCTGCCAAGTCCAAGGACAAGACGGACGACCGGGCAAACTCCAAAGCCTCGGCGTCCGTGCATGCACCCCGTCCCTCTCAGGAGGCGCCGGGCCAGCAGCGACGTGGTACCCACGGTACCATCCGTCTGCTGGGACAAGGCCAAACTGGCGGGTCGCGGGACGCTCAAGGCCAGCGTGCTGGCACGAGCAAGGCGCGGTCGCCGGGGCAAGAACTTGCTCCTTCTAACGCTGTTAGAAGTCCAAGCGTATCTCGCTCCTCGCACCGCTCGCCACCGCTCCCTTCCACTCCGGCTGAAGCTCTCGCCAGAGCTCAGCTGCTCCTCGACTTCCCTCCAGCGGCGGACAAGGCCGAAGACTGGAGGGCTACAATCCAGAGCCTCGTCGCCTTCGCCAACAACGACACGCCGCAGCAGCCGGCAACATCACGGCCGCGGCAAGTCAACCAAGCGAAGGCCGATGGAGACAAGACCGCCAGGGGTGCAACTACCGTGCACTCCCCGCCGCGGAAGCAGAAATCGCCGACCCGCCAGATCAACGTCGACGATGACTCCACAGCATCGTCGGATCCACGGGCTCGCCGCGATCAGTGCCAAGTCCTCGACAACAGGCGACAAGAGGATGCTCGAACTCGTATCGAGCGTCGAAGAGAAGCCCGAAGACAGTCCGACCAGCGCGCTGGGACTGCTGTCGACATGCACGCGCCCGATGAACCAGGCGACTTGCCGTACGCGGCAGGTTGCCCTGCGTTCACCCGAGAGCTGCGGCAAGTCTAGTGGCCCGACATGAAGAACTTTAAGCCCGACGTACCCGAGAAGTACGACGGCAAGACACACCCCTCGGAGTTCCTCAGCATCTACACCATTGCGGTGCAGGCTGCCGGGGGACGCGACGAGAAGATCTTAGCAAACTACATCCCGCTCGTGCTTAAGCCAAACGTCAGGTCTTGGCTTATGCACTTGCTGGAGAACTCCATCTCGTCTTGGGCAGATCTGTGCCACCAGTTTGTCGGCGCCTTCACGGGCGGCCACAAACCCCACGGCCAGGAGAGCGATCTACACATTCTTGCCCGGAAGGAGGGAGAGTCCCTGCGCAAATATATCCAGAGGTTCAGCCGCGTTCAGCACAATATCCCCGATGTCCACCCTGCCGCGGTTATCAGCGCGTTCCACCAGAACGTGCGTAACCGCCGGATGAGGGAGGAGATGGCGATGACCAAGATCCGGGACGTCAGCGAGCTTTACGCTCTGGCTGATAAGTGTGCGCGCGCTGAAGAAGGGAGGAGACTCCCCGGAGAGGATACTGCGGCAGGAGGAAGTGACAGCGAGGATGCCGCCCTGGCAAGGAAAAACCGGCGGCGGAACAATAAGAAGAAGAAGAAGAACCAGGAGGTACTAGTTGTCGAGTAGTCCGGCAAGGAGGCTGCCGCCAAGAAGACACAGGCTGGTAGCTCCGGCAAGGAGGCCGCCCCTGTAGCAGCAGCCGACAAGCAAGACGGCCCCGACAAGCAGTACTGTAAGATCCACCGCACCAAGGGCCACGATCTCCAGAACTGCAAGAGGGTAGAGTACCTCGTAGAACAGCAGAAGGCTGAATACGAGCGTCGCGACAAGGAGAAGGCCCAAGGAGGCGGGGGAGAGCCCAGCAAGAAGCGGCCGTTCAATGGCCGGGGAGGGCGCCACGGCAAGGCCAAGCAGCGGCAAGGAGACAGACCTCCCCGGGGCCGCGACAAGGATGAAGACGAAGACGATGACGAAGACATGGATGACGGAGATAACAGCGAGCAGGAGTTCCTGAAGGCCACAGAAGTTTTGTGCATCGATGGGGGCGCCTCTCTGCACACTTCCCACCGCCAACTCAAACAATGGGTGCGGGAAGTGAATGCAGCTGAGCCACCTGTCGAGTCGCGCAAGCTGCTGAAATGGTCTGGCACGCCCATCATCTTCGATCTTGAGGACCACCCTGACCGCACAACTGCGGTCGGGTGCTTGCCGATGTTGGTTTCACCAACTATCCGCAACCTCAAGGTCACCAAGATGTTGGTTGACGGCGGGGCCGGCCTCAACTTGATCTCCTCCGCTATGATCAAGAAGCTGCAAATCCCCGACAGCGAGCTCGAGGAAACCGGGACGTTCCAAGGGATCAACCCGGGAAGGAGCAAGCCGAAGGGGAAAATCACGCTGCCGGTGACCTTTGTCGGAGAGCTTAACTTCAGGACGGAGAGGATCACCTTCGACGTTGCCGATATCCCATTGCCGTACAATGGGATACTTGGCCGTCCTGCGCTCGCCAAGTTCATGGCAGCCTCCCACTATGCTTACAACATGCTCAAGATGCCGGGGCCAATAAGCGTCATCTCTGTCCCCGACGACAAGAAGGACGCGCTTATTTGCGCCGACAAGTTCTACCGGGACGCAGCAGCCGCGGCAGACAGCAAGACACTTGCCGCTGAAGCTCCCGGGGGGAAGACCAAGACCAAGTCCGGCAAGAGCTCTGGGGCCCACTCTGGCAAACGCACCTCCTCGGAGTGCTGCGCTGCCGTCGAGGACGCACCATCGAGCTCCACCGGCAAGTGCAAGAAAGGAATGGCAGCTCCACCTGCAACCAAGAAGGTGTCCGCCAAGGAGGACGGCGCTGGTGGTACTTTCACCATCAGTGCTACGCTCGACCCCAAATAGGAAAGCGCGCGCGTTGCCTTCCTGCGGGCGAATGTCGATGTGTTTGCATGGCAACCATCTGACATCCCCGGCGTTCCCAGGAAGGTAATTGAGCACAAGCTTGCTGTTTGTCCTCACGCGCGGCCCGTCAAGCAGAAGGTCAGGAAGCAAGCGGTGGAGCGTCAAGAGTTTATTGCCGAAGAGATCAAGAAGCTGGAAGCAGCAGGCCTTGTTAGATGTGTACTTCATCCCACGTGGCTGGCCAATCCAGTTGTCGTGCGCAAAGCCAATGGGAAGTGGAGACTTTGTATAGACTTCACCAATGTGAATAAAGCATGTCCCAAGGATCCATTTCCCTTGCCGCGCATTGACCAGATTGTGGACTCCACGGCTGGATGTGAGTTGCTTTCGTTTCTCGATGCATACTCAGGTTACCATCAGATATTCATGGCTGAGGAAGACGAAGAGAAGACCGCATTCATTACTCCATGTGGCACATATTGCCTTATATGCATGCCCTTTGGATTGAAGAATGCGGGCTCAACATTTGCAAGGGTGGTCCACACTGCTTTTGAGCCACAGATACACAGGAACGTAGAAGCCTACATGGATGATATAGTGGTCAACAGCAAGGACAAAGATACCCTGATACAAGACCTAGAAGAAACCTTTGAGAATCTGCGCAAGATACAACTCAAGTTGAACCCCGAGAAGTGCGTTTTCGGAGTCCCCTCCGGCAAGCTTCTCGGGTTCTTTGTGTCCCAGAGGGGCATTGAAGCCAATCCCGACATCTTCAAGATCAAGGCCATTGAGCAGATCGAAGCCCCGAAGCGCGTCAAGGATGTACGGAGGCTTGCGGGTTGCGTGGCCGCCCTCAGCAGGTTCATTTCAAAGTCTGCAGAACGCGCCCTGCCTTTCTTCAAAATCTTGAAAAAGGCAGGTCCAATGAAATGGACTCCGGAAGCGGAGGCAGCGCTGCATGACTTGAAAGAATACCTGTCCTCTACTCCAATACTTGTCGCACCTAGGCCACAAGAGAAGTTGTTGCTATACTTAGCAGCAACCAATCAAGTGGTTAGTGTTGCGTTGGTAGCGGAGAGGGAGGCAGAGGAGGAGCCCACAACCCCGGCGAGCACATCCAGCGACAAGCAGGGGGCTTCCCCGACAAGTTCTGACCCCGACAAGGACAAATCTGCGCAGGAACAAGGAGAAGTGCGAAAGAAGATGGTGCAGCGCCCAGTTTATTTTGTAAGTTCCCTCTTGCAGGGGGCTAGGTCAAGATATTCTGGGGTGCAGAAGTTGCTTTTCGGCCTCCTCATGGCCTCAAGGAAGCTGCGCCATTACTTCCAAGCACATGAGATAACGGTGGTCACTCGCTTTCCGTTGAAGAGGATATTGCAGAATCCAGAAGCAACAGGCAGGATCGTCGAGTGGGCACTAGAGCTGTCAAGCTTTGGTCTCAAGTTTGAGAGTACCTCAACTATCCAGAGCAGAGCTTTGGCAGAGTTCATAGCAGAATGGACCCCAACACCAGATGAAGAAGTCCCAGAGACAAGCATCCCCGTCCAAGAAGCAAGCAAAGAATGGATAATGTACTTTGATGGTGCCTTCTCGCTGCAAGGCGCCGGCGCTGGCGTGTTACTCATAGCGCCCACTGGAGAGCACCTCAAGTACGTTGTTCAGATGCACTTTCCCAAGGAGCAAGAGACAAACAATACTGCTGAGTATGAAGGTTTGCTTGCCGGCCTCAGAATTGCGGCCGAACTTGGGATCAAGAAGCTGATTGTGCGGGGAGATTCACAATTGGTAGTCCGACAAGTAAACAAGAGTTACCAGAGTCCTTTGATGGAAGCTTATGTCGATGAAGTGAGGAAGCTTGAAGAACACTTTGAAGTCCTGCAGATGGAGCATGTCCCAAGAGCTCAGAATGATATCGCAGATGGCCTCTCAAAGTGTGCTGCAATGAAGTTACCTGTGGAACCAGGGACCTTCATGCTCAAGCTAACTCAACCATCCGTTACACCATCAGGTAGGCAGAGCAAGAAGAGGAAGTTGGTCTCCGGCGACTACTTGCCGGCGGACCTTCCCGAAACCGCCGCCAAGGTCCCCAAGATCAACGACCAAGTTGCTGAGGAACAGCCTGCTCCTGCAGACCCAAGGGTCTGTACAGTTGAAGTAGGCGTTCCCGACAAGACTTGCCCCGGCAGGCTTGCCGGGGAACGTTCAGCTCCGGCAGAGCCGCGGGACTTTGCCGTAGAAGCTGACGTTCCCACGGCAGCACTGATGCCTTTAGTCCTCGTTGTTGAGCCTCAGGCTCCAGCGTGGGCACAGTAAATCGTCCGTTTTCTTCAAGCTGGAGAACTTCCCGAAGAACCAGAAGAGATAGAGAGGATCACCAGGCAGTCAAGTATGTATCAGTTCGTCGGCAATGAGCTATACAGAAGAAGACTCAATGGTGTCAGATTGAAGTGCATTTCTCGGGAAGATGGACAGAAGCTGTTGGCAGAAATACATGGAGGCATATGTGGTCACCACATTGGCGCAAGAGCACTTGCTGGGAAGGCGTTCCGGCAAGGTTTCTTTTGGCCAGAAGCCCTCCAAGATGCAACTGCACAAGTAACCAAGTGTGAAGCGTGCCAGTTCCATGCCAAGCAAATACACCAGCCAGCTCAAGCTCTCCAGACGATCCCTTTGTCCTGGCCCTTCTCGGTCTGGGGGCTCGACATCCTCGGCCCCTTTCCTCGTGCTGTCGGGGGCTTTGAGTACTTGTACGTTGCTATCGACAAGTTCACAAAGTGGCCGGAAGTGGAACCAGTGAGAAAGGTGACCGCACAGTCAGCAGTGAGGTTCTTCAGGTCAATTGTTTGCCGTTTCGGAATCCCTAACAGGATCATCACCGACAAAGGCACACAGTTCACAAGTCGCACCTTCATGCAATACGTCCAAGACCTTGGCGCCAAGGTATGCTTCGCTTTTGTTGCTCACCCGAGGAGCAATGGTCAAGCGGAGAGGGCAAATGCTGAAGTGTTGCGCGGACTCAAGACGAGGACTTTCGACAGGCTGCACAAGTGTGGAACAAACTGGATAGAGGAGTTGCCGGCGGCTCTTTGGTCAATCAGGACGACACCAAATCGAGCCACCGGACAGACACCCTTTGCTCTTGTCTATGGAGCAGAGGCAGTTCTCCCCACGGAACTCGTATACGGGTCTCCTCGAGTGCTCGCTTACGATGAGCTTGAGCAAGAGCAGTTGCGGAAAGATGATGCATTACTCCTCGAGGAGGACCGTCTCCAGGCTGTTGTACGAGCTGCTCGATACCAGCAAGCCTTGCGTCGCTATCACAGCCGCAAGGTCAAGGCCAGGAGTCTCGAGGAAGGCGACCTTGTTCTTCGGCGCGTTCAGTCCGCCAAGAACTCCAACAAGTTGACGCCAAAGTGGGAAGGCCCTTATCGGGTGAGACAAGTCACAAGGCCCGGCGTTGCCCGCCTTGAGACCGAAGAAGGCTTACCGGTGAGCAACTCCTGGAACATAGAGCATATTCGCAAGTTTCACCCATAAGGCGCGGTTGCCGTGATCCATTTCGGCAACCACCGTTTGTACAAGTCTTGCTGCTGTTGCATGTAAACCTTTGTACAAAGCCGGGCGCAGACCCCGTGCATCAGTAAAACTTTTGTGCTTCGCACCATTTGTCATTTCATGCTTTTCCTTTTACTTGCATGAATCATCTAACACTTTGTGCGGCGCACATCCCCGGTAAGCAGTAACAAGCTACAAGGCTCCATACCTGTGTTTCCTCCTCTTTTCCCTTCTCTCTTAAACAGAACAAGAGTTCCTCGCGCACAAGTTTGCCGGGGGGAGGAGATGCAGGTATGAACCAAATGCTGTTCAAGAAAGGAAAGCCTTGCCGGGAAATGGGAAAGCAAACAATCCATAAAAGCTAAGTTGCCAGAGTTTGAGCAATTCAAAATTTTAAAAAATTTAGTTGTCTTCCTTGGACGACCGCACTTTGTATGGAAAACCTGTGCGCGGAGGAACCTACCCGTGGCTGGTCGCGCCCTTACTTTGTTTCGAGCACGCTCAACGGCTTAAGTGAGCTGCGACAAGTGTCGCGCCCTTACTTCGTTTTCGAGTTCGCTCAGCAATCTAAGTATGCTGCGACTAGCTGCGGCAAGGTTTCTTGCCGGCAAGGGCATTGCTAGCAGGCTGCTAAGAGTCCCGCACTCAGCGCTCGCGGCAAGGGTCCCTTTGCCGGCAAGTTCCCTAAAAGCGTAGGGTGGAAAGCATACAAAGTGAAAGGACTAAACAAGGGAGATAACACTGCATTGATTATCCGAAATAAAGTTATATTACAAGATAGCTTGCCGTTGTTCTAACCAACTACTACCCATGACTTAATCGACAACTGCAAAGGAAGCAGAAAGAAGGGAGCCTAGTCTCTTCGGTCTCCATCGACCCTCTTGATCTTGCCCGCCTTGGCTACGATGTGGGCAACTTGGGCCTTCAACGCGTCCTGGTCAGCTTCGGGCGGCAGGGTCCGGAGGACGTTGACAAGGATGATGCCGGGGTTGCGGTAGACGATCTTCGACAACACCCGCTCCATGGTACCCGTGCAAAGCCGGCGTGCCTCGTCAGCCAGCTGAGCGGGGATCCTCTCCCGTAGCCACGCGAGGGCCGGCGCCACCCCTCTGAAGAACAGGCTCAGCTTGGCGCTGTGGGGGAGGCTCTCGTCGGGGGAGTACACAAGGTGCTCCGCCTTCAGTGCCACCATCTCCCTGTCGATGTTGGCGGCGGAGGCGACGAGCTCTTTAGTCCACTGCTCCACCGTCCGCTGGAAGTTGTTCTGCGACAAGGCGACGCTGTCCAACAGCGCCCTTTCAGCCCGGAGATCTTCTTTCAGTTTCGTTTCACGGTCCCGGGCGGCGTCAAGTGAGTCATTGAGGGTGGAGACCTTCAGCTCCAAGTCTGCGATGGAGTCCTTGGCGTCGTTGAGCTCTTTGCCTTTCTCGGAGAGGCGGACTTGCAGCTCCGAGTTGGTGTGGGCATCCTTCTCCCGCGCCACGTTGAGCGCGGCAACCCTGTCCTTGCTTGCCTTCAAGTTCGTCTCCATCTGCGCCACCCGGGCCTCCAGATCCCTCTTGGCGGTCTCTGCGGCAGCACCGGCGTCCCTCGCCTCCTGTAGAGCCCCGCCAATGGCCTGCTCGCGAGCGATGAGGTCATCCTCGTGGCTATCGAGGTCGACCTTCCACTGGTTGAGCTCTCCCTCCCGCCGAGACAGATCCTCGGCGGTCCGTCGCTGCTGCTCCTCGACCTGAGCCTTCTCGAGGACGAATGCTTGCTGCGCCTCGGCTAGCTCTTCACGCTCCTCCGCCAAGTTCCGGAGGGCCGCCTGGTTGGCGGCACGGAGCTCCGCGGCGCGCTTCTCCAGATCAGCACCAGCCTTGGCAGCCAAGGCCTCCCGGGAGTCCAACTTTGCCTGCCTGGCCCGGTACAAGGCCAGGAGCCGGCGTAGGAGTTGCTCCTCTTCGGGCTCGTCGCTGCTACCGGGCGCATCGACAATCTTCCGCTCGGCGGAGGCGAGAACTTCTCCGTCGAAGGTCTCCTCCTCCGCGGGTGCCCTTGATGAGGACGCCCACGGGACTTGGATAAAGACCCCGTTGGCGGCCTCCAGGTAGACGCCCGACCCGGCCGCGGGGGCGGAGGGGTCGGCGGCCGGCGCAGCGTCCGGCGCTCCTGCGGCCTCAGGGCCAGCAGTGCGGTCGCCGGTCCCTTCCCCCGCTGCAGCGTCAGCGGTCGGGGCGGTCTCCTCGGCGGTTGGCTCGTCGGCACCAGCCATTCCTTCGGTGGTGGTGGCGTCGCTAGCATTGCCGCGCACGTCCTCCTCAGCGATGGTCTCCGTCTCCATCGGCTCCGGGGCAGGCAGATCTGACAGAAGAAAAAGAAAAGAAAAGACAGTCAAGCAAATATCCAAAAAAGAAGAATCTGAGAAGAAGAAATCACAAGGGTTTACCTTCGTGGGCCTCTTCGATAACGGGGTCCCTCGCCGGGGAGTTCTCCCTCGGCGGCGTAGTAGAAGCCCCCGCCGGCGGAGAGCCGCTGGCACCCTCCCTTGGCGGGGTGCTCACCCTTGTCGGGCTGCTCGCCCTTGGCGGGGTACTCGCCCTTGGCGGAGTACCCATCCTTGGCGGAGCGCTGTCCCTCGCCGGGGAGCTCATCCTTGGCGGGGAAGGTGGAACAAGCGGCTCATCGGGGGCGACCTCCTGGTGCTCCTGCGGCTGCGGCTCCACTTCTGCACAAGACAACAAGACATCAATAAGGGTAACAAGCTCAAGCGCGCCCATCAAGCGGAAAAGTGAACGCAGGACTTACGCTGGGGGCTGCTCTCCGGAGCAGCGGGCTGGTCCGGCAAGTTTGTCGCTGGCGCATCCCCCGTCGCCGCGGCAGGCTCGTCGTCCTCGAGGTCAACCACAGGGATTTTGGCCCTCTTCGCCATCCTCTGGATCAACGTCCTGGAAGCCAAACAAGATCAGAAATCGAGACAAGAAAAACAAAAATCAAAGGAAATAGAAATTGCAAGCGCTTACTCTTCCTCCTCTTCGTTGGAGCTGAGGGTGGAGAAGTCAAACTCCGCCTCGCGCGCTCCAGCGCGAGGAGCTGGAGGAGAAGGCTCCCTCGGGCGCTTGGCGGGCTTCGGAGCCGTGGGTTGTGAAGACCCCGCTCCGGTCGTCCCGGAGGACCGAGGGGCGGAAGGAACACCAGAACCGCTCCGGGAAGACCCCCCTCCGCTTGCCGCTGGGACACGGGACGCCTCCTTGACGACCTTGCTCGTCGTAGTGGCGCGCGTCGCTCGACGTTTCGGCTGTTGTCGGGGCGCCTGTGGCCTCGCCGTCTCAGCGGTCTTGCGGAGGCGCTTCTTCTGTGGCGGTGGAGGGCTTGGTGGTGGCGGAGAGTTTTCTGAGGATGAGGAGGCGTCGTCAAGGTTCAGAGACCCGCCGGAGTCTTCGTCTGAATCGCCCGATTCGGCGTCCTCATCGGCGGGCTCGCTGGACTCAGTGCCTTGCCCGGCAGCCTCGCTCCCCCCGGCAGGCTCCCCGGCAAACTCCTCGGGCGCAATCTTCAACAACTTGAGGATTTCCTCCTCCTCAGCCTGACTCACCGCGTCCGCCGCTTCTGCTTCTTCCACGGAGTACCCAAATTCCCCCGCAGCCGCCGCTGCGGCGGCCTCCTCCATCCTGTCGGCTATATATGCCACATCCCGCTCGGTGGTCGCTCGGGTGAGGCCCTTTCTCTCCTCGGGGTTGCTTGGCCGTTCGACCAAGCTGTCGAAGAAGGCCTGCACGGTCTCCTCTGAAGGCATTAGCCAAGTGGGGACAACCCCGTGGGAGTCGCACTCGGGCATTGCCGCGCGGATGGCACTGAGAGCAGTGTTGTTGCACAACAGAACTACTCCTCGGGACGGGGTGAACCACTCCTTGTGCTTGGGATCGTGTTTGAACAGCTCGACCATCCCCTTGAGTTCCAAGACAGTGAAGTTGTAATTCAACCCGGGGCGCAGCCTCATGCGGTCTGCCGCGTTGCCGAACTCCCAAGCAGGCCTCTTCCGTTCCTGCAGAGGAGCAATGCGGCGACGGAGGAAATCGGCCCCGACTTCACCTACAGTAAGGTTGGCGGCCCGGAGACGAAGGATCCTAGTAAGGGCAATCTGCAGCTTATCGTCTTCCGGGGCCAAGTCGCTCCAATCCTTGCCGCGCACTATTGCAGTCTGGCGCGGCAAGGTAAACTGCTCGGGCTCATCTTCCATGACCCAGCACCAATCAGCCCTCCACTCTTCCCACTTGCCGCGGAGCTCTCCAATCAAATACGCCTCCTTCTTGTTGAGCCTGAAGATCCAGGAGATGCCGCCGGAGAGTGGAGATCCGGACTCTACTCTAGGCGTGAAGAAGTGGCGGAAGAGAGCTACATTTGGGTGGACCCCGACGTAGTTTTCGCACAGATGTGTGAAAACGGCCAAAGTGAGGACGGCGTTCGGGGTGAAATCTAAGAGGTGGAATCCGTATGTGTTCATCACATCGCAGAAGAACTCTGAATGCGGAGGACACAGGCCGCAATGGAAAAACGAAGCGAAGTAGTGGTAACCTCCTGGGTACAGGTCGACGGCTGCGGCGGGGAGGACTCTGGTGCGCGGGTGAGCCTTCGTCTCCCTCGCCCAGAACAAGTAGTACTTGTCCCATAGCTCCCTCGCGCCGAGCCTCGGCGGGAAGACCACCATCCTTCTCCGCATGGCTGCTAGCTTCGCCACCTTGTCGGACTTCTCCTTCTTCGCCTGGTCGCTCTTCTCCTTGTCGCTCTTCGCCTTGTCGCTCTTCGGGGCCATGGCGGGGACGGCAAGGGAGGTCGACGGCGCTGCGGGTGGTGAAGACGGCGGAGGAAGGGCAGAGGCAGGGAGCGGCGGGGGTTTCTGGAGATTCAAGACACAATGAAAGCAATGGGGAAAACTGCCCCTGCTCCCTCTGCTTTTAAGGGGGAAGTGGGGGACGTTCCGCATTTCCTCATTAAAGAAACAGGCCATGATCTCTCCCACGACGCCGCAATCGACGCGTGCCGTTAGGGAGGGATGCGGCGAATCTGGAGTGGGAAACGGCGCGCCGTGGGCCGCGAGTGCCCGTGCACTGTTCTGGGCCTGGCCCAACAGCGCTCGGCACCGTGTGTGGCCCAGGCCCGGGGGCTCCTGTCGGTGTACTAAAGTAGGGGTACCTTAGCATCCCGACTTGTGCACGGGTAGTAGCAGCGTCCCATGGTCTGGCTCACCACGCGCCCGCCAAAGCCCACTCTAGACCCCTTGAAGCCATTCAAGAACAAAGTATTCAAGTTAAGAAACAAGACTCCGGCAAGAGGAGCTTGCCGGGAAGGCCGCACCAGGCTCAAGGTTATCATTCCAGTACAAGACCCTGGCAAGAGGAGCTTGCCAGGAAGACCAAAGAACGGCACCTCCAGAAGGTATATCGTGGCGCATCATGCGCCCCGGCGGGACCCGGAGAGCGACAAGCTTCCGGGCACGGCAAGATTGCGACCCCGGCAAGGTGCTTGCCGGGGGAAGCTCACGATGTGTGCCTGCGCTCCAGCTCATCTGGCCATGCGTCGCCCTGGGGCCCTTCCAGGGGCACGTGGCAGATGGCCGTGCAGCCTGGGGGACACGGTGGCGAGCCGCGGTGACGAAGCTATCGCCGTGGCAAACGGAGACGCATGGACGGACGCTTTTGGGGCGACGGCGACGGGCATTTAATGCCCTTGTCCCCCACCGTCAAGGTTAGGTGAAGACCACTGTTCATACACTGTTCATGCACTATTACAACCACCACCAGTTTTACATTTTTACCCTCCTATACGTTGGCACCTGTCGGTGACCCCTTTGAGCTATAAAAGGAGGCCCATGCACAACATAGAGGGGGTTCAATCCCGGAAACTTGACCACTCCCTCGCTCGGTGTAGCTAGCACCGTAGATCTTCAAGCTCCCGAGCTCACGAACTCAATACAACCAAGGCAGGAGTAGGGTTTTAGGCATCTGCGCGGCCCGAACCTGGGTAAACTGCCCGCGTGTGCCCCTCGATCCGCTCTTCGTGCTCCCTCTGCACCCTTGCCGTACCGTAGAAGGGGCTCCGGTCCCATAGGTGTTCGTGGGCGACCAGTTTCCCCGACACAAGCGTCAAAGCTTGGGGATGCCTCCATGCATCCCCTTCTCCATCAACAATTATCAGTTCGTCTTTCGTTCCACTATAATTATCACTTCATGTGTTATGTGCTATGCTTGGAGCGTCTTGCTCTTTTTTTAGTTTTGTATTGTTTTATTTGCTGGTCATAAATAAGTTGCATCTGATCACTCTTGTTTGGGAGAGAGACACGCTCCGCTTTTTCATGAAACACTCATGTTCTTCACTTATATCTTTTTGAGTGTTTTAGCTACCTTGTTATATGCTTCTAGCTCTTGTTTTTCTTTCATATCATGTTCAGAGCTATTAGTTCTTTTATAGAAAGTACTCTCTTGCTTCACTTATATCTATTTGGAGAGTTGATTGGTTTGAATTGCTAAATAATATGTTGGATCTGAAAAATGCCAAGTGTGGTCGTGGTGCAAAGAATAAAAAGCTTGCATAGTTTTGAAGATCATTGAGTAACTTGATCCCTATCAATTGTTTTGAGAAATTAAGTAGTTATGCCTAAACATGTAGATCGTTTAATAAAGTCTTATTAGTGAAGAAATACCTTTGAAGTTTGCAATTGTTTAGTTTTTCACCATTAGTAGTTTTAAAGTTCTTGTTCTCTTTTTAGAAGTAAGATGGTTGACAAGGAAGACAGTGTAGAAGTCTTATAATTATGCTGAAAGGATGTTATAATTCTCTTGTACCGGTTAACATGTGCTTGCTAAAAACTTGCTAAACCAAAAACTCTGTACTGAGCGGGAATGCTGCTCGTGCATCCAAATTCCATAGCCAAAATTCTGCCATATGTGTCCATCATACCTACCTATGCATGGTATTTAATAGCCATTCCAAGTAAATTGCTCATGTGCTACCTTTAAAACCTTCAAAATTTATCCTTATTTGTGTCTCTGTTTTAGCTCATGAGGAAGTGGTAGATAGTTCATTATTACTTGTGTTGGACAGAACGACCCCTGACGTGCATGAATAATGTGCATGTCCTTAATTTTGCAAAAAGAGCTGGCAAAAGGGTATGCCCAGCCCACTTTACATGTCATCAATATCAATATCAAAAACCTCCTTCACACATCGTACCTGAGAAATCAGACAAACTTTGGCTAGTGATAAACAAAGGAGAAAGGGGAGTGTTATCATTCCTCTATGGGAGCCGCTCTTAAGTTCTGTTTGGCATGAGTAGTAGTGCATTGTTTATTACCATTCGTTGACATAAGCATACATCTCTCAAAATTGCTTTTATATCTCTATGTTTTCAAAAATAAAAAGCTCTAGCACATGGGTAATCCCTGCTTCCCTCTGCGAAGGGCCTATCTTTTACTTTTAAATGTTGAGTCAGTTTTCCTATGTTCTAATCTTCTTCCTCCACCATAAGCAAGCTTCTAGTGTTAACCCTGGGTTCAAGTTGATTATGTTCAAAATTTATGCTTAGTTATATATAATCCTTGTGCATTGAACTTATCCATGAGATAAATATGTTGAAAAGTGGAAAACATTGCTGAAACTTTATCTTCGTTTGTGTTGGCTAGAATGCTTTTGATGAGAGAACTCCTTTGGGGCTAATAATTGTGCTAAACTTCATAGTTTCATGTCTTCAAATTTATTATTCATGAAAGGAATTTACTTAGATGATTTACTTGGTTATTCATTGTTTACTTGCTTCCAACTATAGACAATTGTTTTGGTTCACTTTATTTCAGTTCATGTGCTTTACTATATTACTTGATCAAGATTGTGTTAGTAGCATGTCACCTCAAAAATTATCTATGTTATCATTCTACCTACTCGAGGACGAGTAGGAATTAAATTTGGGGATGTTGATACGTCCCAAACGTATCAATAATTTTTGCTTGTGACATGCTTGTTTTGCATCATTGTCTCGTGTTTTTATCAAAGTTTTTTTATCTTTTTAAGCATTTATTGTACTAACCTACTAATGGTTGCAAAAGTGCACAATGTTCTTGTTTTACACTTTATTGTGTAGGAATTACTTGGAAATTGACAAAAACGCAAAAGGAGTCGTATTGGAGTAGGACTCTGACTTTCCTGAAATCTGTCTGAGAACGTTTTTAGAAGATGGTCACGTTCCGGCCCGAAGACGACGTCAAACGGAAAAAGCCTAGTTGCGAAAGTTGTGAGGAATTTCGAGAGGATGCTTCTGGATATAAAATTCATCCAAATCGGAGTCCGGACGGCCGAGAAAATCCTGTTTTACTGAAGCCCAAAATCTAATGACGGGAATCCGAGAGTCTATATAAAGAGAGGAAACCTAGGTCACCAAGGGCCACGAATTTTCCTCCTCCCAGGCCGCCGTCTTGGAGGGGAGGACCAGCACCATTGCAGCACCATCCACAAGGAAGAAGGGGGGCCAAGGAGCCGCTGCCCCTAGGGCCGCTGCCGCCCCGGAGGGCTGCCGCCGCCGCCACGGCTGCCGCCGGCCGCCTCCTCCTCTCCGGGCTGCACCTCTCCATCAACACCACCATCAATCTCTTGCTCACCATAGCCATGTGTGAGTAGTCTTCTCCGGGGCTGAGGACTTGTACGTGTAGCTATGTGGTTATCTCTCTCTCCCATGATGTGATCTTCGTTGTGATCATAGGCTATGTTAATCTAGGGTGATCCCATGATATTTCCCCTTCCTCTATGTATTGAATTGATGTACTCACTTGTCTTTATCTAGTATAATCCCCGAGACCAAGGTGACAGCGGTCTATTGGACATGGATTAGAAGAATATTTTCATGAGTGATTTCCTCTTTTGTGTGTTGATTGAAGATTGAGAGTCTCTTGGTGCTTGTCTTTGACTATCCTGGAGATATGTTGTGCTGATTGTGGTACTCTCTTTGGATGGCCGCGGTGACATTGGGAAATCCATAGATTGAGAATTACGAACTTTGAGGTGTGCTTTTGTAGCCCTACATAATTCTCGTCCTCTCTTGACCACAAAGGAATGACCTTCGAGTGCGTCTCCATTGCATGTTTTATGGGAAATATCATGTTGTTGGGAGTTGCCACTAGTGAAAGTATGAAGCCTAGGCCTTGTTTCCACCATTGCAATACCATTTGTGCTCACGTTTACCACTTGTTTGCTTGCTGCACTTTTTATTACAGATTTATATTACTTTGCTTTGCCACTCCTATCATCCATATTTTACCATCTCTTCGCCGAACTAGTGCACCTATACATCTGACAAGTGTATTAGGTGTGTTGGGGACACAAGAGACTTCTTGTATCTTGATTGCAGGGTTGCTTGAAAGGGGTACGTTCAACCTCCACTTCCCTGAGTTCGATAAACCTTGGGTTACTCACTTATGGGAAATTTACTGCTGTCCTACAAACCTCTGCTCTTGGAGGCCCAACACTGTCTACACGAATAGAAGCGTGTAGTAGACATCAATGCTCTTTCTTGATCTTCACCTTCGCTGATTTCAGCATTGAATACACCTCGGGAATGGACTTCTCCATCCCTTGCATATTGAAGTTCAACACGAAGCTCTTGTAGCTAGGTGGGAGCGACTGAAGGATTCTGTCAACGACCGCTTCGTCGGGGAGATTCATTCCCAACTGAGACAAGCGATTGTGCAACCCAGACAACTTGAGTATGTGCTCGCTGACAGAACTATTTTCCTCCATCTTACAGCTGTAGAATGCGTTGGAGACATCATATCTCTCAACTCGGGCATGAGCCTGGAAAACCATTTTCAGCTCTTGGAACATCTCATATGCTCCGTGGTGCTCGAAACGCTTTTGGGGCCCCGATTCTAAGCTATAGAGCATGCCGCACTGAACCAGGGAGTAATCATCACAACGCGACTGCCAAGAGTTCATAACATCTTGGTTTGCCGGAGCGGGAGCGTCACCTAGTGGTGCTTCTAGGACATAAGTTTTATTGGCAGCTATGAGGATGATCCTCAGGTTACGGACCCAGTCCGTATAGTTGCTACCATCGTCTTTCAGCTTGGATTTCTCTAGGAACGCATTGAAGTTGAGGGTGACATGAGCGTGGGCCATTTGATCTACAAGACATATTGTAAAGAATTTAGACTAAGTTCATGACAATTAAGTTCATCTAATCAAAATTAATGAACTCCCACTCAGATTGACATCTCTCCAGTCATCTAAGTGATACATGATCCGAATCGACTAGCCCGTGTCCGATCATCACGTGAGACGGACTAGTCATCAACGGTTAACATCTTCATGTTGATCGTATCTTCTATACGACTCATGTTCGACCTTTTGGTCTTCCGTGTTCCGAGGCCATGTTTGTACATGTTAGGCTCGTCAAGTGAACCCTAAGTGTATTGCGTGTGTAAATCTGGCTTACACCATTGTATGCGAACGTTAGAGCCTATCACACCCGATCATCACGTGGTGCTTCGGAACAACGATCCTTAGCAACGGTGCATAGTTAGGGGGAACACAATTCTTGAAATTTTCATTGAGAGATCATCTTATTTACTACCGTCGTTCTAAGTAAACAAGATGCATAAACATGATAAACATCACATGCAATCAAATAAAGTGACATGATATGGACAATATCATTTTGCTCCTTTGATCTCCATCTTCGGGGCACCATGATCATCTTTGTCACCGGCATGACACCATGATCTCCATCATCGTGCCTTCATGAAGTCGTCTCGCCAAAAGTTACTTCTACTACTATGGCTAACGTTTAGCAATAAAGTAAAGTAATTACATGGCGTTATCCAGTGACACGCAGGTCATACAATAAATAAGACAACTCCTATGGCTCCTGCCGGTTGTCATTCTCATCGACATGCAAGTCGTGATTTCCCTATTACAAGAACATGATCATCTCATACATCACATATATCATTCATCACATCTTCTTGGCCATATCACATCACATAGCACATGCTGCAAGAACAAGTTAGACGTCCTCTAATTGTTGTTGCAAGTTTTTACGTGGCTTCTATAGGTTTCTAGCAAGAACGTTTCTTACCTACGCCAAAACCACAACGTGATATGTCAATTTCTATTTACCCTTCATAAGGACCCTTTTCATCGAATCCAATCCGACTAAAGTGGGAGAGACAGACACCCGCCAGCCACCTTATGCAACTAGTGCATGTCAGTCGGTGGAACCAGTCTCACGTAAGCGTACGTGTAAGGTCGGTCCGGGCCGCTTCATCCCACGATGCCGCCGAATCAAGATTGGACTAGTTACGGCAAGAGAATTGAACAAAATCAACGCCCACAACTTGTTTGTGTTCTACTCGTGCAAGATGCTACGCAAAGACCAAGCTCAGATGCCACTGTTGGGGAACGTATCTGAATTCAAAAAAATTCCTACGCTTCACCAAGATCAATCTAAGGAGTCATCTAGCAACGAGCATAAAGGAGTGCATCTACATACCCTTTGTAGATCGCGAGCGGAGGCGTTCGAAGGAACGTGGATGATGGAGTCGTACTCGTCGTGATCCTCGTCACCGATGATCCCAGCACCGAACGGACGGCACCTCCGCGTTCAACACACGTACGGTACAGCGACGTATCCTCCTTCTTGATCCAGCAAGGGGGGAGGAGAGGTTTATGGAGATCCAGCAGCACGACGGCGTGGTGGTGGATGCAACGGGAAAAGCTGTAGGGCTTCGCCGAGACCCTGCGGGAGGAGTAGGAGATGTAACGGGGGAGAGGCGCCAGGGGCTGAGGTGCGGCTGCCCTCTCCCCCCCCCCCTCCACTATATATATGGGGCCAGGGGGGCGCCGGCCCTAGGAGATCCAATCTCCTTAGGGGCGGCGGCCAAGGGGGGTGGCTTACCCCCCCAAGCCTAGGGGCGCCCCCACCCCTAGGGTTTCAACCCTAGGCGCATGGGGAAAGGCCCATGGGTGGTGTGACAGCCCACTAAGGGCTGGTCCCCCCCCCCTACGGCCCGCGGGGCCCTCCGGGATGGGTGGCCCCACCCGGTGGACCCCCGAGACCCTTCCGGTGGTCCCGGTACCCTACCGGTGACCCCCGGAACTCTCCCGATGGCCGAAATTGGACTTCCTATATATCATTCTTTACCTACGGACCATTCCGGAACTCCTCGTGACGTCCGGGATCTCATCCGGGACTCCGAAGAACATTCGGGTTTCCGTGTGCATATATCTCTACAACCCTAGCGTCACCGGACCTTAAGTGTGTAGACCCTACGGGCTCGGGAGACACGCAGACATGACCGAGACGACTCTCCGGTCAATAACCAACAGCGGGATCTGAATACCCATGTTGGTTCCCACGTGTTCCTCGATGATCTCATCGAATGAACCACGATGTCAAGGATTCACTTAATCCCGTATGTAATTCCCTTTGTCTATCGGTATGGTACTCGCCCGAGATTCGATTGTCGGTATACCGATACCTTGTTCAATCTCGTCATGGCAAGTCTCTTTACTCGTTCCGTAATCCATCATCCTATGACTAACTCCTTAGTCACATTGAGCTCATTATGATGATGTCTTACCGAGTGGGCCCAGAGATACCTCTCCGTCATACGGAGTGACAAATCCCAGTCTCGGTTCATGCCAACCCAACAGACGCTTTCAGAGATACCCGTTGTGTACCTTTATAGCCACCCAGTTACGTTGTGACGTTTGGCACACCCAAAGTATTCCTACGGTGTCCGGGAGTTGCACAACCTCATGGTCTAAGGAATAGATACTTGACACTGGAAAAGCTTAAGCATTACGAACTACACGATCTCATGCTAGGCTTAGGATTGGGTCTTGTCCATCACATCATTCTCCTAATGATGTGATCCCGTTATCAATGACATCCAATGTCCATGGTCAGGACCGTGACCATCTTTGATCAACGAGCTAGTAACTAGAGGCTTGCCAGGGACACGTTGTGGTCTATGTATTCACACATGTATCGCTGTTTCCGTACAATACAATTCAAGCATGAATAACAGACAATTATCATGAACAACGAAATATAATAATAACCCTTTTATTATTGCCTCTAGGGCATATTTCCAACAAGTTCTCTTCCATATACTATCTTTCATGAATGTCTTGTATGCCCAATATTGTGATTGTCAAACTTCAATAAAATTTACTTTCTAAACCCAATGTGAAGTTACTACTAAGCATATGGAACACAGATAATTTCATATTTATGATATTCAATTCATTCAACTATTTACTCATAGGATATAACTAAAGCACAAGAGTAGATGACAAACTACTCCAAAAAGATATAAGTGAAGATCAATGAGTATTCAAACAATTAAATAGATATGTGAGGACTCTCTCTCATCCAAGATTTCATAAATAATGATTTTATTAAAACATCAAGCACAAATATAAAAATGGCACTCCAAGAATAGCACATATCATATGAAGAAGCAAAAAAACTTAGGCTCAACCGATAATTGTTGATGAAGAAAGGTGGGGTGCCTACCGAGGCATCCCAAGCTTAGATACTTGAGACTTCTTGTAATATTATCTTGGGATGACTTGGGCATCCCCAAGCTTGAGCTCTCGTGTCTCCTTAATTCCTCTCATATCACGGTTTCCCTAAATCGAAAAAACTTCATCCACACAAAACTCAACAAGAACTCATGAGATACGTTAGTATAAATCAATGCAAAATCTTATCATTGCCTACTATAAAAAATTACTAAAATTATAATAAATATTGCATACTAAATGCCTTTGCATATTTAATTCTCCTATCCTCAAATAGAATCATTAAACAAGCAAACATATGCAAACAATGCAATCATAACAACAATCTGTTTAAACAGAACAGTCTGTAAAGGATGAAGCAAGATCCATACTGTACGGATACATGTGTCTACATACATAGATTATGTTCATGGATTAACGAAAATGTGCAAGAGCTCTATTTGCCTCTGCCATTCTATGAGTCGCTTCCTTTTTGCGCATGGCACCCCCACTCCCTTTGACAGCATCTACTAATTCGGAACTTAATTTGAAAGACATATTTTGACCCGGACGCTTTTTGGATGCTTCTAATAACCAACGAATGGCAAGTGCTCTTCCTTGTGTAGATCCTATTTCAATCGGAACTTTCCGCGTCAATCCTTTTTTATTGCGTCTTGTTTTTACTCCTTTATTGGGAGTTACTCTACGTATTGCTTGACGTAAAACCAATAGTGGATTTGTTTCTGTCTTTTGTTGAATCTCTATTTAACTCAAAAAATTCTGAAAATTTACCACAACATAGAAAATTTAACATATCTTATTTTTAAAATATTTCAACATTTTATCATATTCTGACTTTTCTAGAGAATTCATGCAATAACGAAAAACTTTCTGTTTTCAAACAGCAACATATAGACTTGCAAACTGAGCATGGTAAAGGCTATACTTGACACTTTTATTGGAAAAAAGTTATAAAATCATATTATATATAACATCAGGCAAATCTCAACAAAAGATAATGATTTTCCAAGCAAAACACATATCATGTGACGAATAAAAATATAGCTCCAAGTGAGGTTATTGATAATGTTGAAGACGAAAGAGGGGATGCCTTCCCCAAGCTTAGTTGCTTGTGTCGTCCTTGAATATTACCTTGGGGTGCCTTGGGAATCCCCAAGATTAGGGTTTTGTCACTCCTTATTCTCCTCATATCGACATCTCACCCAAAACTTGAAAACTTCAATCACACAAAACTTAACGGAACTTCACAAGATGCATTAGCATAATAAAACAAATCATTCACTTGGGTACTATGAAGACAAGATTCAAAATTGTTTCCGTATAATGTCTAATGTACTATATCATTTCCACAATTTATATTTACAAGTCATAGAAACTATAAAACAAGCAAACTACGCATTGAAAACATAACCTGTCAAAAACAGAACATCATGTAATGATCTGAACAATGACTATACTTCTGGAACTCTACAAATTTTGAAAAATTAGGACAAGATATAGAAATTCTATATCAATCATGTGTAAAAATTTCAGACTAAGATCATGTTCATTAATTTATAGGATTTTCTCCACTAAACATAAAACTTTCTGTTTTTGCACAGAATCAAATCAACTATCATCCACGCTATCCCAAAGGCTTCACTTAACACTTTATTTCAAAAAAAGCTAGCTTAACATGATTACTAAAGTAGCTTAATCACGCGAATACACAATAACATTAGGTATAAATATTGGTTTGTCACCCAACAAGCATTTTTCTTTAATGACTTTTTAGCTAGGCATGATGATTTCAATGATGCTCACATAGAAGTAAGGAATTGCAACACAAGGAGAGCATCATGAATCACATGAGAAGATCGTTTAAGCCTAACACACTTACTATGCATAGGGTTATGTGAGTAAATAATTCATGGGAACAAGAATCAACTAGCATAGGAAGTCAAAACAAGCATCACCTCCAAATTCCCAACACATAGAGAGGAAACTTGATATTATTAAGATACCTATAATCATATGTTCCTCTCTCATAGTAATTTTCAATAGCATCATGAATTAATTCTACAATATAGATGTCACATAAAGCATTCTTTTCATGATTCATAAGCATAGAAATTTTACTACGCTCCACATAAGCATCTCATTCCTAATAGTGGGAGTATCATATGAAACTCGAATACTACAAATTGTTTCCACATAAAAAGAAAAACGTTAAGTAATGGGAAATTCATAATATGACAAGTTTAATAAATATAATCATTGCTACTTCTCGAGCGCGTTGTATTCCCTCAAAGAGGAAAGGGTGATGCAGCATAGTAGCGTAAGTATTTCCCTCAATTTTCGAGAACCAAGGTATCAATCCAGTAGGAGACCATGCGCTCGTCCCTCGCACCTGCCCAAACAAATAAGAACTTCGCAGCCAACGCGATAAGGGGTTGTCAATCCCATCACGATCACTTACGAAACTGAGATCTGATAGATAGGATAGTATAATATTTTTGGTATAAGAACAGAAAGTAAATAAAGCAAAGTAAAGTAGATGGAAGATTAATATGATGAGAATAGACCCGGGGGCCATATGTTTCACTAGTGGCTTCTCTCATGATAGCAGAATTCTACGGTGGGTGAACAAATTATTGTCGAGCAATTGATAGAAAAGCGCATAGTTATGAGAATATCTAGGCATGATCATTATACATAGGCATCACGTCCGTAACAAGTAGACCGAAATGATTCTGCATCTACTACTATTACTCCACACATCGACCGCTATCCAGCATGCATCTAGAGTATTAAGTTCATAAGAATAGAGTAACGCTTTAAGCAAGATGACATGATGTAGAGGGATAAACTCAAGCAATATGATATAAACCCCATCTTTTTATCCTCGATGGAAACAATACAATACGTGCCTTGCTGCCCCTGCTGTCATTGGGAAAGGACACCGCAAGATTGAACCCAAAGCCAAGCACTTCTCCCATTGCAAGAACTATAGATCTAGTAGGCCAAACCAAACCAATAATTCGAAGAGACTTGCAAGGATATTATAATCATACATAAAATATTTCAGAAAAGAATCAAATATTGTTCATAGATAATCTTGATCATAAACCCACAATTCATCGGATCTCGACAAACACACCGCAAAAACATTACATCGAATAGATCACCTCGAAGATCGAGGAGAACTTTGTATTGAGATCCAAAAAGAGAGAAGAAGCCATCTAGCTAATAACTATGGACCCGAAGTTCTATGGTAAACTACTCACAACTCATTGGTGAGGCTATGGTGTTGATGTAGAAGAACTGTGTGATGGACCCCCCCCCCCCTCCGGCGGAGCTCCGGAGCAGGCCCCAAGATGGGATCTCACGGGAACAGAAGGTTGCGGCGGTGGAATTAGGGTTTTCTCTGTTGCCTCGATGTTTTTAGGGTACTTGGATATATATAGGAGGAAGGAGGGCATCGGGGGAGCCAAAAGGGGCCCACGAGGGTGGGGGCGCGCCCTGGACCCTCCTGGCCACCTCTCTTGTTCCCTCACGTGTACTCCAAGTCTTCTGTGAAGATACGGTTCCAAAAATAACTCTCCCGAAGGTTTCATTCCGTTTGGACTCCGTTTGATATTCCTTTTATGTGAAACACTGAAGTAGGTTAGTCCAAAAAATAATATAAAAGTGTATAATAAATCCCATTAAACATCCATAACAGAATATATAATAGCATGGAACAATCAAAAATTATAGATACGTTGGAGACGTATCAAACATCCCCAAGCTTAATTCCTGCTCCTCCTCGAGTAGGTAAATGATAAGAACAGAATTTTGGATGTGGAATGCTAACCAGCATAATTCTCAATGTAATTTCTTTATTATGGCATGAATGTTCAGATCCGAAAGATTCAAGACAAAAGTCTATATTGACATAAGAATAATAATACTTAAAGCATACTAACAAAGCAATCGTGTCTTCTCAAAATAACATGGCCAAAGAAAGTTATCCCTATAAAATCATATAGTCTGGCTATGCTCCCTCTTCATCACACAAAATATTTAAATCATGGACAACCCCGGTTTTAGCCAAGAAATTGTTTCATACCCAAAATTTTTCAAACCTTTCAACTTTCACGCAATACATGAGCGTGAGCCATGGATATAGCACTATAAGTGGAATAGAGTGGTGGTTGTGGAGAAAACAAAAAGGAGGAAGATAGTCTCACATCAACCAGGCGTATCAATGGACTATGGAGATTCCCATCAATAGATATCAATGTGAGTGAGTAGGGATTGCCATGCAACGGATGCACTAGAGCTATAAGTGTATGAAAGCTCATCAAAAGAAACTAAGTGGGTGTGCATCCAACTTGCTTATTCATGAAGACCTAGGGCATATGAGGAAGCCCATCGCTGGAATATACAAGCCAAGTTCTATAATGAAAATTCCCACTAGTGTATGAAAGTGACAAAACAAGATACTCTCCATCATGAAGATCATGATGCTACTTTGAAGCTAAAGTGTGGAAAAGGATAGTAGCATTGTCCCTTCTCTCTTTTCTCTCATTTATTTGGAGGGGCTCCCCCCTTTTTTTATTAGCCCCTCTCTATATTTTTTTGGGCCATCTTTTTTTTAATTTGGCCTTTCCTCACATGGGACAATGCTCTAATAATTAAGATCATCACACTTTTATTGACTTACAACTCAAAGATTACAACTCGAAAATTAGAACAAAATATGACTCTATGTGAATGATGATGAAGCATGTCATATGAACGGAACGGTGGAAAGTTGCATGGCAATATATCTCGGAATGGCTATGGAAATGACATGATAGGTAGGTATGGTTGCTGGTTTGAAGAAGGTATATGGTGGGTGTACGATACCGGCGAAAGTTGTGCGGTACAAGAGAGGCTAGCAAAGGTGGAAGGGTGAGAGTGCGTATAATCCATGGACTCAACAATAGTCATAAAGAACTCATATACTTATTGTAAAAATCTACAAGTTATCAAAACAAAGTACTCAACGCATGCTCCTAGGGGAAGGGTTGGTAGGAGTTAACCATTGCGCGATACCGACCTCCACACAAAGGATGACACTCAATAAATAAATCATGCTCCAACTTCGTCGCATAACGGTTCACCATACGTGCATGCTACGAGAATCACAAACTTTAACAGAAGTGTTTCTCAAATTCACAATTAATCCACTAGCATGACTCTAATATCACCATCCTCATATCTCAAAACAATCATCAAGTATCAAACTTCTCATGTCATTCAATGCACTTATATGAAAGTTTTTACTATACTCATCTTGGATGCCTATCATATTAGGACTAGTTTTATAACCAAAGCACATTACCATGCTGTTCTAAAAGACTCTCAAAAGGATATGAGCGAGTCATGAGAGATCAATAATTTCTACAAAATAAAACCACCACCGTACTCTAAAAGATATAAGTGAAGAACTAGAGCAAAACTATCTAGCTCAAAAGATATAAGTGAAGCACATAGAGTACTCTAATAAATTCTAAATCATATTTATCTCTCTCAAAAGGTGTGTCCATAAAGGATGATTGTGGCAAACTAAAAAGCAAAGACTCAAATTATACATGACACTCCAAGCAAAACACATATCATGTGGTGAATAAAAATATAGTCCCAAGTAAAGTTATCGATAGATGAAGACGAAAGAGGGGATGCCTTCCCGGGGCATCCCCAAGCTTAGGCTTTTGGTTGTCCTTGAATTTTACCGTTGGGTGCCTTGGGAATCCCCAAGCTTACCCTCTTTCCACCCTTTGTTCCATAGTCCATCAAAGCCATACTCAAAACTTGAAAACTTCACAACATAAAACTTAGCCAAAAATCTCGTGAGCTCCGTTAGTATAAGAAAACAAACCACCACTCAAAGGTACTGTAATGAACTCATTCTTTGTTTATATTGGTGTTAAACCTACTACATTACAACTTCTCCATGATTCATACCCCCCGATACTACTCATAGATTCATCAAAATAAGCAAACAACACACGAAAAACAGAATCTGTCAAAAACAGATAAGTCTGTAGTAATCTGTAACTTTCGAATACTTTTGTTACTATAAAAAAATTAAATAAACTGGTAAGTGTGAGGAATTTGTCTATTAATCATCTGCCAAAATAATCAACAAAAAATCACTCTCCAGTAAAAAAATTACAGCCAATCTCGTGAGCGCTAAAGTTTCTGTTTTTTACAGCATGATCGCATAAACTTCACACAAGTCTTCCCAAAGGTTCTACTTGGCACAAACACTAATTAAAACACAAAACCACATCTAAACAGAAGCTAGATGCAATATTTATTCCTAAACAGAAGCAACAACAAAGAAAATAAAATTGTGCCTCCCAACAAGCGCTATCGCTTAACGCCCCTAGCTAGGCACGGTACAAGAATAGATCTAGGTATTGCCATATTTGGTAGGCAATCCATAAGTGGCTCTCATAATAGATTCATAAGGTAATTTGATTTTATTTCTAGGAAAGTGTTTCATGCCTTTCCTTAACGGAAATTGGAATCTAATATTTCCTTCTTTCATATCAATAATTGCACCAATCGTTCTAAGGAAAGGTCTACCAAGAATAATAGGACATGAAGGATTGCAACCTATATCAAGAACAATGAAATATACGGGCACATAATTCCTATTGGCAACTATAAGAACATCATTAATCATTCCCATAGGTTTCTTAATGGTAGAATCCGCAAGATGCAAATTTAAAAAACAATCATCAAGCTCATGGAAACCTAACATATAACACAAAGTTTTTGGAATTGTAGAAACACTTGCACCCAAATCACACAAAGCAAAGCATTCATGATTTTTAATTTTAATTTTAATAGTAGGTTCCCACTCATCATAAAGCTTTCTAGGGATAGAAACTTGTAATTCAAGTTTTTCTTCATAAGATTGCATTAAAGCATCAACTATGTGTTTGGTAAAAGCATTATTTTGACTAGAAGCATGCGGAGAATTTAGTACGGATTGCAATAAAGAAGTACAATCTATTAAAGAGCAAATATCATAATTGAATCCCATGAAATCCAAAATAGTGGGTTCATCACTATGCAAAGTTTTAATCTCTTTAATCCCACTTTTAACAATTTTAGCATCAAGATCTAAAAATTCCGAATCATTGGGACGCCTTTTAACTAAAGTAGACTCATCTCCAGTCCCATCTTTATCAAGATTCAAACTAGAAAACAATGATCTAATAGGAGACACATCAATAACTTTTAGATCTTCATCTTTATTCTCATGATAACTAGAAGAACACACTTTCATAAAGCAATCTTTTTTAGCACGCATCCTATCGGTTCTTTCTTTGCACTCATCAATGGAAATTCTCATGGCTTTGAGAGACTCATTGATATCATTCTTAGGTGGAATAGATCTAACTTTCAAAGAATCAACATCAAGAGTAATTATACCCACGTTTCTAGCCAACTCATCAATCTTAAGCAATTTTTCTTCAAGCAAAGCATTGAAATTCGTTTGCGAATTCATAAACTCTTTAACAATAGTTTCAAATTCAGAGGGAATCTTACCAAAATTTCCATAAGAGTTATTGTAGGAATTGCCATAATTATTAGAGGAATTACTAGGAAAAGGCCTAGTATTAAAGTTTCCTCTATAAGCATTGTTACCAAAATTATTCCTACCAACAAAATTCACATCCAAAGATTCATTATTATTTTCAATCAACGTGGATAAAGGCACATCATTAGGATCAGAAGAAGCACTCTTAGCAGCAAATAATTTCATAAGTTCATCCATCTTTCCACTCAAAACACTAATCTCTTCAATAGCATGTACTTTTTTACTAGTAGATCTTTCGGTATGCCATTGAGAGTAGTTAACCATAATATTATCTAGGAGTTTGGTAGCTTCTCCTAAGGTGGTTTCCATGAAAGTGCCCCCCGCGTCCGAATCTAAAAGATTTCTAGAAGCAAAATTAAAGCCAGCATAAAAGTTTTGTATAATCATCCATAAGTTCAAACCATGTGTAGGGCAATTACGTATCATTAATTTCATTCTCTCCCAAGCTTGTGCAACATTCTCATGATCTAGTTGCCTAAAATTCATAATATCATTTCTAAGAGAGATCATCTTTGCGGGAGGAAAATACTTAGAGATAAAGGCGTATTTGCACTTATTCCAAGAATCAAAACTATTTTTAGGCAAAGAGGATAACCAAGTTTTAGCACGATCTCTAAGCGAAACGGAAATAGGTTCAATTTACCAATATCATTATCCACATCTATCTTCTTTTGCATATCGCACAAATCAACAAAGTTGTTTAGATGGGTAGCGGCATCTTCACTAGGAAGGCCAGAAAATTGATCTTTCATGACAAGATTCAACCGGGCAGCATTGATTTCACAAGATTCACCATTGGTAATAGGAGCAATAGGAGTGCTAATAAAATCATTGTTGTTGGTATTGGAGAAGTCACACAATTTGGTATTGTTTTGAGCCATAGTGACAAGCAAGCAATCCAACACACAAGCAAACAAGAAGCAAGCGAATGGTAAACACACGGAAAAAGAAGGGCGAATAAAACATCAAGGGTGAAGTGGGGGATAGGAAAACGAGAGGCAAATAATGTAGTGCGAAGGATAAGGGTTTGTGATAGGTACTTGGTATATGACTTTTGCGTAGATCTCCCCGGCAACGGCATCAGAAATTCTTCTTGCTACTTCTCGAGCTTGCGTTGTATTCCCTCGAAGAGGAAAGGGTGATGCAGCACAGTAGCGTAAGTATTTCCCTCAGTTTTTGAGAACCAAGGTATCAATCCATTAGGAGACCACACGCGAGTCCCTCGCACCTGCACAAACAAATAATAACTCCGTAGCCAACGCGATAAGGGGTTGTCAATCCCTTCACGGTCACTTAGGAAAGTGAGATCTGATAGATATGATAGTATAATATTTTTGGTATTTTTGGTATAAGAACAGAGAGTAAATAAAGCAAAGTAAAGTAGATGGAAGATTAATATGATGAGAATAGACTCAGGGGCCATAGGTTTTACTAGTGGCTTCTCTCATGATAGCAGAATTCTACGGTGGGTGAACAAATTACTGTCGAGCAATTGATAGAAAAGCGCATAGTTATGAGAATATCTAGGCATGATCATTATACATAGGCATCACGTCCATAACAAGTAGACCGAAACAATTCTGCATCTACTACTATTACTCCACACATCGACCGCTATCCAACATGCATCTAGAGTATTAAGTTCATAAGAACAGAGTAACGCTTTAAGCAAGATGACATGATGTAGAGGGATAAACTCAAGCAGTATGATATAAACCCCATCTTTTTATCCTCGATGGCAATAATACAATACGTGCCTTGCTCCCCCTGCTGTCACTGGGAAAGGACACCTCAAGATTGAACCCAAAGCCAAGCACTTCTCCCATTGCAAGAACTATAGATCTAGTAGGCCAAACCAAACCAATAATTCAAAAAGACTTGCAAGGATATTATAATCATACATAAAAGATTTCAGAAAAGAATCAAATATTGTTCATAGATAATCTTGATCATAACCCACAATTCATCGGATCTCGACAAACACACCGCAAAAAGATTACATCGAATAGATCACCTCGAAGATCGAGGAGAACTTTGTATTGAGATCCAAAAAGAGAGAAGAAGCCATCTAGCTAATAACTATGGACCCGAAGGTCTGTGGTAAACTACTCACAACTCATTGGTGAGGCTATGGTGTTGATGTAGAAGCACTCCGTGATGGATCCCCCTCCGGCGGAGCTCTGGAATAGGCCCCAAGATGGGATCTCACGGGAACAGAAGGTTGTACGTGGATATATATAGGATGAAGGAGGGCATCGGGGGAGCCAGAGGGGGGCCACGAGGGTGGGGGCACGCCTGCCCCCCTGGGCGCGCCCTGGACCCTCTTGGCCGCCTCTCTTGTTCCCTCGCGTGTACTCCAAGTCTTCTGTGAAGATACGGTTCCAAAAATTACTCTCCCGAAGGATTCGTTCCGTTTGGACTCCGTTTGATATTCCTTTTCTGCGAAACACTGAAATAGGCAAAAAAACAGCAATTTGCACTGGGCCTTGGGTTAGTAGCTTAGTCCCAAAAATAATATAAAAGTGTATAATAAAGCCCATTAAACATCCAGAACAGATTATATAATAGCATGGAACAATAAACAATTATAGATACGTTGGAGACGTATCAATCATCACTACATTTTATAGCATAATTGTCATCACAATAATTATCATAACTAGCAACTTTGTTCTCATCATAATCAATTGAAACCTCTTCTAAGATAGTAGAATCATTACTAAATAAAGTCATGACCTCTCCAAATCCACTTTTATCATTGTAATAAGATTCAACGCCCTCCAAAATAGTGGTATGATTATTATCTAAAGTTGTCACTCTTACAAATCTAGTTTCATAAATATTGCAATCATCATACATAGGAGGCATGCAATCATCATAACAAATTTGACCATTCAAAGTAGGGGGGCTAAAAAGATCATCTTCATTAAGCATAGCATCCCCAAGCTTGGGACATACATTAATTGTAGCAAATAAATTCTCGAACATGTCATTCTCATCAAACATAGCATCCCCAAGCTTCTAGGTTTGCATATCATAAGCATAATCACTCTCATCATTAATAGTATGAATAGAACCAATGGTATACCAATTATTATCATCATAATTTTCTAAGTTGGTGCCAAAAAGATTATTAAGATTATAATAAGTATCGTTATTTTCCCAATCATAATCATCATAACAAGTAATAGGCATAACTAAATCATCTTCAATAATTTGGACATTGTGCCATAAGACAAAGAAGCAATACCAGCATCAAATGTATCATCTTCCACAATTAGTTTTGATTCATTCTCATGAGGCACAACAATAATAGGAGCAACATCATTTGGTCGGGATACCTTTTTACCTGTGCTTCTCCTTCTTTTCTTATTATTCTTCTTCACCACATAATGTGCGGGTTTAATCAATTTTTCCAAGATTATTATTGAATGTATTGGTTGGGTAGGATGCTCCTTCTCGTCACCTGTTTCATCACAAGAGACAATAGGAGGGAAAGTGGAGATATTTACCCTTTAGTTATCATTCCTTTTAAAATTCTATTGGTTTTCCCATCTTTTTATCATTGGCAATATAAACATTCTCATTGCAATTTACCAAGCAAAACATATAGTTTCATGCAGACTAGTTTCAGTATAATCTTTGAATACGAAGGCTTCAAACCAACTATTTTTATGTGACAATTCTTCACACCTCAAGAATAAACAAAGTTCATTATAAAGTTCAAGGGTGATCAAGTCATTACAATATTTGGCCACGATTCAATCATGAAAAGTATGCATTGGAAATTAAGATGGCCAACGTTATTGCAAAGTTCACAAGTAAGGGGATGAAGAGAACATAATTTTGTGGCAAATTCATCTATCACTTTAAGCCACCAATTGGTTTTATCATGTTTATGCTTCTTACAAAATCTATCATCCCTATATGGCATGTCTTCACAAACTTTATGCACTCAAAAAAATTGACATGCTTATAAGAAACCTTTTTATTATGACTAGTGCAATCATCATTAGCATTTTGGATATTCATAGAATTTATACTAACAACATTGCAATCATGCTCATCATTCAAGGATTTTATGCCAAACATTTTATTGAATTCTTCTTCTAACAATTGAGCACAATTTTCTGATCCATCATTTTCAAGAAAGACATTATAAAAATAAAGCATTTGAGACAACCATAAATCAATTTTTTGTAGTTTTATTTTATAAAACAAAACTAGTAAATAACAAGAAACTAAAAGATTCAATTGCAAGATCTAAAGATATACCTTCAAGCACCACCACCCCAGCAACGTCGCCGGAAAAGAACTTGAGTCTACTACACAACTTATTCTTGTAGACTCGTGTTGGGCCTCCAAGTGCAGAGTTTTGTAGGACAAAAGCAATTTCCCTCAAGTGGATGACCTAAGGTTTATCAATCCATGGGAGGCATAGGATGAAGATTGTCTCTCTCAAACAACCCTGCAATCAAATATAAGAAATCTCTTGTGTCCCCAACACACCAATGTAATGGTAAATTTTATATGTGCACTAGTTCATCGAAGAGATGCTGATACAAGTGTAATATGGATGGTAGAAATAGTTTTTTATAATCTTAATAAATAAAAAGATCAAGTGAAAGTGCAACTAATCACCATGTGGTTTTGGTAATTAATAACAACATATAGCTCATTGAACTAATATCCTTTTAAGATAAATATTTCAGGAAGTTCAATGGTTGGCATGGCATGGATTAGAAAAGTGGACCCCTCAAAATGCTAAGGACAAAGATTGGCAAAAGCTCAAGACTCTACATGTTCATTTTAGTGATCCAAGACCACATTGAGTCCATAGGAAAAGCCAATACTATTAAATGGGGATGAGGTGTTGCTTAATGGTCTACTTGCTCAAAATGCTTAGTGATATGCTCCAAATCCCACAAACAGTTTCTCATTTCCACATATGTCCCAAACCTAAAAGTCAAACTCGGCTCCATCAATTTGATCTATCTGGTGCCACCGAGTTCACTTGACATAGCCACTGCCACAAACCCTAATCAATTCGGTCTCACCGATAGGGTTCTCGGTCTCACCAAGATGGGATTGCAAACTCTATGTTTCCCTTCATAACATTTAGGTCTAAACGAGATGAGCGAATCGGTCCCACCGAGTTGGCAATGCAAACTCTCTATTTCTTCTTCGTAACATTTCGGTCTCACCAAGATGAGTGAATCGGTCCCACCAAGTTTGCCCGACCAAGTCTCTGTTAGCCTATTACTGAAATCGGTCTCACCGAGTTCATGTGATTGACACGTCCATTTTGCATCATGCTTTTATGTTGATATTTATTGCATTATGAGCTATTATTACACGTTATGTCACAATACGTATGCCTTTTCTCTCTTATTTTACAAGGTTTACATGAAGAGGGGGAATGTCGGCAGCTGGAATTCTGGGCTGGAAAAGGAGCAAACATTGGAAACCTATTCTGCACAACTCAAAAAGCTCCGAAAATCCACGAGACACTGTTTCAGAAAATATAAAAAATATCTGGCAAAGGAGATTCACCAGGGGGGCCACCACCTGGCCACGAGGGTGCCCCCCCCCCCTCTGGGCGCGCCCCGTGCCTCATGGGCCACCCGGTGACCCCCCGATGCCCATCTTCTCCTATATGAGGTGTTTTGACCTGGAAAAAATCAGAAGGAAGCTTTCGGGACCAGACACCGCCGTCTCGAGGTGGAACCTTGGCGGAACAGATCTAGGGCTCCGGCAGAGCTGTTCTACCGGGGATACTTCCCTCCGGGAGGGGGAAATCGTCACCGCCGTCATCACCAACAACTCTCCCATCTCGGGGAGGATTATCTTCATCAACATCTTCACCAGCGCCATCTCTTCTCAAACCCTAGTTCATCTCTTGTATCCATTCTTTGTATCCAAACCTCAGATTGGTACGTGTAGGTTGCTAGTAGTGTTGATTACTCCTTGTAGTTGATGCTAGTTGGTTTACTTGGTGGAAGATCATATGTTCAGATCCATTATGCATATTAATACCCCTCTGATCATGAAGAATATTATATCTTGTGAGTAGTTACTTTTGTTCTTGAGGACATGGGAGAAGTCTTGCTATAAGTAGTCATGTGAATTTGGTATTCGTTCGATATTTTGATGAGATGTATGTTGTCTCTCCTCTAGTGGTGTCATGTGAACGTCGACTACATGACACTTCACCATTGTTTGGGCCTAGAGGAAGGCATTGGGAATTAATAAGTAGATGATGGGTTGCTAGAGTGACAGAAGCTTAAACCCTAGTTTATGCGTTGCTTCGTAAGGTGCTGATTTGGATCCACTTGTTTCATGCTATGGTTAGGTTTACCTTAATACTTCTTTTGTAGTTGCGGATGCTTGCAATAGAGGTTAATCATAAGTGGGATGCTTGTCCAAGTAAGGATAGTACCCAAGCACCGGTCCACCCACATACCAAATTATCAAAGTACCGAACGCGAATCATATGATCGTGATGAAAACTAGCTTGACGATAATTCCCATGTGTCCTCGGGAGCGTTTTCCTTCATATAAGAGTTTTTCCAGGCTTGTCCTTTGCTACAAAATGGATTGGTCCATCTTGATGCACCTTATTTACTTTTACTATTTGTTACTTGCTACCAATTACCTTATCACAAAACTTTCCCTTACCGATAATTTCAGTGCTTGCGGAAAATACCTTACTGAAAACTGCCTATCATTTCCTTCTGCTCGTCATTGGGTTCGACACTCTTACTTATCAAAAGGACTACGATAGATCCCCTACACTTGTGGGTCATCAGTGATCGGTCTCACAGAGATGAGGTCCATCGTAACCCTAACGCATTGGCCTCATCGAGTTGATATTTTTGGTCCCACCGAAATGTCTAACGTTCACATTCTGAACTGCTTCGTCCTAACCGACTTTGTTTATTTGGTCTGACCGAGTTGGGTCAAATGTGTGTAATGGCTAGATTTTGTGTGGAGGCTATATATACCCATCCACCCCTTCTCCATCAGTGAGTGATGTCTACTACACAACTTGTTCTTGTAGACTCGTGTTGGGCCTCCAAGTGCAGAGTTTTGTAGGACAGTAGCAAATTTCCCTCAAGTGGATGACCTAAGGTTTATCAATCCTTGGGAGGTGTAGGATGAAGATGGTCTCTCTCAAACAACCTTGCAACCAAATAATAAAAAGTCTCTTGTGTCCCCAAAACACCAAATACAATGGTAAATTGTATAGGTGCACTAGTTCGGCGAGAGATGGTGATACAAGTGTAATATGGATAGTAGATATTGATTTTTGTAATAGGAACAATAAAAAATAGAAAGGTAGCAAGTGACAAAAGTGAGCACAAATGGTATTGCAATGCTTGAAAACAAGGCCTAGGGTCCGTACTTTCGCTAGTGCAATCTCTCAACAATACTAATTGGATCACATAACCATCCCTCAACGTGTGATGAAGAATCACTCCAAAGTTCCTATCTAGCAGAGAACATAAGAAGAAATTGTTTGTTGCTACTCTTTCCGATCGATCTATCCAAGGGTTCGTACTAAAATAACACAAGGTATTCTTTCCGATCGATCTATCAAGAGTTCGTACTAAAATAACACAAGTTATTCTTTCCAATCGATCCATCAAGAGTTTGTACTAAAGTACTCACCAAAACAAATTCAGATTTATAATACTCAATCCAACACAAAGAACCTCAATGAGTACTCCAAGATTTCTACCGGAGAAACAAAGACAACAACGTGCATCGCCCCTATGCATAGATTACCCCAATGTCACCGCGGGAATCCGCAAGTTGAGTGCCAAAACACATATCAAGTGAATCAATATGATACCCCATTGTCAACACGAGTATTCAATTGCAAGAAATATATCAAGTGTTCTCAAATCCATAAAAGATTTCAATCTGATAAGACAAAATCTCAAAGGGAAAACTCAATTCATCACAAGATAGAGAGGGGAAAACACCATATGATATGACTATATTAACAAAGCCCATGATACATCAAGATTGTGCATCTCAGGAACACAAGAGAGAGAAAGAGAGATTAAACACATAGCTACTGGTACAAACCCTCAGCCCCGAGGGTGGACTACTCCCTCCTCATCATGGTGGCCGCCGAGGTGATGAAGATGGCCACCGGTGATGGTTCCCCCCTCCGGCGGAGTGCCGAAAAGGGCTCTAGATTGGATCTCGTGGACTACAGAGCCTTGCGGCAGTGGAACTTCTGATCTAGGTTCACCCCCAAGGGTTTCAGAATATTTGGGAATTTATAGGGTGAAGAAGGGGTGCAGGAGGCCACTGAGGTGGGCACAACCCACCTGGGCGCGCCTGGGGCCCCAGGCATGCCCTGGTGGGTTGTGCCCCCCTCAGGGAACCCCCCAGGTGCTGCTCTGGTCCATCGGGAGTCTTCTGGTCCGTAAAAAATCCACAGAAGGTTTCGAGGTGTTTGGACTCCGTTTGATATTGATTTCCCGTGATGTAAAAAACATGCAGAAAACAACAACTGGCACTTGGCACTATGTCAATAGGTTAGTACCAAAAATGGTATAAAATGACTATAAAATGATTATAAAACATCCAAGAATGATAAAATAACAGCATGGAACAATAAAAAAGTATAGATACGTTGGAGACGTATCAGCATCCCCAAGCTTAATTCCTGCTCGCCCTCGAGTAGGTAAATGATATAAACAGAGTTTTTGATGTGGAATGCTGCCTAACATGTCATATCATAATATTTTCTTTATAGCATGGACTTTTGGACTTTTATATGGTTCAAAGCAATATTCTTGTTTTGACATGAGATTTAAATACTCAAGCATATCAACAAGCAACCATGCCTTTCAAAATATCAATACTAAAGCAAGTTATCCCTAGCCCATCATGCTCAATCATTGATCCATTCATGAAACACACTCGCATATTAGCTACAACCAATGCTCAAGTACAATCATAGTGCCCCTTAGTTGGTGATTTATAAGAGAAGATGGAGACTCAAATAAAAATAAAATTGCATAAAGTAAATAGAATGGCCCTTCGCAGAGGGAAGTAGGGATTTGTAGAGGTGCCAGAGCTCATAGCTTAAATTGAGAGATATTTTTTTGAGAGGCATATTTTTCCCGCCAACGGAAATGACTTAGAGTTCCCAATACTTTCCATGCTAGATATATCATAGGCAGTTCCCAAACAAAAATTAAAATGTATTCCTTTTTCCACCATTCTTTCACAATCCATGGCTAACTGATACGTCTCCAACGTATCTATAACTTTTTTATTGTTCCATGCTATTATATTATCTATTTTGGATGTTTTATATGCTATTTTATATAATTTTTGGGAATAACCTATTAACCTAGAGCCCAGTGCCAGTTTCTGTTTTTCCTTGTTTTTTGAGTTTTACAGAAAAGGAATACCAAACGGAGTCCAATTGACGTGCCAATTTTTGATGATTTTTGATGGACCAAAAGAAGCCCCCGAATAAAAGAGTTGGGCCAGAAGAGTCCCGGGCCATCCACGAGGGTGGAGGGCTGATACGTCTCCAACGTATCTACTTTTCCAAACCCTTTTGCCCTTGTTTTGGACTCCAACTTGCATGATTTGAATGGAACTAACCCGGACTGACGTTGTTTTCAGCAGAATTGCCATGATGTTGCTTTTGTGCAGAATAAAAAGTTCTCGGAATCGCCTGAAAATCAACGGAGAATTATTTCAGAAAATATAAAAAATATCTGCAAGAAGATACTCACCGGGGGGCCCACACCCTGTCCTTGAGGATGGGGGCGCGTCCCCGTTCCCAGGGCGCGCCCCCCTGCCTCGAGGGCCCCCCGATGCTCCACCGACGTACCCCCAGGTCCTATATCTTCCGTTTCGGGGAGAAAAAAAATCACAAAGAAGGAATTATTGCGTTTCACGAGACGGAGCCGCCGCCAAGCCCTAATCTCTCTTGGGAGGGCTGATCTGGAGTCCGTTCGGGGCTCCGGAAAGTGGAGATCGTCGCCATCGTCATCATCAACCTTCTTCCATCACCAATTCCATGATGCTCACCGCCGTGTGTGAGTAATTCCATCGTAGGCTTGCTGGACGGTAATGGGTTGGATGGGATCTATCATATAATCGAGTTAGTTTTGTTAGGGTTTGATCCCTAGTATCCACTATGTTCTGAGATTGATGTCGCTATGACTTTGCTATGCTTAATGCTTGTCACTAGGGCCCGAGTGCCATGATTTCAGATCTGAACCGATTATGTTTTCATGAATATATGTGTGTTCTTGATCCTATCTTGCAAGTCTATAGTGACCTACTATGTGTTATGATCCGGCAACCCCGAAGTGACAATAATCGGGACCACTCCCGGTGATGACCATAGTTTGAGGAGTTCATGTATTCACTATGTGTTAATGCTTTGGTCCGGTACTCTATTAAAAGGAGGCCTTAATATCCCTTAGTTTCCAATAGGACCCCGCTGCCACGGGAGGGTAGAACAAAAGATGTCATGCAAGTTGTTTTCCATAAGCATGTATGACTATATTCGGAATACATGCCTACATTGCATTGATGAACTGGAGCTAGTTCAGTGTCACCCTAGGTTATAACTTCTACATGATGAATTGCATCCGACGTAATTTCCCATCAGCGATCCAATGCCTACGAGCTTTATCTATATTGCTAGTTGCTTATTTACTTTTCCGTTGCTACTATCACAAAAACACTATCGTTACTTTCATTGTTGCTACCACCACTATCATATTACTTTGCCACTAAACTATCTTGCTGCAGATACTAATTTTCCAGGTGTGGTTGAATTAACAACTCGGCTGCTAATACTTAAGAGTATTCTTTGGCTCCCCTTGTGTCGAATCAACAAATTTGGGTTTAATACTTTACCCTCGAAAACTGTTGCGATCCCCTACACTTGTGGGTTATCAAGACTATTTTCTGGCACCGTTGCCGGGGAGCATAGCTCTATTCTTTAAGTCACTTGGGATTTATATCTGTTTATCACTATGAAGAATTTGAAGGACTCAAAAACCAAGATCTTACCCTCAACTACGAGGGGAGATAAGGAACTGACATCTAGCTCTGCACTTGATTCTCCTTCTGTTATGAGTAAACTTGTGACACCTACTCCTGCTATTGAATCTGATATGTCGTATGTTCTTGATGATGCTACTTCTGCTATGTATGATGAAACTACCTCTATGCCTGATACTGTGCCACTAGGTGAATTTCTAGATGAACAAATTGCTAAGGTTAGGGAGAGTGCAGATGTTGATGATATTTATGAAAGTGATGATGAAACTACTCCCAATAGATATGAATTTCCTATTGTGCCTGAGGGTTATGTTATGGATGAAGAAACCGCTAGAGACTTTCTTGCTTGCAATGATAGATATGATCTTAAGAAGTTATTAGCTAAGCTGAAAGAAAAGTCCTTGAGTGCTAGAATGAAACATGACCCTGCTTTTGCTACTTCACCTATATGTGTTACTAATAAGGATTATGAATTCTCTGTTGATCCTGAGTTAATTACTTTGGTTGAATCTAATCCTTTCCATGGCTATGAGTCTGAAACTGTTGTGGCACATCTTACTAAGTTGAATGATATAGCCACCCTGTTTACCAATGATGAAAAGATTCGCTACTACTATATCCTTAAGCTATTTCCGTTCTCGTTAAAGGGTGATGCTAAGACTTGGTTTAATTCTCTTGATCCTGGTTGTGTGCGTAGTCCCCGGGATATGATGTATTACTTTTCTGCTAAATATTTTCCCGCTCATAAGAAACAAGCTGCCTTACGGGAAATATATAACTTTGCTCAAACTAAAGAAGAGAGTCTCCCACAAGCTTGGGGGGGGGGGGGCTTCTCCAGTTACTTAATGCTTTGCCTAATCATCCTCTTGAGATGCATGATATACTTGATCTTTTTTATAATGGACTAACCGATGCTTCCAGAGACCACCTGGATAGTTGTGCTGGTTGTGTTTTCAGGGAAAGAACAGTGGAACAAGCTGAACTATTATTGAATAATATGCTGGCCAATGAAAATAATTGGACACTTCCTGAACCAGCCCCTAAGCCAACTCCGAAGAAAAGAGGTGTTCTATTTCTCAGTCCTGAAGATATGCAAGAGGCAAAGAAATCTATGAAAGAAAAGGGTAATAAAGCTGAAGATGTTAAGAATTTACCACCTATTGAAGAAATACATGGTCTTGATAACCCGACACAGGTAGTAAAGGTAAATTTTCTTTATATATTTGATGAAGGTGATATTCCTCGTTATAAGTCTGCTAGCCAATGCTTAGATGAGTTTGACAATTTCATTGTGAAACAAGAAAACTTCAATGCTTATGTTGGTAGACAATTACAACACAATGCTCATATGATTGAACGCTTGAGTGATTATCTGTCTAGTGTTAAAGATGAACTGAAACTTATTAGTATACATGCTTCCATGGTCACCACTCAAGTAGAACAAGTACTTAAGGCTCAGAATGATTTGCTCAATGAATTAAATAGTAAGAATAATGACTATGTTGTTAGAGTTGCAACTAGAGGTGGTAAAATCACTCAGGAACCTCTGTATCCTAAAGGCCACCCTAAGAGAATTGAGCAAGATTCTCAGAGAGCTAATCTAGATGCACCTAGTTCTTCTAAGAAGAAGAAAAAGAAAAATGATAGGACTTTGCATGCTTCTAGTGTACCTGTAGCTCACCCACCTGAGAATCCCAATGATATATCTGTTTCTGATGCTGAGACACAATCTGGTAATGAACATGAACCTAGTGATAATGTTAATGATGGTGTTCATGATGATGCTCAACCTAGCAATGATAATGATGTAGAGATTGAACCTGATGTTGATCTTGATAACCCAATATCAAAGAATCAATGTTATGATAAGAGAGACTTTGTTGCTAGGAAGCACGGTAGGGAAAGAGAACCATGGGTTCAGAAACCCATGCCTTCTCCTCCGAAACCATCCAAGAAAAAGGATGATGAGGATTTTGAGCGCTTCGCTGAAATGATTAGACCTATCTTTTTGCGTATGCGTTTGACTGATGTGCTTAAAACAAATCCTTATGCCAAGTATATGAAAGATATTATTACCAACAAAAGAAAGATACCTGCAGTAGAAATTTCTACCATGCTTGCCAATTACACTTTTTAGGGTGGAATGCCTAAGAAATTAGGAGATCTAGGAGTACCTACTGTACCTTGCTCCATTAAGAGAAACTATGTTAAAACTGCTTTGTGTGATCTTGGAGCTGGTGTTAGTGTTATGCCTCTCTCTTTATACCGTAGACTTGACTTGAGTAAGCTGACACCTACTGAAATATCCTTGCAAATGGTTGATAAATCAACTGCTATACTTGTCGGTATTTGTGAGGATGTGCCTGTTGTAGTTGCAACTGTTACTATTCTAACGGACTTTGTTATACTTGATATTCCCGAGGATGATAGTATGTCTATTATTCTTGGAAGACCTTTTTTGAATACTGCAGGGGCTGTTATTGATTGCAACAAAGGCAATGTCACTTTTCATGTCAACGGTAATGAGCATATGGTACACTTTCCGAGGAAACAACCTCGGGTCCACGGTATTAATTATATTGGAAAAACTTCGACTATTACTATTGGAGGTCTTGAGTTTCCTATTCCTACTATGAAGAAGGCATATGACATACTTATTGTTGGGGACATACATATCCCCATTGAGGTAACCTAGTGTTATTCGAAAATTCTTCGGTTTCATGTTACTCAAAAAGAGTTTATTAACAAGACCTGATCAACCTTGTTAATGGATTCCTTTTGATGAGCATGGGATAGGTGAATCTAGATAACACGATGTCGGGGAAACTGATCGCCCATGAACACCTATGGGACCGGAGCCCCTTTTCGGTACGGCAAGGGAGCGGAGGATGCACGAAGAGCGGATCGAGGCGAGCACGCGAGTAGTTTACCTAGGTTCGGGCCGCACGGATGCGTAAAACCCTACTACTGCCTTGGTTTGTATTGTGTTCTTAGCTCGGGAGCAAGAAAGGCTATAGTGCTTGTCGCTAGCCACACCGAGCGTGAGAGTGATCAAAGACCGGAACCTCCTCTACGTTGCGCATGGGCCTCCTTTTATAGTTCGAAGGGGTCACCGACAGGTGGCAACGCAGATGAGGGTAAAAGTGTAAAAGTGGTGGTAGTTGGAACAGTGTATGCATAGTGCTCTATACCTAACCCTGACGACAGGGGACAAGGGCATTAAATGCCCATCGCCGTCGCCCTAAATAGTGCAAAAAAGCGTCCGGCAGGGCGTCTCCGTCCGCCATGATGGTGGCCTCGTCATCGCAGCTCGCCGCCATGTACCCCAGGCTGCACAGCCTTCCGCCACGTGCACCTGGAAGGGCCCCAGGGCGACGCGTGGCCGGATGAGCTAGAGCGCGGGCACGTAGTGGAAGCTTGCGGCGGCTTGCACCTTGTCGCGGTTGTTAACTTGTCGCGCCCGGGAGCTTGTCGCTCTCCGGGCCTTGCCGGGGCGCGCGATGCGCCACGTCAAGTCTCCTGAAATGCCATGTTTTGGCCTTCCTGGCAAGCTCCTCTTGCCAGGGTCTTGTGCCAAAGGGGTGGTTTTGAGCCTGGAGCGGCCTTCCCGGCAAGCTCCTCTTGCCGGGGTCTTGTTCTTTAACTTGAATACTTTGTTCTTGAATGGCTCCAAAGGAACCATAGTGGGCCTTGGCGGGCGCGTGGCAAACCCTGCCACGGGACGCTACTACTGCCCGTGCACAAGTTGGGATACTAAGGTACCCCTACTTTAGTACACCGACAGGAGCCCTCGGGCCTGGGCCACACACGGTGCCGAGCGCTGTTGGGCCAGGCCCAGAACAGTGCACGGGCACACGCGGCCCACGGCGTGCCGCATCCCACTCCGTATCCACCGCGCCCCTCCCTAACGGCATGCGTCGATTGCGGCGTCGTGGGAGAGATCGTGGCCTGTTTCTTTAATGGGGGAAATGCGGAACGCCCCCCTCTCCCCCTTAAAAGCAGGGGAAACAGTGGCAGTTCCCTCCATTCGCCCGCTTCTCCTTCATCCTCCAGAAACCCCTGCTGCTCCCCTGCTCCCCGGAGGTTGAAAGAGAGCAGCGCTCCGCCCTTCCTCCGCCGCCGCCAGCCTCCCCAGCGCCGTCGACTTCCCTCGCCGTCCCCGCCATGGCCCCGAAGGGCGACAAGGCGAAAGCCGCGAAGACTGCCAGGGCGCTGAAGCTAGCGTCAATGTGGAAGAAGATGGCGGTCTTCCCGCCGAGGCTCAACGCGGAGGAGCTGAAGGACTCCTTCTACCTCTTCTGGGCGAGGGAGACAAAAGCGCACCCGCGCACCAAGGTACTCCCCGCTGAGGCCTGCGACATGTTTCCGGGAGGATACGCCTTTTTGCTCTGTTCTTCTATTGCGGACTCTGCCCACCATATTCCGAATTCTTCTGTGATATCATGAATACCTACGGGTTTCATCTCCTTGATTTCACCCCAAACGCCGTCTTGACCATGGCTGTTTTCGCACATCTGTGCGAGAACTTTGTTGGAGTCTACCCCAACGTAGCCCTCTTCCGCCATTATTTTACGCCTCGAGTCGAGTCTGGGTCTCCTCTGTCCGGCGGGATTTCTTGGATATTTAGGCTTCATAAGAAAGAGGCGTACTTGACTGGGGAACTCCGCGGCAAGTGGGAGGAGTGGAGGGCCAACTGGTGTTGGATCATGGAGGATGAACCCCAGCAGTTCACTTCCCTACGCCAAGTTGCAATAGTGCGCGGCAATGACTGGAGTGACCTGGCCCCTGAGGACGACAAGCTGAAGATAGCCATCACTAGGATTCTTCGCCTCCGGCAAGCCAGGCTCACTGTAGGGGCTGTCGGAGCAGATTTCCTTCGCCGCCGCATCGCTCCCTTGCGGAGAGGAAAAGGCCTGCTTGGGAGTTTGGTAATGCGGTAGACTTTATGAGGCTGCGCCCAGGCCTCAACTACAATTTCACTGTCATGCAGCTCAACGGCATGCTCCATGAGCTATTCAAGCACGACCCCAAACATCCAGAGTGGTTCGCATTGCCGCGGGGCGTAGTTCCGCCATGCAACAATTCGTCGCTCAGCGCTATCCGCGCGGCGATGCCATGGTGTCACTCCCATGGGATTGACCCCACTTGGCGGGAGCCTTCTGACGAAGCCGTGCAAACATTCTTCGACAACTTGGTGGAGCAGCCAATCAATCCCGACGAGAAGAGAGGCCTCACCCGCGACACCACCGACCAGGAGATGGCTTATATTGCCAGCAGGTTGGAGGAGGCAGTTGCAGCCAGGGCCGCGGGCGAATTCGGATATACTTTGGAGGAGGCGGATGCAGCGGAGGCGGTAAGTCTGGCCGAGGAGGAAGAGCTCCTTAGAGTGATAAAGCATGTCGGGCAACCTGCTGGGACGAGCGAGGCCACCGGGCAAGGTACAGAGTCGAGCGAGCCCGCCGAGCAGGGCGCCGAATCAAGCAATTCCGCCGAAGACTCAGGCGGGTCTCTGAATCTCGACTCTTCTTCTTCATCCTCGGGGAGTTCACCGCCACCGGCAAGCCCTCCGGCTCCAGCGAGGACGCGCCTCCGCAAAGCCGCATACGTGGCGGAGCGTCCGGCGGGCCAGCAGCCGCAGCGCCGTTCGACGCGCGCCAAGCCGCCAAGGGAGCGCCCCGCGTTTCAACAGTGGCTGGAGGAGGGTTTTCCCGGGCTGGGGCTAACGCTCCTGCCGCCCCTCGAGCCTCGGCGACAACTGGAGCGGGGTCTTCTCAGACCACCGTCCCTGCTCCCGCCAAGCGGCCGAGGGAGCCTACTCCTCCAGCTCCTCGCGCCGGGACGCGCGAGGCGGATTTTGATTTCTCCGTGCTCAATTCTGACGAGGAGGAGGAAGAGTAAGCACTGTCAACTCTTGTTTCCTTCGATTTGCTCTTGTCTTGAATCTTCTTTGCCTGATTTTGATCTTGTTTTTCTTCCAGGACCCTGGCCCAGAGGGCGGCGAAGAGGGCCAAGATCCCGGTGGTCGATCTTGAGGACGAGCCCATCGCAGCAGCAGGGGATGCGCCTGCGACAAGCTTGCCGGACCAGGCAGCTGCTCCGCAGAGCAGCCCCCAGCGCAGCCCCCAGCGTAAGCCTTCTGACCATTCTCCGCTTGTCGGGCGCGCGTGGGCTTTTTATCCTTGTTAACGTCTTGTTTGTTTGCTGACTTGTACAGAAACAGAGCCGCAGCCTCAGGAGCGCCAAGAGACCGCTCCCGACGAGCCGCACGTCTCGACCTCTCCGCCAAGGAGGAGCTCCCCGGCGAGGGAAAATACTCCGCCAAGGGCGAGTACCCCGCCAAGGGCGAGCACCCCGCCAAGGGTGGGCACTCCGCCAAGGGATGGCGCCAGTGGCCCTCCGCCGGCAGGGGCCACCACCACGCCGCCGAGGGAGAGCTCCACGGCAAGGAACCCCGTCGAAGAAGAGGCCCGCGCAGGTAACCCTTGTACTTTCCTTCTCTTGAATTTCTCTTTTTTGGATATTTGCTTGACAATTATTTTCTTCTTTCTTCTTCTTTTCTTTTCTTCAGACTCGTCCGCTCCAGAACCGATGGAGACGGAGGCCCCCACCGAGGAGGACGCGCGCGGCAACACTGGTGACGCCGCGGCCAACGAAGAGGCGATCGGTGCTGATGAGCCTGCCGTCGAAGAGGCAGCCAAGGCCGCCGACGCGGTAGCTGAGGAGAGGACCGGCGGTCGCACTGACTGCCCTGAGGCCGCAGGAGCGTCAGACGCTGCGCCGACCGCCGACCCTGCTGCTGCCGCGGCCGAAACTGGCGCCTACCTGGAGGCTGGAAACGGGGTCTTCATTCAGCTTCCGTGGGCATCTACGTCAAGGGCGCCCGCGGAGGGAGAGGTCTTCGATGGGGAAGTCCTCGCCTCCGTCGGGCTGAAGTTCGTCGACGCACCTGGCAGCAGTAGCGAGCCCGAGGAGGAGCGGCTTCTGCGGAGGCTTCTGGCCCTGTACCGCGCCAGGCAGGCCAAGCTGGAGTCCCGAGAGGCTCTGGCCGCCAAGGCGGGCGTCGACTTGGAGAAGCGCGCCGAAGAGCTCCGGGCCGCCAACCAGGCGGCCCTCTGATCCTTGGCGGAGGAGCAGGAGGAGCTCGCCGAGGTGCATCAGGCGTTCATACTCGAGAAAGCCGAAGCAGAGGAGCAGCAACGGCTCGCCGCCAAGGAGCTGTCTCGGCGGGAGGGGGAACTAACGCAGCGGAAAGTCGACCTCGACAGCCACGAGGACGACCTTGCCGCGCGCGAACAGTCCCTTAGCGGAGCTCTGCAGGAGGCGAAGGACGCCGAGGCAGCTACTGAGACCGCCAAGAGAGACTTGGAGGCGAGGGTGGCGTAACTGGAGATCCACTTGAAAGCGAGCGAGGAGAAGGTTGTTGCGCTCGTGTCGGAGAGGGAGAAGGACGCCCACAGTCATTCCGAGCTGCAGGTCCGTCTCTCCGACAAGGGCAAGGAGCTCGCCATCGCCAAGGATTCTGTTGCAGACTTGGAGTTGAAGCTGTCCACTCTCACCGCATCACTTGACAGCGCCAGAAATCAGGATACGAAGCTGAAGGAGGACCTCAGGGCTGAGAGGGCGCTGTTGGATAGCGCCGCCCTCTCCCAAAATAACTTCAGGCTGACGGTGGAGCATTGGACCGAGGGGCTTGTCGCCGCCGCCGCTGACATCGACAGGGAGTTGGCGGGGCTGGGGACGGAGCACCTCGGCTACTCCACCGATGAGAACCTCCCTCACAGTGCCAAGCTAAGCTTGTTCTTCAGGGGAGTGGCACCGGCCCTCCAGCAGCTCCGGGAGAGGATCCCCACGCAACTAGCGAACGAGGCGCGCAGGCTTTGCACAGGAGCCATGGAGAGGGTGCTGATGAAGATAGCCTACCGCAACCCAGGACTCAACCTCGATAACGTCCTCAGGACCTTGCCGCCCGACGCCGACCAGGAGGCGCTCAAGACCCTTGTCGCACCCATCGTGGCCAAGGTGGGCAAGATCAAGAGAGTTGATGGTGACCGCGCAGACTAGGCTGTTTTCTTTCCACTTCCCTTGTCGCTGCCAACCATGTCATGGACAAAAATCTATTAGTGCTGCGACAAGTTGCTTTTGTAATATAACTCTATTTTGGGTAGTTAACGCAGTGTTATTTCCTTTACTTGACTTCTTTGCTTTGTATGCTTTTACCCTACGCTTTTAGGGAACTTGCCGGCGAAGGGACCCTTGCCGCGAGCGCTGAGTGCGACTTCAGCAGCCTGCCGGCAGTGCCGTCGCCGACAAGAAACCTTGTCGCAGCTAGTCGCAGCACACTTAGATTGTTGAGTGAACTCGAAAACGAAGTAAGGGCGCGACACTTGTCGCAGCACGCTTAAGCCGTTGAGCGTGCTCGAAACAAAGTAAGGGCGCGGCTAGCCACGAGTTGGTTCCTCCGCGCACAGGTTTTCCATACAAAGTGCGGTCGTTCAGGGAAGATAACCTTAAAATTTAAAAATTCGAATGCTCAAACTTTGGCGACTTAGCTTTTGTGTTGTTTGCTTCTCGGCAAGGCGAGGCTTTCTTAAACGGCACTTGGTCCATACCACTGCCTCCTTCCCCCCGGCAAACTTGTGCGCGGGGAAAAACTTCTTTCTGCTTGAGAGAAAAAGAAAAAGGGAGGAAACATAGATATGGAGCCTTGCGGCTCGTTATTGCTTACCGGGGGCGCGTGCTGCACAAAATGTCGGATAATACATGCAAGAAAAGCGGAAAGGCATGAAACGACAAGTTGTGCGAGGCACATATGTTTTACTGATGCACGGGGTCTGCGCCCGGCTTTGTACAAAGGTTTACATGCAACAGCGGCAAGATTTGTACAAAAGGTGGTTGCCGGAGCGGATCACGGCAACCGCGCCTTATGGGTGAAACTTGCGAAGGCGCTCAATGTTCCAGGAGTTGCTCACCAGTAAGCCCTCTTCGGTCTCAAGGCGGACAGTGCCGGGCCTTGTGACTTGTCTCACCCGATAAGGGCCTTCCCACTTCGGCGTCAACTTGTTGGAATTCTTGGCGGACTGAACGCACCGAAGAACAAGGTCGCCTTCCTCGAGACTTCTGGCTTTAACTTTGTGGCTATGGTAGCGGCGCAAAGCTTGCTGGTATCGAGCAGCTCGTACAGCAGCCTGAAGACGGTCCTCCTCAAGGAGCAGTGCGTCGTCTTGCCGCAGCTGCTCTTGCTCGAGCTCATCGTAAGCGAGCACTCGAGGCGACCCGTATACGAGTTCCGCGGGGAGAACTGCCTCTGCTCCATAGACAAGAGCAAAGGGTGTCTGTCCAGTGGCTCGATTTGGTGTCATTCTGATTGACCAAAGAGCCGTCGGCAACTCTTCAATCCAGTTTCTTCCGCATTTGTGCAGCCTATCGAAAGTTCTTGTCTTGAGTCCACGCAGCACTTCAGCGTTTGCCCTCTCCGCTTGACCATTGCTCCTCGGGTGAGCAACAGAAGCGAAGCAGACCTTGGCGCCAAGGTCTTGGACGTATTGCATGAAGGTGCGACTTGTTAATTGTGTGCCGTTGTCGGTGATGATCCTGTTAGGGATTCCGAAACAGCAAACAATCGACCTGAAGAACTTGACTGCTGACTGTGCGGTCACCTTCCTCACTGGTTCCACTTCCGGCCACTTTGTGAACTTGTCGATGGCGACGTACAAGTACTCAAATCCCCCGGCTGCGCGGGGAAAAGGGCCGAGGATGTCGAGCCCCCAGACCGAAAATGGCCAGGACAAAGGGATCGTCTGGAGAGCTTGAGCTGGCTGATGTATTTGCTTGGCATGGAACTGGCACGCTTCACACTTGGTCACTTGTGCAGTTGCATCCTGGAGGGCTTCTGGCCAAAAGAAACCTTGCCGGAACGCCTTGCCGGCAAGTGCTCTTGCGCCAATGTGGTGGCCACATATGCCTCCATGTATCTCTGCCAACAGCTTTTGCCCATCTTCCCGGGGAATGCACTTCAGTCTAACACCGTTGAGTCTTCTTCTGTACAGTTCATTGCCGACGAACTGATACATACTTGACTGCCGGGTTATTCTTTCTGCCTCTTCTGGTTGTTCGGGAAGTTCTCCACTTTGAAGGAAACGGACAATTCGCTGCGCCCATGCTGGAGCCTGAGGCTCAACAACAAGGACTAAAGGCATCAGTGCTGCTGCGGGAACGTCAGCTTCTACGGCCAGAACCTGTGGCTCGACCGGAGCTTGACGTTCCCCGGCAAGCTTGCCGGGGCAAAACTTTTCGGGAACGCCTGCTTCCACTGTACAAACCCTAGGGTCTGCAGGAGCAGACTGTTCCTCAGCAACTTTGCCGTTGGTCTTGGGGACCTTGGCGGCGGCTTCAGGAAGTTCTGTCAGCAAGTAGTCACCAGAGACCAACTTTCTCTTCTTACTTTGTCCAATTGATGGTGTAACGGATGGTTGAGTTAACTTGAGCACAAAGATCCCTGGTTCCACAGGTAGCTTTAGTGCAGCATATTTTGACAGGCCGTCTGCGACGTCATTTTGAGCTCTTGGAACGTGCTCCATCTGTAAGCCTTCAAAGTACTCTTCAAGCTTTCTCACTTCGTCGACGTAAGCTTCCATCAATGGGCTCTGGTAGCTCTTGTTCACTTGGCGGACAACCAACTGCGAATCACCCCGCACAATCAGCTTCTTGATCCCAAGTTCTGCTGCGATTCTGAGGCCGGCAAGCAAACCTTCATACTATGCAGTATTATTCGTTGCTTGCTCCTTGGGAAAGTGCATCTGGACGACGTACTTGAGGTGCTCGCCGGTGGGCGCGACAAGCAGCACGCCAGCGCCGGCGCCTTGCAGTGAGAAGGCACCATCGAAGTACATTATCCATTCTTTGCTCGCTTCTTTGACGGGGATGCTTGTCTCTGGAATTTCTTCGTCTGGCGTTGGTGTCCATTCTGCTATGAACTCTGCCAATGCTCTGCTCTGGATAGTAGAAGTACTTTCAAACTTGAGGCCAAAGCTTGACAGCTCCAGTGCCCACTCGACAATCCTGCCTGTTGCTTCTGGATTTTGCAATATCCTCTTCAGCGGAAAGCGAGTGACCACTGTTATCTCGTGTGCTTGGAAGTAATGGCGCAGCTTTCTCGAGGCCATGAGGAGGCCGAAAAGCAGCTTCTGCACCCCAGAGTATCTTGACCTAGCCCCCTGCAAGAGGGAACTGACAAAATAAACTGGGCGCTGCACCATCTTCTTCTGCACCTCTTCTTGCATCTGCGCAGACTTATCCTTGTCGGGGCCAGAGCTTGTCGGGGAAGCCCCCTGCTTGTCGCTGGATGTGCTTGCCGGGGCTGTAGGCTCCTCATCTATCTCCCTTTCCGCTACCAACGCAGCACTAACCACTTGATTGGTTGCTGCTAAGTACAGCAGTAACTTCTCTTGCGGCCTAGGTGCGACAAGTATTGGAGTGGAGGACAGGTACCTTTTCAAGTCTTGCAGCGCTGCCTCCGCTTCCGGAGTCCGTCTCATTGGACCCGCCTTTTTCAAGATTTTGAAAAACGGTAGGGCGCGTTCTGCGGACTTAGAACTGAACCTGCTGAGAGCAGCCACGCAGCCGGCAAGCCTTCGTACATCCTTGACGCGCTTCGGAGCTTTGATCTGCTCGATGGCTTTGATCTTGCCGGGATTGGCTTCAATCCCTCTTTGGGACACCAAGAACCCGAGAAGCTTGCCGGAGGGGACTCCGAGCACGCACTTCTCGGGGTTAAGCTTGTGTTGTATCTTGCACAGATTCGCAAAAGTTTCATCTAGATCTTGAATCAGGGTATCCTTGTCCTTGCTCTTGACCACTATGTCATCCATGTAAGCTTCTACATTCTTGTGTATCTGTGGCTCAAAAGCAGTGTGGACCACCCTCGCAAACGTTGAACCTGCATTCTTCAATCCAAAGGGCATGCGTATGAAGCAGTAAGTGCCTCATGGTGTAATGAACGCGGTCTTCTCTTCATCTTCTTCAGCCATAAATATCTGATGGTATCCTGAGTATGCATCAAGAAATGAAAGCAACTCACATCCCGCCGTGGAGTCAACGATCTGGTCAATGCGCGGCAAGGGAAATGGGTCTTTGGGACAAGCTTTATTCACATCGGTGAAGTCTATACAGAGCCTCCACTTCCCATTCGCTTTGCGCACGACAACAGGGTTGGCCAGCCACCTGGGATGAAGTACACCTCTGACAAGGCCTGCCGCTTCCAGCTTCTTGATTTCTTCTGCAATAAACTCTTGGCGCTCCACCGCTTGCTTCCTGACCTTCTGCTTGACGGGCCGCGCGTGAGGACAAACGGCAAGCTTGTGCTCAATCACTTTCCTGGGAACACCGGGGATGTCAGACGGTTGCCATGCAAACACGTCGACATTCGCCCGCAGGAAAGCAACGAGCGCGCTTTCCTATTTACGATCGAGCGTGGCACTGATGGTGAAAGTACCACCAGTGCCGTCCTCCTTGGCGGACACCTTCTTGGTTGCAGGCAGAGCTGCCATTCCCTTCTTGCACTTGCCGGTGGAGCTCGATGGTGCGTCCTCGACGGCAGCACAGAGGTGCGTTTGCCGGAGTGGGCCCCAGAGCTCTTGCCGGACTTGGTCTTGTTCTTCCCCCTGGGAGCTTCAGCAGCAAGTGTCTCGCTGTCTGTTGCGGCTGCTGCGTCCCGGTAAATCTTGTCGGCGCAGATAAGCGCGTCCTTCTTGTCGCCGAGGACAGAGATGACGCTTATCGGGCCTGGCATCTTGAGCATGTTGTAGGCATAATGGGAGGCTTCCATGAACTTGGCGAGCGCTGGACGGCCAAGTATCCCATTATAAGGTAATGGGATATCAGCAATGTCAAAGGTGATCCTCTCAGTCCTGAAATTCAGCTCTCCGCCAAAGGTCACTGGCAGTGTGATCTTCCCCTTCGGCTTGCTCCTTCCCGGGTTGATCCCTTGGAATGTGCCGGTTTCCTCGAGCTCGCTGTCGGGGATCTGTAGTTTCCGGACCACAGCAGAGGAGATCAGGTTCAGGCCGGCCCCGCCGTCAACCAGCATCTTGGTGACCTTGAGGTTGCGGATGGTTGGTGAAACCAACATCGGCAAACACCCGACCGCAGTTGTGTGGTCAGGGTGGTCCTCAACGTCGAAGATGATGGGCGTGCTGGACCACTTCAGAAGTTTGCGCGACTCGACGGGCGGCTCTGCTGCATTAACTTCCCGCACCCATTGTTTGAGTTGGCGGTGGGAAGTATGCAGAGAGGCACCTCCATCGATGCACAGAACTTCTGTGGCCTTCTGAAACTCCTGCTCGCTGTTGTCTTTGTCATCCATGTCTTCGTCATCGTCTTCGTCCTCGTCCTTGTCGCGGCCGTGGGGAGGTCTATCTCCTTGCCGCTGCTTGGCCTTTCTGCGGTGTCCTCCCCGGCCATTGAATGGCCGCTTCTTGCCGGACTCTCCTCCACCTCCCTGGGCCTTCTCCTTGTTGCGTCGCTCGTACTCAGCCTTCTGCTGTTCGACGAGGTATTCGACCCTTTTGCAGTTCTGCTGATCGTGGCCCTTGGTGCGGTGGATCTTGCAGTACTGCTTGTCGGAGCCGTCCTGCTTGTCGGCGGCCGCTACGGTGGTAGCTTCCTTGCCGGAGCCACCAGCTTGAGCTTTCTTGGCGCCAGCCTCCTTGCCGGACTGCTCAACGACCAGTACTTCCTTGTTCTTCTTTTTCTTGTTGTTCCGCCGCCGGTTCTTCCTTGCGGTGGGAAGTATGCAGAGAGGCACCTCCATCGACGCACAGAACTTCTGTGGCCTTCTGAAACTCCTGCTCGTTGTTGTCTTTGTCATCCATGTCTTCGTCATCGTCTTCGTCCTCGTCCTTGTCGCGGCCGTGGGGAGGTCTATCTCCTTGCCGCTGCTTGGCCTTTCTGCGGCGTCCTCCCCGGCCATTGAATGGCCGCTTCTTGCCGGACTCTCCTCCACCTCCCTGGGCCTTCTCCTTGTCGCGTCGCTCGTACTCAGCCTTCTGCTGTTCGACGAGGTATTCGACCCTTTTGCAGTTCTGCTGATCGTGGCCCTTGGTGCGGTGGATCTTGCAGTACTGCTTGTCGGAGCCGTCCTGCTTGTCGGCGGCCGCTATGGTGGTAGCTTCCTTGCCGGAGCCACCAGCTTGAGCTTTCTTGGCGCCAGCCTCCTTGCCGGACTGCTCAACGACCAGTACTTCCTTGTTCTTCTTTTTCTTGTTGTTCCGCCGCCGGTTCTTCCTTGCCGGAGCGGCATCCTCACTATCTATTCCCCCTGCTCCAGTATCCTCCCCGGGGAGTCTCCTCCCCTCTTCAGCGCATGCGCACTTGTCGGCCAGGGCATAAAGCTCACAGACGTCTCGGATCTTGCACATCGCCATCTCCTCCCTCATCCTGCAGTTGCGCACATTCTGGTGGAACGCGTTGATAACCGCGGCAGGGTGGACGTCTGGGATGTTGTGCTGGATGCGGCTGAATCTCTGGATGTACTTTCACAGGGACTCTCCTTCCTTCTAGGCAAGTATATGAAGGTCGCTCTCCTGGCCATGGGGCTTGTGGCCACCCGTGAAGGCGCCGACAAACTGGTGGCACAGGTCGGCCCAAGAAGAAATAGAGTTCTCCGGCAAGTGCATGAGCCAAGATCTGACGTTTGGCTTGAGCACGAGCGGGAAGTAGTTCACAAGTATCTTCTCGTCTCGTCCCCCGGCATCCTGCACCGCGATGGTGTAGATGCTGAGGAACTCTGACGGATGAGTTTTGCCGTCGTATTTCTCAGGCACGTCGGGCTTGAAGTTCTTCATGCTGGGCCACTGGACTTGCCGCAGCTCACAGGTGAACGCAGGACAACCCGCCGCGTACGGCAAGTCGCCTGGTTCTCCGGGCGCGTGCACATCGACAGCGGGCCCAGTGCGCTGGTCGGATTGCCGCCGCGCTTCTCTTCGACGCTCGATGCGAGTTCAAGCGTCTTCTTGTCGTCTGTCGTCGAGGACTTGGCGTTGATTGCGGCGAGCTCGTGGATCCGACGACGCCGTGGAGTCGTCGTCGATGTTGATCCGGCGAGTCGGCGATTTCGGCCTTCGGGGCGGGGAGTGCACGGTAGTTGCACCCCCGGCGGTCTTGTCGCCATCAGCCCGCGCTTGGCTAACTTGCCGTGGCCGCGACATCGTCGGCTGCTGCGGAGTGTCGTTATTGGCGAAGGCGATGAGGCTTTGGATGGTGGCCCTCCAGTCTTCGGCCTTGTCTGCCGCTGGAGGGAAGTCGAGGAGCAGCTGAGCTCGAGCTAGAGCTTCTGCTGGAGTGGAGGGGAGCGGTGGCGAGCGGTGCGAGGAGCGAGATATGCTCGGACTTCTAACAGCGTTAGAAGGAGCAACGTCTCGTCCCGGCGACCGCGCCTTGCTCGTGCCAGCACGTTGGCCTTGAGCGTCCCGCGACCCGCCAACTTGACCTTGGCCCAGCAAGAGGATGGTACCTTGCGTACCACGTCGCTACCGGTCCGGCACCTCCTGAGAGGGGCGCGGTGCATGCACGGACGCCGAGGTCTTGGAATGCGCCCGGTCGTCCGTCTTGTCCTTGGACTTGGCGGCGCCGTGAGTTTCCTTGCCGGCGTCCGTCCTTCCGCCAGCATCTACCCCACCGACCGTTGGCTCCGGTGGCGGCGGGATCGACGCGGACGGGCCTGCTACCTCCGAAGCCTTCTTTTTCGGCGACATGTCGATGAAGTTAACGAAGTTGATGAAGTTGCTGAAGATTTCGCTCGCGTGAACGCCGGATCGGGTTCACGCAGCCTCGACGCACCCCCTACCTGGCGCGCCAAAGATGTCGGGGAAACTGATCGCCCACGAACACCTATGGGACCGGAGCCCCTTTTCGGTACGGCAAGGGAGCGGAGGATGCACGAAGAGCGGATCGAGGCGAGCACGCGAGCAGTTTACCCAGGTTCGGGCCGCACGGATGCGTAAAACCCTACTCCTGCCTTGGTTTGTATTGTGTTCTTAGCTCGGGAGCAAGAAAGGCTACAGTGCTTGTCGCTAGCCACAGCGAGCGTGAGAGTGATCGAAGACCGGAACCTCCTCTACGTTGCGCATGGGCCTCCTTTTATAGGTCGAAGGGGTCACCGACAGGTGGCAACGCAGATGAGGGTAAAAGTGTAAAAGTGGTGGTAGTTGGAACAGTGTATGCATAGTGCTCTATACCTAGCCCTGACGGCAGGGGACAAGGGCATTAAATGCTCGTCGTCGTCGCCCTAAACAGTGCAAAAAAGCGTCCGTCAGGGCGTCTCCGTCCGCCACGATGGTGGCCTCGTCATCGCAGCTCGCCACCGTGTACCCTAGGCTGCACAGCCTTCTGCCACGTGCACCTGGAAGGGCCCCAGGGCGACGCGTGGCCGGATGAGCTAGAGCGCGGGCACGTAGTGGAAGCTTGCCACGGCTTGCACCTTGCAGCGGTTGTTAACTTGTCGCGCCCGGGAGCTTGTCGCTCTCTGGGCCTTGCCGGGGCGCGCGATGCTCCACGGCAAGTCTCCTGAAATGCCATGTTTTGGCCTTCCTGGCAAGCTCCTCTTGCCAGGGTCTTGTGCCAAAGGGGTGGTTTTGAGCCTGGAGCGGCCTTCCCGGCAAGCTCCTCTTGCCGGGGTCTTGTTCTTTAACTTGAATACTTTGTTCTTGAATGGCTCCAAAGGAACCATAGTGGGCCTTGGCGGGCGTGTGGCAAACCCTGCCACGGGACGCTGCTACTGCCCATGCACAAGTTGGGATACTAAGGTACCCCTACTTTAGTACACCGACACACAATCTTCTATACCCTCCTTTTACTTTCTGTTAATTAGGTTAAATAAAAGAAAAATAGCATTGTCTATCTGTTTCCCGACTTATCTGTGCAATAAAAAAATATCCCGAAAATAAAAGTTCTCCAAATGCCATGAAAATGAAATATGATTTTTTCTAGATTATTTAAGAAAATATGGCATTGAACACACAGTGAGGGGAGCCAGCACGTGGCCTCGAGGGCACAGGGCGCGCCCCCTGCCCAGGGCGCGCCCCCTGCCTCAAGGGCCTCACGTGGCCCCCCTCCAATTATCCTCTCACCCATGCTCTTCTTCTTCCTCCCAAAAAAATCCTCAACCAGCTCAAACCCGAGTTCTAGCTCATTTTGCTGCCATTTTCGATCTCCTTGCTCAAAGCACCATTCACCAAACTATTTGGGGGGATTGTTCCTTGGTATGTGACTCCTCCATTGGTCTAATTAGTTTTTGTTCTAGTGCCTTATTTGTTGCAAATTTATGCTGCTGTGGTGACCTTGTTCTTGAGCTTGCATGTCAAATTTTCTAGTTCCCAAGTAGTTCTAATGCATGATATAGCCTCTAGGCACTGGTAGGAGTTGTTGCTATTAATCTTGTTGAGTTTGGTTCACTTTTATTGTGAGTTACTAAAAATTTCAGAAAATTTCAGAAAAATGTCTAGGAGGAACTTCCAAGGTGGACCTTCAAGGAAGCAAGAACTGAGGCTTGCGTTCCGTGAGCCAGATGATGAACCACCGAGGGATGCTGATGTGTGGCCTTGTGAATGGCCGTCCGATAAATTTTTGGGTCAAGCGGGCATCAAAGATGAATTTTACGCATATGTGCGCAACGCTGACCTCGAGGACTTCATGCAAGATAAGTGTCTTCAATACCGTGGCTTAACTGATAGCTTTGTGAGAAGGTTTAAATTTTCACCTTCACGTAATTCTCACACTGTCCTGTTTGACCTTTATGATAAATCTTATACCATGGACTTAGAGGATTTTAATGTTGCCTGCAAGCTCCCACAGTGGGGCAGTATGAGTGATCCTCGCAAATCTGAATTTAGAGAATTACTTGCTAGTATTACAGTGGGAGAATCCAGGGACATCACACAAGCCACCACGGGGAGCATACATTTTCCTGCTATTCATTACTTTTCTCTCTTTATCGGTAGATGCATAAACGGTAAAGATGAGGCTTGTCACATGTGTGTCCCTGATCTTAGTGTTCTCAGGAGTGTTGTACTAGGTGATAGGCAATATAACTTAGGAGCAATTGTTGCACGTAAACTACACCATAATGGTTTGTATGGAGATTTATTTGGTGGGATCTATGCTACTCACATAGCCCACTATCTTGGTGTGTCTGTGCACCCGTATGATGAACCTTTACCTCCTGCTTATTTAGACTATAATGCTATGGCTAGTCATCGGTTTATAGAGTGGGATAATCAAACTCTCAAATATCGACTAATCTTTAACCGGCAGCATGCCATCCCTATTGTTCTTCCTGCCCCTACTTTGTTTAACTTTCAGGAAAAGGGAATATACACTATAACTATGGAGGAGGCAAATGCCCATTATAACATGACGGAGGCAACCCGCCTTCGAGCTGCAGCTCAGCATGCAGCATCTGCGGCATCTCGGTACGACCCCAACTACAACTTTGGATATCCGTCAGGCCAGTACTGGCCATAGACCAACTTAGGACAAAAGCCTAAGCTTGGGGGGAGTACGTGTTTCTCACCGACTTACATTCATGCTCACACTTATTCTAGTTGTTGGTGCTCACACTACTGTGCCATCCATGCTTAGTTTCAATTTCTTTTTGTTAGTCTTTTTCTTGTGTGCTAGAAAAACCCAGAAAAACAAAAAAATATTAGTTGTAGCTTCTAGCTAGTTTACTTTCTTTGCCAGTATTAGTAGCTGAAATGAAAACCCAAAAAGATTTCCCGTTCTTCTTTTGCTTGTTGGGAGCTTTCCCGTGTAAATAGTTTATTTTCTTTTCTTTAGGGGTTGAGAGTAGAAGACCATGATTGAAAATGCTTAGTGGCTCTCATATGCTTTGTTGTAGATTTAACCTTGAGCCATATTACCTTGTCTTCTCTCTTGTATCAAATGCATGCAGATACCAGCTTAGTCCAATGCACGTGCACTATTATTATTATCCACACCATTCGGTTGTGCGAGTGAAAGGCAATAAGGATGATATATGATGAACTAATTGAGATGAGAAAAGCTGGTATGAACTCGACCTCTCTTGTTTTTGTAAATATGATTGCTCGTCGTTCTTGATTCAGCTTGTTATGAATGAAACATGTTTGCAATGACAATTAGAGATCATAGCTGCTTATGCCATGCTTAATTAGCTGAGAGTTTATAATGGTCTATCTTGCGTGCCAACATGATATTAAAATGGTTGTGATGTGGTATGATGGGTGGTATCCTCCTCTGAAAGATTAAAGTGACTTGACTTGGCACATGTTCACACATGTAGTTGAAACAAATCAACATAGCCTTCACGATATTTATGTTCATGGTGATTTATATCCTACTCATGCTTGCATTCATTGTTGATTAATTTTAATGCATGTTCATGACCGTTGTTGCTCTCTAGCTGATCGCTTCCCAATCTCTTTCTAGCATTCACTTGTACTAAGCGGGAATACTGCTTGTGCATCCACTTCCATAAACCCCAAAGTTATTCCACATGAGTCCACCATACCTTCCTATATGCGGTATCTATCTTCCGTTCCAAGTAAATTTGTATGTGCCAAACTCTAAACCTTCAAATGAAATTCTGTTTTGTATGCTCAAACAGCTCATGTATCAACTAGGTGTAATGCCCAGGATGGGACTATATCTCCTACGTGACGAGGCACGACTTAAAGATATAAGCCCATTCTAGAATGATCGCAAGTTTGGTATCTTTGCACAACTCATGTAAAAGAGGGATTAAAATGCAAAAGGAGATAGTTGGCTTACACTCGCCACTTCACACAATACATTACATAAGTAAAACATCATTCAAAACATCACAGCCCATCTAAGGGTAAGATCCAAAAGACAAGATACCAAACATAACGTTAAACCATAGGTCTAGATCGAATCCTAGTAGAAACCACTACTGATCGTCGAAACGTCACAAGCAAACGGCCACTCTCTTCATCGAGCTCCCAGTGAAGTTCTGAACCAGCTCCTGCTTCATTCTTGGCTGAACCTGCATCTGGTGTTGTAGTATCTGTGAGCCACGAGGACTCAGCAATCCCATAACCATGGGTATTAAGACTAGCAAAGCTTTATGGGTAGGAAGAGGTAAAGTGGTGAGGTTGCAGCAGCAGCTAAGCATCATATGGTGGCTAGCTTACGAGTACAAGAGTAAGATGAGAATCTACGCAAACGGTCGCAAAAGTAGTGATCGCTAAAGATCCTGAACTACATACGAGTCAAACATAACCCCACCGTGTTCTCTTCTCAAAGTGAAAAGAGACAGTCACGGTTACTCACACAGTTGTGTGTTTTACTTCGGATCCTCTGTCAAGTTTTCTACAACCGGACATTAACAAATTCCAATCTGCCACATAACCACGGGCACGGCTTTCGAAAGATCATAACCCTGCAGGGGTGTCCCAACTTAGCCCATCATAAGCTCTCACGATTAGCTGAAGTGATAAATATAATATCATCACTCCCTATCTTAGGGAAATCCGATCAGGCTCGGCATCCCGGTGCACAAGACATTTCGACAATGGTAAAACAAGTCCAGCAAGACCTCCCGGCGTGCCGACACCCTGATAGTAGCCGCGCGTATCTCGTCTCAGGCCACGTCCGGATGAGCAATACGTACAGCAACCGAAGACCCCAGATAACTGGGTGGCACCGCAAGTGGCTCTATTTTGGGACCAACACCATCAGCACTGGCCCCCTGTTATGTAGAATTAAGAACCCGGGGACATGACCCCCTATGCAATTAATTAATTAATTAAGTTGTTATTATGAGCAAATTAAAACCAATGTTGGGCCTTGCTGGAGGAGTTTTATTCAAAGTCGAACTGTCAAGGGGTCCCGGTCCACCCATCGTGTAAGGAACGCAAAATCAAGGAACATAATGCCGGTTTATCGGCGCCTAAGGTGGCATGAGTGAAACAAAACACCGAGCAAAAGGCCAAGCCTTCCACCCATGCCCAGTATATAGGTGTGTTAATAATAATTATAGATAGTGTGATATAACAACAACAAGTTCCCACCTGGAACGATCTTCATCTTCACCTGCAACTAGCAACGCTATAAGAGGGGCTGAGCAAGCGGGTAACATAGCCAAACAGTGGTTTTGCTAGGAAGGTGTCAAAAGGTTAGAGGTTTCATGCCAACAAGGAGAGGCTGACATAAAAGATGGGTAGCGCGACATGTAACGATAGCATCGAGACACTAAGCATCGCAATGGTAGTAAAGGTATCCAAGGGTATGATCATCTTGCCTGGGAATCCACAAGGGAAGAAGAACGGGTCCATGAAGTAGACGGAGCAACAAGGTCGAGCGAATCCTCACAACTCCGGAACGAAACCGAAGCTAACAGGAGAAGCAACCGGAAAGAAGCAAACAACACGGTAAACACACAAGCATAAACATGGCATACGATGCACATCCAAGTATGATGCATGTCCGGTTTAATTATGCATGGCATGGAAAAGTGCACAAACAAGTACTACAAGTTAAGTGGAGCTCAATATGCAACGAGTTGCATATTGACGAAACGCCATATTTAATTATTTATTTGACTCTCGTTTATTTACAAGACAAGATTAAATGTTGGTTAACATGGCAAGAGGTGAAGCATAATAAAACTACACTATTTAGGCATTTTAAATGAGGCCGGAAATACTAACAACAATTCCGGAAAATCCCCATGACCAATTTAGCAATTATTAAAGCAACAACAATTCACACATTTATAATGTTGTTAACATGATGCGGATGACATGATCAAGTTTTATGCAATTTATTAAAAGATGGCATGAAGAAGATATGAAGTATTTGTCACCGTGGTGGAAGGAAAGGTGCCACGGCAACGATCCGAAAATGATGCCACGCAACATATCGGTTTCGGTATCTCGTTGAGAGACCGGTGCAAAAGCAAAGGTGGAGTGAGCGAGTCGAACAAGATGAAAGGTGGGGTGATCCCGTTCCCGGGTTCCCACGGGTCGGTGACGAGGCAACCGAGGAGCATGACAAAAGACGAAACGGGCACGGAGCACACACAGGAAACATCTCATACAACACACAAGCATTCCACGGGTCATCGTCTCGGGGTTATACCTTCGGAACATTCGTTTCGGGGCGGTTCGAGATCGTAGGGGAAGTAGTGGAAGTAGTGGTACACGGGTCGTAGAGGAAGTAGTTGTTCACGAGGCGGTCGTTGTACACGTAGTGGAAGTAGGCGTTCACATTATCGTGTCGTGGTACTTGTCGCATCGCCGAGCGTAGTGGTACTTGACGCGTTCGTCTTGTGTAGTCGTACTCGTTTCTTCACCGAAGGTAGGCGTACACGGGGCGACGGTAGTGGTACTCGCGGTCTTCGTGGTACTTGGTGTCTTCGGACTTGCCGGTCTCGGGACTTGGCGACGTTAGTGAGCTTGCGGTCTTGGCGACGGTGGTAGTAGAGGTACATATCAACCTGGCACTTGGCGAAAAAAACAACAACAGCAACAGCCACAAGGAGATGGCAACAGGGCAGAGTAGCTGCTGCCTTGGCGAACAACATCAGCAACAAAAGGGCGAGATGGTGACCGCGGGCGACGCTAAACGAGGAGGGGACGCGGTGGTGTTGCGGCGCTGGGACTCGGGGAGGAATGGCGCTGTCGCGGTGGCCGGCGGCGGCTTGAGGGCCGGCTCGGGAGGCGAGGAAGAGGAGGCAGGGGCCTGGCGCGCAGCTCCTGGCCGCTAGAGGGAGAGGGCGACGGATCCCTGCTGGAGGGGCGCGGCAGCCAGGCGGGGCTCCAAGGCGAGGCGAGGACGGGACCGGAGGGAGGCGCCGGCGCAGACGAGCTCGGGGCTGGAGGCCGGGGCTGCGGCCTGCGCGCGCTGGTTGAGGGGAGCGAGGGGATGGGGTTCGAAGGGAGATGGGGTCGGGGGCTGGAGAGATCGGGCAGAGGGAGAGTTGGTCGAGGGGTGGCGGCGGCTGAGGGAGAGAGCGACGGGGCTGAGCGCTAGCTAGGGTTAGCGGTTGGTGCGGGGATGGATGGCCTTGGGCCACGAGGAATTGGGCCGGGGCGGTTGGCTGATGGGCTGAGAACTGCTAAGGGCCCAAGCTGGGCTGGTCTCTCCCTGCCAAATAAAAAAAAACAGAGAAGCAAAAATATTTATTTGGAAGAGCCAAATAAATAGGAAAAGAAGTAACAACTGACATGTGGCTATTTTGATATATCAAAGCTCCACAACTATAGGATGAATAACTGGAGAAGATGGAGGATTTAAAAGATTTAAAAATAAGAGGGAATTAAGATGTAAGTTTGTTATGGTGAGTTCCATAATAATGGAATAATTAAATATAGCTCTCTAAATATTGAGAGGCTTTGTATAGGTTATAAAGAGAATTCACCCTGTGAATATCCCTCGATTTAAATGGACCGAAGGTCCACACAATTTATTTAAGTTGAGAAGAAAAATTAATGACATGAAGGCATGATGACATGATGCAATACAAAAATTAAATAACACAAGCACAAAAGAAAACACACGGGAGAACCCGAAACATCTGGAATCTTCTGGAATCTTCTGGGACGTCGGTCTTCGGGCGTCACAACTCTCCCACACTAACAGAGGATCTCGACCCGAGATCCTAGAGATAGCACCGGATAAAAACGGAAGAAGAAGAGGTAAAACAAAGTTGCTTCTTTGACAGACGAGTGAAACCAGGAACCTTGAGAGGTTGACCAAATTGAAAGAAGAATACAACAGAGATGAACGAATATGAAAACTCCGTTAGAAAGAGTAACAAGGAACATTATGAGAACCTTGTAGGTTGAAAGACATGAAACAAGAGCTCACGGATGACGAAAGAATTTCAAAACCACTCCGGTTAACCAAGATTGAGAAGGAATAAGAACGAAATAATTTGGACAGCACTCCGTCTGAAAATGGAAGGAATTAACATGAGCTTGAGGAGATGGAATGATACATGATGAAATCAACAACATATTGACTCCAAAACAATTGAAAGAAAGGCACAAGGGGGTAAGAAAGATTCAGACAGCACTCCGGTTAAAAAGATAGGAAAAACTTGATAAGATGACGGAACTAGAATGGAGGGCACAACACTCCGGTTAAATGATAAGCAAGGGAAAATATGATCTTGATAAAACAAGATGATGGTTTGGAGAGAGCAACATCACAATGCCTCCGGAATGAAAGAATATATGTTAGGTCATTGGAAAGAAAGAACGGAGAAGAAAAAGACAACTTCTCTCAAAATTGAATTGAAAGAGCATCCTGACCAAGATGGATTGAATAGAGTTGTTAGAAATTCAACAACGAAAGAATAAGCTTCATGTGGGCTTATGGAAAACATCTCAAAATTAAGAGGTGACAACCAGCCACAAACAGAAACGAATTGCTTGGATTGAGATCAATAAGGAGACGAAAAACTTATCTCATCGGGAGGATAAATGAAGAACTTGGGTCATTATAAGCACCATAATAGCAAAAATTCTCAAGGAAAGCTTTTAGGTGAATTATAACCCAAGATAACTCCAAGAGATAAAAATGAGGGGTTGAAAGAATCTCCTAAAGAAAAAGAAATGATGGTTTTAAATATCTCATTCATGATAACTCGTGAATCATGAAACATGAAGGAATTGTCAAGAATGACATACCACCATCTCAAACAATAAAGGTAGAAAGAATTGCAATTGGAAGCATGATGAAGAATGATTGAGCTCCAACAAGAATCTTGATAAAAACTTCGAGGATGAATTAATCGATGATGAACCACCATGAGAACTCCGGTAATGAAGGCATGAAAAGTGAAAGATGAAAAGAATAAGATTCAAGGCCTGTGATGAATTGGATTGAGGTTTGAAATGATATAATTGAAATAACTTGGAGCTCCGGAAAACAAGATGAACAACTTAGAACCAAGGATATGAAATGATGAACAAGCTCTGAAGGAAGGGATTAACCTCTTGGAAGAAACTAGAATAAGATTTATGTTATGCATATCCTTCACCAATTTAAATTGGCGACAAGCAATGGATTTGGCACACTACTTATTCTCGTTGGAAAGAATTAAAGAGAGATCTCGCACAAACTTGGGTAAATCTTCAACGAACCACCGGTAGGATTGTGAAAAGAACAAATGAAGTAAAACGATAACAACGGAAGGGTAATCTTGAAATAACCACCGTAAGAATTGAAAACGGGTGATGAAACAGAATAAACCACCGGGAAGAATAGCACTAGATGAAATTTAGATACAAGAGAACGAAGAGATCACGAACTGATTAAAGAATACTTGAACGATGCACTGGAAGAACATGGAGACGAACGAAGAGACATCAATGAAGAATATTTGGAGGACAAAGTTGAAAACTGAGAACGAAGAAATCTTCTGAGATGATGGCCTTCAGAGGATCACAATGGAAAAGAATTAATGAAGAATCTTGAGAGAACGGGCCAAGATTTAAGAGAAACTCTTCTCCGATTTTTAAATCTGAGAAGACGATGAAATACACCACCATGAATTGTATAGGCACTCCGTAATGAAGAATTAAAAGGTTGAACCAATGATGAACAAGAATTGAACGCGAACTTGGAGAAGGCATGTGACTGATGGGAATCATTCTTACGTCACACTTTGAAAAGAATTTGAGTATAACTCCAGAAAAAAATAGAAGAGTCAGGTAAGATCCTGGGAAAAGACCTGTGGGTTAGGGCCCACTCAAAGAAAATCACCGTTGAAAAAGATTGCTTAAGAGATATTGCACCGGTTGAATTAAATGGCTTGAATAAGATGATAATCCTCAAAATAGCTTGAAAGGATTAAGAATGGAATTATGAATCTTCAGCACTCCGGATATGAATAAGAGATGTGAAGAAATAAGAGAGCCTTCGGATAAGAAATTTCAACATGTGAAAACATGTGAAACAAAAAAGGAAGATATATGATCAACACCGAAGCTTGAATTAAATCCACCGGCAGAATTTGAGAACAAAAGAATGATGAACTTGAAGCTCTTGAGCATCTTCACGATAAATCACCGGATAATAACATTGAAGGAAAAGAATGAAGAAACATCCCATGAATAAAAAGGACACTTCATCTGAGAATTTCTTGCTCCGAGAAGAAAAAGGGAGGGAGGGTGGGGAAAACAAGACAACTTGGGATGAATGAAACAGACAAATCGTCAGATTTCTCAACGGCGTCCGTATGAAATAACTTGAAGAGAAGGCACACCGGTTGAAAAGGATTAACATGAAAATCTCGATGGTCAAGAAGAATTAGCACTCCCATAGAAATATGAGAACACCGATTAAGAAAAGGTATGGAATCAACATTTCACATCGAAGCAACTCGAATACCAGAATCAAAACGAAAACAACGGATAGATATGTTGCAGCATAATATTTACAATATCATTCGAACGGAGAATTGAACGAATGAATTCCGCAGGTACATCAACTTGTCGAGAAGCCACTTGGAAGAACAAAAGATAAATAAAAACAACAAGGAGCAGAAGAACAAATACAAGATAGAAGCTTCATTCCACATCTTCGTGCTGAAAGCTCATGGAACGTGTTACAAAAGGGTTTTGCAATCCCCGGATCAGCATAGCCAAGGACCCTTTAAGATGCAACTCCCGATCGGAACAAGCCCATGAAACCACTTCACTCAATGTAGAACCCCGAACTCCATATCATGCATTCGTTGGAAGAATGCCTAGAACTACTAGATGAACCCACCTATTAATTTCCGAAAGTTCCCAGTTATGCAATCAGGTGTTGGGGATACAGGGGAAGCACCACGCACTCAACTCTAAACCTACATCCAGCTGTATCCATCCTTCAACACATAACCAGTTGTTTCCGGAAACCGTTTACCTCGGACCTTTGAAACGCATCTACTATACAAGCTATGGCAATACTCCCGAACTACCTCCCCAGTACTGGGTGATGTCGGGGTTATCTTGCCACTAACCGCATAGGAGAGTTTTCGATGTCGGCTGTCTTAAGTATTCTAGAACTGATGCGATGGATTTGTGACGACAACACCTCGGAGCTCAACTCCCCGGGACACTGCCACAACCCCTAAATGACAGGAGGCATCGAGAACAATGTTCTCGTCACAAAGACATCGGAACAATCCAAACAATACTCGCGTGATCCTGAAAAAAAATTGGTGCAATTTTTGAAAGTAGAAGAGGCAAGAGTAATCGTCAGGAGTCCTTACCAGAGTGAAAAGATATGAGGAGCAAAAGAAATCCTACTCTCTGATATATATATATAGGACTCAAAACATTTTTAAGTGTGTGCCTAGACTCAACCGTCAACGATTCGATCAATCAGTGGGGGCTTCTAGGTCGGAGAAGGCTCTGATACCAACTTGTAATGCCCAGGATGGGACTATATCTCCTACGTGTCGAGGCACGACTTAAAGATATAAGCCCATTCTGGAATGATCGCAAGTTTGGTATCTTTGCACGACTCATGTAAAAGAGGGATTAAAATGCAAAAGGAGATAGTTGGCTTACACTCGCCACTTCACACAATACATTACATAAGTAAAACATCATTCAAAACATCACAGCCCATCTAAGGGTAAGATCCAAAAGACAAGATACCAAACATAACGTTAAACCACAAGTCTAGATCGAATCCTAGTAGAAACCACTACTGATCATCGAAACGTCACAAGCATACGGCCACTCTCTTCATCGAGCTCCCAGTGAAGTTCTGAACCAGCTCCTGCTTCATTCTTGGCTGAACCTGCATCTGGTGTTGTAGTATCTGTGAGCCACGAGGACTCAGCAATCCCATAACCATGGGTATCAAGACTAGCAAAGCTTTATGGGTAGGAAGAGGTAAAGTGGTGAGGTTGCAGCAGCGGCTAAGCATCATATGGTGGCTAGCTTACGAGTACAAGAGTAAGATGAGAATCTACGCAAACGGTCGCAAAAGTAGTGATCGCTAAAGATCCTGAACTACATACGAGTCAAACATAACCCCACCGTGTTCTCCTCTCAAAGTGAAAAGAGACAGTCACGGTTACTCACACAATTGTGTGTTTTACTTCGGATCCTCTGTCAAGTTTTCTACAACCGGACATTAACAAATTCCAAACTGCCACATAACCGCGGGCACGGCTTTCGAAAGATCATAACCCTGCAGGGGTGTCCCAACTTAGCCCATCACAAGCTCTCACGATTAGCTGAAGTGATAAATATAATATCATCACTCCTTATCTTAGGGAAATCCGATCAGGCTCGGCATCCCGGTGCACAAGACATTTCGACAATGGTAAAACAAGTCCAGCAAGACCTCCCGGCGTGCCGACACCCTGATAGTAGCCGCGCGTATCTCGTCTCAGGCCACGTCCGGATGAGCAATACGTACAGCAACCAAAGACCCCAGATAACTGGGTGGCACCGCAAGTGGCTCTAGTTTGGGACCAACACCATCAGCACTGGCCCCCTATTATGTAGAATTAAGAACCCGGGGACATGACCCCCTATGCAATTAATTAATTAATTAAGTTGTTATTATGAGCAAATTAAAACCAATGTTGGGCCTTGCTGGAGGAGTTTTATTCAAAGTCGAACTGTCAAGGGGTCCCGGTCCACCCATCGTGTAAGGAACGCAAAATCAAGGAACATAATGCCGGTTTATCGGCGCCTAAGGTGGCATGAGTGAAACAAAACACCGAGCAAAAGGCCAAGCCTTCCACCCATGCCCAGTATATAGGTGTGTTAATAATAATTATAGATATTGTGATATAACAACAACAAGTTCCCACCTGGAACGATCTTCATCTTCACCTGCAACTAGCAACGCTATAAGAGGGGCTGAGCAAGCGGGTAACATAGCCAAACAGTGGTTTTGCTAGGAAGGTGTCAAAAGGTTAGAGGTTTCATGGCAACAAGGAGAGGCTGACATAAAAGATGGGTAGCGCGACATGTAACGATAGCATCGAGACACTAAGCATGGCAATGGTAGTAAAGGTATCCAAGGGTATGATCATCTTGCCTGGGAATCCACAAGGGAAGAAGAACGGGTCCATGAAGTAGACGGAGCAACAAGGTCGAGCGAATCCTCACAACTCCGGAACGAAACCGAAGCTAACAGGAGAAGCAACCGGAAAGAAGCAAACAACACGGTAAACACACAAGCATAAACATGGCATACGATGCACATCCAAGTATGATGCATGTCCGGTTTAATTATGCATGGCATGGCAAAGTGCACAAACAAGTACTACAAGTTAAGTGGAGCTCAATATGCAACGAGTTGCATATTGACGAAACACCACATTTAATTATTTAATTGACTCTCGTTTATTTACAAGACAAGATTAAATGTTGGTTAACATGGCAAGAGGTGAAGCATAATAAAACTACACTATTTAGGCATTTTAAATGAGGCCGGAAATACTAACAACAATTCCGGAAAATCCCCATGACCAATTTAGCAATTATTAAAGCAACAACAATTCACACATTTATAATGTTGTTAACATGATGCGGATGACATGATCAAGTTTTATGCAATTTATTAAAAGATGACATGAAGAAGATATGAAGTATTTGTCAACGTGGTGGAAGGAAAGGTGCCACGGCAACGATCCGAAAATGATGCCACGCAACATATCGATTCCAGTATCTCGTTGAGAAACCGGTGCAAAAGCAAAGGTGGAGTGAGCGAGTCGAACAAGATGAAAGGTGGGGTGATCCTGTTGCCGGGTTCCCACGGGTCGGTGACGAAGCAACCGAGGAGCATGACAAAAGACAAAACGGGCACGGAGCACACACGGGAAACATCTCATACAACACACAAGCATTCCACGGGTCATCGTCTCGGGGTTATACCTTCGGAACATTCGTTTCGGGGCGGTTCGAGATCGTAGGGGAAGTAGTGGAAGTAGTGGTACACGGGTCGTAGAGGAAGTAGTTGTTCACGAGGCGGTCGTTGTACACGTAGTGGAAGTAGGCGTTCACATTATCGTGTCGTGGTACTTGTCGCATCGCCGAGCGTAGTGGTACTTGACGCGTTCGTCTTGTGTAGTCGTACTCGTTTCTTCACCGAAGGTAGGCGTACACGGGGCGACGGTAGTGGTACTTGCGGTCGTCGTGGTACTTGGTGTCTTCGGACTTGCCAGGCTCGGGACTTGGCGACGTTAGTGAGCTTGCGGTCTTGGCGACGGTGGTAGTAGAGGTACATATCAACCTGGCACTTGGCGAAAAAAAAATAACAGCAACAGCCACAAGGAGATGGCAACAGGGCAGAGTAGCTGCTGCCTTGGCGAACAACATCAGCAACAAAAGGGCGAGATGGTGACCGCGGGCGACGCTGAACGAGGAGGGGACGCGGTGGTGCTGCGGCGCTGGGACTCGGGGAGGAACGGCGCTGTCGCGGTGGCCGGCGGCGGCTTGAGGGCCGGCTCGGGAGGCGAGGAAGAGGAGGCAGGGGCCTGGCGCGCAGCTCCTGGCCGCTGGAGGGAGAGGGCGACGGATCCCTGCTGGAGGGGCGCGGCAGCCAGGCGGGGCTCCAAGGCGAGGCGAGGACGGGACCGGAGGGAGGCGCCGGCGCAGACGAGCTCGGGGCTGGAGGCCGGGGCTGCGGCCTGCGCGCGCTGGTCGAGGGGAGCGAGGGGATGGGGTTCGAAGGGAGATGGGGTCGGGGGCTGGAGAGATCGGGCAGAGGGAGAGTTGGTCGAGGGGTGGCGGCGGATGAGGAGAGAGCGACGGGGCTGAGCGCTAGCTAGGGTTAGCGGCTGGTGCGGGGATGGATGGCCTTGGGCCACGAGGAATTGGGCCGGGGCGGTTGGCTGATGGGCTGAGAACTGCTAAGGGCCCAAGCTGGGCTGGTCTCTCCCTGCCAAATAAAAAAACAGAGAAGCAAAAATATTTATTTGGAAGAACCAAATAAATAGGAAAAGAAGTAACAACTGACATGTGGCTATTTTGATATATCAAAGCTCCACAACTATAGGATGAATAACTGGAGAAGATGGAGGATTTAAAAGATTTAAAAATAAGAGGGAATTAAGATGTAAGTTTGTTATGGTGAGTTCCATAATAATGGAATAATTAAATATAGCTCTCTAAATATTGAGCGGCTTTGTATAGGTTATAAAAAGAATTCACCCTGTGAATATCCCTCGATTTAAATGGACCGAAGGTCCACATAATTTATTTAAGTTGAGAAGAAAAATTAATGACATGAAGGCATGATGACATGATGCAATACAAAAATTAAATAACACAAGCACAAAAGAAAACACACGGGAGAACCCGAAACATCTGGAATCTTCTGGGACGTCGGTCTTCGGGCGTCACACTAGGGTTGTCTATATCTTCCATGCTAGGTGGGTTATTCTCACGATGAGTGGACTCCACTCCTCATTCATGAGAAAATGGCTGGTAACCGGGATGCCTAGTCCCATGCTCAAAATCATAATAATTAAACAAAACTCCCCCAGGGCTGCTGCTGGTTTGGACGGTACCCATTGTTTCGGGCTAGCCGTGGAGTGTGCTTGTTGGTGGTTGGGGGTGTATAAACTTTACCATTCTGTTTGGGAACCGCCTATAATGTGCGTAGCATGGGAGATATCGAGATTCTTGGTTGTTATGTTGACAGTGAAAGTATACCGCTCAAAATGTTATTCAATCTCTATTTAAAAACGAGCTCTGGCACCTCTACAAATACATGCTTCCCTCTGCGAAGGGCCTATCTATTTACTTTTATGCAGAGTCATCATCCTCTTATCAAAAAGCACCAGTAGGAGAGCGCCTCTGTCGTTGCATGTATTACTATTGATTTGCATTGAGTATGATCATGACTGGATATCTTTTACCATGAATTACAATGTCTAGTCAGTTCTTGATCTTTAAAGGTGCTCTGCATTTATGTTTTGCGGTCTCGGAAAGGGCTAGCGAGATACCATCCTGTTATATCATATCATGATTGTTTTGAGAAGTGTTGTCATCCGAGGTTTATTATTATTGCTCGCTAGTTGATTATGCCATTGATGTGAGTAGTCTCGAGACCTGAAAGTTATTGTGAATGTGGTTAGTTCATGATCTTGTTGAAAACCTGAATACTAGCTTGCATATTTACAACAATAAGAGCAAACAGAGTTTGTCGAAGTTTTTCTTTATCACTTTTAGTTTGTCAACTGAATTGCTTGAGGACAAGCAAAGGTTTAAGCTTAAGGGAGTTGATACGTCTCCAACGTATCTACTTTTCCAAACCCTTTTGCCCTTGTTTTGGACTCTAACTTGCATGATTTGATTGGAACTAACCCGGATTGACACTGTTTTCAGCAGAATTGCCATGATGTTGTTTTTGTGCAGAATAAAAAGTTCTCGGAATCGCCTGAAAATCAACGGAGAATTATTTTAGAAAATATAAAAAATATTTGCAAGAAGATACTCACTGGGGGTGGGGGGCACACCCTGTCCTCGAGGGTGGGGGCGCGCCCCCCTTCCCAGGACGCGCCCCCTGCCTCGAGGGCCCCCCGATGCTCCACCGACGTACCCCCAGGTCCTATATCTTCCGTTTCGAGGAGAAAAAAATCAAAGAGAAGGAATTATCGCGTTTCACGAGACGGAGCCGCCACCAAGCCCTAATCTCTCTCGGGAGGGCTGACCTGGAGTCCGTTCGGGGCTCCGGAGAGTGGAGATCGTCGCCATCGTCATCATCGACCTTCCTCCATAACCAATTCCATGATGCTCACCGTCGTGTGTGATTAATTCCATCGTAGGCTTGCTGGACGGTGATGGGTTGGATGGGATCTATCATGTAATCGAGTTAGTTTTGTTAGGGTTTGATCCCTAGTATCCACTATGTTCTGAGATTGATGTCACTATGACTTTGCTATGCTTAATGCTTGTCACTAGGGCCCGAGTGCCATGATTTCAGATCTGAACCTATTATGTTTTCATGAATATATGTGTGTTCTTGATCCTATCTTGCAAGTCTATAGTGACCTACTATGTGTTCTGATCCGGCAACCCCGAAGTGACAATAATCGGGACCACTCCCGGTGATGACCATAGTTTGAGGAGTTCATGTATTCACTATGTGTTAATGCTTTGGTCCGGTACTCTATTAAAAGGAGGCCTTAATATCCCTTAGTTTCCAATAGGACCCCGCTGCCACGGGAGGGTAGGACAAAAGATGTCATGCAAGTTCTTTTCCATAAGCACGTATGACTATACTTCGAATACATGCCTACATTGCATTGATGAACTGGATCTAGTTCTGTGTCACCCTAGATTATAACTTCTACATGATGAATTGCATCCGGCGTAATTTCCCATCACCGATCCAATGCCTACGAGCTTTACCTATATTGCTAGCTACTTATTTACTTTTTCGTTGCTACTATCACAAAAAACACTATCGTTACTTTTATTGCTGCTACCACCACTATCATATTACTTTGCTACTAAACTATCTTGCTGCAGATACTAAGTTTCTAGGTGTGGTTGAATTGGCAACTCAGCTGCTAATACTTAAGAGTATTGTTTGGCTCCCTGATGTCTACACACGCTTCTACTCTTGTAGACTATGTTGGGCCTCCAAGCGCAGAGGTTTGTAGGACAGCAGCAATTTCCCTCAAGAGGATGACCTAAGGTTTATCGAACTCAGGGAAGTAGAGGTTGAAGATGGTCTCTCTCAAGCAACCCTGCAACTAAGATACAAGAAGTCTCTTGTGTCCCCAACACACCTAATACACTTGTTAGATGTATAGGTGCACTAGTTCGGCGAAGAGATGTTAAATGGCAAGTGATATGGATGGCAAAACAAAGTAATATAAATTTGTAATAAAAAGTGCAGCAAGCAAACAAGTGGTAAACGTGAGCACAAATGGTATTGCAATGGTGGAAACAAGGCCTAGGGATCATACTTTCACTAGAGGCAACTCCCAACAACATTAACATAATCGAATCACATGATATTTCCCATAAAACATGCAATGGAGACGCACCCGGAGGTCATTCCTCCGTGGTCAAGAGAGGACGAGAATTATGTAGGGCTACAAAAGCACACCTCAATGTTCGTAGTTCTCAATCTAAGGATTTCCCAATGTCACCGCGGCCATCCAAAGAGAGTCCCACAATCACCACAACATATCTAAAGGATAGTCAAAGACAAGCACCAAGAGACTCTCAATCTTCAATCAACACACAAGAGAGGAAATCACTCATGAAAATATTTTTCTAATCCATGTCCAATAGACCGCTGTCACCTTGGTCTCGGGGATTTTACTAGATAAAGACAAGTGAGTACATCAATCCAATACATAGAGGAAGGGGAAATATCATGGGATCACCCTAGATTAACATAGCCTATGATCACAACGAAGATCACATCATGGGAGAGAGAGATAACCACATAGCTACACGTACGGGCCCTCGGCCCCGGGGAAGACTACTCACGCATGGACATGGTGAGGAGGAGGTTGATGATGATGTTGATGGATAGGTGCAGCCCCGCGAGGAGGAGATGGCCGGCGGCAGCCACGGAGGCGGCGGCGGCCCTTGGGGGCGCGGCGGCGGCGGCGGCCCTAGGGGGCGGCGGCGGCCCTCGGGGCGGCGGCGGCCCTAGGGGGCAGCGGCTCCTTGGCCCCCCTTCTTCCTTGTGGATGGTGCTGCAATGGTTCTGGTCCTCCCCTCCAAGACGGCGGCTCGGGAGGAGGAAAATTCGAGGCCCTTGGTGACCTTGGTTTCCTCTCTTTATATAGACTCTCGGATTCCCGTCATCAGATTTTGGGCCTCAGTAAAACGGGCTTACTCTGCCGTCCGGACTCCGATTTGGACGAATTTTATATCCAGAAGCATCGCCTCGAAATTCCCCACAACTTTTGCAACTAGACTTTTTCCGTTTGACGTCGTCTTCGGGCCGGAACGTGACCATCTTTAAAAAACGTTCTCATACAGATTTCAGGAAAGTCAGAGTCCTACTCCAATACGACTCTTTTTGTGCTTTTGTCAATTTCCAAGTAATTCCTACACAATAAAGTGTAAAACAAGAACATTGTGCACTTTTGCAACCATTAGTAGGTTAGTCCAAATATGATCAAAAGTGTATGAAAGTGCATAAATATCATAGCAATATCACACAAAAAAGGCATGGAGCAAGCAGAAATTATAGATACGTTTTGGACGTATCAACATCCCCAAGCTTAATTTCTGCTCGTCCTCGAGTAGGTAAATGATAACAAGCATAATTTCTGTGGTGACATGCTATTAACCATATAAGGACTTTTCATAGTCACATGACAAGTGCTTACTGAGATAATGAATCTGTAGTAATTAAGTTGCCTCATGAGAAAATCACAAAGGACTGAAAGTTTTACAATATGATACTGAAACACTCAATAGATTTGTAGTGAGCATGGTGTGCAAATATGATAAAGTGGTACCTCGCTTGCCCCCTTTAGTGAAGCAAAAAATAAATGCAGGGGCACCTCCAAGGTTTAAGTGACGACTAGATAAATGATTTCAGAATAAACGATATCATAATCATGCAAAAGACAATGGTACTTTGGGACAATGCACATTACACTCAGAATGACAATCATGCTCTCAATAGTTGGTGCTTTAAAGAAGGTGGAGACTCTCGAACCGTGGCTTTTGTTGGCAAGGTTGAAAACCCATGGTCGGAAACAAAAACTAAACATGTACCAGAGCCCTTGGTTTTAAAAACAGAGGTAATAATTATTTTTTAGAATATGCATATTTCGTCAACGAATGCTAGCAGATAACTCAATTACTTCTTGAGCTGGACAAGTTTCGAGGAACGGCTCCCAAATGAGGACGATCACATCCTCTTAATCTCCTTTGTTTATCACTTCCAAAGTTTTCTGATTTCTCATGAACAAAGCGTGAAGGAGGGTTTGTTTGTTTGTATATTTTTTTAATGAGCCGGGCGCACTCTATGCCAGTTCCTTCTCGTATTATGGGTTTGCACATTAGACATGCAATCCCGGGGTGAAGCTTGTACAACTTAAAAAGATCATGAATTAACTACTACTTCCTCATGAGCTAAAACAGAGGCACAAAAGAGAAATGCTTTTTTTTGAATAATTTCAAGATGGTACATGAAAGTCTTCGTTAGGAATGGAAGGTAAATACCATGTATAGGAAGGTATGGTGGACTCATATGGCATAACTGGTTTAAAGGATTTTGGATGCACAAGCAGTCAGTCCGCTTAGTACAGGCGAAGGTTAGCAAAAGACTGGGAGCGACCAACTAAAAGAGCAATGACGGTCATAATCATGCAGAGCGACAAAGCAACATTGAATCGGGCATGGAATTTATATTGCTACTTAGAAATTAAAGATCATCAAGGCTTGATAGACTTTCTTTACAGTCTTAAATATGCGTGAGCATACGCCAAGTCAATCAAATAAATTCCTGGAGGAAGATACCACTAAACCATACCACATCATAGGCAAACAAATCATGTTGGTACTTCAATAACACATTAAGAACCCCCCAGCTATTTGAGACTAACCATAAGAAAACATGAACTACTAAGCACCATTATGCACATAGCATTTTTATCATAGACATATCAATCAGTGCAACAGAAGCCAACTCTCTTAACAAGATAAGCATGATAACTAAAGAGAGTTCCAGCAACCAACTAAATAAAAGCTCTTTAAAAAGTAAAGCATGAAAACTAAGAGCTAAACATGACAGTAGCTATTGAAAGACAAAGAACACACACAGCAAAGATAGACATGAAAATTCTATGTTGTGTTCCAGGTTGAAGTGGAGCGTGTTTCTCTCCCACACAAAGAAAGATGGGTTCCAACTCGTTATGACAGCAAGCAAAGCTAAAGAAAACTAAAAAGGAAACTAAAAGCAAGACGCTCCAAGCATAGCACATAACACATGAAGTGATAAAAATATAGTGGAACGAAAGACGAACTGATAATTGTTGATGTAGAAGGGGATGCACGGGGGCATCCCCAAGCTTAGACGCTTGAGTCTTCTTGAATATTTCTCGGGGGTGCACGGGGGCATCCCCAAGCTTGAGCGTTTGACACTCCTGAATCTTTTTATCATCTTCCCTCGCACACTTGAAAACTCCCTTCATACATAACTCGTCATAATCTGATTAGCGAGGTTAGTACCCATAATAAAATAATTGTTCCTTGCTGGAAATAAGGATATTCTTGAAGGTCTATGTCGGGGGAAACTGTCCGCCCATGAGCACCTATGGGACCGGAGCCCCTTCTACGTTGCGGTAAGGGAGCGGAGGGAGCACGGAGAGCAGATCGAGGGGCACACGCGGGCTGTTTTACCCAGGTTCGGGCCGCGCGGACGCGTAAAACCCTACTCCTGCTTAGGTTGTATTGAGTTCTTGGGCTCGGGAGCTTGAAGATCTACAGTACTAGCTACACCGAGCGAGAGAGTGAGCTAGCTATCGAACCTCCTCTATGTTGTGCATGGGCCTCCTTTTATAGCTCAAAGGGGTCACCGACAGGTGTCAACGTAGAGGAGGGTAAAAGTGTAATTTTGGTGGTAGTTGCAACAGTGCATGAACAGTATATGAACAGTGGTCTTCACCTAACTTTGACAGTGGGGGACAAGGGCATTAAATGCCCGTCGCCGTCGCCCCCAAAAGCGTCCGCCCATGCTTCTCCGTTCGCCACGGCGGTAGCCTCGTCACCGTGGTTTGCCACCGTGTGCCCCAGGCTGCACAGCCGTCTGCCACGTGCCCCTGGAAGGGCCCCAGGGCGACGCGTGGGCCGATGAGCTGGAGCGCGGGCACACAGCGTAGGTTTCCCCGGCAAGCACCTTGCCGGGGTCGTGATCTTGCCGGGCCCGGAAGCTTGTCGCTCTCCGGGTCCTGCCGGGGCGCATGATGCGTCGAGACATCTCTTGAGGTATGTGTTCCTTGGCCTTCCTGGCAAGCTCCTCTTGCCAGGGTCTTGTGCTAAAGCGATAACCTTGAGCCTGGTGTGGCCTTCCCGGCAAGCTCCTCTTGCCGGGGCCCTGATCTTCTGACTTGTATACTTTGTTCTTGAATGGCTTCATAGGGACCAGAACGGTTCTTGGCGAGCACGTGGTAAGCCCTGCCTCGGGAAGCTGCTACTGCCCGTGCACAAGTTGGGGTACTGAGGTACCCCTATCTTAGTACACCGACAGGAGCCCCCGGGCCTGGGCCACACACGGTGCCGAGCGCTGTTGGGCCAGGCCCAAGACAGTGCACGGGCACACGCGGCCCACGGCAAGCCGTATCCCCTTCCGTATCCGCCGCGTCCCTCCCTAACGGCACGCGTCGATTGCGGCGTCGTGGGAGAGATCGTGGCATGTTCTTTAATGGGAAATGTGGAACGTCCCCCACTTCCCCCTTAAAAGCAGAGGAAGCAGGGGCAGTTCCCTCCATCGTTTTCATTGCGCCTTGATTCTCCAGAAACCCCCGTCGCCCTCCGCCTCCCAAAGGTCGACAGAGAGCCAAGCCCCTCCCTTCCTCCGCCGTCTCCCGCATCCGCGGCACCGTCGACCTCCTCGCCTCTTTCCTCGCCGCCCCCGCCATGGCTCCGAAGAGCGACAAGGCGAAGAGTGACAAGGCCAAGAAGGAGAAGTCCGAGCAGGCGGCGAAGCTGGCAGCCCTGCGGAAGAAGTGTGTGGTCTTCGCGCCGAGGCTTGGCGCGAGGGAGCTGCGGGACAAATACTATTTGTTCTGGGCGAGGGAGACCAAAGCTCATCCCCGCACCAGAGTCCTCCCCGCCGTCGCCGTTGACATGTTCCCCGGCGGGTACTTTTTCTTTGCCGCATTCTTCCATTGTGGTCTGTGCCCTCCGTACTCGGAGTTCTTTTGTGATGTAATGAATACGTATGGCCTCGAGCTCCTAGATTGCACCCCCAACGCCATCCTTACGATGGCCGTTTTCGCACATCTGTGCGAAAACTATGTTGGGGTTCATCAAAATGTAGCTCTTTTCCGCCACTTCTTCATGCCTAGAGTAGAGTCCGGTGCTCCCCTCTCTGGCGGCATCTCCTGGATCTTTAGGCTAAACAAGAAGGACGCGTACTTGAAGGGAGAGCTCCGCGGCAAGTGGGAGGAGTGGAGAGCCGATTGGTGTTGGGTGCTGGAAGCTAATCCTGAGCCCTTTACCTCGCCGCGCAAGACTGCCATAGTGCGCGGCAGGGATTGGAGTGAATTGGCCCCGGAGGACAGCAAGCTTCAGATCGCCCTCATTAGGATCATTCGTCTCCGGGTCGCCAATCTGACTGTTGGAGAAGTTGGAGCAGATTTCCTCCGCCGCCGCATCGCCCCTTTACAAGAAAGGAAGAGGCCCGCCTGGGAATTCGGCAATGCGGCAGACATCATGAGGCTGCGCCCTGGATTGAACTACAACTTCACCGTCTTGGAGTTGAAGGGGATGGTTCGGGAGCTCTTCAAGCATGACCCCGCCCACCCGGAGTGGTTCAAACCTTCCCGGGGAGTGGTGCCGCTGTGCAACAGCACTGCCCGCGATTCCATACGCGCGATGATGCCCGAGTGCGACTCCCATGGCGTCGTCCCCACTTGGCTGGAGCCTCCACCGGAGACCGTGCTGACCTTCTTCGACAACTTGGTCGAGAAGCCCCGCAACGCCGAGGAGAAGAAGGGCCTCACCCGGGATACTACTGACCGGGATGTAGCTTACATTGCCTCCAGGATGGAGGAGGCCGCCGCAGCTGCGGCTGCGGGCGACTTTGGATACACTGTGGACGAGGCAGAGGCCGCGGACGCAGTGAGTCAAGCAGAGGAGGCGGAAATCCTCAAGCTACTGAAGATTGCGCCCGAGGAGTTTGCCGGGGAGCCTTCCGTGAAGCTTGCCGGGACGAGCGAGGTTGCCAGGGGGAGCGAGGCCGCCGGGCATGGCACTGAGTCCAGCGGGCCTGCCGAGGAGGAGGAAGACGTCGGGGCTGGAGATTCCGATGAAGACTCTGGTGGATCTCTGAATCTTGACGACAATGCCTCCTCATCCTCGGAGAACTCTCCGCCTCCGCCAAGCCCTCCGCAGCAACCGAAGAAGCGCCTCCGCAAGGGAACTGAGACGGCGAGGCCGCAGGCGCCTCGACAGCAGCCGGCGCGCCGTGCGACGCGCGCCACCAAGACGAGCGAAGTCGTCAAGGAGGCGCCCCGTGCTCGAGCGCCAAGCGGAGGGGGATCTTCCCGGAGCGGAACGGGTGCTCCTTCTGCCCCTCGGTCCTCGGCGACAATGGGGGCCGGGTCTTCACAGCCCACAGCCCCGGAGACCGCCAAGCGCCCGAGGGAGCCTTCTCCTCCTACTCCTCGCGTGGAAGCGCACCAGGCGGAGTTTGACTTCTCCGCCCTCAGCTCCGACGAAGAAGAAGGGGAGTAAGTAATTGCAATTCTTTTAGTTTCTTTGATTTTGTCTTGATTTTCCTTGCTTGGTTCTGATCTTGTTTTTGTTTTGCTTCGCAGGACCTTGACCCAGCGGATGGTGAAGAGGGCCAAGATCCCTGTGGTCAACATTGAGGACGACGAGCCCGTCGTGGCGACAAGCGACGCGCCGGCGACGAGCTTGCCGGATCAGCCTGCTGCTCCGAGGAGCAGCTCCCAGCGCAGCCCCCAGCGTAAGTCTGGTATTTATCTTTCTGCTTGATGGGTGCGCTTGAGGTTATCATCTTGGTTGATGTTTTGTTGTCTTGTGCAGAAGTGGAGCCGCAGCCGCAGGAGCGCCAGGAGGTCGCCCCCGACGAGCCACTTGCTCCACCCTCCCCGCCAAGGATGAACTCCCCGGCAAGGGAGAACGCTCCGCCAAGGACGGGCACTCCGCCAAGGGCGAGTACCCCGCCAAGGGTGAGCAGCCCGACAAGGGTGAGTACCCCGCCAAGGGAGGGCGCAGGCGGCCCTCCGTCAGCAGGGGCCACTACTCCGCCGCCAAGGGAGAATTCCCCGGCGAGGGACCCCGTCGTCGAAGAGATCCGCGAAGGTAAAGCTTGTAATTTCTTCTTCCCGGATTCGTCTTTTTTGGATATTTGCTTGATTCTTTCTTTTCTTCTTCTTCCACTAGATCCTCCTGCCCCAGAGCTGATGGAGACGGAGGCCACCGCTGAGGAGGAGGTGCACGGCGACGACGGCAACGCCACTGCCACCAAGGGAATGGCTGGAGCCGACGAGCCTGCCGCTGAAGAGACCGCCCCGACCGCAGACGCCGCGGCTGGGGAAGGGACCGGCGACCGCACTGCCGGCCCGGAGGCCGCAGGAGCGCCGGACGCTGCACCGACCGCCGACCCTTCCGCCTCCGCGGCTGAGCAGGGCATCTACCTGGAGGCCGCCAACGGGGTTTTCATACAAGTCCCGTGGGCGTCCTCGTCTCGAGCACCCGCGAAGGGAGAGACCTTCGACGGAGAGGTCCTCGCCTCCGCCGGGCTGAAGGTCGTGGATGCGCCCAGCAGCAGCGATGAGCCCGAAGAGGAGAGACTCCTTCGTCGGCTCCTGGCCTTGTATCGGGCCAGGCAAGCGAAGTTGGAGTCTCGGGAGGCTCTGGCTGCCAAGGCTGGAGCTGACTTGGAGAAGCGCGCCATGGAGCTCCGCGCCGCCAACCAGGCGGCCCTCCGCAACTTGGCGGAGGAGCGTGAAGAGCTTGCCGGGGCGCAGCAAGCATTTATCCTTGAGAAGGCTGAGGTAGAAGAGCAGCAGCGACTGGCCGCCGAGGAGCTGTCTCGGCGGGAGGGGGCGCTCAACCAGCGGAAGGTCGACCTCGACAGCCACGAGGACGACCTCACCGCCCGGGAGCAAGCCATCAGCGGGGCCCTGAAGGAGGCGAGGGACGCTGCCGCTGCCGCGGAGACTGCCAAGAAGGATCTGGAGGCCAGGGTGGCGCAGCTGGAGTTGTTCCTGAAGGCGAGCGAAGACAGGGTCACCGCGCTCAACGTGGAGCGGGAGAAGGATGCCCACACCAACTCGGAGTTGCAAATCCGCCTCTCCGATAAGGGTAAAGAGCTCACTGATGCCAAGGACTCCATTGCTGATCTAGAGCTGAAGGTCTCCACTCTTACTGATTCGCTCGACGCCGCCCGGGACCGCGAGACGAAGCTGAAGGACGAACTCCGCAAGGAAAGGGCCTTGGTGGAGAGCGCTGCCGTCTCGGCGAACAACTTCAACCGGGCAGTGGAGCAGTGGACTGATGAGCTGGTCACCTCCGCTGCCAATATTGACATGGAGATGATGGCGCTGAGGGCAGAGCATCTCGTGTACTCCCCGGACGAGAACCTCCCCCACAGCACCAAGTTGAGTCTGTTCTTCAGGGGAATTGCGCCGGCGCTCACGCGGCTGCGGGAGAAGATCCCCGTGCAGCTGGCCGACGAGGCGCGTCGGCTCTGCATGGGCACCATGGAGCGGGTCTTGTCGAAGATCGTCTACCGCAACCCCGGCATCAACCTCGTCAATGTCCTCCGCACCTTGCCGCCCGAAGCTGACCAGGAGGCGTTGAAGGCGCAGGTTGCCCACATCGTTGCCAAGGTGGGCAAGATCACGAGGCGTGAAGGCGACCGCATAGATTAGATTCCTTTCTTTCTGCTTCCTTTGCTGCCGCAAAGCATGTTATGGACAAGAATCTGTTAGTATTGCGGCAAGTTATCTTTGTAATATACAATCTTATTTCGAGCAACCAATGCAGTGTTATCTCCCTTGCTTTGGTCCCTTCACTTTGTATGCATCCCACCCTACGTTTTTAAGGAACTTGCCGGCAAAGGACCCTTGCCGCGAGCGCTGAGTGCTGGACACTTAGCAGCCTGCTGGCAATACCTTTGCCGGCAAGAAACCTTGCCGCAGCTAGACGAAGCACACTTAGGTTGCTGAGCGAACTCGAAAACGAAGTAAGGGCGCGACACTTGTCACAGCTCACTTAAGTCGTTGAGCGTGCTCGAAACAAAGTAAGGGTGCGGCTAGCCACGGGTAGGTTCCTCCGCGCACAGGTTTTCCATACAAAGTGTGGTTGTTCAAGGAAGACAACTAAAAAATTTGAAAAGTTTGAAATACTCAAACTAATACTCAAACTTGGGTAACTTAGCTTTCATGGGTTGCTTGCTCCCCGACAAGGCTTCTCTTCCTTGAACAGTACTTGGTTCATGCCTCCATCTCCTTCCCCCCCCCCGGCAAACTTGTGCGCAAGGAATATTCCTTCTGCTTAAGAGGGAAAGAAAAAGAGGAGGAAAAACAAGTATAGGGCCTCACGGCTTGCTAGTGCTTACCGGGGATGTGCCTTGCACAAGGTGCCAAACGATGCATGCAAATAACAAAGAAAAGCATGGAAATGACAAATAGTGCGAAGCACAAAAGCTTTACTGATGCACGGGATCTGCGCCCGGCTTTGTACAAAGGTTTACATGCAACAGCGGCAAGACTTGTACAAAAGGTGGTTGCCGGAGCGGATCACGGCAACCGCGCCTTATGGGTGAAACTTGCAAAGATGCTCTATGTTCCAGGAGTTGCTCACCGGTAAGCCTTCTTTGGTCTCAAGGCGGACAGCGCCGGGCCTTGTGACTTGTCTCACCCGATAAGGGCCTTCCCACCTCGGCGTCAACTTGTTGGAATTCTTGGCGGACTGAACACGCCGAAGAACAAGGTCGCCTTCCTCGAGACTCCTGGCCCTGACCTTGCGGCTATGATAGCGATGCAAGGCTTGCTGGTATCAAGCAGCTCGTACAGCAGCCTGGAGACGTTCCTCCTCAAGGAGCAATGCGTCATCTTGTCGCAGTTGCTCTTGCTCGAGCTCATCGTAAGCGAGCACTCGAGGAGATCCGTATACGAGTTCCGTGGGGAGAACTGCCTCTGCTCCATAGACAAGAGCAAAGGGTGTCTGTCCGGTGGCTCGATTTGGTGTCGTCCTGGTTGACCAAAGAGCCGTCGGCAACTCCTCTATCCAGTTTCTTCCGCACTTGTGCAGCCTGTCGAAGGTCCTTGTCTTGAGTCCGTGCAGCACTTCAGCATTGGCCCTCTCCGCTTGACCATTGCTCCTCGGGTGAGCAACAGAAGCGAAGCAGACCTTGGCGCCAAGGTCTTGGACGTACTGCATGAAGGTGCGACTTGTAAACTGTGTGCCGTTGCCGGTGATGATCCTGTTAGGGATTCCGAAACGGCAAACAATCGATCTGAAGAACCTGACTGCTGACAGTGCTATCACCTTTCTCAATGGTTCCACTTCTGGCCACTTTGTGAACTTGTCGATTGCTATGTACAAGTACTCAAAGCCCCCGTCTGCGCGGGGAAAGGGGCCGAGAATATCGAGCCCCCAGACCGAGAAGGGCCAGGACAAAGGGATCGTCTGGAGAGCTTGAGCTGGCTGGTGAATTTGCTTGGCATGGAACTGGCACGCTTCACACTTGGTTACTTGTGCAGTTGCATCTTGGAGGGCTTCTGGCCAGAAGAACCCTTGCCGGAACGCCTTCCCGGCAAGTGCCCTTGCGCCAATGTGGTGGCCACATATGCCTCCATGTATCTCGGCCAACAGCTTCTGTCCATCTTCCCTGGAAATGCACTTCAACCTGACACCATTGAGTCTTCTTCTGTACAGTTCATTACCAACGAACTGGTACATACTTGACTGCCTGGTTATTTTCTCTATCTCTTCTGGCTCGTCGGGAAGTTCTCCAGTTTGCAGAAAACGGACGATTTGTTGTGCCCATGCTGGAGCCTGAGGCTCAACAACAAGGACTAAAGGCATGAGGGCTGCTGCGGGAACCTCAGCTTCTACGGCAAGAACATGCGGCTCTGCCGGAGCTGATGGTCCCCCGGCAAGCCTGCCGGGGCAAGGCTTGTCGGGAACGCCTGCTTCAACTGTACAGGCCCTTGGATCTGTAGGAGCAAACTGTTCCTCAGCATATTGGCTGTTGATCTTGGGGACCTTGGCGGCGGCTTCGGGAAGATCCGCCGACAAGTAGTCGCCGGAGACCAACTTTCTCTTCTTGTTTTGCCCAACTGATGGTGTAACGGATGGCTGAGTTAACTTGAGCACGAAGGTCCCTGGTTCCACAGGTAACTTCATTGCAGCACACTTTGAGAGGCCATCTGCAATATCATTCTGAGCTCTTGGGACGTGCTCCATTTGCAGACCTTCAAAGTGTTCTTCAAGCTTCCTCACTTCATCAACATAAGCTTCCATCAAAGGGCTCTGGTAACTCTTATTCACTTGTCGGACCACTAACTGTGAATCTCCCCGCACAATCAACTTCTTGATCCCAAGCTCGGCCGCAATTCTGAGGCTGGCAAGCAAACCTTCATACTCTGTAGTATTGTTTGTCGCTTGCTCCTTGGGAAAGTGCATCTGGACAACATACTTGAGGTGCTCTCCGGTGGGCGTTATGAGTACCACGCCGGCACTGGCGCCTTGCAGCGAGAAAGCATCATCAAAGTACATTATCCATTCGCTGCTCGCTTCTTGGACGGGGACGCTTGTCTCTGGGACTTCTTCATCTGGCGTTGGGGTCCATTCCGCTATGAATTCTGCCAAAGCTCTGCTCTGTATGGTTGAAGTACTCTCAAACTTGAGTCCAAAGCTTGACAGCTCCAGTGCCCACTCGACGATCATGCCTGTTGCTTCGGGATTCTGCAATATCCTCTTCAACGGAAAGCGAGTGACCATCGTTATCTCGTGTGCTTGGAAGTAATGCCGCAGCTTCCTTGAGGCCATGAGAAGGCCGAAAAGCAACTTCTACACCCCAGAGTATCTTGATCTAGACCCCTGCAAGAGGGAACTTACGAAATACACTGGGCGCTGCACCATCTTCTTTCGCACTTCACCTTGTTCCTGCGCAGACTTGTCCTTGTCGGGGCCAGAGCTTGTCGGGGAAGCCCCCTGCTTGTCGCTGGATTGGCTTACCGGGGATGTGGGTTCCTCATCTGCCTCCCTCTCCGCTACTAACGCAGCACTAACCACTTGATTGGTTGCCGCTAGGTACAGCAGCAACTTCTCTTGTGGCCTAGGTGCAACAAGTATCGGAGTGGAGGACAGGTATCCTTTCAAGTCTTGCAGCGCTGCCTCCGCTTCCGGAGTCCATTTCATAGGGCCTGCCTTTTTCAAAATTTTGAAGAAAGGCAGGGCGCGTTCTGCAGACTTTGAAATGAACCTGCTGAGGGCAGCCACACAACCAGCAAGTCTTCTTACGTCCTTGACGCGCTTCGGGGCTTCAATCTGCTCGATGGCTTTTATCTTGTCGGGATTGGCTTCAATCCCCCTCTGGGACACAAAGAACCCGAGAAGCTTGCCGGAGGGAACTCCGAAGACGCACTTCTCAGGGTTCAGCTTGAGTTGGATCTTGCGCAGATTCTCAAAGGTTTCCTCTAAGTCCTGTATCAGGGTATCTTTGCTCTTGCTCTTGACCACTATATCATCCATGTAGGCTTCTATATTCCTGTGGATCTGTGGCTCAAAAGCAGTGTGCACCACCCTTGCAAATGTTGAGCCTGCATTCTTCAATCCAAAGGGCATGCGTATGAAGCAATATGTGCCGCATGGAGTAATGAATGCAGTCTTCTCTTCATCTTCCTTGGCCATGATTATCTGGTGGTAACCTGAGTATGCATCAAGGAATGAGAGCAACTCACATCCAGCTGTGGAGTCAACAATTTGGTCGATGCGCGGCAAGGGAAAGGGATCCTTGGGACAAGCTTTGTTCACGTCCGTGAAGTCTATACAAAGTCTCCACTTTCCATTAGCCTTTCGCACGACAACTGGATTGGCCAACCACGTGGGATGTATTACGCCTCTAACCAGGCCTGCTGCTTCTAACTTCTTTATCTCTTCAGCTATGAACTCTTGGCGCTCCACGGCTTGCTTTCTGACCTTCTGCTTGACGGGCCGCGCGTGAGGACAAACAGCAAGCTTGTGCTCCATTACCTTCCTGGGAACGCCGGGGATGTCATACGGTTGCCATGCAAACACATCGACATTCGCCCGCAGGAAGGCAACGAGCGCACTTTCCTATTTGTGGTCGAGTGTAGCACTGATGGTGAAGGTACCACCAGTGTCGTCCTCCTTGGCGGACACCTTCTTGGTTGCCGGTGGAGCTGCCATTCCCTTCTTGCACTTGCCGGTGGAGCTCGATGGCGCGTCCTCGACGGCAGCGCAGCACTCTGAGGAGGTGCGTTTGCCGGAGTGGGCTCCAGAGCTCTTGCCGGACTTGGTCTTGTTCTTCCCCCCGGGAGCTTCAGCGACAAGTGTGTTGCTTTCTGCTGCGGCTGCTGCATCCCGGTAGATCTTGTCGGCGCAGATAAGCGCGTCCTTCTTGTCGCCAGGGACAGAGATGACGCTTATCGGCCCCGGCATCTTGAGCATGTTGTATGCATAGTGGGAAGCTGCCATGAACTTGGCGAGGGCAGGACGGCCAAGTATCCCATTGTATGGTAATGGGATATCGGCAACATCAAACGTGATCCTCTCTGTCCTGAAGTTGAGCTCCCCGCCAAAGGTCACTGGCAGCGTAATCTTCCCATTCGGCTTTCTCCTTCCCGGGTTGATCCCTTGGAACGACCCGGTTTCCTCGAGCTCGCTGTCTGGGATCTGTAGCTTTTTTATCACAGCTGAGGAGATCAAATTCAGGCCGGCCCCGCCGTCAACCAACATCTTGGTGACCTTGAGGTTGCGGATAGTTGGTGAGACCAACATCGGCAAGCACCCGACCGCAGTTGTGCGGTCAGGGTGGTCCTCAAGGTCAAAGATGATGGGCGTGCCGGACCACTTCAGCAGCCTGCGTGACTCGACGGGCGGCTCAGCTGCATTCACTTCTCGCACCCACTGCTTGACCTGGCGGTGGGAAGTGTGCAGAGAGGCACCTCCGTCGACACACAGAACCTCTATGGCCTTCTGGAACTCCTGCTCGCTGTTGTATCCTTCTTCCATGTCATCATCGTCGTCTTCATCCTCATCCTTGTCGCGGCCCCAGGGAGGTCTATCACCTTGCCGCTGCTTGGCCTTGCCGCGGCGTCCTCCCCGGCCATTGAACGGCCGCTTCTTGCTGGGCTCTCCTCCGCCTCCTTGGGCCTTCTCCTTGTCACGTCGCTCGTATTCAGCCTTCTGCTGCTCTACGAGGTACTCCACTCTTTTGCAGTTCTGGAGATCGTGGCCCTTGGTGCGGTGGATCTTGCAGTACTGCTTGTCGGAGCCGTCCTGCTTGTCGGCTGCCGCTACAGGGGCGGGCTCCTTGCCGGAACCGCCAGCCTGTGCCTTCTTGGCGGGAGCCTCCTTGCCGGACTGCTCGACAACCAGCACCTCCTTGCTCTTCTTCTTTATGTTATTCCGCCGCCGGTTTTTCCTCGCCGGGGCGGCATCCTCGCTGTCGCTTCCTCCTGCGCCAGTATCCTCTCCGGGGAGTCTCCTCCCCTCTTCGGCGCGCGCACAGTTGTCAGCCAGAGCGTAGAGCTCGCTGACATCCCGGATCTTGGTCATGGCCATCTCCTCCCTCATCCGGCGGTTACGCACGTTCTGGTGAAACGCGCTGATAACCGCGGCAGGGTGGACGTCGGGAATGTTGTGCTGGACGCGGCTGAATCGTTGGATGTATTTGCGCAGGGACTCTCCCTCCTTCTGGGCGAGGATGTGGAGATCGCTCTCCTGGCCGTGGGGTTTGTGGCCGCCCGTGAAGGCGCCAACAAACTGGTGGCACAGATCCGCCCACGAAGAAATGGAGTTATCCGGCAAGTGCATAAGCCAAGACCGGACGTTTGGCTTAAGCACGAGCGGGAAGTAGTTGGCTAGGATCTTCTCGTCGCGTCCCCCGGCAGCCTGCACCGCAATGGTGTAGATGCTGAGGAACTCTGAGGGGTGCGTCTTGCCGTCGTACTTCTCGGGTACATCGGGCTTGAAATTCTTCATGCTGGGCCACTGGACTTGCTACAGCTCTCGGGTGAACGCAGGACAGCCTGCCGCGTACGGCAAGTCGCCTGGTTCACCGGGTGCGTGCACGTCAACAGCGGTCCCAACACGCTGATCGGATTGTCTTCTGGCTTCTCGTCGACGCTCGATGCGAGTCCGAGCGTCCTCTTGCCGCCTGTCGTCTAGGACTTGGCGCTGATCGCGGCGAGCCCGCGGATCCGACGACGCCGTAGAGTCGTCGTCGACGGATCATCCGGCAGGGTGGCGATTTCTGCTTCCGTGGCGGGGAGTGCACGGTAGTTGCACCCCCGGCGGTCTTGTTGCCATCGGCCTTCGCTTGGTCGACTTGCCGCGGCCGTGAAGTTGCCGGCTGCTGCGGCGCGTCGTTGTTGGCGAAGGCGATGAGGCTCTGGATCGTCGCCCTCCAGTCTTCGGCCTTGTCCGCCGCTGGAGGGAAGTCGAGGAGCAGCTAAGCCCTGGCCAGGGCTTCTGCTGGAGAGGAGGGAAACGGTGGCGAACGGTGCGAGGAACGGGACACGCTCGGACTTCTAACCGTGTTAGAAGGAGCATGTTCCCGTCCCGGCGACCGCGCTTTGCTCGTGCCGGGGCGTTGGCCTTGAGCATCCCGCGATCCTCCGGCTTGGCCACGCCCCAGCAAGCGTATGGTACCTCCAGTACCACGCCGCTGCGGGTCTTGCACCCCCTGGGAGGGACGTGGGGCGTGTACTGACACCGAGGCTTTGGAATTCGCCCGGTCGTCCGTCTTGTCCTTGGACTTGGTGGCGCCGTGAGTCTCCTCACCGGCGGTCACCCTTCCGCTGGCGTCTACCCCACCAACCGTTGGCTCCGGTGGTGGTGGGATCGACGCGGACGGGCCTCCAACCTCTGAAACCTTCTTCTTCGGAGGCATGTTGATGTAGCTGATGAAGTTGGAGAGGTTGATGAAGAATGCGCCCGCGTGAGCGCCGGATCAGGTTCGCACAACCTCGACGCCCCCCTACCTGGCGCGCCAAAGATGTCGGGGGAAACTGTCTGCCCACGAGCACCTATGGGACCGGAGCCCCTTCTACGTTGCGGTAAGGGAGCGGAGGGAGCACGGAGAGCAGATCGAGGGGCACACGCGGGCAGTTTTACCCAGGTTCGGGCCGCGCGGACGCGTAAAACCCTACTCCTGCTTAGGTTGTATTGAGTTCTTGGGCTCAGGAGCTTGAAGATCTACAGTACTAGCTACACCGAGCGAGAGAGTGAGCTAGCTATCGAACCTCCTCTACGTTGTGCATGGGCCTCCTTTTATAGCTCAAAGGGGGCACCGACAGGTGTCAACGTAGAGGAGGGTAAAAGTGTAATTTTGGTGGTAGTTGCAACAGTGCATGAACAGTATATGAACAGTGGTCTTCACCTAACTTTGACAGTGGGGGACAAGGGCATTAAATGCCCGTCGTCGTCGCCCCCAAAAGCGTCCGCCCATGCTTCTCCGTTCGCCACGGCGGTAGCCTCGTCACCGTGGTTTGCCACCGTGTGCCCCAGGCTGCACAGCCGTCTGCCACGTGCCCCTGGAAGGGCCCCAGGGCGATGCGTGGGCCGATGAGCTGGAGCGCGGGCACACAGCGTAGGTTTCCCCGGCAAGCACCTTGCCGGGGTCGTGATCTTGCCGGGACCGGAAGCTTGTCGCTCTCCGGGTCCTGCCGGGGAGCATGATGCGCCGAGACATCTCTTGAGGTATGTGTTCCTTGGCCTTTCTGGCAAGCTCCTCTTGCCAGGGTCTTGTGCTAAAGCGATAACCTTGAGCCTGGTGTGGCCTTCCCGGCAAGCTCCTCTTGCCGGGGCCCTGATCTTCTGACTTGTATACTTTGTTCTTGAATGGCTTCATAGGGACCAGAACGGTTCTTGGCGAGCACGTGGTAAGCCCTGCCTCGGGAAGCTGCTACTGCCCGTGCACAAGTTCGGGTACTGAGGTACCCCTATCTTAGTACACCGACAGTCTACTATTTCTCAAGATTGCCAAAAGTTTTTTTCAAAGAAAAAGCAAGCTCAAGGTTTGCAAAACGAAGAAAAGGCAAAACAGGACAGAATCTGTGAAAAACAGACCAACAGATAGTAAATAATTTTATCGGGGCACTTCTGCAACTCAAATCAAAAAACTCAGAACAGACGCCCGAAAGTCAATTGTATAGAACACGCTGTCGAAAAAATTCAGACCAAAAAGATGATCTGGTGATTTTATACGAATTTTTCTGTCCAAGGACAGAATCTGTTTCCTAGACAGCACGTCACAACTCTTGAACTTTCTTGCAATCGGAGGCTAAACTTGGCACAAAGCTGAAAAATAAAGATACAATGATGTTGCTACAGTAGTAACAAAAATCAAGACCACTAAAAACTGAAAGAACAAACTGAAAGCAAAGATAACAAGGGTTGTCTCCCTAGAGCTCTTTCTTTATAGCCATAAAGATAGGCTTAAGACTTTAATGATGCTCTCGTAGGAATAAGAGTTGAAGAATAAAAGAGAGCATCAAGAAGCAAATACCAAACACATTTAAGCCTAACATGCTTCCTATGCATAGGAATATTGCAATAGAATAATTCATTGAAGCACAAAGCAATAAGCATAGGAAGACAAAACAAGTGCAGCTTCAAAACCTTCAACATAAAGAGAGGGAACTTAATATTATTGAAATATCTATAAGCATATGTTCCCTTCTCATAATAATTTTCAGTGGGATCACGAATAAACTCAACAATATAAGCATCACATAAAGCATTGTTACCATGATCCATGCAAAAAGGTACTCTTACTCTCCACATAAGCATCTTTGGGGAGCCCATGGTTAGGACTTTTTAGCATTAACGTTTTCAGTCTCCCCCAAGCTTGAGCAATGTTTTCTCCGTCACGAGACCTGAAGTTATAGATATAGTTCCTGTCTCGATGAATTTCATGAAGAGGATAAAACTTAGTATAAAAAAGAGACATAAGCTCTTGCCAATCAAGCAAGTGTGGGTTATCGAGAAGCTTATACCAATCTGAAGCTTTATCTATAAGTGATACGGCGAACAATTTCCTCATGACAAACTCCCTTGATACACCTGCAAGCTTAAATAATGAACATAATTGTGACAGATATAGCAAGTGTTCACCGGGATGTCTGTCTCCTGTATAACGATTAGCCAAAATATAATCGATAATACCAGCCGGTATTTTATAGGGCACAATTTCAGTAGGAGGAGGAGCAACCACCACAGGTGTGGGGCGTCTTCCCACAAGCAACGAACTAAGAATGCGGTTTTCCATAAACATAACTAGTGAAATACAAACAAGAAACAAAAAGATTTAATTGCAAGATCTAAAGATATACCTTCAAGCACTCACTTCCCCGGCAACGGCGCCAGAAATAGCTTGATGTCTACACACGCTTCTACTCTTGTAGACTATGTTGGGCCTCCAAGCGCAGAGGTTTGTAGGACAGCAACAATTTCCCTCAAGTGGATGACCTAAGGTTTATCGAACTCAGGGAAGTAGAGGTTGAAGATGGTCTCTCTCAAGCAACCCTGCAACTAAGATACAAGAAGTCTCTTGTGTCCCCAACACACCTAATACACTTGTTAGATGTATAGGTGCACTAGTTCGGCGAAGAGATGTTAAATGGCAAGTGATATGGATGGCAAAACAAAGTAATATAAATCTGTAATAAAAAGTGCAGCAAACAAACAAGTGGTAAACGTGAGCACAAATGGTATTGTAATGGTGGAAACAAGGCCTAGGGATCATACTTTCACTAGAGGCAACTCCCAACAACATTAACATAATCGAATCACATGATATTTCCCATAAAACATGCAATGGAGACGCACCCGAAGGTCATTCCTCCGTGGTCAAGAGAGGACGAGAATTATGTAGGGCTACAAAAGCACACCTCAAAGTTCGTAGTTCTCAATCTAAGGATTTCCCAATGTCACCGCGGCCATCCAAAGAGAGTCCCACAATCACCACAACATATCTAAAGGATAGTCAAAGACAAGCACCAAGAGACTCTCAATCTTCAATCAACACACAAGAGAGGAAATCACTCATGAAAATATTTTTCTAATCCATGTCCAATAGACCGCTGTCACCTTGGTCTCGGGGATTATACTAGATAAAGACAAGTGAGTACATCAATCCAATACATAGAGGAAGGGGAAATATCATGGGATCACCCTAGATTAACATAGCCTATGATCACAACGAAGATCACATCATGGGAGAGAGATAACCACATAGCTACACGTACGGGCCCTCGGCCCCAGAGAAGACTACTCACGCATGGACATGATGAGGAGGAGGTTGATGATGGTGTTGATGGAGAGGTGCAGCCCCGCGAGGAGGAGATGGCCGGCGGCAGCCACGGAGGCGGCGGCGGCGGCCCTTGGGGGCGCGGCGGCGGCCCTAGGGGGCAACGGCTCCTTGGCCCCCTTCTTCCTTGTGGATGGTGCTGCAATGGTGCTGGTCCTCCCCTCCAAGACGGCGCCTCGGGAGGAGGAAAATTCGTGGCCCTTGGTGACCTAGGTTTCCTCTCTTTATATAGACTCTTGGATTCCCGTCATCAGATTTTGGGCCTCAGTAAAACGGGCTTTACTCGGCCGTCCGGACTCCGATTTGGACGAATTTTATATCCAGAAGCATCGCCTCGAAATTCCCCACAACTTTCGCAACTATACTTTTTACGTTTGACATCGTCTTCGGGCCGGAACGTGACCATCTTTAAAAAACGTTCTCAGACAGATTTCAGCAAAGTCAGAGTCCTACTCCAATATGACTCCTTTTGCGCTTTTGTCAATTTCCAAGTAATTCCTACACAATAAAGTGTAAAACAAGAACATTGTGCACTTTTGCAACCATTAGTAGGTTAGTCCAAATATGATCAAAAGTGTATGGAAGTGCATAAATATCATAGCAATATCACACAAAAAAGGCATGGAGCAAGCAGAAATTATAGATACGTTTTGGACGTATCACTCCCCTTGTGTCGAATCAACAAATTTGGGTTTAATACTTTACCCTCGAAAATAGTTCCGATCCCCTACACTTGTGGGTTATCAAGGGCGCGCCCCCTATCTCGTGGACAACTCGGAGACCCCCTGATGTGAGACCTACGCCAAAAATTCCTATAAATAAAGAAACCCCCGAAAAGAAACCTAGATCGGGAGTTCAGCCGCCACAAGCCTCTGTAGCCACCAAAAACCAATCGGGACCCTGTTCGGGTACCCTACCGGAGGGGGGAATCCATCACCGGTGGCCATCTTCATCATCCCGGCGCTCTCCATGACGAGAAGGGAGTAGTTCACCCTCGAGGCTGAGGGTATGTACCAGTAGCTATGTGTTTGATCTCTCTCTTGTGGTCTTGATATGGCACGATCTTGATGTATCGCGAGCTTTGCTACTATAGTTGGATCTTATGATATTTCTCCCCTCTACCTTCTTGTAATGGATTGAGTTTTCCCTTTGAAGTTATCTTATCCGATTGAGTCTTTAAGGATTTGAGAACACTTGATGTATGTCTTGCGTGGGATACTCGTGGTGACAATGGGGTATTCTATTGATTCACTTGATGTATGTTTTGGTGATCAACTTGCGGGCTCCGTGACCTTGGCAATCTATGCATAGGAGTTGGCACACGTTTTCGTCTTGACCCTTCGATAGAAACTTTGGGGAACTCTTTGAAGTTCTTTGTGTTGGTTGAATAGATGAATCTGAGATTGTGTGATGCATATCGTATAATCATGCCCACGGATACTTGAGGTGACAATGGAGTATCTAGGTGACATTAGGGTTTTGGTTGATGTGTGTCTTAAGGTGTTATTCTAGTACGAACTCTAGGATAGATCAGATGGAAAGAATAGCTTCATGTTATTTTACTGTGGACTCTTGAATAGATCGATCAGAAAGAATAACTGTGAGGTGGTTCAGTACCCTACAATAATCTCTTTGTTTGTTCTTCGCTATTAGTGACTTTGGAATGACTCTTTGTTGCATGTTGAGGGATAGTTATATGATCCAGTTATGTTATTATTGTTGAGAGAACTTACACTAGTGAAAGTATGAACCCTAGGCCTTGTCTAGAAGCATTGCAATACCGTTTTCGCTCACTTTTATCATTAGTTACCTTGCTGTTTTTATATTTTTATATTACAAAAACCTATATCTACCATCCATATTGCACTTGTATCACCATCTCTTCGCCGAACTAGTGCACCTATACAATTTACCATTGTATTGGGTGTGTTGGGGACACAAGAGACTCTTTGTTATTTGGTTGCAGGGTTGCTTGAGAGAGACCATCTTCATCCTACGCCTCCCATGGATTGATAAACCTTAGGTCATCCACTTGAGGGAAATTTGCAACTGTCCTACAAACCTCTGCACTTGGAGGCCCAACAACGTCTACAAGAAGAAGATTGCATAGTAGTGATACGTCTCCAACGTATCTACAATTTTTGATTGTTCCATCCTATTATTTATGAAGTCTTGGATGTTTAATGCGCTTTATCATTCACTTTTATATCATTTTTGGGACTAACCTACTAACCCAAAGGCCCAATCCAGAGTGTTGTTTTTTGCCAGTTTCAGGGTTTTGCAGAAAAAGAATATCAAACGGAGTCCAAACGGAATGAAACCTTCGCAAGAGATATTTTTGGAGAAAATCACGCACGCAGAGCTTGAGAACCACGTCAGGGGATCAAGAGGTGGCCCACGTGGGTGGGGGTGCGCCCCCCTTCCCAGGGCGCGCCCCCTGCCTCGTGGCCCCCTCGAGCGTCCCCCGGTGCCCTCCTTCTTCCTATATAAGTCTACATATCCCAAAACCTCCATGAACAGAGAGAAAACCCTAATTCCACCGCCGTACCTTTTGTTCCCGTGAAGATCCCATCTTGGAGCCTGTTCCAGAGCTCCACCGGAGGGGGATCCATTACGGAGTTCTTCATCATCATCAACATCGCCCTCACCATGAGTTGTGAGTAGTTTACCACAGACCTTCGGGTCCATAGCTAGTATCTAGATGGCTTCTTCTCTCTCTCTCTCTGGATCTCAATACAAAGTTCTCCTCGGTCTTCGAGGAGATCTATTCTATGTAATATCTTTTTGCGGTGTGTTTGTCGAGATCCGATGAATTGTGAGTTTATGATCAAGGTTATCTATGAAAGATATTTGGTTATTCTCTGAACTTTTTATGTGTGCTCATAATATCCTTGCAAGTATCTTTGAATTCTTGGTTTGGTTTGGCCTACTAGATCTATAGTTCTTGCAATGGGAGAAGTGCTTGGCTTTGGGTTCAATCTTGCGGTGTCCTTTCCCAGTGACAGTAGGGGCAGCAAGGCATGTATTGTATTGTTGCCATCGAGGATAAAAAGATGGGGTTTATATCATATTGCTTGAGTTTATCCCTCTACATCATGTCATCTTGCTTAAGGCGTTACTCTGTTCTTATGAACTCAATACACTAGATGCATGCTGGATAGCGGTCGATGTGTGGACTAATAGTAGTAGATGCAGGCAGGAGTCGGACTACTTGTCTCGGACGTGATGCCTATATACAATGATCATGTCAAGATAGTCTCATAATTATTCGCTTTTCTATCAATTGCTCGATAGTAATTTGTTTACCCGCCGTAGAATATCGCTATCATGAGAGAAGCCACTAGAGAAAAGTATGGCCCCCGGGTCTATTCTCAGCATATCAATCTACATCTACTTTACTTTTATCGCTTTTATTTGCTGTTCTTATAAACCAAAAATACCAAAAATATAAACTATCATCTCTATCAGATCTCACTTTCGTAAGTGACCGTAAAGGGATTGACAACCCCTTATCGCGTTGGCTGCGAAGTTCTTATTTGTTTCTGCAGGTGCGAGGGACTCGTGCGTGGTCTCGTACTGGATTGATACCTTGGTTCTCAAAAACTGAGGGAAATACTTACGCTACTGTGATGCATCTCCCTTTCCTCTTCGAGGGAATACAACGCAAGCTCGAGAAGTAGCAAGAAGAATTTCTGGCGCCGTTGCCGGGGAGGCTTACGCAAAAATAATATACCAAGTACCTATCACAAACCCTTATCCTTCGCATTACATTTATTTGCCTCTTGTTTTCCTCTCCCCCACTTCACCCTTGCCGTTTTATTTGCCCTTCTTCCGCCGTGTATTTATGGTTCGCTTGCCTCTTGTTTGCTCGTGTGTTTCTCGCTTGCTTGTCGCTATGGCTCTCCCTGTTAGTGTTGACCCTTACCTCAAGAGGCTGGAGGAAATTGAAAACAATGTTAGACATTTATGACTATATAATTTGAGCATAATGACTTTTTCAGAAGTGAGCTTAAAGAACAGAAAAAGTTTATGGAGTATATGAATAAAGACCTTGATGATATGTCTAATGAATTTTATGGCTTGAAATCTCTGTTTGCTCATCTTGAGAACTTAATTGCCCAAATTTCGGATAAACAGTCCACCTTGATTAATAAGATGGCTGCTAAACCGGAAGAGCATGAAAATAAAGATGAAGATCTGAAAGTTATTGATTTGTCTCCTATTAGATCCTTGTTTTCTAGTATAAATCTTGATGAAGATAGGATTGGAGATGATTCTGATTTAAGGTGTCCCAATGATTCGGAGTTTTTTGATCTTGATGCTAAAATTGCTAAAAGTTGGAGTGAAGAGATTAAAACTTTTCATAGTGATGAACCCACTACTTTGGATTTCAGGGATTCAATTATGACAATTGCTCTTTGATTGATTGTATTTCCTTGTTGCAATCTGTGCTATATTCTTCGCATGCTTATAGTCAAAATAAAGCTTTCACCAAACACATAGTTGATGCGTTGATGCAATCTTATGAAGAAAAACTTGAGTTAGAAGTTTCTATCCCTAGAAAGCTTTATGATGAATGGGAACCTACTGTCAAGATAAAAATAAAAGATCATGAATGCTATGCTTTGTGTGATTTGGGTGCTAGTGTCTCCACTATCCCAAAAACTTTGTGTGATTTGCTAGGGTTCCATGAGCTTGATGATTGTTCTTTAAATTTGCATCTTGCGGATTCCACTATTAAGAAATCTATGGGAAGAATTAATGATGTTCTTATTATTGCCAATAGGAATTATGTGCCTGTAGATTTCATTGTTCTTGGTATAGATTCCAATCCTTCATGTCCTGTTATTCTTGGTAGACCTTTCCTTAGAAAGATTGGTGCAATTATTGATATGAAGAAAGGAAATATTAGATTCCAATTTCCGTTAAGGAAAGGCATGTAAAACTTTCCTAGAAATAAAATCAAATTACCATATGAATCTATCATGAGAGCCACTTATGGATTGCCTTCCAAAGATGGCAATACCTAGTTTTATCTTGTATCGTGCCTAGATAGGGGCGTAAAACGATAGAGCTTGTTGGGAGGCAACCCAATTTTATGTTTTTTGTTTTTGCTGTTGCTAGGGAATAATTTTTTCATCTAGCCTCTAATTAGATGTGGTTTCATGTTTTTTTTAGTGTTTGTGCCAAGTAGAACCTTTGGGAAGACTTGTGTGAAGTTTATGTGATCATGCTGTGATAAACAGAATCGTTAGCGCTCGCTAAAGTGGTCTTCAGATTTTTACTGGAGCGTGCTTTTTAGTTGATTCTTTTTCCAGATAATTGGCAGACAAATTCCGCAAATTTACCAATTTAGTTTGAATTTTTTGGAGTTCCAGAAGTAGGCGAAACCTGCAGATTACTACAGATTGTTCTATTTTTGACAGATTCTGTTTTTCGTGTGTTGTTTGCTTATTCCGATGTATCTATGAGTGGTATTGGAGGATATGAACCATAGAGAAGTTGGAATACAGTAGGTTTAACACCAATATAAACAAAGAATGAATTCATTGCTACACTTTTGAGTAGTGGTTTGCTTTCTTATACTTACGGAGCTCGCGAGATTTTTTTCTAAGTTTTGTGTTGTGAAGTTTTCAAGTTTTGAGTATTGCTTTGATGGACTATGAAACAAGGAGTAGCAAAGGCCTAAGCTTGGGGGTGTCCATGGCACCCCAAGTAAATTCAAGTTAATCAAAATCCTAAGCTTGGGGATGCCCCGGGAAGGTATCCCCTCTTTCGTCTTCATCCATCGGTAACTATACTTGGAGCTATATTTTTATTCGCAACATGATATGTGTTTTGCTTGGAGCGTCTTGTATAATTTGAGTCTTTGCTTGTTAGTTTGCCACAATCATCCTTTCTGGACACACCTATTTGAGAGAGTTAAATATGGCCTAGAAATTATCAGAACACTCTATGTGCTTCACTTATATCTTTTGAGTTGAATAGTTTTTGTCCTAGTGCTTCACTTATATCTTTTAGAGCACGGCGGTGGTAATATTTTGTAGAAATTGTTGAACTCTCATGCTTCACTTATATCCTTTTTAGAGTCTATTAAAACAGCATGGTAATGTGTTTAGGCTAAATAAACTAGTCTTCACATGATAAACATCCAATGTCAATGTAGTAAAAAAATTCACACTAAGTGCATTGAATAGAATGAGATGTTGGATGCTTGATAATTGTTTTGAGACATGAGGATAGTGATATTAGAGTCATGCTAGTGGTGTTATTATGAAATTAAGAAATACTTGTGTTAAGGTTAGTGATTCCCGTATCATGCACGTATGGTGAACCGCTATGTGACGAAGTTAGAGCATGAGGTATTTGTAGAGTGCCAACCTTTGTGTGGAGGTCGGGGGCGCGCGATGGTTAACTCCTACCAACCTGCCCCCTAGGAGCATGCGTTGATTGCTTTGTTTTGATGACTCGTAGATTTTTGCAATAAGTATATGAGTTCTTATGACTAATGTTGAGTCGATGGATTATACGCACTCTTACCCTTCCACCATTGCTAGCCTCTCTTGTACCACGCAACTTTCACCGGTGCCATAAACCCACTATATATCCTTCCTCAAAACAGCCACCATATTGTTCCTCAAAACAGCCACCATACCTACCTATCATGGCATTTCCATAGCCATTCCGACATATATTGCCATGCAACTTTCCACCATTCCGTTCATATGACACGCATCATATTGTCGTATTGCCAAGCATGATCATGTAGTTGACATCGTAGTTGTGGCAAAGCCACCATGCATAATTTTTCATATATGTCACTCTTGATTCATTGCATATCCCGGTACACCGCCGGAGGCATTCATGTAGAGTCATACTTGTTGTAGTATCGAGTTGTAATTTTGAGTTGTAATAAAAAATGTGATGATCATCATTATTAGAGCATTGTCCCATGTGAGGAAAGGCTAATAAAAAAAGGGAGATGGCCCAAAAAATAGAGAGGGGCTAATAAAAAAAGAGAAAGCCCCTCCAAAAAAATGAGAGAAAAGAGAGAAGGGACAATTGCTACTATCTTTTTTTCCACACTTGTGCTTCAAAGTAGCACCATGTTCTTCATTGTAGAGAGTCTCATGCTTAGTCACTTTCATATACTAGTGGGAATTTTCATTATAGAACTTGGCTTGTATATTCCAATGATGGGCTTCCTCAAATACCCTAGGTCTTCGTGAGCAAGCAAGTTGGATGCACACCCACTAGTTTATTTTGTTGAGCTTTCATTCATATTTAGCTCTCGTGCATCCGTTGCATGGCAATCCCTACTCACTCACATTGATATCTATTGATGGGCATCTCCATAGCCCGTTGATACGCCTAGTCGATGTGAGACTATCTCCCTCCATTTTGTCTTCTCCACAACCACCTCTATTCCACCCATAGTGCTATATCCATGGCTCACGCTCATGTATTGCGTGAAAATTGAAAGGTTTGAAAAGATAGAGTATGAAAACAAGTGCTTGGCTGAAATCGGGGTTGTGCATGATATGAATATTTTGTGTGATGAAGAGGGAGCATAGCCAGACTATATGATTTTGTAGGGATAACTTTCTTTAGCCATAGTATTTTGAGAAGACATGATTGCATTGTTAGTATGCTTGAAGTATTGTTATTTCTTATGTCAATATAGACTTTTATCTTGAATCTTTCAGATTTGAAGATTCATGCCACAATTAAGAGAATTACATTGAAAAACTATATTGGTTAGCATTCCACATCAAAAATTCTTTCTTTATCATTTACCTACTCGAGGACGAGCAGGAATTAAGCTTGGGGATGCTTGATACGTCTCCAATGTATCTATAATTTTTTATTGTTCCATGCTATTATTTATGAAGTCTTGGATGTTTAATGGGCTTTATCATTCACTTTTATATCATTTTTGGGACTAACCTACTAACCCAAAGGCCCAGTCCAGATTGCTGTTTTTTGCCTGTTTCAGGGTTTTGCAGAAAAAGAATATCAAACGGAGTCCAAACGGAATGAAACCTTCGCAAGAGATATTTTTGGAGAAAATCACGCACACGGAGCTTGAGAACCATGTCAGGGGATCAAGAGGTGTCCCACGAGGGTGGGGCGCGCCCCCCTTCCCAGGGCGCGCCCCCTGCCTCGTGGCCCCCTCGAGCGTCCCCCGGTGCCCTCCTTCTTCCTATATAAGTCTACGTATCCCAAAACCTCCGTGAACAGAGAGAAAACCCTAATTCCACCGCCGTACCTTCTGTTCCCGTGAAGATCCCATCTTGGAGCCTGTTCCAGAGATCCACCGGAGGGGGATCCATCACGGAGTTCTTCATCATCATCAACATCGCCCTCACCATGAGTTGTGAGTAGTTTACCACAGACCTTCGGGTCCATAGCTAGTATCTAGATGGCTTCTTCTCTCTCTCTGGATCTCAATACAAAGTTCTCCTCGGTCTTTGTCAGGGATATTACTAGCAGGTATGAACCGGCTAGTGTAAACCGGCTTAGTTATAGTATGCTTGGTTGTAATCTTTAGTAAAGGCTACGGCCCATGAGATCTTAGGGCCCATGTATAGAATTATGGTTTGCAAACCGCCAAGCGATGTAACTTGAGAGATAAGGAAGAAAGGACAGAGACCGAGGCGGACACGAGTATGAGCCAGCCTCGGAACTCTGTAAACCGGACCAGGCGTCACCTCTATATAAAGGGACTACCCGGCGATGGTTCAAGGACAAGCAAGAATCAACCCGTCGAGACTACAGGCAAGCGATCCGCTCCCTGTAAACCGACGCCCAAGCAATACCAAACCAACTAGACGTAGGCTTTTACCTTCATAGAAGGGGCCGAACTAGTATAAACTCTCTGTGTCCTTTGTGTGCTATGAACCCCTTCAAGCTAACCCGTGCGATGGTTCCATCATCAAGTCCGCTAAACCGGACATCTGCCGTGCTAATTCCACGACAGTCTTCGAGGAGATCTATTCGATGTAATCTCTTTTTGCGGTGTGTTTGTCGAGATCCGATGAATTGTGAGTTTATGATCAAGGTTATCTATGAAATATATTTGGTTATTCTCTGAACTTTTTATGTGTGCTCATAATATCCTTGCAAGTATCTTCGAATTATTGGTTTGGTTTGGCCTACTAGATCTATAGTTCTTGCAATGGGAGAAGTGCTTGGCTTTGGGTTCAATCTTGCGGTGTCCTTTCCCAGTGACAGTAGGGGCAGCAAGGCACGTATTGTATTGTTGCCATCGAGGATAAAACATGGGGTTTATATCATATTGCTTGAGTTTATCCATCTACATCATGTCATCTTGCTTAAAGCGTTACTCTGTTCTTATGAACTCAATACACTAGATGCATGCTCGATAGCGGTCGATGTGTGGAGTAATAGTAGTAGATGCAGGCAGGAGTCCGTCTACTTGTCTCGGACGTGATGCCTATATATAATGATCATGCCTAGATAGTCTCATAATTATTCGCTTTTCTATCAATTGCTCGACAGTAATTTGTTTACCCGCCGTAGAATATCGCTATCATGAGAGAAGCCACTAGAGAAAACTGTGGCCCCCGGGTCTATTCTCAACATATCAATCTACATCTACTTTACTTTTATCACTTTTATTTGAAGTTCTTATAAACCAAAAATACCAAAAATATAAACTATCATCTCTATCAGATCTCACTTTCGTAAGTGACCGTAAAGGGATTGACAACCCCTTATCGCGTTGGCTGCGAAGTTCTTATTTGTTTGTGCAGGTGCGAGGGACTCGCGCGTGGTCTCCTACTTGATTGATACCTTGGTTCTCAAAAACTGAGGGAAATACTTACGCTACTGTGCTGCATCTCCCTTTCCTCTTCGAGGGAATACAACGCAAGCTCGAGAAGTAGCAAGTAGACATCAAGCTCTTTTCTGGCGCCGTTGCCGGGGTTGCTAGGTAAGCGGCATTCACATCCCGTCAACGAAGCTCTTTCGGAGAGGTGAGTGCTTGAAGGTATATCTTTAGATCTTGCAATCGAATCTTTCAGTTTCTTTTTTATCACTATAAAAGAAAACTACAAAAAATGGAATTGAGGTTGCCTCATATGCTTCATCTTTTTAATGTCTTTCGTGAAAATGATGGAAAGGAAAATTGTGCTCAATTGTTAGAAGAAGAATGCATTATAATGTTTGGCACTAAATCTTTGAATGATGATCATGATTGCAATGTTGTTAGTGTGAATTCTTCGAATATACATGATGCTAATGATATGCAAAGCCACAAGCTTGGGGATGCTATGTTTAATGAAGATGATATTTTTACTCCCCCAAGTTTTGATGAGAATATTTATTATGATGAAATCATGCCTCCTATTTATGATGATTATATTGATGAAAGTGGATTTGGAGAGGTCATGACTTTAGTTAGTGATGAATCCACTATTTCGGAAGAGGTTCCAATTGATTATGAGAACAAAGTTGCTATCTATGATGATTATTGTGATGACTTGTATGACATTAAGAATAATGATAACCATGAAACTTGTCATCATGATTTTAGTTTTCAATTGGATTATGCCTCACAAGATAATTATTTTGTTGAGTTTACTCCCACTATTCCGAATGAGAAGAATTTTGCTTATGTGGAGAGTAATAAAATTTATATGCTTAGGGATCATGAAAAGAATGCTTTATGTGATGGTTATATTGTTGAATTCATTCAGGACTCTACTGAAAATTATTATGAGGGAGGAATACATGCTTGTAGGAATTGCAGTAATATCAAGTTTCCTCTCTATGTGCTTAAAATCTTGAAGTTATGCTTGCTTTGCCTTCCTATGCTAGTTAATTATCATTCCCATAAGTTGTTTGATCACAAAATCCATATGAATAGGAAGTGGGTTAGGCTTAAATGTATTAGTCATATTCTTCATAATGCTCTCTTTATGTTTCAATTCTTATCTTTCATGCGAGCATCATGGAAATCATAATGCCTAGCTAAAAGGCGTTAGAGAAAAGCGCTTGTTGGGAGACAACCCAATATTTGCCCCTACTGTTTTTGGGTGTTCACATGATTAAGATACTGTAGTAATCATGTTTTATAGCTTTTGTTTCAATAAAGTGCCAAGTAGAACCTTTGGGAAGACTTGGGTGAAAGTTAATGTGATCTTGCTGTAAAAAACAGAAACTTTACGCTCACGAGATTAGCTGCCATTTTTTAGTGGACAGTGCTTTTAAGTTGATTCTTTTTTAAGAAGATTAATAGACAAATTTCTCACGTCCACCAATTTATTTCAGAATTTTTTGAGTTACAGAAGTATTCGAAAGTTACAGATTGCTACGGGCTGTTCTGTTTTTGACAGATTCTATTTTCTATGTGTTGTTTGCTTATTTTGATGAATCTATGAGTAGTATAGGAGGGTATGAACCATAGATAAGTTGGAATACAGTAGATATAACACCAATATGAACTTAGAATGAGTTCATAACAGAACCTAAGTGGTGGTTTTATTTTCTTATACTAACGGAGCTTACGAGTTTTCTGTTGAGTTTTGTGTTGTGAAGTTTTCAAGTTTTTCATAAAGATTCGATGGACTATGGAATAAGGAGTGGAAAGAGCCTAATCTTGGATATTCCCAAGGAACCCCAAGGTAATATTGATGGACAACAAAGAGCCTAAGCTTGGGGATGCCCCGGGAAGGCATCCCTTCTTTCGTCTTCGTTTATCGGTAACTTTACTTGAGACTATATTTTTATTCACCACATGATATGTGTTTTGCTTGGAGTGTCTTGTATGATTTGAGTCTTTGCTTTTTAGTTTACCACAATCATCCTTGCTGTACACACCTTTTGGGGAGATACACATGAATCGGAATTTATTAGAATACTCTATGATCTTCACTTATATCTTTCAGAGTAGTTTGTCGTTTGCTCTAGTGCTTCACTTATATCTTTTTAGAGCACGACGGTGGTTTTATTTTGAAGAAATAGATGAACTCTCATGCTTCACTTATATTATTTTGAGAGTCTTTTAGAACATCATGGTAATTTTCTTTGGTTATGAATTCAGTCCTAATATGATGGGCATCCAAGATGGGTATAATAAAAACTTTCATATAAAGTGCATTGAATACTATGAGAAGTTTGATACTTGATGATTGTTTTGAGATATGAGGATGGTATATTAGAGTCATGCTAGTAGAGTAGTTGCGAATTTGAGAAATACTTGTGTTGAGGTTTGCAAGTCACGTAGCATGCACGTATGGTAACCGTTGTGTGACAAATTTGAAGCATGAGGTATTTCTGTGATTGTCATCCTTTGAGTGGAGGTCAGGATCGCGCGATGGTGAACTCCTACCAACCCTTCCCCTAGGAGCATGCGTGTAGTACTTTGTTTTGATGACTTGTAGATTTTTGCAATACGTATGTGAGTTATTTATGACTGATGTTGAGTCCATGGATTATATGCACTCTCACCCTTCCACCATTGCTAGCCTCTCTAGTACCGCGCAACTTTCGCCGGTACCATAAACCCACCATATATCTTCCTCAAAACAGTCACCATACCTACCTATTATGGCATTTCCATAGCCATTCCGAGATATATTGCCATGCAACTTTCCACCGTTCCATTTATTATGATACGCTTCATCATTGTCATATTGCCTTGCATGATATGTAGTTGACATCGTATTTGTGGCAAGGCCACCATGCATAATTGTTCATACATGTCACTCTTGATTCATTGCACATCCCGGTACACCGCCAGAGGCATTCACATAGAGTCACATTTTGTTCTAGCATCGAGTTGTAATTCTTGAGTTGTAAGTAAATAAAAGTATGATGATCTTCATTATTAGAGCATTGTCCCACTGAGGAAAGGATGATGGAGACTATGATTCCCCCACAAGTCGGGATGAGACTCCGGACGAAAAAAAGGAAAAAAAGAGGCCATAAAAAAGGCCCAGAATAAAAAATAACAAAAATAAATAAAAATGAGAGAAAAAGAGAGAAGGGGCAATGCTATTATCCTTTTTCCACACGTGTGCTTCAAAGTAGCACTGTGATCTTCATGATAGAGATCTCTTGTTTTGTCATGTTCATATACTAGTGGGAATTTTCATTATAGAACTTGGCTTGTATATTCCAATGATGGGCTTCCTCAAAATGCCCTAGGTCTTCGTGAGCAAGCGAGTTGGATGCACACCCACTTAGTTTCTTTAGTTGAGCTTTCATACACTTATAGCTCTAGTGCATCCGTTGCATGGCAATCCCTACTCACTCACATTGATATCTATTGATGGGCATCTCCATAGCCCATTGATCCGCCTAGTTGATGTGAGACCATCTTCCTCCTTTTTGTCTTCTCCACAACCACCACTCTATTCCACCTATAGTGCTATATCCATGGCTCACGCTCATGTATTGCGTGAAAGTTGAAAAGGTTTGAAAAAATTAAAGTATGAAACAATTGCTTGGCTGAAACCGGGGTTGAGCATGGTTTGAGTATTTTGTGTGACGAAGATGGAGCATAGCCAAACTATATGATTTTGTAGGGATGAACTTTCTTTGGCCATGTAATTTTGAGAAGACATGATTACTTTGTTAGTATGCTTGAAGTATTATTATTCTTATGTCAATATTAAAATTTTGTCTTGAATCTTATGGATCTGAGCATTCATGCCACAATAAAGAAAATTACAATGGTAATTATGTTAGGTAGCATTCCACATAAAAAATTCTGTTTTTATCATTTACCTACTCGAGGACGAGCAGGAATTAAGCTTGGGGATGCTTGATACGTCTCCAACGTATCTATAATTTTTTATTGTTCCATGCTATTATATTATCTATTTTGGATGTTTTATATGCATTTATATGCTATTTTATATGATTTTTGGGACTAAACTATTAACCTAGAGCCCAGTGCCAGTTTATGTTTCTTCCTTGTTTTTGAGTTTTACATAAATGGAATACCAAACGGAGTCCAATTGACGTGACAATTTTTGATGATTTTTATGGACCAAAAGAAGCCCCGAGTAAAAGAGTTGGGCCAGAAGAGTCACGGGCCGTCCACGAGGGTGGAGGGCGCGCCCTACCCCCCTGGGCGCTCCCCCTATCTCGTGGACGACTCGGAGACCCCCTGACATGAGACCTACGCCAAAAATTCCTATAAATACAGAAACCCCAGAAAAGAAACCTAGATCGGGAGTTCCGCCGCCGCAAGCCTCTGTAGCCACCAAAAACCAATCGGGACCCTGTTCTGGCACCCTACCGGAGGGGGGGAATCCATCACCGGTGGCCATCTTCATCATCCCGGCGCTCTCCATGACGAGGAGGGAGTAGTTCACCCTCGGGGCTGAGAGTATGTACCAGTAGCTATGTGTTTGATCTCTCTCTCTCTCTCTCTCTCTCGTGGTCTTGATATGGCACGATCTAGATGTATCGCGAGCTTTGCTACTATAGTTGGATCTTATGATGTTCTCCCCCTCTACCTTCTTGTAATGGATTGAGTTTTCCCTTTGAAGTTATCTTATCACATTGAGTCTTTAAGGATTTGAGAACACTTGATGTATGTCTTGCGTGGGATACCCGTGGTGACAATGGGGTATTCTATTGATTCACTTGATGTATGTTTTGGTGATCAACTTGCAGGTTCTGTGACCTTAGGAATCTATGAATAGGGGTTGGCACACGTTTTCGTCTTGACTCTCCGATAGAAACTTTGGGGCACTCTTTGAAGCTCTTTGTGTTGGTTGAATAGATGAATCTGAGATTGTGTGATGCATATCGTATAATCATGCCCACGGATACTTGAGGTGACAATGGAGTATCTAGGTGACATTAGGGTTTTGGTTGATGTGTGTCTTAAGGTGTTATTCTAGTACAAACTCTAGGATAGATCGAACGGAAAGAATAGCTTCGTGTTATTTTTCTACGAACTCTTGAATAGATCGATCCGAAAGAATAACTTTGAGGTGGTTTCGTATCCTACAATAATCTCTTTGTTTGTTCTCCGCTATTAGTGACTTTGGAGTGACTCTTTGTTGCATGTTGAGGGATAGTTATATGATCCAGTTATGTTATTATTGTTGAGAGAACTTGCACTAGTGAAAGTATGAACCCTAGGCCTTGTCTAGAAGCATTGCAATACCATTTTTGCTCACTTTTATCATTACTTACCTTGCTGTTTTTATATTTTCATATTACAAAAACCTATATCTACCATCCATATTGCACTTGTATCACCATATCTTTGCCAAACTAGTGCACATATACAATTTACCATTGTATTGGGTGTGTTGGGCACACAAGAGACTCTTTGTTATTTGGTTGTAGGGTTGCTTGAGAGAGACCATCTTCATCCTACGCCTCCCACGGATTGATAAACATTAGGTCATCCACTTGAGGGAAATTTGCTACTGTCCTACAAACCTCTGCACTTGGAGGCCCAACAACATCTACAAGAAGAAGGTTGCATAGTAGACATCACAATAATATCAAGTATCCCTTCTATGTGCTGAAAATTTTGAAGTCATGCTTGTTTTGCCTTCCTATGTGCTGAAAAAGACATGACACGCATGTACCGTTGCTATTATGGGTAATAAGATGGGGTTTGTTCATACGTGAGTTTGTCGTGTCTACATCATGTCATGTTCTTATTGCATTACTCCGTTTTTCCATGAACTTAATACACTAGATGCGTGCTGGATAGCGGTCGATGTGTGGAGTAATAGTAGTAGATGCAAAATCATTTCGGTATACTAATATTGGATGTGATGCCTATATATATGATCATTTCCCTGGATGTCATCATAATTATTTGTTTTTCTATTAATTGCCCAACAGTAATTTGTTTACCCACGGTATGCTATTTTCTTGAGAGAAGCCTTTAGTGAAATCTACGGCCCCCGGGTCTATTTCCTATCATATTATTCTCAGATCCATGCGACCAAAAACACAAAAATACTTTGCTGCATTTTATTTGTTTTTTATTTTATTTGCATCTATCCATCTATCTATTTATCAAATATCAATACCGTTGAGGGATTGACAACCCCTTTTCGCATTGGGTTGCAAGTATTTGTTGTTTATGTGCAGGTGTTATTTACATAGTATTGCTTGGTTCTCCTAATGGATTGATAACCTTGGTTTCATAACTGAGGGAAATACTTAGCTCTACTGTGTTGCATCATCCCCTCTTCTTCGGGAAAATACCAACGCGGATCACAAGTAGCAGACGGCAGGAAAATTTCCCTCAACTGATGACCAACAGCAAGGTAGCAAGTAACAAAAAGCGAGCAAAATGGTGTCTCGATGCTTAGAAATATGGCCTAGGGTTCATACTTTTACTAGTGCAATCTCTCAACACCATTAACATAATTGAATCACATGAAAATCCCTCAAAGTGCTACAAAGAATTACTCCAAAGTCTCTATTCCTATCGGAGAAAGTAGGATGAAATCACGTAGGTAGTAAACCACCTCAAAGTTGTGTTTTCAATCAATCTTATGAACCACCCCAAAGTGTCACAAATAGTTCTAGAGATCATACTACGACAACACCATATGATTCACATCAATTAACCTTTATGTCACCTAGAAACCCCCAATGTCACCATAGGTATTTGCAAGGCAAGACATGCATCAAGTGATCTCAAATCCAAAATATTCAATCCAACATAAAGAAAGCTCAAAAGCAAGACTCAGTTCACCACGAAAATAAGAGAGGAAGGTGAACATCGTGTGATCCAACTATATTGATAAAGCTCATGATACATCAAGATCGTATCAAATCAATAACGAGAGAGAGAGAGAGAGAGAGAGAGAGAGAGAGAGAGAGAGAGAGAGAGAGAGAGAGAGAGAGAGAGAGATCAAACACATAACTACTGGTACAACCCCTTAGCCCCGAGGATGAACTACTCCCTCATCACCATGGAGACAACAAGGATGACGAAGATGGCCTCCAAAATGATTCCCCCTCCGGCAGGGTGCCGGAAAAGGGCTCCATATAAGATCGCTTTGGAACAGAGGCTTGCGACGATGGAGAAACATTTCTAGGTTAATTTTACGGGTTTCTAAATATATAGGATTTTTCAGGGTTGGATTCACGCCAGACGGAGTCTCAAGGGCCCTGCAAGCTTGGGTGGCGCGCTCAGGGGTAGGGTGCGCCCCTAAGCTTGTGGGCCCCTCAGGCACCTTCAGGCTGCCTCCCAAAGCTTCCTGGGTTCCTTCTTTTCCGTAAAAAAATCGTCGTAAATTTTCAGCGCAATTGGACTTCTGTAGGTATGGTGTTTCTGTGAAACAAAAACATGTAAAAAAAACAGGAACTAACACTGGGGACTAGATTAATATGGTGGTCCATAAAACAATATAAAAGTACACCAAAATCATACAAGATTGATGTAAATATAATATGAATAGTTTACAAATTAAAGATCCGTTGTAGACGTTTTAGGCCCCAACTCCACTCCACCAGGCAGCGTCCACTCTTCTTGAACTTATGATGAAGCACTTGGTAAGGCTCCACATGGTTGGATTGATCGGTCCACGCATTTTGAACCACCTCAGTGAACCTCGACATTGAGGCCCAGAAATTTTCAAACTTGAAAACGTGGGGTTTTCAAATTTCGAACCATGTTTCATAGACCATCTTTCTCCGATCAGGGCAATTTTGACCTCTGGCATTCTAGTTGGGCACGTTGATTGATTGTTCTAACATAAAGAAACATTGGACCCCCCGTGTTCTAAAACAAACTGTATTACTCTAGAGCATACTAGCCAGTAGCCACTAAGGTTGTACAATTTGTCCCTTTATGCCATTCATATATTAACTTTTGCGGATTTGTTTATGTAAGCATATTGCATCATACATTCACTAACATGTAATAGTATGTGATGCAAATATTTTAGAAATCCGGTCCTAAAGTCAAATGAAGTCAACTACATTTGAAACACCCACCATACTTATCTTCATATTTCCTCCCGCAACAAATATCTTGGATGTTGCACATGATTTGATTTGTTTCATACATTTTGTTTTTGTTTTAAGTAGTGCAGTAACCCCGCAGAAAAGGTTCAGTATTATTTTATTTATTATTATTATCATTTTTCCCGCTCGTGCTTTTGCACTCTTGCATGAGATGGCAAAAAAAAGTTTTAAAATACATTTGAATTGTTTGTTTTTGTGCTAGTAAATTAAACATGAACAAGCAAAGCAAACATGTAATAAAGTTTTAGGATGCTTGTACTTCAATAAAGTGAAATATTGCTTGTGAACTAATTTTTGGCCGGAAGAAACAAGGGGAATATAACACTTCTCAACAAACCTAAAAAGGAAAGAATATAACACTTTTCTCGAATCAGTAAAACAAAGCCTGGGCCACGAGACCGTGGATATTTCTATTGAATCGTTAGAATACCGCTAAACAATCTGGAGAATTTCGCATGGACTAGAAGAGCTGTAAACTATCGAAACATGTACAAACTGTTTGAAGGACTAGAAGAGCTGTAAACTATCGGAACCTGTACAGACTGTTTGAACAAATATCAGGAATTACTACTTATTCCCTAAAAAAAGGAATTACTACTTACTAGGACATTTGTCTCGTGGTATAGCATAGTTTCTTCTCAAAAGTTTTTGAAAATAATACTCCCTCTGATCTGAACTCATTGGCGCAGTCTTTATACAATGCAAAAAAAAAAATAGTTTGTATAGAGGCTGTGTCAATTAATTTGAATCCGAGAGAAATTTTCAACAAGGAGGAGGGAAGGCTGGGCGGTGCGGCACAACTGTGTCAGACGCGTCGCTGAAAGTAGAGATTAGGGGTTCGTTAGGCTTGAATTAGGGTTGCACTTGCAGGTTTGTATAGGGACTGTAATACAAAAATGATATGTGCCAGTACTTTGCCAGTGAATGAATGTGGCAGGCAGACACTGCTGCAGTGCACCTGTCGAATTTGACTAGTTGCCACCAGCATGGACCGGATGATTTGAAAAACCTGCGATGTTTGAGCCTTTGGCTAGCTATATGGCATCGATCTGACACATCTGTAATGCAGGATGGACAGAGGCTCACAGATCGTTATTAACAGAGGCTCACGGGTCGATATCATGCCAGAAGATCTCGCGAAAGGAAATGCTGACGTGAATCACCAGCACAAATTATTTCTCATCGGTTCTCAACCTGACGGTCAGCTTTGATACAGTATTGCTCATCAAGTAGGGCGAAAGGTGCAAATCCAGGCCGTCGAACGCGAGGCACGCGCCCGGGCATCCGCGGGCGGTGACCTGACGCGCATCATTTGACGACTTTCACATCCGCGCCTCTCACATCCGAACCTTCAAAATCATACAAAACACAATCAACAACACGCAGTTCATCGAATCAACTTTACATTGCCGGACAAAAGGATCATGGTTCATCGGAGTTCAACGGCAAATCCATACTATGAACCTAAAACATAGTTAAATATACACATAACGTTGAAGGGCGGAGGAAACCACCATTTCCTCGCCGGCCCCTTTCCCTTCTGGTCGTCGGCGCAGTTGTGCCCCTTCTTGATGTAGGCATCGGCGTGCGGAGGTGTGTCGTCGTCGGAGCTGGAGGTGGAGTCGTCCGTCAGGTCCGAGTCGGAGTTGCACCTCATACCCGACAGTCCTGCTCCTTCTCATCGCGGGCCGCCTTCGCCTTCGTCGCCACCTCCTTGTTTGCCTCACGCTCCGACAACTCGATGGCGAGTCGGAGCGCCTTGGCATTCTTGTGGCGAAGGCTCCGTGCATCCGTGTGCGCCTCCCTTGCTCACTGCCACTCGCGCTAGGCTGCATGTGCCTCGGACTCGGGCATCCTTGTGTGTGTCGGCCCCGGCGCGGGCACGAGGACCTAGCGATGGTCGGGTACAACTTCTCGACCAAAGGGTCATGGAGGTGAGCAACGTACCTGGCAGAGCGGAGCAGAGCCGCCAGTGCTACGCGGCGGGGCGGGAAGGGCCGGCGACGGTGTCGACGCTGCGTTGACGCGCGACGAGCGTCGAGGAAGAAGATTCGCCGCTGCCGGGGCTTCCTTGCTCGAGCAGGACCTCCGCAACGCGATGCGGAGGGCCACCTCCTCCACGTCGATATTCGACCTTTCGGATTCTGAACCGGAGCCGCCGCTGCTTCCGTCACCGGCCATCGGATCGGAGGGAAGGGAATCAGAAGTGGAGTGGACGGAGAGGGAAGTGAAGCGGAGTTCGGATTGACCAGTGTCTGGGGTTTTTCGGATGGGGATATTTGTGGGGTCGGGGTGGGTCGGGCTGACATACCGGACGCGCCCAAACGTCCCATATCTGTTCCATATTTAGGCTGGATATGAGGAGTGCCGGTTAGCCCAGGCATTTGAGGCCCGTTTGAGGTAGAATCGGATTTTCGTGACGGGTCATTGACCGGTAGTTTGAGACCGGTTTAAGACGCCCGACTGTAGATAATCTTGAAGGAAATATGCCCTAGAGGCAATAATAAAGTTGTTATTTATATTTCCTTATATCATGATAAATGTTTATTATTCATGCTAGAATTGTATTAACCGGAAACTTAGTACATGTGTGAATACATAGACAAAACAGAGTGTCCCTAGTATGCCTCTACTAGACTAGCTCATTGATCAAAGATGGTTATGTTTCCTAGCCATAGACATGAGTTGTCATTTGATCAATGGGATCACATCATTAGGAGAATGATGTGATGGACTAGACCCATCCGTTAGCATAGCACTATGATCGTTTAGTTTTACTGCTATTGCTTTCTTCATGACTTATACATGTTCCTATGACTATGAGATTATGCAACTCCCGAATACCGTAGGAACACCTTGTGTGCTATCAAACGTCACAACGTAACTGGGTGATCATAAAGATGCTCTACAGGTGTCTCCGAAAGTATTCGTGGTGTTGGCATAGATCAAGATTAGGATTTGTCACTCCGAAGTGTCGGAGAGGTATCTCTGGGCCCTCTCGGTAACACACATCATAATAAGCCTTGCAAGCAAAAGACTAATGAGTTAGTCACGAGATGATGTGTTACGAAACGAGTAAAGAGACTTGCCGGTAACGAGATTGAACTAGGTATAGAGATACCGACGATCGAATCTCGGGCAAGTAACATACCGATGACAAAAGGAACAACGCATGTTGTTATGCGGTTTGACCGATAAAGATCTTCGTAGAATATGTAGGAGCCAATATGAGCATCCAGGTTCCGCTATTGGTTATTGACCGGAGATGAGTCTCGATCATGTCTACATAGTTCTCGAACCTGTAGGGTCCGCACGCTTAACGTTTGATGACGATCGGTATTATGAGTTTATGAGTTTTGATGTACCGAAGGTAGTTCGGAGTCCTGGATGAGATCACGGACATGACGAGGAGTCTCGGAATGTCCGAGACATAAAGATTGATATATTGGACGACTATATTCGGACACCGGAAGTGTTCTGGAAAGTTTCGGAATTTACCGGAGTGCCGGGGAGGTTACCCGAACCCCCCGGGGGAATGGTGGGCCCTGGTGGGCCATAGGGGAGAGAGAGGGCAGCAGCCAGGAGGTGGCGCGCCCCCTCCCTAGGAGGAGTCCGAATAGGACAAGGGGAGGGGGGCGCGGCCCCTCTTTCCCTCTCCCTCTCCCTCTCTTTCCTTCCCCCTTCTTCCTTCTTTGGTAGTTCCTACTAGGAATAGGATTGCAATCCTATTCCTAGTAGGATTGCAGCCCTAGCCGCACCATAGGAGGGCCGGCCGGCCTCCTCCCTTGCTCCTTTATATACGGGGGCAGGGGGCACCCAAAGACACACAAGTTGAATTGTTCCAGCCGTGTGCGGTGCCCCCCTCCACAGAAACACACCTCGGTCATACCGTCGCAATGCTTAGGCGAAGCCCTACGCCGGTAGATACATCATATCCGTCACCACGCCGTCGTGCTGACGAAACTCTCCCGTGAAGCTCAACTGGATCAAGAGCTCGTGGGACGTCATCAAGCTGAACGTGTGCTGAACGCGGAGGTGCCGTACGTTCGGTGCTTGATCGGTTGAATCGCGAAGAAGTTCGACTACATCAACCGCGTCACTTGACGCTTCCGCTTCCGGTCTACGAGGGTACGTAGACACACTCTTCCCTCTCGTTGCTATGCATCTGGTAGATAGATCTTGTGTGATCGTAGGAAAATTTTAAAATACTATGTTACCCAACAGTGGCATCATGAGCCACGTCTATGCGTAGATGATATGCACGAGTAGAACACAATGAGTTGTGGGCGATACTAGTCATACTGCTTACCAGCATGTCATACTTTGCTTCGGCGGTATTGTGAGATGAAGCGGCCCGGACCGACATTACGCGTACGCTTACGCGAGACTGGTTTCACCGTTACGAGCACTCGTTGCTTAAAGGTGACTGGCGGGTGTATGTCTCTCTCACTTTAGCTGAATCAAGTGTGGCTATGCCCGGTCCTTGTGAAGGTTAAAACAGCACATACTTGACGAAACATCGTTGTGGTTTTGTATGCGTAGGTAAGAACGGTTCTTGCTAAGCCCGTAGCAGCCACGTAAAACTTGCAACAACAAAGTAGAGGACGTCTAACTTGTTTTTGCAGGGCATGTTGTGATGTGATATGGGCAAGACATGATGAGTTATACGGTTTTGTATGAGATGATCATGTTTTGTAATGTTATCGGCAACTGGCAGGACCCATATGGTTGTCGCTTTATTGTATGAAATGCAATCGCCATGTAATTGCTTTACTTTATCACTAAGCGGTAGCGATAGTCGTAGAAGCAATAGTTGGCGAGACGACAACGATGCTACGATGGAGATCAAGGTGTCGCGCCGGTGACGAAGGTGATCATGACGGTGCTTTGGAGATGGAGATCAAAAGCACAAAATTATGATGGCCATATCATGTCACATATTTTGATTGCATGTGATGTTTATCTTATTATGCTTCTTATTTTGCTTAGAACGACGATAGCATTATAAGATGATCCCTTACTAAATGTCAAGGTATAAGTGTTCTCCCTGAGTATGCACCGTTGCGAAAGTTCGTCGTGCCGAGACACCACGTGATGATCGAGTGTGATAAGCTCTACGTTCAAATACAACGGGTGTAAGCCAGTTTTGCACACGCAGAATACTCGGGTTAAACTTGACGAGCCTAGCATATGCAGATATGGCCTCGGAACACTGGAGACCGAAAGGTCGAGCGTGAATCATATAGTAGATATGATCAACATAAAGATGTTCACCATTGAAACTACTCCATCTCACGTGATGATCGGACATGGTTTAGTTGATTTGGATTACGTGATCATTTAGATGACCAGAGGGATGTCTATCTAAGTGGGAGTTCTTAAGTAATATGATTAAATTGAACTTTAATTTATCATGAACTTAGTCCTCATAGTATTAGCATATCTATGTTGTAGATCAATAGCTCGCGATGTTGCTCCCCGTTTATTTTTTATATGTTCCTAGAGAAAACTAAATTGAAAGATGTTAGTAGCAATGATGCGGAATTGTTCCGTGATCTGAGGATTATCCTCATTGCTGCACAGAGAATTATGTCCTTGATGCACCGCTAGGTGACAGACCTATTGCAGGAGCAGATGTAGACGTTATAAACGTTTTGACAAAAGCTCAGTATGATGACTACTTGATAGTTTAAGTGCACCATGCTTTACGGCTTAGAACCGGGACTTCAAAAACGTTTTGAACGCCACGGAGCATATAAGATGTTCCAAGAGTTGAAATTAGTATTTCATACTCATGCCCGTGTCGAGAGGTATAAGACCTCTGACAGTACTTTGCCTACAAGATGGAGGAGAATAGCTTAACCAGTGAGCATGTGCTCAGATTGTCTGGGTACTACAATTACTTGAATCAAGTGGGAGTTAATCTTCCAGATAAGATAGTAATTGACAAAGTTCTCTAGTCACTATCACGAAGTTAGTAGAACTTCGTGATGAACTATAATATGCAAGGGATGATGAAAGGAATTCCCGAGCTCTTCGCGATGCTGAAATCGGTGAAGGTAGAAATCAAGAAAGAGCATCAAGTGTTGATGGTTAACAAGACCACTTGTTTCAAGTAAAGGGCAAAGGGATAGAAGGGGAACTTCAAGAAGAATGACAAGCAAGTTGTTACTCCCATGAAGAAACCCAAAGCTAAACTCAAGCCTGAAACTAAGTGCTTCTACTGCAAAGGAAATGGTCACTGGAAGTGGAACTGCCCTAGATACCTGGCGGATAAGAAGGATGGCAAAGTGAACAAAGGTATTTGATATACAGATTATTGATGTGTATTTTACTAGTGTTCATAGCAACCCCTCGGTATTTGATACTGGTGAGTAGTAACTCGAAATGGGAGTTGCATAATGAACAGAAACTAGTTAAAGGATGAAGTGACAATGTGTATTGGAAGTAGTTCCAAGATTGATATGATCATCATCGCACACTCCCTATACTTTCGGGATTAGTGTTGAACCTAAATAAGTGTTATTTGGTGTTTGTGTTGAACATGAATAGGATTTGATCGTGTTTATTGCAATACGGTTATTCATGTAAGTTAGAGAATAATTGTTGTTCTATTTACATGAATAAAACCTTCTACGGTCATACACCCAATGAAAGTGGTTTGTTGGATCTCGATTGTAGTGATACACATATTCATAATATTGAAACCAAAAGATGCAAGGTTAATAATGATAGTGCAACTTATTTGTGGCACTGCCGTTTAGGTCATATTGGTGTAAAGCGCATGAAGAAACTCCATAGTGATGGACTTTTGGAATCACTTGATTATGAATCACTTGGTGCTTGCGAACCATGCCTCATGGGCAAGATGACTAAAACTCCGTTCTCCGGAACTATGGAGCGAGCAACAGACTTGTTGAAAATCATACATACTGATGTATGTGGGCCAATGAGTGTTGAAGCTCGCGGTGGGTATCGTTATTTTCTGACCTTCACTGATGATTTGAGCAGATATGGGTATATCTACTTAATGAAGCACAAGTCTGAAACATTTGAAAAGTTCAAAGAATTTCAGAGTGAAGTAGAGAATCATCGTAACAAGAAAATAAAATTTCTTCGATCTGATCATGGAGGAGAATATTTGAGTTACGAGTTTGGTCTTCATTTGAAACAATGTGGAATAGTTTCACAGCTCACGCCACCCGGAACACCACAGCGTAATGGTGTGTCCAAACGTCTTAATCGTACTTTATTGGATATGGTGCGATCTATGATGTCTCTTACCGATTTACCGCTATCGTTTTGGGGTTATGCTTTAGAGACAGCTGCATTCACGTTAAATAGGGCACCATCTAAATCCGTTTATACGACACCTTATGAACTATGGTTTGGCAAGAAACCAAAGTTGTCGTTTCTTAAAGTTTGGGGCTACGATGCTTATGTGAAAAAGCTTCAACCTGATAAGCTCGAACCCAAGTTGGAGAAATGTGTCTTCATAGGATACCCAAAAGAGACTGTTGGGTACACCTTCTATCACAGATCCGAAGGCAAGACATTCGTTGCTAAGAATGGATCCTTTCTAGAGAAGGAGTTTCTCTCGAAAGAAGTGAGTGGGAGGAAAGTAGAACTTGATGAGGTAATTGTACCTTCTCCCGAATTGGAAAGTAGTACATCACAGAAAATTGTTCCAGTGATTCCTACACCAATCAGTGAGGAAGCTAATGATGATGATCATGAAACTTCGGATCAAGTTTCTGCTGAACGTCGTAGATCAACCAGAGTACGTTCCGCACCAGAGTGGTACGGCAACCCAGTTCTGGAAATCATGTTACTAGACCATGATGAACCTACGAACTATGAGGAAGCGATGATGAGCCCAGATTCCGCAAAATGGCTTGAGGCCATGAAATCTGAGATGGGATCCATGTATGAGAACAAAGTGTGGACTTTGGTTGACTTGCCCAATGACCGGCAAGCCATCGAAAATAAATGGATCTTCAAGAGGAAGACCGACGCTGACGGTAATATTACTGTTTACAAAGCTCGACTTGTTGCGAAAGGTTTTCGACAAGTTCAAGGAGTTGACTACGATGAGACTTTCTCACCTGTAGCGATGCTTAAGTCTGTCCGAATCATGTTAGCAATTGCCGCATTTTATGATTATGAAATCTGGCAAATGGATGTCAAAACTGCATTCCTGAATGGATATAAAGAGTTGTATATGATGCAACCAGAAGGTTTTGTCGATCCAAAAGATGCTAACAAAATATGCAAGCTCCAGCGATCCATCTATGGACTGGTGCAAGCATCTCGGAGTTGGAATATACGCTTTGATAAGTTGATCAAAGCATATAGATTTATACAGACTTGCGGTGAAGCATGTATTTACAAGAAGTGAGTGGGAGCACTACAACCTTTCTGATAAGTATATGTGAATGACATATTGTCGATCGGAAATGATGTAGAATTTTCTGGAAAGCATAAAGGAGTGTTTGAAAGGAGTTTTTCAAAGGCCTTGGTGAAGCTGCTTACATATTGGGCATCAAGATCTATAGAGATAGATCAAGAAGCTTGATAAGACTTTCGATGAGTACATACCTTGATAAGATTTTGAAGTAGTTCAAAATGGATCAGTCAAAGAAGGAGTTCTTACCTGACTTGTAAGGTGTGAAGTTGAGTAAGACTCAAAGCCAGATCACGGCAGAAAAATATAGAGAGAATGAAAGTCATTCCCTATGCCTCAGCCATAGGTTCTATAAAGTATGCCATGCTGTGTACCAAACATGTTGTGTACCTTGCCATGAGTTTGTCAAGGGGTTACAATAGTGATCCAGGAGTAGATCACTGTACAGCTGTCAAAATTATCCTTAGTAACTGGATGACTAAGGAAATGTTTCTCGATTATGGAGGTGAAAAAGAGTTCGTCGTAAAGGGTTACGTCGATGCAAGCTTTGACACTAAATCCAGATGACTCTAAGTATCAATCTGGATGCGTATTGAAAGAGGGAGCAATTAGCTAGAGTAGCTCCATGCAGAGCATTGTAGACATAGAAATTTGCGAAATACATACGGATCTGAATGTGACAGACCCGTTGACTAAACTTCTCTCACAAGCAAAACATGATCACACCTTATTACTCTTGGGTATTAATCACATAGCGATGTGAACTAGATTATTGACTCTAGTAAACCCTTTGGGTGTTGGTCACATGGCGATGTGAACTATGGGTGTTATTCACATAACGATGTGAACTATCGGTATTAAATCACATGGCGATGTGAGCTAGATTATTGACTCTAGTGCAAGTGGGAGACTGAAGGAAATATGCCCTAGAGGCAATAATAAAGTTGTTATTTATATTTCCTTATATCATGATAAATGTTTATTATTCATGCTAGAATTGTATTAACCGGAAACTTAGTACATGTGTGAATACATAGACAAAACAGAGTGTCCCTAGTATGCCTCTACTAGACTAGCTCATTGATCAAAGATGGTTATGTTTCCTAGCCATAGACATGAGTTGTCATTTGATCAATGGGATTACATCATTAGGAGAATGATGTGATGGACTAGACCCATCCGTTAGCATAGCACTATGATCGTTTAGTTTTACTGCTATTGCTTTATTCAGGACTTATACATGTTCCTATGACTATGAGATTATGCAACTCCTGAATACCTTAGGAACACCTTGTGTGCTATCAAACGTCACAACGTAACTGGGTGGTCATAAAGATGCTCTACAGGTGTCTCCAAAAGTATTCGTGGTGTTGGCATAGATCAAGATTAGGATTTGTCACTCCGAAGTGTCGGAGAGGTATCTCTGGGCCCTCTCGGTAACACACATCATAATAAGCCTTGCAAGCAAAAGACTAATGAGTTAGTCACGAGATGATGTGTTACGGAACGAGTAAAGAGACTTGCCGGTAACGAGATTGAACTAGGTATAGAGATACCGACGATCGAATCTCAGGCAAGTAACATACCGATGACAAAAGGAACAACGCATGTTGTTATGCGGTTTGACTGATAAAGATCTTCGTAGAATATGTAGGAGCCAATATGAGCATCCAGGTTCCGCTATTGGTTATTGACCGGAGATGAGTCTCGGTCATGTCTACATAGTCCTCGAACCCGTAGGGTCCGCACGCTTAACGTTTGATGACGATCGGTATTATGAGTTTATGAGTTTTGATGTACCGAAGGTAGTTCGGAGTCCCGGATGAGATCACGGACATGAAGAGGAGTCTCTGAATGTCCGAGACATAAAGATTGATATATTGGACGACTATATTCGGACACCGGAAGTGTTCTGGAAAGTTTCGGAATTTACCGAAGTGCCGGGGAGGTTACCCGAACCCCCCGGGGGAATGGTGGGCCCTGGTAGGCCATAGGGGAGAGAGAGGGCAGCAGCCAGGAGGTGGCGCGCCCCCTCCCTAGGAGGAGTCCGAATAGGACAAGGGGAGGGGGCGCGGCCCCTCTTTCCCTCTCCCTTTCCCTCTCTTTCCTTCCCCCTTCTTCCTTCTTTGGTAGTTCCTACTAGGAATAGGATTGCAATCCTATTCCTAGTAGGATTGCAGCCCTAGCCGCACCATAGGAGGGCCGGCCGGCCTCCTCCCTTGCTCCTTTATATACGGGGGCAGGGGGCACCCAAAGACACACAAGTTGAATTGTTCCAGCCGTGTGCGGTGCCCCCCTCCACAGAAACACACTTCGGTCATACCGTCGCAATGCTTAGGCGAAGCCCTGCGCCGGTAGATACATCATATCCGTCACCACGCCGTCGTGCTGACGAAACTCTCCCGTGAAGCTCAACTGGATCAAGAGCTCGTGGGACGTCATCAAGCTGAACGTGTGCTGAACGCGGAGGTGCCGTACGTTCGGTGCTTGATCGGTTGAATCGCGAAGAAGTTCGACTACATCAACCGCGTCACTTGACGCTTCCGCTTCCGGTCTACGAGGGTACGTAGACACACTCTTCCCTCTCGTTGCTATGCATCTGGTAGATAGATCTTGTGTGATCGTAGGAAAATTTAAAATACTACGTTACCCAACAAATCTAAGGGCAACTCTTACTGATCTCCCATCAGATCATAATGGAGGATAAATACTATTTTCCTCAATTACGCCGCACCTAACCGATTCCCTTAAAGCGTATAGAGGAGAAAATTTTAGGAAAAAATTAACGTCCACACGTAAGGCATCTTACACATCGTTCACACGCCTCCAATACCACTTATTTTGCCACATGTGAACATATGACATCAGCAGGAATCTTTTTGCTTTTCGGCTTAAAAATGTTTTATCTCGTAATTAAAAAATCCAATTAAAAATCCGTTTTCATCATTAAATTTTTCTCGACGAGATCTTCAAAACTAGACCCCATGTTGATATGTTCCGGCGATTTTTATTTTTTTTTGCCCAAAAGTTGCCATGATGTTTACGCTATAGTTGCCACAGTGCTTAAACTAAAGTTGCCATGTGACAATTTTAGTTTGTACAGCATGTCAATTTTAGTATTTTGATAATAGCAATTCCAGTACTTTGACCATGAAAATTATTTTTTTATATGAACCATGGCAATTTTAAGTGCATGTGTCATGGCGATTTTAGTTTATGGTTCATGGCAAGTCTAATTTCTTAACCGTTTTATAATATGTCAAAATTTACTTTTACATGTAAAAGAAAATAACTGAAACATATCATGGCAACTTCAATGTAAACACAATGACAATTCATGTGCAATAGACATGGCAACTTTTAACCTGAAAAAAATCATCGAAACATATTGATATGAGATCTAATTTCGAAGATCCCGTCGAGATGGATTTAATAGTGAAAACAGATATTCAATCGAATTTTTTATTTAAGAGATAAAACATTTTAAAAATTAAAAATTTAAAAAGATTCTCACATGCATGTGTGCGATGATGTTGACGGGTTTTACTCCCACCACACGTGTGTTAACATTGTCTAAATTTTATCCTGAGACCCGCACCGAACGAGCATAATATACTCGAGCGAAACGATCACGCGCCCAGGCGCGGCCCTAATGGTGCCGCAACCTTCTGCGCCCGCACGTTGCTGGCGCAGCCCTGCTGCTGCTCGCTCCGGCGCGGCCATGTTGTTGCTGCTCACAGCGGGAGGTGGTGCTCACCGACGGGTGGGTGGCCGGGACGCCCTGCTGCTGCTCGCAGGATTCTCCACTCTGCTCTCATCCTTCTACTACGCAGAGCTCGACACCTAGGCCAGACCCACCACTCCTCAACTCCGCTCCGGGAGCTGGAGTTAAAAAGCACGGAGCAAGAAAACAGATGCTTCAACTCCTCGTATTTCTAGGAGCTGGAGTGACTCCGAGGGCTCTAGTGAAGTATTCCGTCGGATCCTCCTTTATTTTTAGGGATTGGTTAGAAATGCCCTAAGACACAGATAAAAGAAAGTAAGGTTGATTTAGCACAACGAGTGTTTTTGCTTGTTCCTGCAAATTAGAGTTATTCTCCCCCGCCATAAAAATATCTTGGGAGTCATTAATTTTGAAATAGGAACCTTTCTGCTTCAAATACTCATCAACTCGACTTGAGATAGCTGACCACCCATGCAAGTGGAACATCTCTCAATCGAGCCTCGACTGCTATGCTCTGCGCGCTTCTCGTACGCGCAAGCACATCATGGCTAGAACAAAGGCTCTCTTGCGTATGCAGAGAATAAAGCAACTCAAGCGACCAAACCGTAGCTGATTGCCACCAAATATGACTGGTTTCTCGCATGAAACAAATACAAATCAGAAACCATGGAATTGGCAGTAGTATCTGACGCTAGAAACACAAGCTACTACACTGGTCTCCATACATCTCTCAGGCTTCCTTCTCCTTGCGGCGATATCGACTAAACTAGAACTAGTTCCGTAAACTTAACTAATGTACAGTCTATCTTTCTATAGAGATTACTCCGCCTCTATAAATGATCTACACCCTCACAGTTCCTCCAGCACCGGGGTAACAGATGGATATGTACACTGAAATGCTTTGTAAAAACTCTCGAATATTATGTAGTTATCAGGTTTGTTCATTTGAAGGCAGCGTCTGACTTTGTTCAATTGGTTCCATGGTTTTTTGAGGAGGGCCACACAGACTCAACACAACCTGAAACATTCATCAATTATAGGGCTCAGCTCCTTATGCAAATACGTGGCGACAATTAAGAGACAGTAGATAATTAAAATGCTGACCGGTAGGAAGATAAGCCCATGCAGAAAGCCAATGAGGACGAGTGCCAGGTACATTTGGAAGTAATACACCTGCAGCCATTTGGAATAAACAAAGGTGATTCAAGCTAAACCCCAATAGGAATACAGAACTAAGAAGTGTGGGCTAAGATGTATGTACCACAAAAACTTCAGATTTTGCAAAACGTAGGACAATAACTCCTACAAGTTTGGTCAAGGTAATTCCACTGAAAAATCAAGACAGTGGGTCAGAATAAGATAATACTATAAAATTATAAACGCCACAAACAGATTCAGAAATATGGCAAAGAACTGCAACTGGACTTTCGTGAATTTATCTGCAACACTGGAAAACTTTCTTATGTGAAATAAAAACTGAAATAAAACTGTGAACTGTTTATATATAACACTCACTAAGGCACATCTAAGTATACTCACATATATCTCGAACAATCTAGGATAAGCTGCAAGCAACTTATTCAAATGATATTACTACTTCTTTACCCGGCGTAACATTGTCCCAACAATGTGAACTAACCTGAATACAGAAGCACCCATCGTCGATAGAGCCTGCCTTGCACGGTTTTCTCTATCCCCAATGCTTATCTGTAAATTTCAAGGTGATATGAAGGGTTCAGGCATGATATGGAAAAAAAACAAGATAAACATGAAGAAATTATATTGTTGAAAAGTAGAAACACATCAGAACTTATTTCCATGGTCCTTCATTTGGGATGGGTTTGGGTGTCAACAAAACTGGTTTGTTGTTGTTGCTCTTTGTTTTTTAGTTGCTCCAATGTCATGCAGACCGTATAGAGAATCAAACTACTTCCACATTTCAAAGTAAACTGCTAAATCACTGATATCAGATCATGAAAGTTTTAAGTGACGGGAAGAACAAATTTAAAGGTTTTTCAAGTTTATTATGGCCAACATCCTAATTATCACAGGACTCAGCTAAACTGGAAGGTTTCGAACTGGCATTTCTAAATGTATAATGCACCTACCATAAAGGCATGTGTGATATGAACGCAGAATTCAACAGCAATTCCTATCGACATAACAAGGTTTACAATAGAAATAGCATTGAGCTGAATTCCAAGGACAGCCATCACTCCCTGCCAAAAGTTTGAAAGAAGATGTTAAATCTTGATAATGAAATAACAATTAAATAATTTAAAATTGAAGCTTGGATTCTAGACCTACTGTAGAAACTAGAAAAATACAGAATAGCTACAGTACAAGTACAATTGTTACGGGCTTCAACTGTGCTGTAACTCCTTAATGTGATACACTAGCTTTACATTTGCAGACTCAATCACATGCCAATAATAATACTACCAAGGTAATGTGAAGCCTACTTTTGATTTATGGGTTTTTCTTATGCTTTGCTACAATTATTCCACAATATAGTTGAACAAATCTTATTTGACATGATGCATAGCTAATTAAGCCAACTGCTTTGACCAATAGTTGAACAAATCCTATATATTTTAGCTAATTGTTGACATGAAATCACCACATGGTTCTACTCTGCAACCACTTGTATTTAAAACATGGCTAAGTCCTATTCAATATCCATTAGAGTCCATCAGTTGCTATGAATTTGAAAATACATATACAGCCCGGCCATTATATATTGGACAGGAGAGAGACAAACATACCATCAGATCCAAGACTATCATGGCCAGAACAGTCAATATGATTGCTGAAGCCCACAAACTGAAATGGAGAGAGGTAACAAATTATTACAATCTACTGACTCGAAGAGTAACAGAAAATAGCTAGCGCTAAGTTTCTGAAAGGAGTTGCTGACCTGCTGGTGACTAAGAAACAAACAATAAATACTGTGCCTGTTAATTTTTGCATAAGAATGAACTGTGTCAAATCTCAAATGAAGGTACAGACATTACAACAGAAATTTTTAATTATGTTTATCGTGATTATATTTGTTATGGTTGTAGTTATGATTGCCAGGTGGTCCCAGCACTTGAACATACTTCCTCCGTTCCTAAATATTTGTCTTTCTAGGGATTTTAACAAGTGACTACATACAAAGCAAAATAAGTGAATCTACACTTAAAATATGTCTACATACATCCGTATGTTATAACCATTTGAAATGTCTAGAAAGACAAATATTTTGGAACGGATGGAGTAGTTACTAGCAGCTTTCGTGAAATTAGTGTCGTTAGTGCGCAAGGAAAGGGAAATAGAGAGAACTTGCTAGACATTCATTGAATGGAACCACCCCCTTATATTGAGGGGTTACAACTCAAGAGGACCAAGTCAAGCAAACATTTCCTGATTGAAACTCGTCCAATTTCTTATTCCTAACTTATGTCAATCCCTTAGTAACTAACTTAATATCGCAGGGTTTACTGCCGCCCCTTGGAACCCTATCTATAGGCCTAGCTCTCCAAACAATATTCAACAACTGGTTCCAAACGGAAGAGAAATTCTTACATAATCAATTGCATGGAAGAAACTTGTTCCCTTTATTGTCCATGCACAGCCTAATTCATAAATACCACGTTCACAGCCTAGAGGATCAAGCTTCGAGTTCAGTTTCCACAAATCCAAAGGAATCATGGCCAGGCTGTTTGGGGGATAAAATATACTCCCTCCATTCCCAAATATAAGTCTTTCTACTTTCTAGAGATTCCAACAAGTGACTACATACGGAGCAAAATAAGTGAATCTACACTCTAAAATATGTCTACATACATCCGTATGTTGTAGTCCATTTGAAATGTCTAAAAAGACTTATATTTAGGAACGGAGGGAGCAGAATGAAAGATTCGCTAGGATATCACTAAGAAACTCTAAAAAGGTGATGTCGCTATAGAAACTCTAAAAAGGTGATGTCGAACGTGTTCGCATAGGAAGTTTGGAGTACAGGTTCCTAATAGTAACTAGTCTTCTAAAGACAGACCATTGCAAACATAGCAGTTCAATACCTGGCTGTGCTAAACTTTCATCTCTAAATCATTAAAAACAACCTAACTGACTAATTTATGCATAAAACTATTTAAAATGGTGAAGTCGCTAATACCAGAACCAACTGATTAAACCAGTTCAACAGCCGACAGTGATACATCAAACTTTTGGTTCTTCGGCGCAATGTGGTGAGGCAATTCTTGAGAACACATCAAAATAACCAAGCTGGTTTAGCAGGGATGTCTATACTGTACATTCATACTAAAAGAGAGAAATAAGTTACTCCCTCCAATCCAAAATAAGTGCCATGGTTTCAGTTCAAGTTTAAACTAAACTTGTACTAAAACCACGACACTTAATTTTGGATCGGAGGAAGTACTTCTATCTGATACAAAAGCAAAATGTTCACAGAGAAAATGAGATACGCAAGAACTACTCCCTCCGTCCAGAAATACTTGTCATCAAAATAAATAAAAGGGGATGTATCTAGATGTATTTTAGTTGTAGATACATCCTTTTTTGTCCATTTTGATGACAAGTATTTTCGGACGGAGGGAGTATATCATAAGAATACGCAAATAATCTAAAAAACTGCAAATGTAATAAGTAACTAACCAAGGCAAACACATATATTCATGATGGCTGTCTTCCATACGCTGAGGTATTGCTCAAAAAATATATGGAACACTGAATATGGGAAAATTTCCATCTGCACGAAGATGTATCGAAGACTGTTACAAGATATATCCAAGCAATAGCATCCAAAGTGAAAGCTAACAATAATCAGTATGAAATATAGAGCAAAACATATACTCCCTCCGTCCAGAAATACTTGTCATCAAAATGAATAAAAGGGGATGTATCTAGATGTATTTTAGTTCTAGATACATCCCTTTTTGTCCATTTTGATGACAAGTATTTTCGGAGGGAGGGAGTAGTAGTTACTATGCCATAAATCTTAGCTACAAATACAAAATTCACACATACTTGTGTGTCTTTGAATAGCTAGTGGCTGCTAATATTTACATCAGCATCTGGGGATAATGTGTTCAGTAAAAGGCCCAAATAATAAAAAATTCAGGATGTACTGGCTAATCCTTCCAATAATCCTAGAATACTGCTAGAACCATGTTAACAGTAACGATCTATTAAACCTTCGCCAACAGGGAAATTCCATGGTTCCTATCAATATGTCTAATAATAATTAAGAGTGAAACACAGAAAATCAATTTTTCGTGTATGTTTTCACAGCAATAACTTCAGTATATTTGAGTCAGTATTTTAAAACGTCCTTTAATATCATCATCATCTAAAGAATGGATGCAGGCAAATTACCTGTAAATCTTTGGACATTTGAGAACTGAAGTCCCGAGCAGCTCTCAATGAGTTAACATAGTCAGTCTACAAAAAATATCAATATTAGTAAACTTTACCATGCTGGAGGGGAAAGTAGTGATAATTATGATGGCCGGCATGCTAATCCATACCTGTTTATTAAGGGGAGTATGGTATGTACGGAACGCTGATGCTTGTATAATGCCATTTTTATAACCTGACAAACAAACAGGGTTACCAAATATGTCAGTGGATAATTAATATTACAATTTCAGTCAGTCAAAATGCAAGCACGTTTAATGCAAAAATAATACTATATATCTCAAATGATTCACATTTACAAATAAACGATATTTCTTTGGCATGTTCTCTAGCATGATAAAATGTTGAGATGGTACATAATTGGCATACACCACATACCACTGAGGTCCAAACTTGTAGAATAAGCTCCTTTTCCCCCTTTAGAACAGTCACTTGATGGTAGTGCATCCAGAAACCATGGAAGTTTCTCTTTAAATTGTGTTGTGGATGGACGGCCATTGTGCAAGTCCGAATGTAGGAAACACTGAGACAAAAGCATAACTAGTAGATTAAAATTATTTCACTTCTACTTAAGATGTATCTATTGATATGTGAACTGTGGTTGAAATATACTATTTCCCACTACACATAATAGGGCGCAACAGTGCAGATGCAGCTCTCCGAAATTGATTAATGCGCTAAAAGGACTAGATATCACAACTGAAAGATACGGAGTAGTAGATAGTATACCGTTGTACAATTATTGCACGCTCCATTTGAACTGCATGAACCTGAATCTTGATCAAGTTGACAGCAAGGAGGCTGCAAAGTAGAAATTCAAGTGACATTAGCAAATATGTTAACATACAACCAGTTCATATTTTCTCGGTAGTGCTCAAATTGAGCGTTTTTATTTCTCCCGGAGAGGGAAATGGCCATTGCTTCAGAAGAAAATTGCTTGTTTTTCCAGCTAATACGAATATAGTATGAATGTGCTGCACCCCTAAAGGGGTTCAGGGAAAAGTTCTGAACCTGATCGTCTGGAGGGCAATAATTTCCATTAGTAAATTTTCGACAGCATCCAAATGCTTCGGGAGACATCCATATTAGGAAGTCATCAAGCCATGAGGCAGCAGGTTTTGCTATGTAACTTGTCTCAGGAGATAAAGATTGTCTTGCTATCTGCATGGTAGCAACCACCATGTTAAATGGAGCCAAGTGTTATCAACATATGATGAACATATATGCATGCTTATCAAAATCACATCGGTTAAGTTGCATCAGGAGCCGGTAGCTTTATAGTAACAAAGCTCGCCTTAAAGTGTATGGTGCAACTAAATTAAACTAGCAAATCAATCAATCATTTCGTACTGAATATTACTGCGGAAAAAAATAGTTAAGAGACAAACAATTTTATACCTCATTCAGAAGAGAGTTTGAATTACACTGGTTGATGGAACATATCTGATTAGTATTTTCCGATGCAGAGCTGTAAACAGTGCAACACATCAGAAATCAAATTGCCTGTTTCTAAAGAAGAAACTTGGTTTTCAACAAAATCGCCTGTTTCTAAAGGCAACACTGCAACAGTAGCAGCCAATGCAGAAACATGAGAAACTTAGTTTCAACTTTTGAATATTATTTGAGTTAAGCATGCAAATCAGAAGAGCTCAACAAAATTGGCTCTTTCAAAAGGAAACACTGCAACAGTAACAGCTCATCTAGAAACATGAGAGACTTGGTTTTCAATTTTTGACATATCCAGAACAATCTGAAGACATGAATGTAATGGATAACAGTAAGAAAGCACAATGAGTCAACGATATGACAAAGAATATTCAGCCATGTTTGCTTGTTTCCATTGTATAATCATGCTTCTTTAAAGCATGCAGAAAAAATGTGTAGAACTATTTTACTTCTAGTTACCTGTAATTGAAGTTCTTCACAACAAAATACAGTGGTGGTCCAACTTTCATGTACTTCTCAAGGTCGTCAAAGTAACCCTGTAAACATTATAATGAGCATGATTCTAAAAGAAATACAAAGAGAAGCAATTAAGGCTTAAGCTACAGAAAATGCAAGTGATAGTTTGAACCTGTAAATAAGAATCTCGTGGAAGAACGATTTTCTGCTCCAATCCTGGTTGTAGTCTAGTTGACATTGCCTAGTTAGGACAAAAGAAACACAATTTTGTCAACCACACATGCTCATACTCAAAAGTCAAGAAAATGTAAGTGGTTCTATCTCATTTAGTAGTTTTGCCCAAATTTGCTTTAGTTAATCACTGGATTCGCAACATGAAACTAGACAAGAGCAAACAACACCACACTGTAGTGAATTGATCCATATTGATGGTCAACAAGATTTATCAGAAATACAGACAGAATAATAAGTTGATGATCCACCAGAGAATTTCAATGAAAAAATAGACTTGGCCTGTAGATAGCACACTCATATTTCACCAGATATAAAGCGGTTGGTAGTGAAGCTAATAGGAGGAACAGATATAATCATGATGCTGCGCAATGTGCATGCAGAACATACGAGCACTTACAATGCTTGCAAATGCTAATCCAACAAATACAGCAATCACGGTAAACTTCACTGGTCGGTAACCGAGGATTGGCCCATGAATATCCTATATGAAAACAATGAAACTATAAGTTATGAATGAAATTAAAAGAAAATCATGAAAAACTTAGACATGGTTTACAACATGAGCGTAACTTCAACATAAGAACAAAATTAGCTCTGGTAAAATATGTAGTGTTTACCTTCATATAGCGTGCAACAAAGTGAAGTCGCTGGTGGCCACCATCTTAAATTTTTAATACATTATTAGACAGGGAAACAATTACAAATGAGCCAAAATGAAAAGGCATTTACTGCTATAACTAATCTTCCTTTTAGCAAAACAAACATGGAATTTTATTTGGACACTTACTGTCACCAGCAACAGTGCCCGATTTAAGTCTTGCACAAGGAACACAATCAATCCTGCCATCTTCTGCCCTCCTAAAATCATATACAATAAGGGCTACGAAGGCTGTCACTTGGAGAAGGAAATCCAGAAGAACTGCCATTGCTGCATAAGATAGTGGATTGGAAACCCCAAAAGGAAGTGCCAATTATAAATACAATCAAGGAAATGTAAAGAAACCAACCGGCAAACATTGAAAATGCTCTGGTGGCAGGCATTGGATTGATTGCACTGACAGAAAAAGCTAAAACTTCAGCCAAACTGGCTAACGTAATGGATGGCCCAACTTCCACCAATGCATTACTTATACGTTCTTCCAATACTATCCCATCTGGTTGTCGCTTGACGGCATGCACAAGGATACACATGTTGTCCACACCGACCTAGACACAATCACATCCGTCAGTTCCATCTAGTGGCAGAGTGATAAGAATGTGTATCTGTGCCGAAAAAGGCCTTCGCCCCGCTTTATAAATAAAGCAAACCACAAGAGCCCAACGAGTCCGTACAGATAGATACCACTCCACACAACACAACACAACACACAAGTAGCACACGAACAAAGTACGAAAAGGTTATGCTGAGGGCACAGCTCAACAAGTCCTGGAAAAGGAAAAGGAAAATGGCAATGTGTATCTTTTGAACAAAGTACAGATCAAATGAGGTAGCAATATGAATAAATCGTCAATTCCTCTTTTTAAAAAATGGTAAATGCAGCAAGAAATTATTGCCTAAAAACAAAACAACGAACTCAATGGCAGGCAATGCAACATAGACATCAACTGTGTTCACCTATGTAGGAAAGTGTAGGTTAAAATAAATTGCACAAATACTAAACATCAAATTTTCAACAAGGAACTAACATGATGATGGTTTATGGAAATCAATTGTCAGAAGAGATAAACCAATAATCAGCATGAAGAAGCTATGTTCCAATTCAAATGTGTAGAGCGCACATGAATAATGGTTTTTTCGTTCTGTTAATACAGCAAAACAAAGAAATACTGGAAAGGTGCATTGGATTGATGAAGAGAAAAGTAGTTACACTATTGTGCTACTAGGGGCAGAAGACTTACGGCCAGCACAAGAAAAGGGATTACTTCCATTATGATTAGAGTCGACTTCACTCCAACAGCACTAAAGAATCCCATTGATCCTAAAACTGAAAGCATCACTAGGACAACCCCAGATAAGCCAAGCAGTACCTGCAATTTATCTCATCAAATGGAATAATGAACACATGTTTGACATATTTAAATAAATAGTATTTCGGGATCTGCTAAATAAATTAGCTCTTCACAAGGAAACTTGAGATCAAACTATTATACGATCCAAAAGACAAATTTCTTAGCAGAACAATTTAGCTGGCTTTTGGGAAAGTGCTAGAGGGTCATATTAATGTACGAATTAAATAACTTTGCAAAAATATTACTAGATCCGTCCCAGAATAGAAGATGTCACATTTGACATCTCCCACTTCTATAAGCGCCAGTTCTTTTGCTGGCTTCTAGAATAAGCTGGAATAAGCTGCCCCCTGCCCAGCTTATTCTAGAAGCCCAACCAAAAATATTTTGCTGGCTTCTACGAACTCAATGGCAGCTTATTCTAGAAGCCCAAAAAAGCCACCAAAAGAACTGGCCCTAACTATGTGACTCAATATCGACCACGAGAAAATATGTCGGCCCAATAGCAGTACTGCCAACCACTGCACTGTTTATATATACTAAATGTATGGTCAGCAAACATGAATACTCCCTCCGTCCCAAAATAAGTGTCTTGAGACCTTAGTACAACTTTATACTAGTTAGTAAGTACAAAGTTGAGACACTTATTTTGGGACGGAGGGAGTACATGAGAACTGGTCTATAGGTAACTCGTAAAATGCAATCAGAAGGAACAAGATACTCCGTGTAGACCAAAACAATTAATCATGGAACAAATTTGCATATACCACTCCTGAATTTCAAACATATGAACTTGCCACTGACTCACATTAAAGTATTTTTTAGGCGGAGGAGTGGAAAATAAAATATTTTCCCATCATTGATTATCATATTCATACCTTTGATGAGACAAATAATGCCCACAAACGAGAAGGACGGTCTCCGAGTGTGAACGATATGTACGCAAACATCACAATATAGCTTATCTGATATCAATCAGATGGCACAAATAAATATCACAATATGTAGGCAAACAAGATATATTACAAAATGGAAAAGGTTTTTGCATATATTTACCACTATTGTAATTGCGTCAGCTGTACTCTCTCTGTTTAATTCATCTTTGATAGAGCTCTCGGATGAAAAGGATAATGTAAGGTTCTGTGCTAATACCATCGGCAGTATTTCTTCCTGCAAAAAACTCAGTCATCAGATGTAATTCTTGGCTCAAGTGAAATATATACTCCCTCTGTCCCAAAATTCTTGTCTTAGATTCGTCTAGATACGGATGTATCTAATACTAAAACGTGACTTGATACATCCGTATTTAGACAAATCTAAGACAAGAATTTTGGGACGGAGGGATTAAATTACTAGAGTATGCAAGCTACAAAAACACTGTACATAGAAACTCTAGCTAGAAAATAAGTACTGTAGACTTTAATCCAAACACGAAAGAGTTAGCTCTGTACAATATTAATCACTATACTGTGCATGCAAATGGCATTAGCATACATGAAATGATCTTTTGCTAGATTCAGGCATCTGGGCTTCAACATGCCCAGTGAGTCGGCTCACTATATTACAGAAGGAGAAAGGAACGAAAACAATAATTCTCCTACTAAATATCCTGAGGTTATGAATCTGAACACTCTTAATCCGCATTATCAAAGTTGCTTCCCATCCCCGTATTTTCTCAGGATGTAAGGCCATGCATAGTCAATCTTATCTACCGGGTTCTTCACTGGAGCAAATTTCTCTGCATAGTTTACTTTACTATCCTCAAACGAGGTTTATCCTTTCATTCCTTAAGGAGGTGTTGTGTGGAAGTATTGAAATAAGTCGTGGGACTGCTTAAAAGTAAATGTTAGAGAATTACTTGTATAGAGCAGGAATCAATTGACGAAAAACTTCTATTGTAAACTGCTTGTTGAGCACATAAGCTCAGAAGGTGAGAGTTTCAAACCTTAACAAGATTAATATATGCCCTTTCCCAAGCCATAGCCTTTCCATTTTCTTGTCCTGTTGTCTCAACCTTGTTGTTCACGGGATATGTTATTACAAATGCAGAAGCCTGTGAAGCAATAGAAAGTTAGTAAGAGAAGTGGGATAATCAGTAAAATATTGTTTTGGCCAAAAAAAAGTATAGCATTTTACCTCGGTATAATTGCTACCTGGAAAACCACCTAATATTGTACTAGGGTCAATAGGTGATTGAAAAGTGCTCAAACATGTCTCTTCAGAACTGTAATGCTGCAATACAGCAGATATTGTTTAGTGTTTAGATACAACTACTCCCTCCGTTCCATAATAGATGACTCAACTTTTTACTAAAGTTAGTACAAAGTTGGGTCATCTATTTTGGAACGGAGGGAGTAGATGATAAACCCAGCCAGTATCACAATATTCATTGTTCAGCGTTAATTCATCAATAATTTACAAAGGTCTGCGTTGCAACAAAGAAAAAGGAAACTGTCCATAGGAAAAGAGATATCAACTGTGAATATTTACCTCAAAGCAAAATTTAGCGTGATCTATACCTAAATCATCATGCTTTTTAGGATCCAGCTGGAAATACTGCAACAGATACCACCATTTTAATATGATTGCTCAGAAGTGCGCATACGGAACAGAATATAATGATAGAAAAGTATTATATAGATTCTAGAGAGAACAAGTTAGTTTCATATACAGAGTATAGACTAGACACTACAAAATCATCACCTGCAAAACACTTTGCGTAGCACAATCTGTACTGAGTGGCTTTAGGCAGATATCAGCAAGGGATACTGTCGATCCAGAGTAATTGGCACGTAGATCATCAATCTTTGCAATTAAAAAGTGACAATAGAATCATTAAGCAGTTGCAGCAAAAATTTACATGACTGGATTCCAACCACATACCTTTTTCTGAATCTGAAATAGTAATTTGAAATTGTTATCATTTACTATTGTAGGAGCTTCAGGCTGGTCAGACGCGGAAGTGGCTAATACAAGCTGCAGTTAAAACAGTAATTAACAAAAATATTACTCATTGCAATAGTCGCCTTCAAGCGTAAAACAGGACAAAGAAAGATAGACAAGAGGTTAAGATCAACACAACAAACATGTTGGTTGATATGCAGGAACAAAGTTGGTATACAATCTGTAACAAGTATTCATCTAGTTGAACAAAAACAAAGCCATGAGAGTTGAAAAGACCTGCTCAATCCTATAAAATGGTGCAAGATGACTGTCAAAGTATTGCTTTTCATAGGCAGTCCGACTTCCAGGGCTAACCCAAAGCTGCAAAAAGAAAACAATCAAGTCAGGAATCTCTGAAATGTATGTATTCACAGTCCTGGTAAATACTCCCTCTGTAAAATAATATAAGAGTGTTTAGATTAGTGATCTAAACACTCTTATATTAGTTTACAGAGGGAGTACTAAATACACACCAAAAACTTTTGAGTTCCAGATGATGTTAATTCATCCCCTGGACCAGATGGTTGTCACTTTTCCGACCCCACACACAAAAAGAAGCAATCTCAAAAACTAAATTTATTTATATAAATGACCACAAGTTACAAAAAAATCATAGTCACGGACTCAAAGGTAATCCATCTCAAATACTAAAGATGTGAACACGTTTATTGACAGATTTGCTCTCCGTGTTTTTCTTTTGCTGACACATATTTTTCACAAGTATTCAGATACAAGTTTATGACCTTCGCCCACTATGTTCACAGTAATAAGAACTTTAGCGTCCTTTTTGGAAGGTAAAATGGTAAAGTTATCTGAAAATGACCATAAGCATAGAGGACACAGAACACCATAAAAGTCCAAATTGATTCAAGAAAAAACATAGCAAAATGAAATTTCATAAAGTGTACAGCAATGTATTTCCTTCTTATTTACTGTGATTTTATTTTAATGAACATTCCCGAGTAATCAATCAAAACTGTCAATGGATTTCCATTATTTTTTTCTTTCCATGCTTCAGACCTACTCCCTCCGTTCCGATTTACTCGTCGTGGTTTTAGTTCAAATTTGAACTAAAACCACGACAAGTAAATCGGAACGGAGGGAGTAATAAATTTTTTGAGTTGGAAGAGAATACTATTGCCTTACAAACTTAATACCCTTAAATACAGATAGACAAAATATTAACTGTATTGGTCAGTCTCATAACAATTAAAATTCCCCCATTATATACAATTATCAGAATTTCAGCAATGGTGGAAGAATTGTAGCTAACATAAGATGATAAATTGAGTACCTTTTCCGGTCGTGTTTCCACCTTGAAACGGATAAGACCAATGCATAATAGGATAGGGACAAGTAAGGATGCACATAACACAAGAAGCGGGTGTCTAGTAACAAAAACTCCATGCCTCCTGCAATACTTTCAACAGATTAACATGATGCCTAAATACTAATAATATATAGTTTATCTGAGTATAACTGGAGACCGAATCCAACCTAAAGAAGGTTGACATGTAAGTTTGGACAATAGAAGATGATGCAGCTTTGGGGACCTGATATAAAAAGAAATTATTAGACCGTACCAGTGTCATCTTAAAAATGAACACTAGAGTAAAATACTAGAAGGGGCCAAAGACAAGTACTCTAAGCAAGCAATAAATAACTAGATGAAGCTCTGGCTCTCAAAAATGATTTGGCAGAAAAGAACCTGAACAGAGTTTTCAGGAACATTGCCATTGTTGTTTGAATGCAACTTATCATCAGCATTCTTTGGTGGTTTTGTTTCTGAGGGGAAGCCCGTTCTTCCTCGTGTTCTGTATAATAAGCCCCACAATAAAATTGCGCACAAAAACACAATGTACACAACCACTAGTGAGAAGTCCAAGCATTCGGCCTGTATAATCAAAATGATAAGAGTTCAGGATACAAAATAATGATAACACTTGACATGGAAAAGAGGAACCTTTATAACATATGCCCTAAAATGTTGTTATGCTGCCAAATTTTGGATTCGTATACTCTAGTTTAAAGTTCAAGACTGCAGCAAGCTTTTAAGTTGTGTATGAGAAACAAGAAGAGAAGGGTCAAGCTCTACACAAGATACATGGACAAACAAAGGTATTTAGCACCTACAATGATGATTATATTTTTTTTCAAGATATAGTAAATCATTTGATTGCTAGAGTTGAAGGTTATTATATTTCCCACAAGCAAATTGTGCAGGTATCCAGTATCCACACCGACACATCTACCCCGGATCATCACTACTACAACACATGTCCTGTGCCAGTTTCTCTGCAATAGTAGTATCACTTCTCAAAGAATTACTATAACATGTGTATGTTACACAACTGGCTTGATACAAGGACCACCTGACATGTGATGTGCCAATTAACAAGGGAAGTCATGGTCCTCATCTATCATTCATGCAAAGCTTTGTTTATTTACTAGGGCAAGTAGCACGAAACTCTGCCAATTGCCACAAGAAGAACAAATGAAGTCAAACTTTTGAAATTACAACTAACACTATCTTTATAAATAATTAGATTAGTTACTTGGAAATAATTTGGTTAAAAAAAGTTACCGGAGAGTAATTTTACAATACAAATTTTGTAGGGTTTCATAAATAGTCCAATAAAAACGAGTGGTCATGCCTTTGGAGGCCGCATGAATGTGCACAAGTACAACTGGAGGCAACAGAAAATGCATGGTATCAGCCATGCACTTTTTTCATAAATGTAGATAAATATCTGCTACCTTTAGAGAACCCATTTTGACTGAACAAGAAGTTTCAGTCTTCGACTGAGGCAACAAGGATCCCATGCAAACTGAAGAAGAAGGGCAGTCGCCACATGAGCAGCCCAAAGATGGATCTCCACAAGAATAAACTGTAGTATTGAGCGGCTTCACCCGAGATGAATCACTCAAATCAGGTCGGTATGTTATCAAATAAGGTGACCCAGGCTCATTAGGATTTGCCTGACGCCCAAGAAATGCCAACCACTCTGCAGTAGCAAGTGTAGACGACAATAATTATAATGATATACTGCAAAGAACGGATGCATGCAAATTACAGTGTATTATCAGCATGTCATTACCAAAGTTTAAAATTATCGACTGAAAAAACTAACTCAAATCATATCCAGAATGCAATAATATTAAATAATTAATAATGCCAAGTCCAAATGCAGAAAACAAATTACATAGTCTGTTATCAGGCTATCACTACCAAACCTTAAAAATATTAACTGAAGAAACTAGTTCAAAAGCACATCCAGGGTGCAAGAGGCCAATAATAATATTCCCTCCGATCTACTCCCTCCGTTCCTAAATATTTGTCTTTCTAGACATTTTGAATAGACTACAACATACGGATGTATGTAGACATATTTTAGAGTGTAGATTCACTCATTTTGCTCCGTATGTAGTCACCTGTTGAAATTTCTAGAAAGACAAATATTTAGGAACGGATGGAGTAAAATAAGTGTCATGGTTTTAGTACAAATTTGAACTAAAACCACAACACTTACTTTGGATCGGAGGGAGTAACTAAGAACACCAAATAGAGTTTCTCAAAGAAATGCAGCAAAGCTTCCAAAAAGGCTACTCCCCTCTACATGCTACCAATCTTTAGACCAAATCGTGTCATCTTCTCGTCTTAATTATCAAAGCATTGCAAAAGAATCCTGTAGGCAATCAGCGTTTAACTTCACAATCAAGGAAAGTGATGCTAGTTCAGCCCTTTATAGCCAGCCTACAAGAATCTTAATTCTAAGAGGGATGCTAGCAAATCTGGTATGCAATCTTTAGGCTGCCAGCCTACATAAGTCACTCCAGAGTCATGGCCGAGGTGGCAAATGGGATGCTTCTGATGTCATGCCTCCTCATCACGTCCTGGTTGTCTGTCACTCGTCAGTGTTGAGCCAAATGTGACACATGGCATATAACATGGATAAATCTGATGATAGGGAGCATCAAGTAGCACTAGGAGGGATCAAATGATGGTGCTCTCAAGAAAATCCACCACCTCACAGTCAACAATTTTGGTCACTGATTGAGAAGAGGAAGCTGGGGGTATTTTGGTCTTGTAGTAAAACATTTAGGTTTTATAAAGTTCATAGCGTCTGCAATGGCAATTTTCAGTGTCCGGCGATTGCAGTAGCATTGCTCAAACTATAACTTGTAGTGGCATTTATCCTAACACACCATTGATAAGTTCACTACAATGATATAGCCTAATACCTTTGTAAGTTTTAGCACCTCCACCAAGAAAATCCATTGCGCGTGTGTTCAGAGTGCCAAACTTAACTTCCTTACAAGAGTTGTATAACTGTTCACCATAGTTGCTTGTTATGTAGTAATCTATACCATCAACAGTTGTAATGTTATTAACCTGAAAAAGGTGAAGACCAGTGTAGCTTGTTAGTTCGATTAAACATGAGAATTATATATGGATATTTCATTTTTGGCATGTTAAACTGATGTAACAAAAATGTGTGTGTGT
>LR738710.1:749071705-749091775 GCA_902687465.1 Secale cereale
GGGGGGGGGGGGGGGGGTGACCATGATGAAACATAATAAAATACTGTTGCCGTGATAAGCTAAGAGAATCCAGACCTGTTTTGCTGAAGTCACGTTAATGAAGAGGCTTTGGTTTGGGGAACAAGACATTTCACAAAAGAGATTCAAGAAATTCCTCAAGCAAGCTGGGCATCCAACAAGAAATGGGACAGCCTGCAGAAGTGTTGGAGTTAGCATTTTACCACCAAGTGAACTTTCTTCTGGTTGAACATAGACATTTAGAATAGAGATTACCAAGAACAGGTTACATTATTTGACGTGCGAAAAAGAATCAAGTTGGTCAACTTAGAAAAATAACCTTAAATATATGTACCAAATTGGCCACAATAGAATAGCGAAGAACATGGTCTATGAATATGACGGAATGCATCTGTAACATTTTCTTTTAGAACAAGAATCTGTAATTTGCATGCAACAGGGAATAAAGGACTCAACATGTAGCCATTTAACTGTGTTACAAGATACTAAGAAGTACAGGAGGAATAACACAACAAAGACAAGGGACAACAAATAATCAACAACTAGAAATTTGTTGCATGAGGCTACAAGTCGACAAAAAACTGCTTTCTGAAAAGTACAGCATGAACAAGCAGAAATAATCTATTAAGTAAATACGAAAATCATCTTAAAACAAAAGCAGCATGTCTCCAACAAAGTATGCAGCAGGTTCACTGCTTACTGGTCACAAGTTCAGCAAAACATTGTTTGAGCAAATCAATGCAGGTTAATATGAATACAATGGCAAAACCATTTTGCTAAGCTTTATTAACAAACTTCCCAGCGTGAAACAGTTAATCTCTAAAATAAAGATGTGATGCGACCACACTGATATGATAGTTCAAATGAACAGTCAGTATTCTTTTCAAAGCGGTCTCGACAATTACCTGTTGGACTTGTTGGTGTAATGTGTCGAACTGATCAACTGTACAACAGACATCACCAGTAATAGTGGGGCACAAACTCTGGATCCTTGTGGAAAACAAAGTATCTGGCTGGAAAAGCAATAACAGAACTTGATATAGTAGGAGGCCACAACGGTGAAATAACGCAATCTTATGCAAAAATAAGATGGGCAGAGCATTATCCTGTCTATATTATTAAAAAAATACTGCAAGATAACTGGATGCTATCTCAAATTGAAGAGAAGGGTTCCATTGTCACCTTAACAGCTTTTGTTGCATTCACACAGTTTAAGACTTTTCCATCACTTCGATTTGCACAAATTCCATACATGGAACAGTATCCTTCTGCAGGTACGACCCTAAGGAAGCAAACACGGCAAAATTAACACCAAGGACTCCATGAGTACAAAATACCTCATTAAGCACCAAAGTATTTTAATTACATCTAAAATAGTAGCCTATTTCAGGACCTATTGGGTTCTTAGGTGATCTAACAAATGCTCATCTTAATTGAACATGTTGCCCTGATAAATTACCGTGATGCACCATTGGATTGCTGTGCGCTTGTGGGATGTACAAGAAAAACTATCTGCATCATGGAATGAAAAATTAAGGTTATAAGGTTATCACAGTATGGACAAACCATGTTAACCATACAATACATGAGTCACATCAAAGGGCAACCAAATCCACATGCATAAACACCACACTACGTTTGTAGAACGGGCTTCTCACATATCCTGTTATTCTATTAGCCCCTCTAGGGAGCAACATGACATAATTTTATCCAGTGGCTTCAAATATATAAAATGAAGACAACACCTTTGAGCACCTAGGCAGGTCATGTAGATGCTACAAAGACAATAATCTAGCAGCATCTGAGAAGTTAGCACAAAATTGGTATGTTCTGGCCACCTATACAACCACTATAAGCGTCGAAACATTAATCAAAGTTTCAGGTGAAGCCACCAAAACAGTTAATGCAACTAAGGATTATTACAGCATGAATTATTCATCTGTCCTGTACAGCAACATCCAGATGACATATAACAAGCAAAATTAGAACAGAAAAAGGCATTTTTTGACTGTGACAGAGAAAGTCATTTCAACAGTTAAGCCTCTAATAAAACAGATAAAACAACATAGAGTGAGCTGCAGCAACATAAACACAATCTGAGGTTTCGGGAGGAAAAAGCTCATGTTTGAAATGCCTGTGAAAATTCAACTGGGCTAGGAAAAGTAGCAAAACAGTGGATGACCTACCAGCTGTCAACCAAAAGTGAGCCGTAAAACATCCGGTAACTTGGAGAGGAAACACAGGCAACTCCACATAGTTGGAATTAAGAGAGTTTTGTTTTTTTGGCAAATTTGTTCAAAGTGGACCCTCCTACCCAATTACAACGGTAAATAAAGAGCACATTCCGAATCAGAACATGTAAATATTCAGAAATTCGGGGAAGCGTGGCATATTTAATCCTGTAAAACCCAACACCAATCTACACGGGTCAGGGAGACAGCGCACATTTCAAGACAATCTATGAAACCGAGAAACGAAACCCCGAACAGAGAAGCAATCACTCATCGAACACAATCAACTCGGGGTAAATAAAACTGGGCTAAATTGGCATCTCCTACGCAGTAGCGGAAGCAGAAACAACCACTCGGGCACCAATAAGTCGAGGCCACACGGTTACAGACTTCCAATCCAAACGCACCGCGCATGTCAGAAACTAGCAGTGTTGCAGCAAATCTCCAACCCCATATGCTCCCAACCCTCCCGAGTCCCAAAACCGGTATCGCAGGGAGACTCGGGCTAACGACAAAGCAGAGGTAAACCAAAATCACGCAGTAAATTTGAGGGGGTAAAATCCAAACACAGCCCATTACGTGTTCGATAAAAAAAACGCAGTCCAATTACAGACGAAAATCGCACCTCCCTAATTTTAGCGAAACGAAAAAACCACCACGAGTTATATTAGTAGTAGAAACTTCCGCACTAGTGACGCCGTGGACGGAACGAAATTAGCAAGCCCACACAGGAAAAGCAGGACCAAAACCGAACCAAAATGGTCCAAAACACGAGGCACAGCGAGCAACCCCCACCCTAAGACGGCTGACCCCTCGGAAAGGCGGCGGCGGCGGCCGCGGCCGCAACGACGACCCCGCGCAGCACCCACTAAGACGGAGAGAGAGAGAGAGAGAGCGCGCGAGACCCCACCTGCATCAGGGCCACCGCCGTGGCGACGACGACGGCGGCGGCGCCGGTGGGGACGCCCCGCCGCCGTCCGACGAGGCCCATCTCGTCACGGGCTCCCTTCCCTCCCCGCTCGACCCCTCGCCGGCGGGAGCACGGAATGCCGAAAACGGAGGGAGGTGGGAGACGAAGGGTGGACACGGTCCGGTGGCGCTGGGGGTGGAGATTGGACTTGTTTTTGTGGCGAACCGCACGACCGAGACTTTGGTGGCGTTTGGTTAGGTGGCTATCCTAGGATGGGATAGGGATAGCCACTTTTTCCGGGGATAGCAGTTGTTTGGGTGAGAGGATGGAGTGGTTGAGGGCAGCCATAATTTCAGAATATTCCCTCGAAAAGCTGGTTGAGGCTGTCCGCAGAAATCTGGCGGATGGTGGCAGCCACTTGCACTCCCGCAGCCCTTGAAACATTTTCTTCGTCTCCCTCACCTGAGCGTCGGCGGTTGTAACGTGCAGCGCCTACGGTGTGGAATCGCGAGGCCTCTGGTTGACATGCTTGCTTCTTTTACGTGAGCAAAAAATGCAGAAACATATGTCTGTTGTTTCCCCAAACAGAGGCACGAGTACATCACTGAACGTTGATGCTCTTTTGAGGTTGTATTTGACATGATCTAAATCCCAGAATGAGGCGTTGTTAGCTAGCGTCACTTGATTGTATATGGGTAATCTCACCTTGTTACAGCAAAGAGGTCATCACAACAACCTATCTAATTCTCATCATTCCAACCAAACAACAAAATGTGGTTATCCAACGCAGCAAACTCCATTCAACCAAACAACAAAATGTGGCTATCCTTAACCAGGTGGCTAGGGACATCCTCAGCCAACCAGTCCTTGCCCTTGAACCAAACGCCACCTTTATAAACTCCGAGAGCTGAGCTGCCGATCAGCTGCGCAAGCGCAACGCGGTGGCGGTTGCCACCTCATGCCAAGGCCCAAGGGATTCATTTTGCAGCCAGCTCCTCTCGTTTTCTTTCCTGGTGAGGGCTTTGGATCTCGCCACATGTTTTTTTCTCTGGGAGCGCGGTAGGGCTGGGCCCGCATGTTAGTGGACATAAGGTCCAGCAGTTCGTTGGTCGTGTGTGTGCAGAAGATACGGTGGGACCACCTGTAAGAGCGAGTTAGCTGGCGGAGTTTGCTTGGTGAGGCTGGCAAAATACCCGAGCAATCAATGTAGTACTCCCTAGTCCCTACGTCCCATATTATAAGAACGTTTTTTGCACTAACTTAGATAATTCTGTCACGTCAAAATCAGGAAAGCTACACGCACACTGGTTTACAATTTTTAATAGGGAGTATTTAGAACTTATCTAGATAAGATATAATTTGGTCTCATTCACCTGGAAAAAACAAGAACAGATACAACCCACGTCAGCACACACGCATCTTATAGCATCACATCCAATGGCTATAAAAGGTGAATAAGACCAAATTATATCTCATATAGATGAGTTCTAGCAAAATTGTTCTTAATAACTACGAAGCCTGTCATGTACATCTCCTACCCTGTTTGCCCTGCCATCGACCCGCTGTTCACTTTCATCCACGGCACAGCTGGCTGCTGCCTGTTGGGTATCGAGCACACGCTCCTCGCGTCCAGGGATAATCCAAATTTGAACTATCTGAGTTTAGGTTTTAGTCAAGCTTCTTTCAGAAATGTCAAGTAGGTGATCATACACTCGTCTACCACCGAAAGTGCTCTTCTCAACTAGAGCTCATATGAGATCGGCATGAACAGTAGAATTTGATAAATTACAAAAATAAAAACAATTGTCAAACATGGAGAAATGTTTTTAATGCTTGCAAAATTTTATCATGAAATGACATCTGTGAAAGTCATGGCAAGAAAAACAAAATCGGCATTCCAAAATGCTTTTGAAAAGAACATCCTTGGAGCATCAATTTTTTTCATGACTTCCACAGATGCCATTTCATGATAAGAAAACTGCAAGCACTGGAAACATTTTTCAATGTTTGCTACAAAAAATCAGATTTACTTGAATTTTTTTATTCCAGATTTCACTGTTCATATGAGCTCGAGCTCAGATACTCCATGTCGAGTCTACCACATGTTAAGACAACTTGTCTTACTTTATAGAACAGCAATGCAAGAAATGTTCGGTTTTAAATTAATAAAACCCACAACAAACAGAGTGCAAGAAAAAATAACACATAAACCTCAAAAGCAAGGAAGTTCGGACACAAAAAACGAAGCCTAGAGGATTGTAGGGCCATGAGCGCATGGGCTCGGATGTAACAAAATAAGCAACGGTCCTAAGTTGCGACGGACGGGGGTACCGGCGATGCTATGGATGTGTCGTAGCTTGTTCTCGCCAGCTTCATGTCCTCATATCCCAACGCTTTCCCAACGGGGTCATTGCTATAAGAAAATGAGGCATTTGAAAGATAACAGCGTCAGCCAGGTGAACCAAAAACGACAAAGAATCGGCACTAGCGGGGTGGAGATTGTAGAAGTGCATGCTCTAGCCAATGCAATCAAAAGACCAATCTGATGGAAGAGACTAGGCTATACATTTATACGTCAACACTCCCCCTAACGTGTGGGTCTCTCAGGTCTAAACGTTGACCGAAAATGGAACGCAATTTAATTGCGTCAGCCGGGTATTGAACTCAAAACCCCTTAGCTCTAATACCATGTAGAAGTACATGCTCTAGCCAATGCAACCAAAAGATCGATCTGATGGAAGAGACTAGGCTATACATTTATACATCAACAGAGATGAAGTTTGGGAGAGAGGGAGAGAGATGTGCGCGGGGTTATGGATGAACTAACCCATCCCTACGCCGCCAACTCTTTACGGGTCAGATTTTGCGTCTCGCGCTCGTATCAGATGTCGTCTGCATGTAAAACCGAGGTCTAGGGTTCTAGCATAAGGGGTGACACAAGCGTATTCGCTCGTACCGAACCTTGTTTTCTCTCATGGGTGTTTTCAAACCTCCCGAGGTCAGGGGTACAAGCGTGGGCTCATATCACACACCGTCAACTCGGGAGCCCATTCGATATGACCGTGGGTACGAGCATGGGTGCTCGTACCCCACTCCGTGTTCTCCCCTATAAGTTATGTGCTTTTTCGTAGCCATACAGTACGAGCTTCAGTATGAGCGATGGTGTTTCTTTACTGGACTTCTAGATTTCTTCCCGTTGGGGGTGGTATGACCAGCAGTACGAGTGTGTGTGCTCGTACCGTACACTGCCTTTGCCCATGTTGCATCTATTTGATCTTTTCGTCAGATTTTTTAACATGACAAATCAAACGCTCTAAATGACAAGTTATGTTGTCGCGAGGATGACAAATTTTTCTAGCAAGCATGAACAATTCTTCTCATGTTCATATTTTTTGTCAGGATTTGCCATACTTGCTAAAGAAAATTGTCATCCTCGCGACAACATAATTTGCCATGCTTAAAAATTTGATGTCAGAGCGAACCAACATGTGATTGAGATGGTTAGAGCATCTCCAATAGATGGTCAAAGTTTGGCGGTCCAAAACCGGAGATGTACAATTTGGACCGCCAAAAAGTGCATTTTGGAGCTCTGAAAAACGCTCAACTCCAACAGATGGTCCAAATTGATGGTCCAAAAGAGCAACTCCAATAGATGGTCCAAACCAAAGATGTAAAAATCTGAAAACGGTCGCACGGCTGCTGCCAACCACTGTTCAGCCGCGGTTTTGCATTGAAATAGCATCAAAAATTTGAAAATAAAGTGCATCATCATCATAGTTTCAAACAGAAGTGCATCACCATCATAGTATCAAATCCCTCTACAAAAAGAGCATCGTCTCAATCAAAGTTTTTGGCCCTAGAAATTGAAATGCACATGAATATTACTCATGCGGGTCATCAACACCACCGGCGTTGTGAACCGTGGTACGATCATCATCTTCACCACCGTCTTTGTCCACAATCATACAATTTGAAACAACAAACGAGAGCACAACCGGAAAATTTATACCTTTGCGACATTTCGTCGAACATGTTGGAGGCGGCGGCCGTCGGCGTGGCCACATCTTCCTCCACGGCCAGCAGTGGCGGCGAGGGAGGTTGAGGAATGGATGTGTGGCTGCTGGAGGAGGCCGCTGGCCACACCGTCTGCGAGTCGTCGCCCCGAGCCGCCGCGGTCGCCTTAGAGACCTTCACCGGGTACGTAGAACTATCGGTCGGGTTGCGACTACGGTTGGCCAGCTGTTTTCCGCCGCCTCCTCGTCCCTTCGCCGGCTTCGCCGCCGGCGCGGTGGCCACCGGCCGGGGCGGCACCAATCCGGGCCGGTGGGCGGGGGGCGGCGGCATGGCAGCGGTTGTGGGCGAGATGGAAGCGGCGGCAGCCACGTGGGTCAGCCCACCGGCTGCGGCGGTGGCGGAGAAGGCGGCGGGGTCGTCGCCTTCGGCCATGGCGGCGCCGGATGGCGAGGGGCGGCGGCGGCCGGGAGGGTCGCTGCTACTTCTCGAGCTTGCGTTGTATTCCCTCGAAGAGGAAAGGGTGATGCAGCACAGTAGCGTAAGTATTTCCCTAAGTTTTTGAGAACCAAGGTATCAATCCAGTAGGAGACCACGCGCGATTCCCTCGCACCTGCACAAACAAATAAGAACTTCGCAGCCAACGCGATAAGGGGTTGTCAATCCCTTTACGGTCACTTACGAAAGTGAGATCTGGTAGATAGGATAGTGTGATATTTTTTGTATTTTTGGATATAAGAACAGAAAGTAAATAAAGCAAAGTAAAGTAGATTATAGATTTAATATGTTGAGAATAGACCCCGGGGTCATAGGTTTCACTAGTGGCTTCTCATGATAGCAGAATTCTACGGTGGGTGAACAAATTACTGTCGAGCAATTGATAGAAAAGCGAATAATTATGAGAATATCTAGGCATGATCATTATATATAGGCATCACGTCCGTGACAAGTAGACCGAAACGATTCTGCATCTACTACTATTACTCCACACATCGACCGCTATCCAGCATGCATCTAGAGTATTAAGTTCATAAGAACAGAGTAATGCTTCAAGCAAGATGACATGATGTAGAGGGATAAACTCAAGCAATATGATATAAACCCCATCTTTTTTATCCTCGATGGCAACAATACAATACGTGCCTTCCTGCCCCTGCTGTCACTGGGAAAGGACACCGCAAGATTGAACCCAAAGCCAAGCACTTCTCCCATTGCAAGAACTATAGATCTAGTAGGCCAAACCAAACCAATAGTTCGAAGAGACTTGCAAGGATCTTATAATCATACATAAAAGATTTCAGAAAAGAACCAAATATTTCTCGTAGATAATTTTGATCATGAACCCATAATTCATCGGATCTCGACAAACACACCGCAAAAAGATTACATCAAATAGATCTCCTCGAAGACCGAGGAGAACTTGGTATTGAGATCCAAAAAGAGAGAAGAAGCCATCTAGCAAATAACTATGGACCCAAAGGTGTGTGGTAAACTACTCACAACTCACGGTGAGGAAATGGTGTTGATGTAGAAGCACTTCGTGGAAGATTCCCCCTCCGGTGGAGCTCCGGATCATGCCCCAAGATGGGATCTCACAGGAACAGAAGGTTGCGGCAGTGGAATTAGGGTTTTCTCTATTGCCTCGATGTTTTCAGGGTACATGTATATATATAGGAGGAAGGAGGGCATCGGGGGAGCCAGAGGGGGCCCACGAGGGTGGGGGCGTGCCCTGTAGGAGGGGGCGCGCCCTGGACCCTCGTGGCCGCCTCCTTCGTTCCCTCGCGTGTACTCCAAGTCTTCTGTATTGATATCGTTCCAAAAATAACTCTCGCGAAGGTTTCATTCCGTTTGGACTCCGTTTGATATTCCTTTTCTGCAAAACCCTGAAATAGGGACACAAAAAACAGCAATCTACACTGGGCCTTGGGTTAGTAAGTTAGTCCCAAAAATAATATAAAAGTGTATAATAAAGCCCATTAAACATCCAAAACAGAATATATAATAGCATGGAACGATAAAAAATTATAGATACGTTTGAGACGTATCAAGCATCCCCAAGCTTAATTCCTGCTCGTCCTCGAGTAGGTAAATGATAAAAACAGAATTTTTGATGTGGAATGCTAACCAACATAATTTTCAACGTAATCTCTTTATTGTGGCATGAATGTTCATATCCAAAAGATTCAAGACAAAAGTCTATATTGACACAAGAATAATAATACTTCAAGCATACTAACAAAGCAATTATGTCTTCTCAAAATAACATGGCCAAAGAAAGTTATCCCTATAAAATCATATAGTCTGGCTATGCTCCCTCTTCATCACACAAAATATTCATATCATGCACAACCCTGGTTTCAGCCAAGCAATTGCTTTCATACTCAATTTTTTCAAACCTTTCAATTTTCACGCAATACATGAGCGTGAGCCATGGATATAGCACTATAGGTGGAATAAAGTGGTGGTTGTGGAGAAGACTAAAAGGAGGAAGATAGTCTCACATCGACTAGGCGTATCAATGGGCTATGGAGATGCCCATTAATAGAAATCAATGTGAGTGAGTAGGGATTGCCATGCAATGGATGCACTAGAGCTATAAGTGTATGAAATCTCATCAAAAGAAACTTAAGTGGGTGTGCATCCAACTTGCTTGCTCATGAAGACCTAGGGCATTTGAGGAAGCCCATCGTTGGAATATACAAGCCAAGTTTTATAATGAAAATTCTCAATAGTATATGAAAGTGACAAAACAAGAGACTCTATACTATGAAGATTATGGTGCTACTTTGAAGCACAAGTGTGAAAAAGGATACTACCTCCGTTTCGGTGAATAAGTCATTCGCGTAGTTCTAGGTCATCGATTTGAGAAATTAAATATGTGTTATATGTCATGAAATGTATATCACTAGATTTCTACACGGATGTAGTTTCTAAATATATTTTTTGTCACATATAATACATATTTAAATAGTTAAATTGTCGACCTAGAACTACGTGAATGACTTATTCACCTAGACGGAGGTAGTAGTAGCATTGTCCCTTCTCTCTTTTCTCTCGTTTTTTTGGAGGGGCTTTCTCTTTTTTTAGCCCCTCTCTATATATATTTTTGGTCCATCTCTTTTTTTTGGCCTTTCCTCACACGGGACAATGCTCTAATAATGAAGATCATCACACTTTTATTGACTTACAACTCAAAGATTACAACTCGAAGCTAGAACAAAATATGACTCTATATGAATGCCTCCGGCGATGTATCGGGATGTGCAATGAGTCAAGAGTGACATGTATGAGAAATTATGCATGGTGACCTAACCACAAATACGATGTCAACTACATGATCATGCATGGCAATATGACAATATGAAGTGTGTCATATGAACGGAACGGTGAAAAGTCGCATGGCAATATATCTTGGAATGGCTATGGAAATGCTATGATAGGTAGGTATGGTGGCTATTTTGAGGAAGGTATATGGTGGATGTATGGTACCGACGAGAGTTGCGCGGTACAAGAGAGGCTAGCAATGGTGGAAGGGTGAGAGTCCGTATAATCCATGGAGTCAGCATTAGTCATAAAGAAATCACATACTTATTGCAAAAATCTACGAGTCATCAAAACAAAGTAATCAACGCATACTCCTAGGGGGAGGTTGGTAGGAGTTAACCATTGTGCGCCCCCGACCTCCACACAAAGGATGACATTCAATAAATACCTCACGCTCTAACTTCGTCACATAGCGGTTCACCATACGTGCATGCTACGGGAATAACAAACTTTAACACAAGTATTTCTCAAATTCATAATTACTCCACTAGCGTGACTCTAATATCACCATCCTCATATCTCAAAACAATCATCAAGTATCAAACTTCTCATCATATTCAATGCACTTTATGTGAAAGTTTTTATTATATTCATCTTGGATGCCTATCATATTAGGAGTAGTTTTATAACCAAAGAACATTACCATGCTCTTCTAAAAGACTCTCAAAAGGATATAAGTGAAGCATGAGAGATCAATAATTTCTACAAAATAAAACCACCACCGTGCTCTAAAAGATATAAGTGAAGCACTAGAGCAAAACTATCTAGCTCAAAAGATATAAGTGAAGCACATAGAGTATTCTAACAAATTCTAAATCATATTTATCCCTCTCAAAAGGTGTGTCCAGCAAGGATGATGGTGGCAAACTAAAAAGCAAAGACTCAAATCATACACGACGCTCCAAGCAAAAAATATATCATGTGGTGAATAAAAATATAGTCCCGAGTATAGTTACCGATAGATGAAGACGAAAGAGGGGATGCCTTCCCGGGGCATCCCCAAGCTTAGGCTTTTGGTTGTCCTTGAATTTTACCTTGGGGTGCCTTGGTCATCCCCAAGCTTAGACTATTGCCACTCTTTGTTCCATAGTCCATCAAAGCCATACTCAAAACTTGAAAACTTCACAACACAAAACTTAGCAAAAGATCTCGTGAGCTCCGTTAGTATAAGAAAGCAAACCACCACTCAAAGGTACTGTAATGAACTCATTATTTGTTTATATTGGTGTTAAACCTACTGTATTCCAACTTCTCTATGATTCATATCCTCCAATACTACTCATAGATGCATCAAAATAAGCAAACAACACACGAAAAACAGAATCTGTCAAAAACAGAACAGTCTGTAGTAATCTATAACTTTCGAATACTTCGGTAACTCCAAAAAAATTGAAATAAATTGGTAAACGTGAGGAATTTGTCTATTAATCATCTGCAAAAAGAATCAACTAAATAGCACTCTCCAGTAAAATCTGATGACTAATCTCGTGAGCGCTAACGTTTCTGTTTTTTACAGCATGATCATATAAACTTCACACAAGTCTTGCCAAAGGTTCTACTTGGCACAAACACTAATTAAAACACAAAACCATATCTAAACAGAAGCTAGATGCAATATTTATTCCTAAACAGATGCAAAAGCAAAGAAAATAAAATTGGGTTGCCTCACAACAAGCGCTATCGTTTAACGCCCCTAGCTAGGCACGATACAAGGATGGACCTAGGTATTGCCATCTTTGGTCTTTATTTTTTTTGGCGGTGTCAAGTTCGAATCCGGGAGGTTCTTTACGTTTCCCTTCATATTCGTGAAGGAAATATGCCCTAGAGGCAATAATAAAGATGTTATTTGTATTTCCTTATATCATGATAAATGTCTTTTATTCATGCTAGAATTGTATTAACCGGAAACTTAGTACATGTGTGGATACATAGACAAAACAGTATGTCCCTAGTATGCCTCTACTAGACTAGCTCATTGATCAAAGATGGTTATGTTTCCTAGCCATAGACATGAGTTGTCATTTGATCAACGGGATCACATCATTAGGAGAATGATGTGATGGACAAGACCCATCCGTTAGCATAGCACTATGATCGTTTAGTTTTACTGCTATTGCTTTCTTCATGACTTATAGATGTTCCTATGACTATGAGATTATGCAACTCCCGAATACCGTAGGAACACCTTGTGTGCTATCAAACGTCACAACGTAACTGGGTGATCATAAAGATGCTCTACAGGTGTCTCCGAAAGTATTCGTGGTCTTGGCATAGATCAAGATTAGGATTTGTCACTCCGAGTGTCGGAGAGGTATCTCTGGGCCCTCTCGGTAACACACATCACAATAAGCCTTGCAAGCAAAAGACTAATGAGTTAGTCACGAGATGATGTGTTACGGAACGAGTAAAGAGACTTGCCGGTAACGAGATTGAACTAGGTATAGAGATACTGACGATCGAATCTCGGGCAAGTAACATACTGATGAAAAAAGGAACAACGTATGTTGTTATGAGGTTTTGACCGATAAAAGATCTTCGTAGAATATGTAGGAGCCAATATGAACATCCAGGTTCCGCTATTGGTTATTGACCGGAGATGAGTCTCGGTCATGTCTACATAGTTCTCGAACCCGTAGGGTCCGCACGCTTAACGTTTGATGACGATCGGTATTATGAGTTTATGAGTTTTGATGTACCGAAGGTAGTTCGGAGTCCCGGATGAGATCACAGACATGACGAGGAGTCTCGGAATATCCTAGACATAAAGATTGATATATTGGACGACTATATTCGGACACCGGAAGTGTTCCGGAAAAGTTTCGGATTTAACGGGATTGCCGGAGGGGGTTACCGGAACCCCCTACGAGGGGGGATGGTCCATAGTGGGCCTTAAGGGAAAGAGAGAGGCAGCCCATAGGGCTGGCCGGTGCCCCACCTAGGGTTCTTAGTTGGACTAGGATTGGGGGGGGGCGCCACCTCTCCTTTTTCCTTTCCCTCTCTTCCTTCTTTTGGTGATTCCTACTAGGAATAGGATTGCAATCCTATTCCTAGTAGGATTGCAACCCTAGCCGCACCAAACAAGGGCCGGCCGGCCTCCCCCTTGCTCCTTTATATACGGGGGCAGGGGGGCACCCAAAGACACACAAGTTGAATTGTTTTAGCCGTGTGCGGTGCCCCCCTGCACAGAAACACACATCGGTCATACCGTCGCGGAGCTTAGGCGAAGCCCTGCGCCGGTGAATACATCATATCCGTCACCACGCCGTCGTGCTGACGAAACTCCCCCGTGAAGCTCAACTGGATCAAGAGCTCGTGGGACGTCATCAAGCTGAACGTGTGCTGAACGCGGAGGTGCCGTACGTTCGGTGCTTGATCGGTTGGATCGCGAAGAAGTTCGACAACATCAACCGCGTCACTTGACGCTTCCGCTCCCGGTCTACGAGGGTACGTAGACACACTCTCCCCTCTCGTTGCTATGCATCTAGTAGATAGATCTTGCGTGATCGTAGGAAAATTTTAAAATACTACGTTCCCCAACAATTCGGATATCTTTAGATCTAACGAATCCAACCGCTTATTGCAAAGGGTAATCAACATATTCATGCGGTGGAGATTTCCACTAACATTCTTAAGATGTTCAAGAGACTTTTGTAATATTTTTGTTACTTCACTAATTTTCTCAAAAACTTGAGTCTCTTCCGGGGTAGAGGGTTGACTGAACAACTCTATCAAGGCATTATAGGAATCAAGAGTATGACTCCCCAAGAAATTTCCTCCAGTAACGGTATCAAGGGCAAGCCTATTCCAAGGAGTTATCCAATATAAAAATCACGAAGAAGCATGGAAGTGGAAAGCTTCCTAGTAGATCAATTTTGAGCATTGCAAATTCTATACCAGGCATCTTTTAGATTTTCCTCCTCCCTTTGTTTAAAATTAAGAACCTCACTCTCGGTAGTATTGATAATGATAGGTGTGCTAGCCATAGTGACAAGCAAGCAATCCAACACACACAAGCAAACAAGAAGCAAGCGAACGGTAAACACATGGCAAAAATAAGGGCAAATAAAACGGCAAAGGTGGAGTGCGGGAGAGGAAAACGAGAAGCAAATAAATGTAATGCGAAGGATAAGGGTTTGTGATAGGTACTTGGTATATGACTTTTGCGTAAGCCTCCCCGGCAACGGCGCCAGAAATTCTTCTTGCTACTTCTCAAGCTTGCGTTGTATTCCCTCGAAGAGGAAAGGGTGATGCAGCACAGTAACGTAAGTATTTCCCTTAGTTTTTGAGAACCAAGGTATCAATCGAGTAGGAGACCACGCGCTAGTCCCTCGCACCTGCACAAACAAATAAGAACTTCGCAGCCAACGCGATAAGGGGTTGTCAATCCCTTTACGGTCACTTACGAAAGTGAGATCTGATAGATAGGATAGTGTGATATTTTTGGTGTTTTTGGATATAAGAACAGAAAGTAAATAAAGCAAAGTAAAGTAGATTGTAGATTTAATATGTTGAGAATAGACCCCGGGGCAGGTTTCACTAGTGGCTTCTCTCATGATAGCAGAATTCTACGTGGGTGAACAAATTACTGTCGAGCAATTGATAGAAAAGCGAATAATTATGAGAATATCTAGGCATGATCATTATATATAGGCATCACGTCCGTGACAAGTAGACCGAAACGATTCTGCATCTACTACTATTACTCCACACATCGACCGCTATCCAGCATGCATCTAGAGTATTAAGTTCATAAGAACAGAGTAATGCTTCAAGCAAGATGACATGATGCATAGGGATAAACTCAAGCAATATGATATAAACCCCATCTTTTTATCCTCGATGGCAACAATACAATACGTGCCTTGCTGCCCCTGCTGTCATTGGGAAAGGACACCGCAAGATTGAACCCAAAGCCAAGCACTTCTCCCATTGCAAGAACTATAGATCTAGTAGGCCAAACCAAACCAATAGTTCGAAGAGACTTGCAAGGATCTTATAATCATACATAAAAGATTTCAGAAAAGAACCAAATATTTCTCGTAGATAATTTTGATCATAAACCCACAATTCATCGGATCTCGACAAACAGACGGCAAAAAGATTACATCAAATAGATCTCCTCGAAGACCGAGGAGAACTTGGTATTGAGATCCAAAAAGAGAGAAGAAGCCATCTAGCTAATAACTATTGACCCGAAGGTGTGTGGTAAACTACTCACAACTCACGGTGAGGAAATGGTGTTGATGTAGAAGCACTCCGTGAAAGATTCCCCCTCCGGTGGAGCTCCGGATCATGCCCCAAGATGGGATCTCACAGGAACAGAAGGTTGCGGCGGTGGAATTAGGGTTTTCTCTATTGCCTCGATGTTTTCAGGGTACATGGATATATATAGGAGGAAGGAGGGCATCGGGGGAGCCAGAGGGGGCCCACGAGGGTGGGGGCGTGCCCTGTAGGAGGGGCGCGCCCTGGACCCTCGTGGCCGCCTCCTTTGTTCCCTCGCGTGTACTCCAAGTCTTCTGTATTGATATCATTCCAAAAATAACTCTCGCGAAGGTTTCATTCCGTTTGGACTCCGTTTGATATTCCTTTTCTGCAAACCCTGAAACAGGCACAAAAAAACAGCAATCGACACTGGGCCTTGGGTTAGTAAGTTAGTCCCAAAAATAATATAAAAGTGTATAATAAAGCCCATTAAACATCCAAAACATAATATATAATGGCATGGAACAATAAAAAATTATAGATACGTTGGAGACGTATCAAGCATCCCCAAGCTTAATTCCTGCTCGTCCTCGAGTAGGTAAATGATAAAAACAGAATTTTTGATGTGGAATGCTAACCAACATAATTTTGAACGTAATCTCTTTATTGTGGCATGAATGTTCATATCCGAAAGATTCAAGACAAAAATCTATATTGACACAAGAATAATAATACTTCAAGCATACTAACAAAGCAATTATGTCTTCTCAAAATAACATGGCCAAAGAAAGTTATCCCTATAAAATCATATAGTCTGACTATGCTCCCTCTTCATCACACAAAATATGCATATCATGCACAACCCCGGTTTCAGCCAAGCAATTGCTTTCATACTCGATTTTTTCAAACCTTTCAATTTTCACGCAATACATGAGCGTGAGCCATGGATATAGCACTATAGGTGGAATAGAGTGGTGGTTGTGGAGAAGACTAAAAGGAGGAAGATAGTCTCACATCGACTAGGCATATCAATGGGCTATGGAGATGCCCATTAATAGAAATCAATGTGAGTGAGTAGGGATTGCCATGCAACGGATGCACTAGAGCTATAAGTGTATGAAATCTCATCAAAAGAAACTTAAGTGGGTGTGCATCCAACTTGCTTGCTCATGAAGACCTAGGGCATTTGAGGAAGCCCATCGTTGGAATATACAAGCCAGGTTTTATAATGAAAATTCCCACTAGTATATAAAAGTGACAAAACAAGAGACTCTCTATCATGAAGATTATGGTGCTACTTTGAAGCACAAGTGTGAAAAAAGATAGTAGCATTGTCCCTTCTCTCTTTTCTCTCATTTTTTTGGAGGGGCTTTCTCTTTTTTTTAGGCCCTCTCTATATTTTTTTGGTCCATCTTTTTTTTTTGCCTTTCCTCACATGGGACAATGCTCTAATAATAAAGATCATCGCACTTTTATTGACTTACAACTCAAAGATTACAACTCGAAGCTAGAACAAAATATGACTCTATATGAATGCCTCCGGCGATGTACCGGGATGTGCAATGAGTCAAGAGTGACATGTATGAGAAATTATGCATGGTGGCCTAACCACAAATACGATGTCAACTACATGATCATGCATGCATCTAGAGTATTAAGTTCATAAGAATAGAGTAATGCTTCAAGCAAGATGACATGATGTAGAGGGATAAACTCAAGCAATATGATATAAACCCCATATTTTTATCCTCGATGACAACAATACAATACGTACCTTGCTGCCCCTGTTGTCACTGGGAAAGGACACCGCAGGATTGAACCCAAAGCCAAGCACTTCTCCCATTGCAAGAACTATAGATCTAGTAGGACAAACAAAACCAATAATTCGAAGAGATTTGTAAGGATATTATAATCATACATAAAAGATTTCAGAAAAGAACCAAAAATTTCTCGTAGATAATCTTGATCATAAACCCACAATTCAGCGGATCTCGACAAACACACCGCAAAAAGATTACATCGAATAGATCTCCTCGAAGACCGAGGAGAACTTGGTATTGAGATCCAAAAAGAGAGAAGAAGACATCTAGTTAATATCTATAGACCCGAAGGTCTGTGGTAAACTACTCACAACTCACGGTGAGGAAATGGTGTTGATGTAGAAGCACTCCATGGAAGATCCCCCCTCCGGCGGAGCTCCGGAACAGGCCCCAAGATGGGATCTCACGGGAATAGAAGGTTGAGGCGGTGGAATTAGGGTTTTCCCTGTTGCCTCGATGTTTTCAGGGTACATGGATATATATAGGAGGAATGAGGGCATCGGGGGAGTCAGAGGGGGCCCACGAGGGTGGGGCGCGCCCTGGACCCTCGTGGCCGCCTCCTTCGTTCCCTCGCGTGTACGCCAAGTCTTCTGTATTGACATCGTTCCAAAAATTACTCTCGCGAAGGTTTCATTCCGTTTGGACTCCGTTTGATATTCATTTTCTGCGAAACCCTGAAATAGGCAAAAAAAAACATCAATCTGCACTCGGCCTTCGGTTAGTAGATTAGTCCCAAAAATAATATAAAAATGTATAATAAAGCCCATTAAACATCCAAAACATAATATATAATATCATGGAACAATAAAAAATTATAGATACGTTGGAGACATATCAGTCGTGGGCGGGCGGATGGGCGGGAAAGGAAATGAAGTGGCGGTTGGGCGTTTGTGGGCGGCGGCTGGTTTTGGACAAGATGCACCTCGTGATGTAAATTTGCACCGCGAGGTGTTGCATTTTACATCGCGAGGAGGCCGCGGTCCAATTTTTTTTAACATATGGAACGTCTGTTGGAGCAGGGTTTTTTGCCCCACACGGTCCAAAAGTTAGGTATTTTTACATTTGGACCGTCTATTGGAGATGTTCTTAGGTGGACAGTGGTATCCCCAACCCACCAGGGTTCAAATCCTGATGCTCACATTATTTCTGAATTTATTTCAGGATTTCTGGCGATGCGCTTTCAGTGGGAGGAGACGTTCCCGTCGACGCTTCGTAAATCTCAAGATGATATGCCGGCTCAGTCTCTCGGAGGTGCTCATAGGGGTAGGGCGTGCGTGTGTGCGTTCATAGGGGTGAGTCTATGCACGTGTATATAAGCGCTTGCGTTTGTACTGATGCTAAAAAAAAATTGATGTCAGAATTTTTACATTTGAGTATGATCAGTTAAGTGACTGCGCAATAAAAAAGATAATTGGTGCGTGAGTGATTATAGGCTGCAAAGTTTCAACATTTTTTATTCATCAAATCAATTGGTTTTGGACGGTATAGAAATCTAGATTGATTGGATGGAATCTAGCTAACCGCGTGTTTTTCTTGGTATTTTGTCGACAAGGACTCGGCGGACAGTGTCATTTGTGCCTGCACTCGGGGAGTGTGGGTGCGGGGTTTGCGGGAATGACCGTGGACTCGTGGCTGCCTGCAAGAAACGTGACGCGAGCAGGTTAGGTAGGTAAAAACAGTGGTGGATACAGGGGGCCCCTGGCCCCTAACAATGTTGATTTACTGCTCACTCCGTCCGGAAATATTTGTCGGAGAAATGGATGTATTTAGACATATTTTAGTTTTAGATACATTCATTTTTATCCATTTCTACGACAAGTAATTCTGGACGGAGGGAATACTAGTTTGCTGATAAACAAGGAGAATTGATTTTAACCCCTCCTATTTGCTGCACTTCTATCTTTTATCCCTTTGTTCATTCACCTTGCTCTGAGCCCCCCGACATGTCTGTTGCTAATACCCCCTTTTGCAGGTTTAACAAAGTTGTTAGTATATAACCATCTACTCCCTCCGTTCGGAATTATTTGTCTCGGAAATGGATGTATCTAGAACTAAAATACATCTAGATACATCCATTCCTGCGACAAGTAATTCCGAACGGAGGGAGTAATAGAAATAAGAGTAGACAGGAATACCCTTCAGTTTAAAAGGCATCTTTTTACCTCATCCGGATGTCTTTTGCCAGGATTTGCTTCAACCGTGCTATGCTGCACACACACAAAAAAGCATAACTATGCTGTAATTTCAGACAAATAATTAGTCTGACATTGATTCAATGATAGCAAGTTCAGACAAATAATATAGTCGATGAGGAGGAATCGCGGCAGAGCAGCAAGGGCGACGGACCGCGGGTCGTGAGCAAACTGGTGGCTGGAACGTGAGGCGGCTCTGTCTCGTGTTGGTTTTTTTATCAGGCGTGTTGGGTCTTGAGGGCAGTTTAGTCAAATTGGAGTATTATAAGACCAGTTTTGTTTTCATTAGCAGCTAACTAAAAGGATAACAACGCAAAGGGGGTATTAGCAACATACATGTCGCAGCGCGCGGGGAGGGGGGG
>LR738710.1:749091854-749149460 GCA_902687465.1 Secale cereale
CAAGTTGAATGAACAAAGGGGTAAAAGATATAGAAGTGCAGCAAACAAGGGGTTAAAATCAATTCTCCCCACAATGTTTACACGAACAGAAGAAAGATCTTCAGGATGACCTAAACAAACACGGCGGCCACCCCAATCCGATGGAGGCATAATTTCTATAGATTGGCCCATTTTTCCTGGCTCCGCCGGTGGGTAGAAACGGTTCGCCTACTACTTGCAGAACTGGTCATGCGTTTTGCTAACGGACTTGCTAAACATTCTCTTTAGCTGAACGGTGGCATCCCCTTCCTCCCTGCCTACGCACTGCTTAGCCAGACAAACGTCAACCAATTCCACCATCATCGTGCACTCCTCTACTAATGATGGTTGGCGTTGCGTGGGCGCCGATCGCTTTCTCACCAACCAAAAAAAGGCCCCCCTTTGCAATGGTGGGGAGGGAAACAAGTGCCGAGGCGGCGAGGCACTCGGCCTGGCCGGTCTTGTGCGGGCGGACAGTTGTCCCACACGCGACGCCACTGCTTCCTTCTCCATTATCATCGTCCCCATTTGCGTAAAACAGCACTTCGCCGCTATGAGCCAGAGCGTGGTCGACAAAGGTGGATAGGGGCAGAGCGAGCGCGTGATTCAGTCGACGTCGCTCGTACTCGCCCGTGCGTGCGTGGAGCACCTCCGGCGACAAAGTGCAGAGGGAGTTCACACGACTAGCTAGCTGGCTCCTTTGGACGCACACGCACGCATGCATGGCGCCTGATCTCTCTTCTCCGTGTTCAGACGTTCTGAATCAGAACGGGGCCGGGGAGGAAGGGGCGAACATCAAGGAACGCTCCGTCGATCGGCCTGAAGTTGAACCGCCCGTACGTACACGTACCCATCCGCTAACGAGGAGCTCTCAATTTCTTTTAACTCGCGACTCTGACGTTACGACCAGGTACTCCTCCAACTGTGCGTCGGTCGCAGGGAGACGAGCACGGACGAGCCTCAGCCTCGCGGTCACCGGACCTCCTGTCCACTGCAGTACTAGTGTACTACGGCACTCAAATCTCACCGTCAGGTTTTAACCCTTCTAACTCCCGCCAACCTTCCTTCCATCAAGCACAGCAGGGCCGGCACTGTACGTTGATCTGTATGTATGCAGAGCGGCCCAAATCCCGTGGAGACGAGCACGAACACGTACGCACGCGACGCACTCGGCTGTACGAAGACGTGGGACCCAGACAACGTAACGCTCTCTAGAAGCTTTGCCTTGCCCCGTTGCCCGTCTGATCGCGCGCGCGACGGCGATCTGCCAAGCTGATAGCGACGGCAGTACTGTAGCAGCTTTCAGCGGAGCCGGGCGCGCGGTGCTGTCAAGGACGAGCTATCCTTGATTGCAATTTTTTGTTGATAGCTCTTACGGTCTTACCAAGCTGACCACCTGGCTAGGACGAGCTATCCGTAGCACGCAAATAGGTGCAGCCCGCAGTGCTAGTGGACTCTACAGTTCCGCGTCTGTTTGACTGTGCCGTACTTATTTCCAATAGCTGAAAGCAGCGACGCAATGAAACGGAGTGTGTGTATGTGCCTGCATGTCTACGTAACCTTTCTGGTTGTGATGCATTAATGAGAAACGGAGAGGGACGTGCTCCTGTATCCTTAATTTTCCCGCTACAGGGATAGTCCTATCTCACCTCGCCAACCAAGTGATAGGTTGACAGAGAAGGCATAGTCCTGATGGTATTATTATAGTATGATAGTTGTGGTTCATGTATGGCTGAAGGCCACATATTTCTTTAAACTAAGATATCTCATCCATTTATAAGCTCAGCAGGTTGTTATCTATCGGAATTGATATGTGGAGCGTGTGGGAGGCCAGGCCGTCTCCACGTATTCTTTGTTAGAATTAATCAGAGGAACACGGTTGATCTACCGAAAACCAAGCAATCACACAAGTTCGATGCAAAAAAAAAAAAAAGCAATCACACAAGTACGACACCAAAATTTGTTAACAAGGTTCATCAATATGGCTATATTCCCGGGGCTGATTACGAGCGCACCTTCCCGTGACACCGTCACAATACCGCACCCCAGCCGCACTGGGTGTCGGTACATGCCGTCGGCTCCCTCTGCGTGTCTGTGCTATTATGATGATATAGGTCACATTATATGTCTACCATGTATTATATGAGAGGTCTATAATACAAGAGTCCTATTAGGACACTACATCTCGAGCAATGACGCGATCTAGAGCAGATGTACGCGAGGCTAAATTTGCACACCGATTTGTGTACGCTGTCAAGTTAGCATGGAGCCACCGTGTGGTTGGGACAAGTTTCATGAAGGGCGACGTGCGTATAAGGCTCGGAGGAGTCTGGAGCGCGTCGTGGCAGAGATCATGCATACACATGGCGTTAAGCAATGCACATAGAGATGTGCGGACGGACACGACGTAGGGTGAAGCATGCTTGCAGTCGAATACTTTCGGCTGGGTTGGACTAGACAGTCTGATGGATCGGCATGGATGTTGGTCAAAGTAGGAGACCGCGGTGATTCAGCGACGACGACGTAGGAGCGTGATGCTGATGGGGACCGACTTCTGAAGCGTGGAAACACGTGGTGCATGCCTGAGGGCTTCTGCGGCTTCAACAAGACATTGGCGTATGGTTGATTCAAGGTTCTGTATACATGAGAGCTTGAAGTCGATTGGGCGCGGGTGGCACGTACAACCACCATGGAATCATGTTGAAGGTGGAGCCGGGATGTCGCAGTAAACCGGTTCGATCCGTGGTGTGTCAAGCGATCGAAAATAGGGAGCAATCTCGGGAGATTAAGTCAACGAAAATTCATTGGATCGATGGAATTGAAAAGCATATCGATGATGATCGGTGGTTCTACGGTGGGGGTTGAGGCAGTGTGGGTGTCGGTGTCAAAATCGGCGGATCTCGAGTAGGGGGTCCCGAACTATGCGTCTGTGGATCGATGGTAACAGGAGACTGGGGACACAATGTTTAACCAGGTTCGGGCCCTCTCGATCGAGGTAAAACCCTACTCCTGCTTGATTAATATTGATGAATACGATTACAAGAGTTGATCTACCTCGAGATCGTAATGGCTAAACCCTAGAAGTCTAACCAGGGTGATTGCTATGAATCGGCTATTATTGTTCTCTAGCCTCTGCGGACTAAACCCTCCAGTTTATATATGCACCGGAGGGCCCTAGGGTTTGTACATGACCATCTTGCAAAGGAAGGAAAGATTACACACGAACCAAAAACTCGCCATTATATGCACACATGAGTCTTATCCGGATACGAGAGACGATCTTCAGGAATGATCTTCACGGCCCACCAGTCCGGCCCACATGAGTTATCCGACCACATGAGGACCCCTCAATCCAGAACTCCCTCAGTAGCCCCTGAACCTGTCTTCGATAACGAAGAGTTCGGCTTCCGTATTGTCCTCGACATTGCAAGGCGGGTTCCTTCTTCCGAACATATCGAGGCACTATCTTCTGCAAAAAGTGTACTGTGTCAGGTTCTGCATGGTTAGTACAACACTTAGCCTTGAAGGCAAGGCATCGAAAGAAAACGAATAGTGTGTCTTTACTGATAACTTTTTGGAGGAACGTCGCGTCTATCCCACTAACATATCGAACCGTTTTACTTGGTCCTAGTTTCGTGTTTCGAGGCATAACCCCACTGGCACATCTTATCAAAACAGAGATCGTGCCCGCTTATTAGTGGATCCTTATCAATGTGACGTGAGCATCCAGACCGCGCATTATGCACGACCGCTTTGAGAACCGGCGAGGTTTATGGCTAAAGTGGGGGGCCGTTCTATATTCACAGCGTTATAAAAGTATATCAATCCCTTTCATCAGCCCCACGCCTTCCTCAAGCCTTAGCTCTCCAATCTTCCTACTCCCAGCATCCTCATCTCTTGCGCCAGCAGCTCTCAGTTCCTAAACCACCACTTCCTTCCCCAGCAATGGCTGGATCCGGCGCCAGAGGCAAGTGGGAGGCCTCCACGGTTACTGAGAAGACCGTGGAGGATCTCCGGAGCGCGGGCTACCTCGCCGCCAACATCGCGCACCGAGTCCCCGCCCAAGATCAGGTAATTCCCGCCCCGGAGGTGGGTGAGAGAGTCATATTCCTCTCACACTTCGTTAGGGGGCTAGGATTCCCTCTTCACCCCTTTGTACGGGGTCTATTGTTTTTCTACGGGCTGGATTTCCATGATCTAGCCCCACATTCAATCCTGCACATCTCCACTTTCATAGTGGTGTGTGAAGCTTTCCTCCGCGTCCCCCCACACTTCGGCCTATGGCTCAAGACCTTCAATGTGAAGCCGAAGGTGGTGGACGGGCAACATGCGGAGTGCGGGGGCGCTATGATAAGCAAGCTCCCGAATGCAACCTGGCCAAAGGGGTCGTTCGTGGAGACGAACAAGGTTTGGCAGCAGGAGTGGCTCTATATCACCGAGCCCCGCGACGCCCAATGGGAGGCGGCGCTTGCTTTTAGATCTGGACCCCCGGAGAGGCTAACCTCCTGGACCGATAAGAGTCCAAACTGGGGGTCTCAAAAGGAGGTGGCGGCACTCCAAGGCCACGTGTCCGGCATGATCACCAAAGGCTACCAACTTACAACTGTGGTTCAGGTAATGCTGGCCCGACTTGTCCTTCCTAGCCAATGCCGGGACTCCTCTCTATGGGAGTTCGATCCGGCAGGAGACCGGCCCTTGAAGCATCTATTCGGCTCCACGCCCGAAGAGATCTGGAAACACCTCTTCAAGAGCCAGAAGGAGTGGCCCAAGGAAACTGAGGACTCAGGCTACAACACTGCGTTTACCGCACTAGAGGTAATCAAAAACACCGACGAACATATATTCCCTTCTTATTTTAACATTAATAGGAATTGGAGTTTTTACGTGATATATAGAGCTCGACAAAGAAGGCAGTTCGGATCAACTGTCCGGCCCCTTTGCCAGAAGACCCGGCCTCGCCTCAACTATTGGTAATGCTGGTTCCGGCGCCATACAAGGTGCTGGACAAGAAGTCCAAGAAGAAGGACAAGGAGGCCAAGAGCGGCCCCCGCCCCGCGGATGCGAAGTCCGAGGAGATCAACATCCTTTCCTCCGAAGAGGAGGAGGACGATGAAGAATCCCCCGCGCAAGGTAAGGGGAAGAAGAGGGCGGCCCCTGTTGATGCAGGCAAGGCCGCACCCCGGAGGAGGCTAAACGTCCCCGCCCGTTCGGACTCATCGTCCGAACACAACTTTGTGGTGAAGCCTAGGGAGAAGCCCCTAGCCGAAACGTAAGTTGTTTGGATATATTAATTACTGTACTTTGTTTATTCAGCATATAAATAATTTTTAAGTATTTCTCACCTGCTGACCCACGGCCCTCCCCGTGCACACCCCAATGCCTTCTTATCGGAGGGGAACTCTCTGCTGTCTGGAGAGACGAAGAGCGACCCGCTGGTCCGGGCTCCATCGCTCGTGGCCCGCGGGGACACCAAAGTATCCTCCCAACGTGCATCTCCTGCTCAAGGAGATGGGAGTGGGGCAGGTGATAAGGTGACCGAGGGTAACACCTCGACTGCCGCTGACCATGGGAAAACAATCCCCATGGAGACCGAAGTCGGGGGGGCAAACAATCTGGGGCCCCGCCGAATACTGATCCGGAGCCTAGTGCGGCTTCGGAGTCCGAAGACCAGAACCCCAAGGCGGGGGAGGACACAACTATTCCTACGGCGCCTAGTGTCAGTCCGGATGTGCCGGACCCTCTGGAGGGAGCACTACAAAGTGCTTCCGTCATGGAGGAGCACCACACCATAATGGGTGCGGTGATGAAGAAGATTCAGTCCGTCAAAGGCGGACTGAATGAAGCCTTCAATAGCCTACTGACAGGCTTCGAGGTATGCAATGTAATGTTCTTTATCGAACTTTATTTATTTTATATGCACATATATAGCCAGTAGCCCCTGATGCTTTGTGTGATTCTGAACAGAATCGGACGAAGTATCCATGATGTAGCATATTATAGAGCTAAACTGTGTGCTTTTGTTTTTGAACAGGCTTTAGTAGTTACGGCAACTGCACGAGATGCAGAAGTTGCCGAACTAAATCGGAAGCTCTCGGAGGCCAACGCGGACCTCGACCGCATCAATCAACATTTGGATGAGATGCAAGGTATGCGGATTTGGAAAATTGAGATGTCAAGAAGACTAATAATTTAAATTGATTATGAGTATAAACTCTTTGTGATATTATGTATTAAATAGTAGGCACAACTGAGCTCGAGGGACTCAAGGGCAACCTCGCAAAGGCCAAGAAGGAGGCCGAAGCGAGCAAGGCAGCCACTGACAAAGCGGTTGTCGATCTAGAGGACGAAAAGGCCGCGTGCCGGAAGCACGAGGCTCGGGTGTCCAAAGTCGAAAATAAGCTCCACAATGCTATTCGCAAATGTGAGGCATTTTTAAAAACAACTTTGGAACAAGCATCCGAGCTTACTGCGGCAGTTAATACTGCCCAGGAGGCGTGAAGCGACTCGCGCAGTGCTACCCCTTGAGCATGCGCTGGTTTTTCCCTTGAAGAGGATAGGGTGATGTAGCAAAGCAGCGTAAGTATTTCCCTCAGTTTTGAGAACCAAGGTATCAATCCAGTAGGATACTACACGCAAGTTCCTCGTACCTGCACAAACAAATAAGAACCTTGCAACCAACGCGATAAAGGGGTTGTCAATCCCTTCACGGTCACGTGCAAAAGTGAGATCTGATAGAGATGATAAGATAAATATTTTTGATATTTTTGCTGTATAGATTGAAAGTGAAAATTGCAAAACAAAAGAACAGAAAAGATAAATAGTTGATTGAAGATTAATATAATGGAAGATAGACCCGGGAGCCATAGGTTTCACTAGTGTCTTCTCTCAAAATAGCAGATTCTACGATGGGTGAACAAATTACTCTCGAGCAATTGATAGAAAAGCAAATAGTTATGAGAATATCTAGGCATGATCATGTATATAGGCATCACGTCCGTGACAAGTAGACCGAAATGATTCTGCATCTACTACTATTACTCCACACATCGACCGCTATTTAGCATGCATCTAGAGTATTAAGTTCATAAGAACATAGTAACGCCTTAAGCAAGATGACATGATGTAGAGGGATAAACTCATGCAATATGATATAAACCCCATATTTTTATCCTCAATGGAAACAATACAATACGTGCCTTGCTGCCCCTGCTGTCACTGGGAAAGGACACCGTAAGATTGAACCCAAAGCTAAGCACCTCTCCCATTGCAAGAAAGATCAATCTAGTAGGCCAAACCAAACTGATAATTCGAAGAGACTTGCAAAGATATTGTAATCATGCATATAAGAATTCAGAAAAGAACCAAATATTGTTCATAGATAATATTGATCATAAACCCACAATTCATCGAATCTCGACAAACACACCGCAAAAAGAATTACATCGAATAGATCTCCAAGAAGATCGAGCAGAACTTTGTATTGAGATCCAAAGAGAAAGAAGAAGCCATCTAGCTAATAACTATGGACACAAAGGTCTGTGGTAAACTACTCACAACTCATCGGAGGGGCTATGGTGTTGATGTAGAAGCCCTCCGTGGCCGATTCCCCCTCCGGTGGAGCTCCGGAACAGGCCCCAAGATAGGATCTCACGGGTACAGAAGGTTGCGGCGGTGGAATTAGGGTTTCGTGGTGCTCTCGGATGTTTTTAGGGTATATGAGTATATATAGGACGAAGACGTATGTCGGTGGAGCTACGAGAGGCCCACGAGGGTGGGGGTGCGCCTACCCCCTGGGTGCGCCCCCTGCCTCGTGGCCACCTCGTAGCTTCCCTGGCATGTACTCCAAGTCTTCTGGGTTGCGTTTGTTCCAAAAATGATCCTCCCGAAGGTTTCATTTCATTTGGACTCCGTTTGATATTCCTTTTCTACGAAACACTGAAATAGGCAAAAAAAACAGCAATTTGCACTGGGCCTTGGGTTAATAGGTTAGTCCCAAAAATAATATAAAAGTGTATAATAAAGCCCATTAAACATCCAAAATAGATAATATAATAGCATGGAACAATCAAAAATTATAGATACGTTGGAGATGTATCACGCAACGTCTGCGAGGAAATCAGGCAGGCGCAGCAGATAGCATCTGGTAAGACTTTTCGATTACAGAGCGTCTTCGGAGGGCAGGAGTACCTTGGGCTGACACGGTTATGGAGTTCTCCTGGCATGTTTGCGGACCTCCCGAGGATCAGTGTGGACGCCGCCCAATACTTCCGAGCCCAAGAGGGGAACAACAGGGAGAAGTTGTTCTGGTCGCAATTCTATGCGCCAAAGCATCGGGTGCCCCTCAACGACCAGATGAAGCAGTTGGTCGAGTTGCACAACATGGCGGGTTCGGCCATGAAGGACTTGATAGTCCGGCTGTGGCCCGCTGAGCCAATCCCAAGTAGCAACTTCGGATTGGTGAAGCGGCTCATCGAAGTGAGTCCGCGGGTCGACGCATTGGAGCGTTCGGCCTGCATAGAGGGTGCTCGGATGGCCTTTGCCCATGTGAAAATGCACTGGGCGAAGATGAAGGCGCAGGACATAGCCACTGCTGGCCCGCCCAAAGGCAAGGAGCACCGCAAGCCAGAGAAATACTTTGAAGACGTCATAGAAGGCGACCGCCTTGTAGAAGGCCGGTGCTCAAAGGATATTATCTTTGAGTAATTGTATCCGGTTGTAAAGACTTAAGCTTATGAACCGATGTATATATAACTTTTGCGCTATTATAATGTGAGCGACTTTCACCTCATGTGCGGACGTTTATTTAAATCTGAAAGTTTCTAGTCGTCGGCTTCAGCCCCATGTAAATATTACTGGGGTGTTCGGTCATATGCATAAACACTCTTTATCCAACGTCTTGGTCCATGTAGGAGGTGTATGCGGAGCGAACCAGGCAATCAGACTATGCGACTTTATTGATTTCACTTAGCCATAGGAGTTTGAGAAGTGGGACTAAGTACTAGCCCTTGGTGCGTATATGGTGTTTCCAAATTAAGGTATCCATTTGTACGCGGCTGGGCAAAAACCAACCTTCGTATAAAACGGTGTAGATCTCCATCGATCGTAGTATGACACTAAGTCACCAGATCGCAGACCAGATTCTCGCCTATCATGACAGTGAGTTTTCGGCTTTCTCTACTGAGGTACTTGACCGGACGAGTCATAAGTACAACCGCAGTAGTTCTCCCTTTACACCCTAGCCGAACAGTCGGGAATGTAGGGGTAAGCACAGGAGCCGGGCAAGCCAACTATTGACCCAAGACATGATTCGGAACTCATGCATATAAAGCAATATCCAGGATGCCGAACACTCCCTATAGGTGTTTGGACTTTTCAACATATACCGGGCCAAATACAGCCCCTGGTAGTGGACCCTGGTGTCAAGGCACATTTGGCAATCTGACATGGGGAGAGAACACATGTGGTGAGAGAATAAAACTCCAAACACAATGATACGTCTCCAACGTATCTATAATTTTTGATTGTTCCATGCTATTATTTACGAAGTCTTGGATGTTTAATGGGCTTTTCACTTTTATATCATTTTTGGGACTAACCTACTAACCCAAAGGCCCAGTCCAGATTGCTGTTTTTTTGCCTATTTCAGGGTTTTGCAGAAAAAGAATATCGAACAGAGTCCAAACGGAATGAAACCTTTGTGAGAGATATTTTTGGAGAAAATCACGCTCGGGAAACTTCAGGACCAAGTCAGGGGACAGAAGGGCTGCCCTCAAGGGTGGGGGGCGCGCCCCCCTTCCCAGGGCACGCCCCCTGCCTCGAGGCTGGCCTGTGTGGCCCCCGGTGCCCTCCTTCTTCCTATATATATCCACGTACCCCAGAAACTCCATACGCAGAGAGAAAACCCTAATTCTATCGTCGTAGCTTCTGTTCCCGTGGAGATCCCATCTCGGAGCCTGTTCCGGGAGGGGGATCCATCACGGAGGCCTTCATCATCATCATCATCGCCCTCACCATGAGTTGTGAGTAGTTTACCACAGACCTTCGGGTCCATAGCTAGTATCTAGATGGCTTCTTCTCTCTCTGGATCTCAATACAAAGTTCTCCTTGGTCTTCGAGGAGATCTATTCGATGTAATCTCTTTTGGCGGTGTGTTTGTCGAGATCCGACGAATTGTGAGTTTATGATCAAGGTTATCTATGAGAGATATTTGGTTCTTCTCTGAACTTTTTATGTGTGCTCATAATATCCTTGCAAGTCTCTTCGAATTATTGGTTTGGTTTGGCCTACTAGATCTATAGTTCTTGCAATGGGAGAAGTGATTGGCTTTGGGTTCAATCTTGCGGTGTCCTTTCCCAGTGATAGTAGGGGCAGGAAGGCACGTATTGTATTGTTGCCATCGAGGATAAAAAGATGGGGTTTATATCATATTGCTTGAGTTTATCCCTCTACATCATGTCATCTTGCTTAAGGTGTTACTCTGTTCTTCTGAACTCAATACACTAGATGCATGCTGGATAGCGGTCGATGTGTGGAGTAATAGTAGTAGATGCAGAATCGTTTCGGTCTACTTGTCTCGGACGTGATGCCTATATACAATGATCATGTCTAGATAGTCTCATAATTATTTGCTTTTCTATCAATTGCTCGACAGTAATTTGTTTACCCGCCGTAGAATATCGCTATCATGAGAGAAGCCACTAGAGAAAACTATGGCGTCCGGGTCTATTCTCAACATGTCAATCTACATCTACTTTACTAAACCGCTTTTATTTGCTGTTTTATTAAACCAAAAATACCAAAAATATAAACTATCATCTCTATCAGATCTCACTTTCGTAAGTGACCGTAAAGGGATTGACAACCGCTTATCGCGTTGGCTGAGAAGTTCTTATTTGTTTGTGCAGGTGCGAGGGACTCGCGTGTGGTCTCCTACTGGATTGATACCTTAGTTCTCAAAAACTGAGGGAAATACTTACGCTACTGTGCTGCATCTCCATTTCCTCTTCGAGGGAATACAACCCAAGCTCAAGAGGTAGCAAGAAGAATTTATGGCGCCGTTGCCGGGGAGGCTTACGCAAAATTCATATACCAAGTACCTATCACAAACCCTTATCCTTCGCATTACATTTATTTGCCTCTCGTTTTCTCTCCCCCACTTCACCCTTGCCGTTTTATTTGCCCTTCTTCTGCCGTGTGTTTATCGTTCGCTTGCCTCTCGTTTGCTTGTGTGCTATGTGCCTTCTATGTGCTTGCATCTTTGCTTGCTAAAAATCTATTGTTATGGATCACCTTAAGGTGTTCTACTTGGATCATCTTTGATCCTTATGCGCTCGTGCTGAAACCCCAACTAGCCTAGTTGATGGGAAATCTTTAGATGAGCATGCTCATTTTGTGCGTCACCGTTTGTCTGAAAAGGGGATACTCTTATGGGATCAGATAAACAGATTGCTGTGTTATGTTGGGAATCTTTGTGAAATCTGTGATTTTACTTATTGCTCTAAGAACCCTGAAAAACACCTCCCCTACCTATGTGAGTTTAATGATAATGAAATCTTATCTTCTTATGCAAATGGTGTTTATAGTTACTATGATATCGAACGAATTGAAGAATTCGTTGCTTTTAAGGGTGCTTATGAAGTTGCTTCTTTGATTGAAAAGTATGATATTACTCTCTATGAATCTGAAAATTTTGACATACTTAAATATTGCTATGAAAACTATGCTCATAATGCCAATATCAAAGAATTTATTGTAGGAATGACCGCTGCTTTGAAGTAAAATAATGATATGCATGAATCTATAGATAATTATGATTCTGATGATTTGATTGAAATATCCCTTGATGAACATGATGCTTGCTATTCTTGTGGACATGATGCCGATATTTATGAAGAAGAATTTGCTATAGTTCCCTATGTTAAACATGAGATCGTTGCTATTGCACCCATACTTGATAGTTCCTTCGATGAAAAGCATGATTGCAATGATGCTATTATAAATTCTCTTGATGTCATTTGTGCTAATGATATGCAAAACCCTAAGCTTGGGGATGCTAGTTTTGCTATGACTACTATTTGTTGCAATGATCATGATTGGGGTGATTCTTCTTATGATCTTGAAAATAAATTTAATCCCCATGATGGATATGAGATTGATAATAATGTTTGCAATAATATTGAAAGTGGGTTTGGAAGATTGTCAACTTTAGATCCCACTATTTTGGAAGAGTGTCAACTTCACATGCATGTCGATCGTGTTGAGAATATGTTATGTGATAGCTATTTTGTTGAATTTGATCATGATCCTACATACAATTATTATGAGAGAGGGAAATATGGTTGTAGAAATTCTCATGTTACTAATTTACCTCTCGTTATGTTGAGATTGCTATTGTTTCTTTCTCCTTCCTTGCATATGCTAGATCTTGCTTGTCTTAGTAATTTGTTTTCCGATAAGATGCCTATGCATAGGAAGTATGTTAGACTTAGATGTGTTTCTCACATGTTTTATGATGCTCTCTTTGTGCTTCAATCCTTGTCTTTCATGTGAGCATCATTGAATTCTCAAGCCTATCTTAATGGCTATAAAGAAAGAGCTTGTTGGGAGGCAACCCAATTTTTTGTTTTTTGTTTTTGTTGCTGTTAGGGAATAAATATTGCATCTAGCCTCTGATTAGATGTGTTTTCATGTTTTTTTAGTGTTTGTGCCAAGTAGAACCTTTGGTAAGTCTTGTGTGAAGTTTATATGATCTTGCTGTGAAAAACAGAATCGTTAGCGCTCGCTAAAGTAGTCGTGGGATTTTACTGGAGCATGATTTTTAGTTGATTCTTTTTGCTAATGATTGGAAGACAAATTTCGCAAATTTACCAATTTAGTTTGAATTTTTTGGAGTTCCAAAAGTAGGCGAACCCTGCAGATTACTACAGACTGTTCTGTCTTTGACAAATTCTGTTTTTCGTGTGTTGTTTGCTTATTCCGATGCATCTATGAGTAATATTGGAAGATATGAACCATTGGGAACTTGGATTACAGTAGGTTTAACACCAATATAAACAAAGAATGAATTCATTGCTGTACCTTTGAGTAGTGGTTTGCTTTCTCATACTAACGGAGCTCACGAGAATTTTTGTCTATGTTTTGTGTTGTCAAGTTTTCAAGTTTTGAGTATTGCTTTGATGGACTATGGAACAAGGAGTAGCAAAGGCCTAAGCTTGGGGATGCCCATGGAACCCCAAGTAAATTCAATATAATCAAAAGCCTAAGCTTGGGGATGCCCCGGGAAGGCATCCCCTCTTTCGTCTTCATCCATCGGTAACTATACTTGGAGCTATATTTTTATTCGCAACATGCTATGTGTTTTGCTTGGAGCGTCTGGTATAATTTGAGTCTTTGCTTGTTAGTTTGCCACAATCATCCCTGCTGGACACACCTATTTGAGAGATTTAAATATGGCCTAGAAATTATTAGAACACTCTATGTGCTTCACTTATATCTTTTGAGTTGAATAGTTTTTGCTCTAGTGCTTCACTTATATCTTTTAGAGCATGGTGGTGGTAATATTTTGTAGAAATTGTTGAACTCTCATGCTTCACTTTTATCTATTTGAGAGTCTATCAAAAAAGCATGGTAAAGTGTTTCGGCTAAAGAAACTAGTCTTCACATGATAAACATCCAATGTCAATGTAGTAAAAAAATTTCACACCAAGTGCATTGAATAGAATGAGATGTTGGATGCTTGATAATTGTTTTGAGACATAAGGATAGTGATATTAGAGTCATGCTAGTGGAGTTATTATGAAATTGAGAAATACTTGTGTTAAGGTTAGTGATTCCCGTATCATGCACGTATGGTGAACCGCTATGTGACGAAGTTAGAGCATGAGGTATTTGTAGAGTGCCAACCTTTGTGTGGAGGTCGGGGGCGTGCAATGGTTAAATCCTACCAACCTCCCCCCTAGGAGCATGCGTTGATTCTTTGTTTTGATGACTCGTAAATTTTTGCAATAAGTATATGAGTTCTTATGACTAATGTTGAGTCCATGGATTATACGCACTCTCACCCTTCCGCCATTGCTAGCCTCTCTTGTACCGTGCAACTTTCGCCGGTACCATAAACCCACTATATATCCTTCCTCAAAACAGCCAACATATTGTTCCTCAAAACAGCCACCATACCTACCTATCATGGCATTTCCATAGCCATTCCGAGATATATTGCCATGCAACTTTCCACCGTTCCGTTTATATGACACGCATCATATTGTCATAGTGCCATGCATGATCATGTAGTTGACATCGTAGTTGTGGCAAAGCCACCATGCATAATTTTTCATATGTGTCACTCTTGATTCATTGCTCATACCGGTACACCGCCGGAGGCAATTATGTAGAGTCATACTTGTTGTAGTATCGAGTTGTAATTTCGAGTTGTAACAAAAAGTGTGATGGTCATCATTATTAGAGCATTGTCCCATGTGAGGAAAGGCCAATAAAAAAAGAGATGGCCCAAATTTTTTTTATAGAGAGGGGCTAATAAAAAAAAGAAGCCCCTCCAAAAAAAATGAGAGAAAAGAGAGAAGGGACAATTGCTACTATCTTTTTCCACACTTGTGCTCCAAAGTAGCACCATGATCTTCATTGTAGAGAGTCTCATGCTTAGTCACTTTCATATGCTAGTGGGAATTTTTTCATTATAGAACTTGGCTTGTATATTCCAAAAATGGGCTTCCTCAAATGCCCTAGTTCTTCGTGAGCAAGTAAGTTGGATGCACACCCACTAGTTTCTTGTGTTGAGCTTTCATTCATATTTAGCTCTAGTGCATCAGTTGCATGGAAATCCCTACTCACTCACATTGATATCTATTGATGGGCATCTCCATAGCCCGTTGATACGCCTAGTCGATGTGAGACTATCTCCCTCCTTTTTGTCTTCTCCACAACCACCTCTATTCCACCCATAGTGCTATATCCATGGCTCAAGCTCATGTATTGCGTGAAAGTTGAAAGGTTTGAAAAGATAGAGTATGAAAACAAATGCTTGGCTGAAACCGGGGTTGTGCATGATATGAATATTTTGTGTGATGAAGAGGGAGCATAGCCAGACTATATGATTTTGTAGGGATAACTTTCTTTAGCCATAGTATTTTGAGAAGACATGATTGCTTTGTTAGTATTGCTTGAAGTATTGTTATTTCTTATGGCAATATAGACTTTTATCTTGAATCTTTCAGATCTTAACATTCATGCCACAATTAAGAGAATTACATTGAAAAACTATATTGGTTAGCATTCCACATCAAAAATTCTTTCTTTATCATTTACCTACTCGAGGACGAGTAGGAATTAAGCTTGGGGATGCTTGATACGTCTCCAACATATCTATAATTTTTGATTGTTCCATGCTATTATTTATGAAGTCTTGGATGTTTAATGGGCTTTATTATTCACTTTTATATCATTTTTGGGACTAACCTACTAACCCAAAGGCCCAGTCCAGATTGCAGTTTTTTGCCTATTTCAGGGTTTTGCAGAAAACGAATATCAAATGGAGTCCAAACGGAATGAAACCTTCACGAGAGATATTTTTGGAGAAAATCACGCTCGGGAAACTTCAGGACCAAGTGAGGGGACAGAAGGGCTGCCCTCGAGGGTTGGGGCGCGCCCCCCTGCCTCGAGGCTGGCCCGTGTGGCCTCCGGTGCCCTCCTTCTTCCTATATATATCCACGTATCCCATAAACTCCATACGCAGAGAGAAAACCCTAATTCCACCGCCGTAGCTTCTGTTCCCGTGGAGATCCCATCTCAGAGCCTGTTCCGGGAGGGGGATCCATCACGGAGGCCTTCATCATCATCATCATTGCCCTCACCATGAGTTGTGAGTAGTTTACCACAGACCTTCGGGTCCATAGCTAGTATCTAGATGGCTTCTTCTCTCCCTCTTCGAGGAGATCTATTCGATGTAATCTCTTTTTGCGGTGTGTTTGTCGAGATCCGATGAATTGTGAGTTTATGATCAAGGTTATCTATGAAAGATATTTGGTTCTTCTCTGAACTTTTTATGTGTTCTCATAATATCCTTGCAAGTCTCTTTGAATTATTGGTTTGGTTTGGCCTACTAGGTCTATAGTTCTTGCAATGGGAGAAGTGCTTGGCTTTGGGTTCAATCTTGTGGTGTCCTTTCCTAGTGATAGTAGGGGTAGCAAGGCACGTATTGTATTGTTGCCATCGAGGATAAAAAGATGGGGTTTATATCATATTGCTTGAGTTTATCCCTCTACATCATGTCATCTTGCTTAAGGCATTACTCTGTTCTTCTGAACTCAATACACTAGATGCATGCTGGATAGCGGTCGATGTGTGGAGTAATAGTAGTAGATGCAGAATCGTTTCGGTCTACTTGTCTCGGACGTGATGCCTATATACAATGATCATGCCTAGATAGTCTCATAATTATTTGCTTTTCTATCAATTGCTCGACAGTAATTTGTTTACTGATACGTCCAAAACGTATCTATAATTTCTGCTTGCTCCATGCTTCTTTTGTGTGATATTGCTACGATATTTATGCACTTCCATACACTTTTGATCATATTTGGACTAACCTATTAACTCAGTGCACCACAGTGCCAGTTCCTGTTTTTTGCTGTTTTTCTATTTCAGATTTCCCCCATATTAAAAGTGCTCAAAAAATTCCGGGAAAAATACAGAAAAAATCAGCGTAAAGGAAGCTTCGAGAAAAACCAAAGTGGGGCCAGAGGGAAGCCAGGGGCGGCCCAGGCGGCCACCCGGGGCGGCCCCACCCCTGGCCGCCCTAGGGGGCGCCTGGGGCCCCCTCTCCGCCTCTGGTTGCCCCCTTTTGCATATATATTCCTCGCGTCCCGAAACCCTTGAGAACGGAACCCTTTTTCATGATCTCGCCTCTGTTCCGCCGCCGCAACGCTTCCAAGATCGGGAGCATCAGGAGAACTCTTCCCGGCACCCTGCCGGAGGGGAGAACCACCACCGGGAGCTTCTCCACCACCATGGACGCTTCCCGGATGAGTTGTGAGTAGTCTCCCTTGGGCCATGGGTCCATGACCAGTAGCTATGTGATGTTCTCCTCCCCTCTTTGTTCTTCATGGATTAGACCTCGTGAGCTGCCCTACATGATCGAGGCACATATGTAATCTTTATGCTGTTGCTCTGCTGAGTTTGCTGGGATCCGATGGATTATGAGATTATGTTCAGATTGTGTGTGAGTAATATATTTGATTCACCTCTTTTATATTTTAGTTCTTGAGTAATTCTTGCATGTTCTCCGTTGCTGTTTATTGCTTTGGCCAAGTAGTAGGTAGTAACTCCAAGAGGGAGCGTTATGCTTGATTGTGGGTTCATGCCCCCTGATGACTAGCTTGAGTGACAGAAACATGAGTCTAGGGGATGAGATGTTGCCACAAGGGGGAAAACAACGGTGCTTGTACTTGCGGGTGCAAGGATAGTTTACTTTACGCAAAGTTCTTTTAATGCAGTTGTCTGTTGCTTTGAGTTTACACTTTGGGTGGGACTCGCAACTTAATACCAGCGAGATGTTCTGGATAGATATCTCAAGGTGGATGATTAGTAGTAGATGCAGATGGATTTCGGTCTACTTGCCTTGGCGTACCGCCCATGCTTAGAGCCTCTACCTTTCTTTGCAGCATAGTTAGCATTGGTTTGTGCACATAATCCTGTCAATTACCCAGCTGTAATTTGTTTACCTTGCTTAACTGTTTTATCATCTTTTGGGAGAGAGACATCACTAGTGAACATCATAGGACCCCGGTCCATATTACCACCATTGATCACACCTTATATTTACTTCCTGTTTCTATTTCCTAGTTGCAGTCATAGCTATCATTATTATCTCTTGTGTTTGATCCTTTGTAAACAGCAAGGCCGGAGGGATTGACAACCTCTCTGTACTCGTTGGGAGCAAAGTTATTTGTATCTGTGTGCAGGTCCTGTCAACCGCTAAGTATCTGGCGCCGTTAGCCGTTGACACCTTCTTGTCGACCCTCGGAGTCTCACGGGATTCGATCCTTGGTATCTTTGCCAAGGGAAACTTGTCGTTACGCTACATCTCAAACCTTCCACTTGGGGTAACCAACGAGGGGCGAGAAGCCATCATTTACCCGCCGTAGAATATCGCTATCATGAGAGAAGCCACTAGAGAAAACTATGGCCTCCACGTCTATTCTCAACATATCAATCTACATCTACTTTACTTTACCGCTTTTATTTGCTGTTTTATTAAACCAAAAATACCAAAAATATAAACTATCATCTCTATCAGATCTCACTTTCGTAAGTGACCGTAAAGGGATTGACAACCCCTTATCGCGTTGGCTGCGAAGTTCCTATTTGTTTGTGCAGGTGCGAGGGACTCGCGCGTGGTCACCTACTCGATTGATACCTTGGTTCTCAAAAAATGAGGGAAATACTTACGCTACTGTGCTGCATCTCCCTTTCCTCTTCGAGGGAATACAACGCAAGCTCAAGAGGTAGCACACAATATGAACCAAGCTGCTTCTATAATATCCCGTTCTAGTACGGCGAGCCATATACTTACAGATAATGCCGATAACTTCCTTGGACATTTTACATGCCAGAAAAGTATAAAACAAAAAGAGATAAAATGTTTACACAGGGTCTTAATCTAAAAAGAAATCTTAGCGCGGGGCCCTGCTGCACGTCTGCGCCATTTTCTCCTTTGTGATGTGTCCTTGACGGGGGAAGTGTGATGGCCATCTGTAAATAAAAGAGAAGGGAAAAAACCTGAAAAAAGGAATCCAGTGTGGTCGTAAACAAAGCTGGTTCATTTAATGAACTTTGAAAGATAATTTTAGAGTCTGAATAGGGTCGAGCCAAACTATGGACTTTTTGTATGCAGTGTGCCCCCAGCGCCGCCCAAGGAATTTTAAGGGCATAATTGTGTACACGAGGCACGTATGCTACCACCTTATGGGGCTGTCGATGGGGGCGTAGCTGCTAATCGAGCTCAGGTTCATCTGAGTCGCCGCACTGAGGCGTATGCCGGACACGTTTAGATGTGTCCGCGGTCTTGACGACCGATGAGCTATTCGGCTTGAATAGGCCGTTTTGGACTTCGGCGACTAGGGCCGCAGTGTCCTCCTCCGTACAGAGAGAGCGCTCCATATTTCCATTGACTGTGATGACGCCACGTGGTCCAGGCATTTTGAGCTTTAAATAAGCATAATGCGGGACTGCATTAAAGCGGGCGAAGGCCGTTCTTCCGAGTAGTGCATGATAGCCACTTCGAAACGGAGCTATGTCGAAGATTATCTCTTCGCTTCGAAAGTTATCGGGAGAGACGAATACGACCTCCAATGTTAAAGAGCCCGTGCAGCGGGCTTCTATGCCCGGTATCACTCCTTTAAAGGTCGTGCTGCTTGGCTTGATTCTTGACGAGTCTATCCCCATCTTGCGGACAGTGTCCTGGTATATCAGATTGAGACTACTCCGCCATCCATAAGGACTCGAGTGAGATGGTATCCATCGTTTATTGGATCGAGCACTAGGGCAGCCGAACCCCCATGACCGATACAAGTCGGTGATCCCTGCGATCAAAACTGATCGAACAGGCCGACCATGGGTTGAATTTGGGGGCAATAGGCTCAACGGCATAGACCTCTCGGAGTGCGCGCTTGCGCTCCCTCTTTAGGATATGAGTGACATAGATCATGTTCACTGTTTTGATCTCCGATGGAAATTTCTTTTGTCCCCCTATGTTCGTCTGGCGAGGTTCATCCTCGTCTTTGCTCTGAGGTCCCTTTCCCTTGTGTTCGGCGTTGAGCTAGCCGACCTGCTTGAAGACCCAATAACTACGGTTGGTGTGGCTCGCAGGTTTAGCCGGGGTGCCATGGATCTGGCAGGGCCTGTCTAATATTTTGTTCGGGCTAGATGGACTATCTTTGTCGCCTTTAAATAGATTTTTCCGTTGACCGGGTCTGGAGCCATTGAATCCGGCGTTTACCGCTGTATCATCTGGGCTTCTAGCATTATTTCGACGTTTGTTTTTCTTACGTCATGGCTTTCCATTGCCATCCCTGACTTCGGATATGCCAGGGTCGCTGGTGCTACTACGAGCTTACCAGCTGTCCTCGCCCGCGCAAAAACGGGTCATAAGTGTGGTTAGGGCTGCCATTGTCCTCGGCTTTTCCTGGCCGAGGTGTCTAGCTAGCCATTCGTCCCGGACTATGCTTGAAGGCCGATAAGGCTTCGGCGTCCGGACAGTCGATGATTTAGTTCTTCTTAGTGAGAAACCGATTCCAAAGTTTACGGGCTGACTCCCCGGGTTGTTGGATTATGTGACTTAGATCGTCAGCATGCGGGGGCCGGACATAGGTCCCTTGAAAATTGGCCTGAAAAGCATCCTCAAGTTCTTCCCAACTTCCAATGGAGTTTTCTGGGAGGTTGTTCAGCCAGTGCCGAGCTGGTCCTTTCAGCTTGAGGGGTAAGTATTTGATGGCGTGGAGATCATCTCCACGAGCCATGTGGATGTGAAGAATAAAGTCTTCTATCCAGACAACAGGATCCGTCGTTCCATCGTACGCCTCGATATTTATGGGTTTAAACCCTTCTGGAAATTCATGATCCAACACCTCATCAGTGAAGCACAGAGGGTGTGTGGCACCCCTGTATTTTGCTATGTCGTTGCGTAGGTCTGATGGTTGTGATGTTCGGTATTGGCTCCGAACTGGTATATGACCGGCATATTTGGCTTGATAACCGCCGTCTCGTGCGGGAGCACAGTCCCTGGATCCGTAGATGGATCTGGTCTTGCCAGCCTTTTTGTTCAGGTCCTCACGTAAATCGTGTTTATGTCCCTGAGCCACAGCCTCCTTTCCTGTATGGGGAGGGGTGCGGGCTTGTGTACGCCGTTGCTAGCCACTCTATCCCATCCACGAGGTGGTCGGTCCGGTTTATCGGCGGTATAGGCGCATGATGGGCCTCGAACCCCTCGTTGGTTACCCCAAGTGGAAGGTGTAAGATGTCGTAAGTAGAAGTGTTTTCCCTTAGCAAAGATGGCAAGGATCGAATCCCCAGAGACTCCTAGGTTCAACAAGTAGGTGTCAATTGCTACGGCGCCAGATTAGTAGCAATCAACGTGGACCTGCACACAGATACAAATAACTTTGCTCCCAACGAGTGCAGAGAGGTTGTCAATCCCTCCGGCCTTGTAGTTCACAAAGGATTAAAAGCAATGATAGTAGTGATAGATAGTGTTTTTGTAATGCCCCGGATGTAATACTTTCCCTTTTGGGTATATAATAAATCTCCGGCTTCATCTATTTCCTTTTCGGGTTCTTTGTCTTTCGGGCTTTCGTCGTTTTGTTGTGTGAGTGTGTGGCATTTCATTCATATCATGTAGACATGTGCATTGCATTGCATCTGTGTTGTGGGTTGCATCCGGTTCGTCGTGTTCCTTCCCGTTGTCCGTTTCGCGTTCCGGAGCTCCCTCACGTGTCCGTGACGTCCCGTAGGCCTACTTTGTTGTTCGGGCGTTTTTCGTTACCGGTGTGCCGTGAGGTTGTGTTGTGTGTTGTTGTTTTGTTGTGTGCAACCCGCCTCTCAAATCTCGTCTCGTTTGGACTCCGTTGACTTTTCCCTCCGTTGCTCGTGTGGGCCCGAAGTGCCTTCGCTTCGTGTCCCGGAAATACCCCTGCTGCTCTCTTTTATCTCCGTCTAGGCCTTTTAAAACAACCCCCGCGATCGGATCCGTCGGATCGCGATCGGAGGGCTCCTAGCGCCCCTAAACTCCTCCTAACCCTAAAAAACTGCTACTAATAGACCCCCCCTAGTCTATTTTGGGCATCTCTATCCCCTTCTTCTTCCTCCTCTAGTTCCTTTCCTTTTTTTTCTTTTCTACTCCAGATCCACATTTCCTCCCGCAGATCTGGCCAGGTTCCCGAGGACCCAGCCGCCGATCGACCAGATCCGCTCGAGGCGTTCGAAGTCAACGCCAGGAGATCGCCCCGCCGGCCTCCCGCGCGCTCCTCCCGCGCGCCGCCTGGCCGTTTCGTTCGACCGAGTGGGCCGGTCGCCAGCTCGCCTCGTCACGGGCCGGCCCGGGGACCACATCACCGGCCTCCCGCACGCCCGCGCCTGGTTCCGCACCGAGTCCGCCTGGGCGCTCGCCTCCCCACCGGCCCAGGCCGGCAACTCCTTCCGAGCGGGCCAGCGCCGCCTTCCGCGGTGGGCCGCCGCCGTGCCACCGGCCCGCAACGCCGTGCCTCCTCGCGGACCTCCGCCGCTGGGCCGCGCCCCCGCGCCGACCGGGCCTGCTCCACCGAGCCGCCAGGCCGTCTCCCGCCGGATCCCGAGCGGGCCGCCGCCGCACTGTTCATCCGGCCCGTTTTGTTCACTGTTCCAGATCTGATCCTAGGTTGACTCCTTTCTCCTTCTAAGTACCAGTTTTCTAATCTGAGATGCAATCTTCAAACTGCTCTAATTTTGTGTCTGTTGCTCCGTTTGGCGCGTGTAGCATGTCCAGATGTTCGTGGAGATGTCCTCTACGTTTTACCTGTTGTAATCATGCATGTTAGATGTCATCTTGACACATGTTTTGCTGTTACAAGAGTGCATCATGATATAAACTGCTGTTATGTGTTATTTTGTGCCACCTTTGACATGTGATATCTTTTAGCTCGTTTGTCCAAACGATGCAAATGACATGTCCACGTGTTCGTCTTGCCACGAACTACGTGTTGTGTGTGATAGGTTGCATGGTAGATTTATTGTTTCCTTGTTATCATCATTGCAAAGTGCCATGTTCACATGTTGTGTTTTCACTTGTTATGAAATGCCATCTTGTTGAGCTCGTTGCAATCGGTGTGTTCACCACATTGATGCATGCTTGTGTGTTTCGGGATCACCGTCATATGTATTTTGATGAGGTGCTCATCCTTTGCCATGTTTAGTTTCGAGGTGTATTAAACATGCTCTTTTGATGCTATGATGATGTTGCTGTTTTAGGACTTAGTGAAATTTCACTAAGTCTGAAATCTGTAACGTTCCGATGCCATGTTCGTGTGATGTTGTAGGACAAAGCATCATAGTTTTGGTGTGGATTTTGATTGTTCCTTGAAGTATATATTGTTGTCTTTCCATTCATGTCCTCACATGTCCATTTGAGTGGCTGTAGCATGTTTATCTTTTGCTCCAAACTTTCAATAAAATTCTGCTGCCAGAATTTTATTTCAAAGTTCAATATGTCCAAGATCATTGCTATTGATCCGTGACTCCGTTGGGGGTGCACTTTGGACCTAGTTGCTGTACATTATATCTAGTTTGTGTTCAAGTCCTTTGCCATGCTTTTTGGGTGCTGTAGATTAATTATTTTGAGCTCCAAAGATGCTATGTTGCTGTAATTTGCAGTTTTCGCTCAAATCTTGTTTCGGGCATAACTTTTAGCCCGTAACTCCGATTTCAGCGAATCTTATATCAAACTTGGGTGATTTTCTGTGTAGATTAATAATATCAGGTTGTTAACTTGTTTTGAGGTGTTTTGCTTGAGTGATGTTTTCCGTGCTCCATGTGCATCCCTAGTGCATCCATCATGCATTCATGTTTTTCGAGTGCGCATTGCATTTTGTTGATTGGTGCTTGGTGTGTTTGTTGTGTTTAGAGCCGGAAGTTGAGCACGAGTTTTCCAACGAGGTTGAGCACGAGGTTTCCAACGAGTTTGAGCACGAGGACCCTTCTTTCGATCCGAACGTCTTCTCTTCAGGCAAGATGACCGAACCCCGATAACATTACTATCTTCGCCTATTGCTAGTAGTCTCGATCTATAGTTTTGCCTCGATGCCCATGTTCTTCTTGTCAGCCTCCTACTTGTAACCACTTGCCATGTTTAACCACCCTACCTATGCAAACCGTTGCTTGGCTAAGTACGCTTCGCTCAGCCCTTCTTATAGCGTTGCTAGTTGCAGGTGAAGTGAAGATGCTTGCTCCATGTTGAAGTTTGGTTGGGTTATATCACACTATATAAATGCTTTAACTGAAATCACCTATATATTGGCAAGGGTGGAAGGCTAAGCCTTTTGCTTGGTGATTTGTTCCACTCATGCCGTTAGGATCCGTATAAGCCGGTTTTATGTTCCTTGATTTTGCGTTCCTAACACGGTTGGGGTGTATGGGACCCCCTCGATAAACCGCTATGTGCTAAGTCTTTTCCAGCAAATCCCAACATTGGTACTATTTGCCTAATAACAAACTAAACTTGCATAGGGAGTTATAAACCCTTTTCTTAATCAACAACCCCGGGCCAGTGCTCCACATGAGTGTTGGTCCGAAACGGGGGTTACGCGGGGCCACCTCGAGGAAACTCAAGGTTTGGTAAAAACCCGTGGGATCGCCCATCCGGTCGTGTCCTGAGACCTAGATACGCGCGGCTACGATCAGGGTGTCGACACGCCGGGAGGATTTGCTGGATTAGCCTTACCTTAGCTCGGTATATCTTGAGCACGGGATTCCGAGGATACTCGGGTCTTCCCACTTTGGAGTTGCGACTCCGCGGATCGTGGGCTTGTAATGGGTCAAGTTGGAACACCCCTGCAGGGTTTGAACTTTCGAAAGCCGTGCCCGCGGTTATGTGGCAGATGGGAGCTTGTTAATTCCGGTTGTAGATAACTTGACACAATGTTTCTAATACACTACCAGCGTGTGTTCCGTGACTGTCAATTTCCGAATAGGGATTCGGGAGTTGAACACGGAGGGGTTATGTTTGTGAGCTTGTAGCTAGGATCACTTCGTGATCACTTCTCGCGATGCCTTCTCTTCTCGCTCTCACTTGCGTAAGCTAGATGCTAGTTGCTGCTGCAGACTTGTTCTTTCTTCAGCCTTTCCCTCACCTAAAGGCTTTGATAGTTCTGTTACCCGGAGACGGGATTGCTGAGTCCTCTGTGGCTCACAGTTACTTCACACACCAGATGCAGGTCCAGCTGTGAGCTATCCAGGTGATGGCACCGAGCTAGATTGGGAGTACGACGAAGAGCGTAGTCGTTACTACGTGCGCTACCCGGACGATCAGTAGTGGAGTCTCTTACTAGGATTCGATCCGCCTGTGGTTGTTTTTATCTGAGTTTGGTACTTTGACATTTGGCTTTTGCCCTTAGAGGGTTGTAGTGCTCTTAATGTATGATGTTTGAGACTTGTACTGTTATTCTGTGACGTGGCGATTGTAAGCCAACTATTTTCAGTTTACTATCCCCCCTTTTACATGAGTTGTGCAAAGATTACCAAACTTGAGATCATTCTAGGATGGACTTATGCCTTTAAGTCGTGCCTCGACACGTAGGAGGTATAACTCCATTCTGGGCATTACAAGTTGGTATCAGAGCCTTCTCCGACCTAGGAGCCCCCACTGTTTGATCGAACCGTTGACGGTTGAGTCTAGGCACACACTGAAAACTTTTGAGTCCTATATTTTATCGGAGAGTAGGATTTCTTTGCTTCTCATCCCCTTTCTCTCTGGTGAGGACTCCTGACGTCTACTCTTGTCTCTCCTATCTTCAAAATTTGCACAAATTTTTTTTTTAGGATCCCGCGAGTATTCTGGGATTGTTTCGATGTTCTTGTGACAAGGATATTGTTCTCGATGCCTCCTGTTACCGAGGAGTTGAGCTTCGGGGTATCATTGTAACAAGCATATCGCGACAGTACTAAATACTTAAGACGGCCGACATCGAAAATCTCCCCTATACGGCCAGTGGCAAGATAACCCCGACATCACCCAGTACTGGGGAGGTAGTTCGGGAGTATTGCCATAGCTTGTTATAGTGGATGCTTTTCGAAGGTCCGAGGTACACAGTTTCCGAGAAAGACTGGTTATGTGTTGAAGGATGGATACACCTGGATGTAGGTTAGAGTTGATTGCGCGGTGCTTCCCGTGTATCCCCGACACCTGATTGCATAACTGGAATCTTTCGGAAAACTATAGGTGGGTTTTATCTAGTAGATCGTAGGCATTCTTCCAACGAATGCAGGTTAGTGAGTTCGGGGTTCGACATTGAGTGAAGGGGTTATATGACCGATGTTACTATCAGGAGTTGCATCTTAAAGGGTCCTTGGCTATGCTGATCCGGGGATTGCAAAACCTTTTCGTAACGCGTTCATATGCTTTCAGCACAAAGATGTTAGAACGAAACTCCTCTCTTGTGTTTGTTCCTTTCCGTACCTTGTTGTTTTATTATTTTATCCTTTTGATCCCTATGTGGCTTCTCGTGAAGACTGATGTTATCAATTAACTGAGAAATTCATTCGTTCCTCTTGTTCGGATGATTTCATTCGTTCTTATTGTTCGAATGATTATTGTGAAGACTTGTTGCAATTCATTCCATTGATTCAGCTTATTCCTTTTGTCAATCAATTGCTGATTCGTGGTCATCTCTTACAGGATGGCTCCGAAAAAGGTTCCGAATGCTAACCCAGAGGTGGAAGAGGTCCCAGAACGTCCTCCTTCTCCTCCTCCTCCGCCTGAGGCTTGGAGAGCAATTATGCAGACTACTGCTCAGAACACTCAGTTGATGATGCAGATGATGCTGCAAATGCAAGCTATGCAAGCTAATCAAGCTAATCAGGGCGTTCCAATGAACCAAGGCAACTTCTTCCAGCAGCACCATGCTACCCTCAACCAGTTCTTGGCCAACAATCCTAAAGCTTTCAGTTACTGTGTCGACCCTCTTGATGCTGAAGATTGGCTAACCGATATCAAGAAGCATTTTGAGTGCAGTAACGTGAAAGAAGATGACTATGTGAAGTTTGCAGCCTTCCAACTGAAAGATCAAGCAGCTGACTGGTGGCAGCAGTACAAAGACTCAAGGCCGGGTCAAGTGATCTCGTGGGAGAATTTCTGCAAGGATTTCCGCTCGCATCACATTCCTACAAGTGTTATCGAGGGTATGCGTGAGCAATTCCGCAACCTCAAGCAGGGCTCCATGACAGTCTATCAGTATAATGTCAAGTTCCAAAACCTCGCTCGCTATGCAAAGCAAGACATTCCTGATGCAAAGAGTAAAATCTATCAGTTCCGTGGAGGTCTCAAAGATGAACTTTAGCTTGCTCTCACTTTGTTCGAGCCAGACGAATTCGATAAGTTCTATAACATGGCTTTGAAACAAGAAGCAGCTCAGCTTAAGATGGAGGCTTCTAAGAAGAGAATTCGAGATGCTGTTCACTCTACCTCATCGTCTCAGTTGGCTGCGAAACAACAGAAATTCTGGCTTCCTCCTCCTCCAATGATTCGAGCTCCTTACAACAACTCCAACAACAAGAACTCTAGTGGTCGTGGTTTCTCCCACCCACCCAACCCAAGCAACCAGTCGAAGAAGCAGTTCCAGTCTCAAGGCTCCAAGTCCAGTGGCTCTCAGTTCCGTCCTCTCTCAGAAGTGACTTGCAACAAATGCACTCAGAAAGGTCATTATGCCAACAGATGTCCGAATCCGAAGCGTCTTCCTCCTCCTCCACCTATGAGTTCAGCTATTGTCAAGCATGATCCAAAGTCTGCAAGGGTCAATCTGATGAATGCAGCACAAGCAGAGGCTTCTTCTGATGTCATTTTGGGTAACCTTCCAGTGAACTCTTTTCCAGCTAAAGTGTTATTTGATTCGGGTGCTTCTTGCTCTTTTATGTCATATCCTTTTGCATCCAAGCACAACATCGTCACCAGAAGTTTGCCAAGAGAATTGTCAGTTGTTTCTCCAGGCAAACTATTGCATTCAAAGATATTTGCTCCGGATATTTCTATTCGCATGGGTGATTATCGATTTTTGGCTTCTCCGGTGGTTCTTGGTCATTCTGACATCGACCTCATTCTCGGAATGGATTGGCTTTCTCAGCACGATGCTCACATTGATTGTGCTCAAAAGGAAGTCAAGATGACTCATTCTGATGAAGATGTGATTATCTTCGCCTCCAGGGATAATACTATTCGGCTTTTCTCTCTTAATGATAAGGGTGAAATTAATGCAATAGAGCAAATTCCAGTGGTGAATGAATATCAAGACGTCTTTCCAGAAGAACTTCCAGGCATGCCTCCACACCGTCAGGTGGAGTTTGTCATTGAACTCGAGCCGGGCACCGAACCTGTTTGCCGGCGTCCATACAAGCTCTCTTCAGATGAATTGAAGGAATTGAAGAAACAGTTGGATGAACAGGAGCGTATGGGTCTCATACGGCCTAGTACATCTCCGTGGGGCTGTGGTGTCTTATTTGTCAAGAAGAAAGATGGCACGGAGCGTCTCTGTGTTGACTACCGGCCATTGAACAAGAAGACGATTAAGAACAAGTATCCGCTCCCCAACATCAATGAACTCTTTGAGCAGCTCAAAGGAGCTAAAGTGTTCTCTAAGCTTGACCTCCGAATGGGCTATCATCAAATTCGCATTCGCGAGGAAGACATTCCCAAGACGGCCTTCAGAATGAGCTACGGTTCATATGAGTATACCGTCATGTCCTTCGGTCTCGCCAATGCTCCTCCTACCTTTTCAAGGATGATGCATTACATCTTCAACCCCTATACTGGCGAATTCGTGCTTGTGTATCTGGATGATATTCTGGTGTTTTCCAAGAATGAAGAAGATCACGAAAAGCACTTGCGTCTGGTTCTTGATCGACTCCGAGAGCATAAATTCTATGCCAAGTTCTCAAAGTGCGAGTTTTGGCTCGATAAGGTTTTGTACCTGGGCCACATTATCTCAGCTGACGGTATTGCGGTTAATCCCGAGAAAGTTGAAGCAATTGTCAACTGGGAAGCTCCTCAGAACGTCAAGCAGCTCTGCAGTTTTCTGGGTCTTGCCAGCTATTGCAGAAGGTTTGTGGAGAACTTCTCCAAGATTGCCAAGCCTCTTTCCAACCTCCTTCAGAAGAATGTCAAATACTTTTGGTCTCCCGATTGTGAAGTGGCTTTCAAAACCCTCAAAGAGAAGCTTGTCTCAGCTCCAGTTCTGATTCCTCCAGATGAATCCAAGCCCTATGAAGTGTTCTGTGACGCTTCTCTTCAAGGCCTTGGTGGTGTGCTTATGCAAGAGAAGAGAATTGTGGCATACACTTCTCGTCAGCTAAAGCCAGCTGAGAAGAACTATCCCACACATGATCTCGAGCTAGCAGCTGTGGTACATGCTCTGATTACGTGGAGACATCTGTTGTTGGGCAGAAAGGTTGACATCTTCACTGATCACAAGAGCTTGAAGTACATCTTCACACAGCCGCATCTGAACCTCCGCCAGACTCGTTGGGTAGAGATGATCCAAGAGTACAACCCCAGCATTGAGTACACTCCAGGCAAGGCGAATGTGATTGCAGATGCTCTGAGCAGAAAGGCATATTGCAATAGCCTTCTTATCAAGCCACACCAGCCTGAGCTTTGTGAAGCTTTCAGGAAGCTCAACCTTCAGGTTATTCCGCAGGGTTTTCTTGCAAATCTCCAGATTGCTCCTACCTTGGAAGATCAAGTCCGTGAGGCCCAGCTCAGTGATACCATGGTGAAGAAGGTGAAACATGGGATTGCAAAGGGCACTCCAAAATACAAGTGCTTCCGTGTTGATGAGAGAGATACCTTGTTCTTCGAGGACAGACTCGTTGTTCCCAAAGGTGATCTCAGGAAGCTCATAATGGAAGAAGCTCATGACTCTCTCCTTTCCATTCATCCTGGCAGTTCCAAGATGTACCAAGACCTCAAGCAATCTTACTGGTGGACACGCATGAAAAGGGAGATTGCCCAATTCGTGAATGAATGTGATGTATGCAGAAGAGTGAAAGCAGAACATCAACGTCCAGCCGGTCTTCTCCAACCTCTTCCTATTCCTGAGTGGAAGTTCGACCACATTGAAATGGACTTCGTCACTGGCTTTCCTAAATCCAAGCGAGGCAATGATGCTATCCTTGTGGTGATTGACAAGCTTACCAAAGTCGCTCACTTTCTTCCAGTCAAAGAATCAATCAATGCAGCTCAACTTGCAGAGCTGTACACTTCCAGAATTGTGTCCCTACATGGCATTCCTCAAGTGATATCCTCAGACCGTGGCAGCTTGTTCACATCAAGGTTCTGGGACTCCTTTCAGTCTGCCATGGGCACGAAGATCAGGTTCAGCACTGCCTTTCACCCTCAGACTAGTGGTCAAGTCGAGCGTGTGAATCAGATCCTTGAAGATATGCTCAGAGCCTGTGTCATCTCCTTCGGTATGAAATGGGAAGACTGTCTTCCATTTGCCGAGTTCTCTTACAACAACAGCTTTCAAGCAAGTGCAGGCAAAGCACCGTTTGAAATTCTCTATGGCAGAAAGTGCCGTACCCCTCTCAACTGGTCTGAAACAGGCGAACGCCAACTTCTTGGCAATGATTTGATCTCTGAAGCCGAAGATATGTGCAAAGTCATACGTGAGAATCTCAAGGCCGCTCAGTCGCGTCAGAAGAGCTACTATGACGGAAAGCATCGTGATTTGGTTTTCGACATCGGTGATCATGTCTATCTCCGAGTGTCTCCGATGAAAGGAACCCAAAGGTTCGGTATCAAAGGAAAGCTTGCTCCTAGATACGTCGGGCCTTTCAGGATTCTTGGCAAAAGAGGCGATCTAGCCTATCAGCTCGAGCTCAGTTCCAACTTTGCAAATGTTCATGATGTCTTCCATGTGTCTCAGCTTCGCAAATGCTTCAAGGCACCTGAGCGCATGATTCCGTTTGAGGAGATTGATCTTCAACAAGACCTTTCCTACCGAGAGCATCCAGTTGCAATTCTCGAACAAACCGAACGCAAGACTCGTAACAAGTCCATCAAGTTTCTGAAAGTCAAGTGGTCACATCACACATACCGAGAAGCTACCTGGGAACGAGAAGATCATCTTCGTTCCGAGTACCCTTCCTTTTTTCCAGTCCTAGATCTCGGGACGAGATCTTTTTGTAGTAGAGGAGAGTTTGTAATGCCCCGGATGTAATACTTTCCCTTTTGGGTATATAATAAATCTCCGGCTTCATCTATTTCCTTTTCGGGTTCTTTGTCTTTCGGGCTTTCGTCGTTTTGTTGTGTGAGTGTGTGGCATTTCATTCATATCATGTAGACATGTGCATTGCATTGCATCTGTGTTGTGGGTTGCATCCGGTTCGTCGTGTTCCTTCCCGTTGTCCGTTTCGCGTTCCGGAGCTCCCTCACGTGTCCGTGACGTCCCGTAGGCCTACTTTGTTGTTCGGGCGTTTTTCGTTACCGGTGTGCCGTGAGGTTGTGTTGTGTGTTGTTGTTTTGTTGTGTGCAACCCGCCTCTCAAATCTCATCTCGTTTGGACTCCGTTGACTTTTCCCTCCGTTGCTCGTGTGGGCCCGAAGTGCCTTCGCTTCGTGTCCCGGAAATACCCCTGCTGCTCTCTTTTATCTCCGTCTAGGCCTTTTAAAACAACCCCCGCGATCGGATCCGTCGGATCGCGATCGGAGGGCTCCTAGCGCCCCTAAACTCCTCCTAACCCTAAAAAACTGCTACTAATAGACCCCCCCTAGTCTATTTTGGGCATCTCTATCCCCTTCTTCTTCCTCCTCTAGTTCCTTTCCTTTTTTTTCTACTCCAGATCCACATTTCCTCCCGCAGATCTGGCCAGGTTCCCGAGGACCCAGCCGCCGATCGACCAGATCCGCTCGAGGCGTTCGAAGTCAACGCCAGGAGATCGCCCCGCCGGCCTCCCGCGCGCTCCTCCCGCGCGCCGCCTGGCCGTTTCGTTCGACCGAGCGGGCCGGTCGCCAGCTCGCCTCGTCACGGGCCGGCCCGGGGACCACATCACCGGCCTCCCGCACGCCCGCGCCTGGTTCCGCACCGAGTCCGCCTGGGCGCTCGCCTCCCCACCGGCCCAGGCCGGCAACTCCTTCCGAGCGGGCCAGCGCCGCCTTCCGCGGTGGGCCGCCGCCGTGCCACCGGCCCGCAACGCCGTGCCTCCTCGCGGACCTCCGCCGCTGGGCCGCGCCCCCGCGCCGACCGGGCCTGCTCCACCGAGCCGCCAGGCCGTCTCCCGCTGGATCCCGAGCGGGCCGCCGCCGCACTGTTCATCCGGCCCGTTTTATTCACTGTTCCAGATCTGATCCTAGGTTGACTCCTTTCTCCTTCTAAGTACCAATTTTCTAATCTGAGATGCAATCTTCAAACTGCTCTAATTTTGTGTCTGTTGCTCCGTTTGGCGCGTGTAGCATGTCCAGATGTTCGTGGAGATGTCCTCTACGTTTTACCTGTTGTAATCATGCATGTTAGATGTCATCTTGACACATGTTTTGCTGTTACAAGAGTGCATCATGATATAAACTGCTGTTATGTGTTATTTTGTGCCACCTTTGACATGTGATATCTTTTAGCTCGTTTGTCCAAACGATGCAAATGACATGTCCACGTGTTCGTCTTGCCACGAACTACGTGTTGTGTGTGATAGGTTGCATGGTAGATTTATTGTTTCCTTGTTATCATCATTGCAAAGTGCCATGTTCACATGTTGTGTTTTCACTTGTTATGAAATGCCATCTTGTTGAGCTCGTTGCAATCGGTGTGTTCACCACATTGATGCATGCTTGTGTGTTTCGGGATCACCGTCATATGTATTTTGATGAGGTGCTCATCCTTTGCCATGTTTAGTTTCGAGGTGTCTTAAACATGCTCTTTTGATGCTATGATGATGTTGCTGTTTTAGGACTTAGTGAAATTTCACTAAGTCTGAAATCTGTAACGTTCCGATGCCATGTTCGTGTGATGTTGTAGGACAAAGCATGATAGTTTTGGGGTGGATTTTGATTGTTCCTTGAAGTATATATTGTTGTCTTTCCATTCATGTCCTCACATGTCCATTTGAGTGGCTGTAGCATGTTTATCTTTTGCTCCAAACTTTCAATAAAATTCTGCTGCCAGAATTTTATTTCAAAGTTCAATATGTCCAAGATCATTGCTATTGATCCGTGACTCCGTTGGGGGTGCACTTTGGACCTAGTTGCTGTACATTATATCTAGTTTGTGTTCAAGTCCTTTGCCATGCTTTTTGGGTGCTGTAGATTAACTATTTTGAGCTCCAAAGATGCTATGTTGCTGTAATTTGCAGTTTTCGCTCAAATCTTGTTTCGGGCATAACTTTTAGCCCGTAACTCCGATTTCAGCGAATCTTATATCAAACTTGGGTGATTTTCTGTGTAGATTAATAATATCAGGTTGTTAACTTGTTTTGAGGTGTTTTGCTTGAGTGATGTTTTCCGTGCTCCATGTGCATCCCTAGTGCATCCATCATGCATTCATGTTTTTCGAGTGCGCATTGCATTTTGTTGATTGGTGCTTGGTGTGTTTGTTGTGTTTAGAGCCAGAAGTTGAGCACGAGTTTTCCAACGAGGTTGAGCACGAGGTTTCCAACGAGTTTGAGCACGAGGACCCTTCTTTCGATCCGAACGTCTTCTCTTCGGGCAAGATGACCGAACCCCGATAACATTACTATCTTCGCCTATTGCTAGTAGTCTCGATCTATATTTTTGCCTCGATGCCCATGTTCTTCTTGTCAGCCTCCTACTTGTAACCACTTGCCATGTTTAACCACCCTACCTATGCAAACCGTTGCTTGGCTAAGTACGCTTCGCTCAGCCCTTCTTATAGCGTTGCTAGTTGCAGGTGAAGTGAAGATGCTTGCTCCATGTTGAAGTTTGGTTGGGTTATATCACACTATATAAATGCTTTAACTGAAATCACCTATATATTGGCAAGGGTGGAAGGCTAAGCCTTTTGCTTGGTGATTTGTTCCACTCATGCCGTTAGGATCCGTATAAGCCGGTTTTATGTTCCTTGATTATGCGTTCCTAACACGGTTGGGGTGTATGGGACCCCCTCGATAAACCGCTATGTGCTAAGTCTTTTCCAGCAAATCCCAACATTGGTACTATTTGCCTAATAACAAACTAAACTTGCATAGGGAGTTATAAACCCTTTTCTTAATCAACAACCCCGGGCCAGTGCTCCACATGAGTGTTGGTCCGAAACGGGGGTTACGCGGGGCCACCTCGAGGAAACTCAAGGTTTGGTAAAAACCCGTGGGATCGCCCATCCGGTCGTGTCCTGAGACCTAGATACGCGCGGCTACGATCAGGGTGTCGACACGCCGGGAGGATTTGCTGGATTAGCCTTACCTTAGCTCGGTATATCTTGAGCACGGGATTCCGAGGATACTCGGGTCTTCCCACTTTGGAGTTGCGACTCCGCGGATCGTGGGCTTGTAATGGGTCAAGTTGGAACACCCCTGCAGGGTTTGAACTTTCGAAAGCCGTGCCCGCGGTTATGTGGCAGATGGGAGCTTGTTAATTCCGGTTGTAGATAACTTGACACAATGTTTCTAATACACTACCAGCGTGTGTTCCGTGACTGTCAATTTCCGAATAGGGATTCGGGAGTTGAACACGGAGGGGTTATGTTTGTGAGCTTGTAGCTAGGATCACTTCGTGATCACTTCTCGCGATGCCTTCTCTTCTCGCTCTCACTTGCGTAAGCTAGATGCTAGTTGCTGCTGCAGACTTGTTCTTTCTTCAGCCTTTCCCTCACCTAAAGGCTTTGATAGTTCTGTTACCCGGAGACGGGATTGCTGAGTCCTCTGTGGCTCACAGTTACTTCACACACCAGATGCAGGTCCAGCTGTGAGCTATCCAGGTGATGGCACCGAGCTAGATTGGGAGTACGACGAAGAGCGTAGTCGTTACTACGTGCGCTACCCGGACGATCAGTAGTGGAGTCTCTTACTAGGGTTCGATCCGCCTGTGGTTGTTTTTATCTGAGTTTGGTACTTTGACATTTGGCTTTTGCCCTTAGAGGGTTGTAGTGCTCTTAATGTATGATGTTTGATACTTGTACTGTTATTCTGTGATGTGGCGATTGTAAGCCAACTATTTTCAGTTTACTATCCCCCCTTTTACATGAGTTGTGCAAAGATTACCAAACTTGAGATCATTCTAGGATGGACTTATGCCTTTAAGTCGTGCCTCGACACGTAGGAGGTATAACTCCATCCTGGGCATTACAGTTTTGCAATAGTAAGTAATAATGAAAAGTAAATAGCGATGTGATCAATGATGGTAATATGGACCGGAGTCTCATGATGTTCACTAGTGATGTCTCTCTCCCAAAAGACGATAAAACAGCTATGTGAGGCAAACAAATTACAGCTGGGCAATTGACAGGACCACGAACGCAAACCAATGCTGACTACATTGCAAGAAAGGTTGAGGTTCAAAGCATGGGCGGTACGCCAAAGTAAGTAGACCGAAATCCATCAATATCTACTACTAATTATCCACCTTGAGATATCTATCCAGAACATCTCGCTTGTATTAAGTTGCGAGTCCCACCCATAGTGTAAACTCAATGCAACAGACAACTGCATTAAAAGAACTTTGCGTAAAGTAAACAATCCTTGCACCCGCGGGCACAAGCACCGTTGTTTTCCCCCTTGTGGCAACAGCACATCCCCTAGACTCATGTTTCTGTCACTCAAGCTAGTCATCGAGGGGCATGAACCCACAATCGAGCATAACGTTCCCTCTTGGAGTCACTACCTATTACTCGGCCAAAGCAATAAATAACAACGGAGAACATGCAAGAATTACTTATGAACTAAAATATAAAAGAGGTGAATCAAATATATTACTCAAGATCAATCTGAACATAATCTCATAATCCATCGGATCCCAGCAAACTCAACATAGCAACAGCATAAGGATTACATAGGTGCCTCGATCATGTAGGGCAGCTCACGAGGACTAATTAGTGAAGCACAAGAACGGGAGGAGAACATCACATAGCTACTGGTCATGGACTCATGGTCCAAGGGAGACTACTCACGAGTTATCCGGGAGGCGTCCATGGTGGTGGAGAAGCTCCCGGTGGTGATCCTCCCCTCCGGTAGGGTGCCGTGAAGAGTTCTCCTGGTGCTCCCGATCTTGGAAGCGGCGGCGGCGGCGGAACAGAGATGGGATCGCGAAAAGAGTTCCTGTTCTGAGGGTTTCGGAGGGTCCTTTAAATATATGCCAAAGTAGGGCACCGGGGGAGTCTCGGGGGGCCCAGGCGCCCCCCCGGCGCGGCCCAGGGGGGGGCGCGCCGCCAGGGCGCCTGGAGCCCTGGTGGCCCCCCCAGGCTGCCCTTCGGACGCAGTGTTGTTTCCGGATCGCTGATTTTTTATATAATTTTTCTGGATTTTTCTGGGCAGTTCTCGAAACGTGAAAACCTGAAATACAAAAACAGCCGAAAACAGAAACTGGCACTGGGGTGCACTGGATTAGTAAGTTAGTCCAAATATGATCAAAAGTGTATGGAAGTGTATGAATATCATAGCAATATCACCCAAAAGTGGCATGGAGCAAGCAGAAATTATAGATACGTTTTGGACGTATCAACATCCCCAAGCTTAATTCCTGCTCGTCCTCGAATAGGTAAATGATAACAAGAATAATTTCTGTGGTGACATGCTATTAACCATATAGGACTTTTTCATAGTCATATGACAAAAGCTTACTGAGACAATGATTCTATAGTAATTAAGTTGCCTCATGAGAAAATCACAAATGACTGAAAGTTTTACAATATGAAACTGAAACATCAAAAAGATTTGCAATGAATATGATGTGCAAATATGACAAAGTGATATCTAGCTTGCCCCCTTTAGTGATGCAAAACATAAATGCAGGGGCACCTTCAAGGTTTAAGTGATGACTAGATACAATTATTTCAGAATAAACAATATCACAATCATGCAAAAGACAATTCTACTTTGGAACAATGCACATTACACTCAGAATGACAATCATGCTCTCAGTAGTTGGTGCTTCAACATAAAGGTAAAAGAAAGGTTAAGTGCTAGAGCTTTTTATTTTGAAAACATGGAAGCAATTGTGTCAACGGTAGTAGTACTTCATATGTGTCATGCATAAAACATCCTATAAGTTGCAAGCCTCATGCATCGAATACCAATAGTGCTCGCTCCTTGTCCTAATTAGCTCGGATCTCCATGGGTTATCATTGCATTACATATGTTTTAACCAAGTGTCACAAAGGGGTACCTCTATGCCACCTGTACAAAGGTCCAAGGAGATAAATCGCATTTGATTTCTCGTTTTTGATAGATCTCAACTTGAGGACATCCATACCGGGACAACATAGAAAATAGATGATGGACTCCTCTTTAATGCATAAGCATATTCTCATAAGAGATTGAGGATTAAGGTCCAAGCTAAAACTTCCACCATGATGTATGGCTTTGGTTGGCGGCCCAATGTTCTTCTCTAACAATATGCATAGTCATTCAACCCACGGTAAATCACCCTTACTTCAGATAAGACGAACATGCATAACAACTCACATGATATTCAACAAAAGTGTGACAGTTGATGGCGTCCCCAGAAACATGGTTACCGCTCAGCAAGCAACTCATAATAAATAAGATACATAAGCAACATATTCTTTACCACAATAGTTTTTAGGCTACTTTCCCATGAGCTATGTATTGCATGGTTAGTTTGCTTAGTACAGGTGGAGGTTAGCAAAAAGACTGGGAGCGACCAACTAAGAGAGCAATGACGGTCATAATCATGCAGAGCGACAAAGCAATATTGAATCAGGCATGGTAGTTATATCGCTACTCAAAAATAAAAGATCATCAAGGCTTGACAGACTTTCTTTACAGTCTTAAATATGCGTGCGCATACGCCAAGTCAATCAAAATAAATTCTCGAAGGAAGATATTACTAAACCATACCACATCATAGGCAGACAAACCAAGTTGGTACTCCAATAACACATTGGGAACCCCCCCAGCTATTTGAGATTAACCATAAGAAAACCTGAACTACTAAGCACCATCATGCAAGTAGCATCTTTATCATAGACACATTAACCAATGCAACGGAAGCAAACTCTCTTAATAAGGTGAGCATGGTAATTAAAGAGAGTTCAAGCAACCAACTAAACAAAAGCTCTTTGAAAAGATAAGCATGAATACTAAGAGCAGAGTACGATAGTAGCTATTAAAAGACAAAGAACACACACAGCATAGATAGACATGAAAATTATATGTTATGTTCTAGGTAGAAGTGGAGCGTGTTTCTCTCCCACATAAAGGAATGCTGGGTTCCGACTCGTTATGAAAAACTAAAAAGAAAACTAAAAGCAAGACGCTCCAAGCATAGCACATGACACATGAAGTGATAAAAATATAGCGAAACGAAATACGAACTGATAATGTTGATGGAGAAAGGGATGCACAGGGGCATCCCCAAGCTTAGACACTTGAGTCTCCTTGAATATTTCTTGGGGGTGCACGGGGGCATACCCAATCTTGAGCGCTTGACACTCCTGAATCTTTTTATCATCTTCCCTCGCACACTTGAAAACTCCCTTCATACATAACTCATCATAATCTGATTAGCGAGGTTAGTACCCTTAATAAAATAATTATACCTTGCTGGAAATAAGGATATTCTTGAAGTTCTACTGTTTCTCAAGATTGCCAAAAGGTTTTTGCAAAGAAAAAGCAAGTTCTTGATTTGCAAAGTGAAGGAAAGGCAAAACAGGACAGAATCTGTGAAAAACAGAACAACAGGTAGTAATCGTCTGTTCGGGATACTTATGCAACTCAAATAAAAAAACTCAGAACAGATGCACGAAAGACAATTATATAGAGAACGTTATCGAAAAAATTCAGACCAAAAAGATGATCTGGTGATTTTATACGAATTTTTCTATCCAAGGACAGAATCTGTTTCCTGGACAGCACCTCACAACTTTTGAACTTTCTAGCAATCAGAGGCTATACTTGGCACAAATATGAAAAGCAAAGATACAATGTTGATGCTACAGCAGTAAACAACATCAACACACAACAAAAGCAAAAATTTATTCATGTCGGCTGCCTCCCAAAAGCGCTTTCTTTTATGCCTTTAAGCTAGGCATAAGACTTTAATGATGCTCTCGTAAGAATAAGAGCTGAAGAACAAAAAGAGAGCATCAGGAAGCAAATACCAAACACATTTAAGCCTAACATGCTTCCTATGCATAGGAATATTGCAATAGAATAATTCATTGAAGCACAAAGCAATAAGCATAGGAAGACAAAACAAGTGCAGCTTCAAACCTTCAACATAAAGAGAGGGAACTTAATATTATTGAAATATCTATAAGCATATGTTCCCTTCTCATAATAATTTTCAGTGGGATCACGAATAAACTCAACAATATAAGCATCACATAAAGCATTGTTACCATGATCCACATGCAAATAGGTACTCTTACTCTCCACATAAGCATCATGAAGAGGATAAAACTTAGTATAAAAGAGAGACATAAGCTCCTGCTAGTCCAGCAAGTGTGAGTTATCGAGAAGCCCATACCAATCTGAAGCTTTATCTATAAGTGATACGACAAACAATTTCCTCATGACAAACTCCCTCGATACACCTGCAAGCTTAAATAATGAACATAGTTGTGACAGATATAGCAAGTGTTCACCGGGATGTCTGTCTCCTGCGTAACGATTAGCCAAAACATAATTGATAATACCAGCTGGTATTTTATAAGGCACAATTTCAGTAGGGGGAGGATTAACCACCACAGGTGTGGGGCGTCTTCTCGCAAGCAGCGATCCAATAATAGGGTTGTCCATAAGGACAACTAGTGAAAAGACATAAAGAAAACTGAAAGGTAAACTAACAAGACTAAAAAGCAAAGGTAAAAGATAGCGTGCAACTCCCCTATCCTGAAGAGTGGAGTCCCCGGCAACGGCGCCAGAAAATACTCCTTGATGGGCCTCGAACCCCTCGTTGGTTACCCCAAGTGGAAGGTGTAAGATGAAGTAAGTAGAAGTGTTTTCCCTTAGCAAAGATGCCAAGGATCGAATCCCCAGAGACTCCTAGATTCAACAAGTAGGTGTCAATTGCTACGGCGCCAGATTAGTAGCAATCAACGTGGACCTGCACACAGATACAAATAACTTTGCTCCCAACGAGTACAGAGAGGTTGTCAATCCCTCCGGCCTTGTAGTTCACAAAGGATTAAAAGCAATGATAGTAGTGATAGATAGTGTTTTGCAATAGTAAGTAATAACGAAAAGTAAATAGCGATGTGATCAATGATGGTAATATGGACCGGAGTCTCATGATGTTCACTAGTGATGTCTCTCTCCCAAAAGACGATAAAACAGCTATGTGAGGTAAACAAATTACAGCTGGGCAATTGACAGGACCACGAACGCAAACCAATGCTGACTACATTGCAAGAAAGGTTGAGGTTCAAAGCATGGGCGGTATGCCAAAGTAAGTAGACCGAAATCCATCAATATCTACTACTAATTATCCACCTTGAGATATCTATCCAGAACATCTCGCTGGTATTAAGTTGCGAGTCCCACCCATAGTGTAAACTCAATGCAATAAACAACTGCATTAAAAGAACTTTGCGTAAAGTAAACAATCCTTGCACCCGCGGGCACAAGCACCGTTGTTTTCCCCCTTGTGGCAACAACACATCCCCTAGACTCATGTTTCTGTCACTCAAGCTAGTCATCGAGGGGCATAAACCCACAATCGAGCATAACGTTCCCTCTTGGAGTCACTACCTATTACTCGGCCAAAGCAATAAATAACAACGGAGAACATGCAAGAATTACTTATGAACTAAAATATAAAAGAGGTGAATCAAATATATTACTCAAGATCAATCTGAACATAATCTCATAATCCATCGGATCCCAGCAAACTCAACATAGCAACAGCATAAGGATTACATAGGTGCCTCGATCATGTAGGGCAGCTCACGAGGACTAATTAGTGAAGCACAAGAATGGGAGGAGAACATCACATAGCTACTGGTCATGGACTCATGGTCCAAGGGAGACTACTCACGAGTCACCCGGGAGGCGTCCATGGTGGTGGAGAAGCTCCCGGTGGTGATCCTCCCCTCCGGCAGGGTGCCGGGAAGAGTTCTCCTGGTGCTCCCGATCTTGGAAGCGGCGGCGGCGGCGGAACAGAGATGGGATCGCGAAAAGAGTTCCTGTTCTGAGGGTTTCGGAGGGTCCTTTAAATATATGCCAAAGTAGGGCACCGGGGGAGTCTCGGGGGGCCCAGGCGCCCCCCTGGCGCGGCCCAGGGGGGGGCGCCGCCAGGGCGCCTAGAGCCCTGGTGCCCCCCCCTAGGCTGCCCTTCGGACGCAGTGTTGTTTCCGGATCGCTGATTTTTTATATAATTTTTCTGGATTTTTCTGGGCAGTTCTCGAAACGTGAAAACCTGAAATACAAAAACAGCCGAAAATAGAAACTGGCACTGGGGTGCACTGGATTAGTAAGTTAGTCCAAATATGATCAAAAGTGTATGGAATTGTATGAATATCATAGCAATATCACCCAAAAGTGGCATGGAGCAAGCATAAATTATAGATACATTTTGGACGTATCAGCGCAATAGCCTCGTCGTCAAATTTGGGCAGCAGTTTACGCTTAGGATAGCTCTTTGTTTGTTGATTGCAGCCATATTTTTCCTCAGTGTCTAGCACTTCGTTCCATCTATCATTGAGTGTATCATGTGCAGCTTTAAGACGCTGCTGCTGCTTTTTCAGGCTCCTTGCGGTGGCAATAAGCCTCCGATGGAAGCGCCTTTGTTCTAAGGGTTCTTCTCGGACGATGAATTTGTCATCGCCCAGGCTATCATCCTCTTCGAAGACAGGTTGATAATTGCTGTCTTCGGCATCGCTGTGATCAAACAACGGTCTCGGACTATGTTCACCGTCCTCTAGCTCGTCCTGCTCCATCACTGGATCTGCAAGGTCATCGGCTTGATCCGGATTATCACCATCGTCAGTGACAGTGTTGCTATCTTTCCCTTTACGGGATCGAGATCGATGCTTCAGACGCTGACGCTTGGGAGGTTCATCGACATGCTTATCCTTTTCGGGATCATTATCGCCGTCGTCCTCCTTCTCCTTAGGTGTGTCCACCATATATACATCGTATGAGGACGTAGCCGTCCATCGCCCGGTTATGGGCGGGTTTTGGTCTGGATCTGCTTCGGCTTCAAGGTCCATCCCTTCGAAGTTTTTGGAAGCGTAGTCAAGTAGATCGGTTAAATCTTCGACCGTGGCTACCAAGTGGGTGGTGGGTGGGAAGCGAAATTCTCCATCATCAGCCTCCAGTTCAAACCGGATATAATTTGGCTGTGAGTCCCTTGCTAAGGAGAGGGATTTTAATGAGTTTAGCACATCGCCTAAAGGTGAGTGCTGAAAGATATCTGTGGAGGTGAATTCGACGATAGGCGCCGGACCAAGCTCGAAGGACGCAGATGCACATGGTTTGGAACCTATAGCCGGAGACGAGTCCGAAGTTCTGGTAACACAGATCCTGCTCAAGGTCGGGTCTATGAGCGACTCCAGCGCCGCTGAGTCTGTCGCTTACGAGGCGGGGTTGAGCTTCCCGTCCTCGGGTGACGCGATCTGCTCCTAATCTGGGGCCAGAGCAGTTACAGGTGCTATCTCCTGGATGTGTTCTGATGACAGATTTAGGTCATGTTCATCGTGGTGGCAGGGAGCGGTCGCCATGGGTTCGAATCCGTCGAAGATCAAGTCTCCGCGGATATCAGCAACGTAGTTCAAGCTTCCAAGCCTGACCTGATGGCCAGGGGCGTAGCTCTCAACTTGCTCGAGGCGGCCTTCTGCGTTGGCACGGAGCGTGAAGCCGCCGAACACAAAAAGCTGGCCGGGAGAGAAGATCTCCTCGGCGGTATTGCCGTCGTTGTTGACGAAGCGATCCATCTTCCTTCAGTCGACGACATAGTGGAACTCTCAATGAAAGCACCAATGTCGGTGTCAAAACCGGCGGATAGGGGTGAGCACTTTCAAACCGAAACCCAAAATTTGAAACCAAACCGAACCATTTTAACTGAAATATAGGCTAAATCGGTTTTTTGGTTATTCGGTTTGGTTTTAAAAAATAGAAATTATTTGGTTTTTAATTTTAAATCGGTTTTCGATTGAGAAAAACCGTATACACCGAAATAACCAAATCACGAGTCCACTACCCTTATTTCTCTCTAGCGCAAGCACAATAAGATAGCCAATTAGTCTAAGTCGCTAGCTAGTTGTGTATCGCTTTGGAAATTTTACAAAGATTCACGCAATCACAAGATCATGGGTCTAGTGCATAGATTATAGGATCTCATGCATGCAAATACTAATTGGTAGCTATTTTTAAGATGATCGACGACTATGTCTGTACAAAGTATAGCAAATCGTTACATGATACGCTGCATCAACTGATGGTGGTGCACATGTATTTTGGTTTTTCGGTTAACCGAACAAACCGAATCGATATATTTTTGTTAATAAGGTTCGGTGGCAATTTTTATTGTGATTATTTCGGTTGTCATTTTTTAGAAACCGAAATTCTAGAAACCCGAATAAACCGAACCGAATTAACCATATAAACCGAATGCCCACCCCTACCGGCGGATCTCGGATAGGGGGTCCCGAACTATGCGTCTGTGGATCGATGGTAACAGGAGTCTGGGGACACAATGTTTAACCAGGTCCGGGCCCTCTCAATCGAGGTAAAACCCTAATCCTGCTTGATTAATATTGATGAATACGATTATAAGAGTTGATCTACCTCAAGATCGTAATGGCTAAACCCTAGAAGTCTAACCAGGGTGATTGCTATGAATCGACTGTTATTGTTCTCTAGCCTCTACGGACTAAACCCTCCAATTTATATACGCACCGAAGGGCCCTAGGGTTTGTACATGACCATCTTGTAGAGGAAGGAAAGATTACACATGAACCTAACACTCGCCATAACACGCACACACGAGTCCAATCCGGATACGAGAGACGATCTTCAGCAATGATATTCACGGCCCACCAGTCCGGCCAACACGAGTTATCCGGCCACATGAGGACCACTCAATCCAGGACTCCCTCAGTGGGCTAGCTACCCGAAGACTCCACCTGATAGCAGATGTTCGACATGGTGATAGCGGCGAGTCGTGCAGTGAGCACGGGAGACAGCGAGAGACCAAGGCATTAGTGGTCAGACAAAGTGTGCGGAGGGTGCTAAAGCACTTTTGGCGAGTACAAGATTCAAGTTGGCGACTGGGTCTATCGGCGCCGGAAGATGGACATGAGTTGACCATGAAGAATCTAAGAAAGTGGTGGAAAGCCTTAATGTCAAAGCTGAGAGAGAATATGACCATATATTTTGTGATGTTTGCACATGGCAAAGTGCAAATGACAGGACACAAGGATTATGAGATAATCCGGTTTGGGTCGACATCACTAGAACGAGAAAGAGGTCAGGCTAGCACAAGGATGGCAGACTCGCCTTGAGCCTGGCAACATATATCATGTGGCAAAGGGAATGGAAGTGTGACATGTTGTACAGGTTTGCCTAACCAGCTTCATAGTCTGCTTGGTGGTTGGCACGCCTTGCTAGAGCCCGCTACCAACCGTGCAGGTCAGAGGTGGTCCGACGTGCGACCAAGTCTACTTGAACCTAAGGGGTCGCGCGCTTAAGGGAAGGAACATGTGAGGTTGGATCCGACTCCACTAGTCATACTTGGTCCTACTCGGACTCGGATACAGACCAAACGGACTTTGGGCTTGAGGGTCCGTGCAAAGCCCAAGTGTTGAGCCCGCGACTGATGCCTATATATAGTGGAGGTGTGGCACACTCATCTGGTTGATCGCTTCGGCGCTGAAACTAGGGTTTGCATGTGTTGCGAATAGCCACCTCCACTCGCCGCCGGTTATGTGATCGGACCTAGCAGTCTGCTGCACGAGTTCCTCCGGCAAACCTGTTCGCTGGATCCGATCGGCTACGTGGGAGATCGACGAGTAGGAGACGACTTCGGAGACGCGTTGCCCCAACTCTACTTCCGCTGCACGGCACTGCGCGTCTAGTGGTAACGATCTATGATCCATATCCCTTAGCATGTTCCTGGATGTTTTGCGTGTAGGAAAAATTTGATTTGCAGTCGACGCACCCTACGGTAGAACCCAACATGATCTCCTCACTTCACCTTCCCCTAAGTCTCCCGGGCGAAAGCCCTAAATTTGTTGGGCGGTGGCGGCGCTCATAGAGCCGTTCCCTGCTTAAAGGCGCCGCTTTGGAAACCTTGGAGTTGGGTGGTGCTTGTGGGTGGTGGGCGGCGGCGGTGGTGCGGCCCTATGCTACCTCTTGAACATGCGTTGTTTTTCCCTTGAAGAGGAAACGGTGATGCAGCAAAGTAGCGTAAGTATTTCCCTCAGTTTTTTAGAAGCAAGGTATCAATCCAGTAGGAGACTACACGCAAGTTCCTCATACCTGCACAAACAAATAAGAACCTTGCAACCAACGCGATAAAGGGGTTGTCTATCCCTTCTCGGCCACTTTGCAAAAGTGAGATCTGATAAAGATAATAGGATAAATATTTTTGGTATTTTTGTTGTATAGATTGAAAGTAAAGATTGCAAAATAAAAGAATAGTAAAGATAACTAGTTGATGGAAGATTAATATGATGGAAGATAGACCCGGGGGCCATAGGTTTCACTAGTGGCTTGTCTCAAGATAGCAAATTCTACGGTGGGTGAACAAATTACCGTCGAGCAATTGATAGAAAAGCGCATAGTTTCGAGAATATCTAGGCATGATCATTGTATATAGACATCACGCCCGTGACAAGTAGACCGAAACGATTCTGCATCTACTACTATTACTCCACACATCGACCGCTATCCAGCATGCATCTAGAGTATTAAGTTCAGAAGAACAGAGTAACGCCTTAAGCAAGATGACATGATGTAGAGGGATAAACTCATGCAATATGATATAAACCCCATCTTTTTATCCTCGATGGCAACAATATAATACGTGCCTTGCTGCCCCTGCTGTCACTGGGAAAGGCCACCGCAAGATTGAACCCAAAGCTAAGCACTTCTCCCATTGCAAGAAAGATCAATCTAGTAGGCCAAACCAAACTGATAATTCGAAGAGACTTGCAAAGATATTTAAATCATGCATAAAAGAATTCAGAGAAGAATCAAATATTGTTCATAGATAATCTTGATCATAAACCCACAATTCATCGGATCTTGACAAACACACCGCAAAAAGAATTACATCGAATAGATCTCCAAGAAGATCGAGGAGAACTTTGTATTGAGATCCAAAGAGAGAGAAGAAGCCATTTAGATAATAACTATGGACCCGAAGGTCTGTGGTAAACTACTCACAACTCATCGGAGAGGCTATGGTGTTGATGTAGAAGCCCTCCGTGATCGATGCCCCCTCCGGTGGAGCTCCGGAACAGGCCCCAAGATGTGGTCTCACGGGTACAAAAGGTTGCGGCGGTGTAATTAGGGTTTCGTGGTGCTCTCGGATGTTTTCAGGGTATATGAGTATATATAGGACGAAGAAGTATGCCGGTTGAGCTACGAGGGGCCCATGAGGGTGGGGGCGCGTCTACCCCCCTGGGCGCGCCCTCCTGCCTCGTGGCCACCTCGTGGCTTCCCTGACGTGTACTCCAAGTCTTGTGGGTTGCGTTTGTTCCAAAAACGATCCTCCCGAAGGTTTCATTCCATTTGGACTCCGTTTGGTATTCCTTTTCTGCGAAACACTGAAATAGGCAAAAAAATAGCAATTTGCACTCGGCCTTGAGTTAGTAGGTTAGTCCCAAAAATAATATAAAAGTGTATAATAAAGCCCATTAAACATCCAAAACAGATAATATAATAGCATGGAACAACCAAAATTGTAGATACGTTGGAGATGTATCAAGTATCCCCAAGCTTAATTCCCGCTCGTCCTCGAGTAGGTAAATGATAAAAAACAGAATTTTTTATGTGGAATGCGACCTAACATAATTTTCAATGTAATTTTCTTTATTGTGGCATGAATGTTTAGATCCGAAATATGCAAGACAAAAGTTTAATATTGACATAAGAACAATAATACTTTAAGCATACTAACAAAGCAATTGTGTCTTCTCAAAATAACACGGCCAAAGAAAGTTCATCCCTACAAAATCATATAGTTTGGCTATGCTCCATCTTCGTCACACAAAATACTCAAATCATGCACAACCCCGGTTTCAGCCAAGCAATTGTTTCATACCTTATTTTTTTCAAAGTTTTTCAACTTTCACGCAATACATGAGAGTGAGCCATGGATATAACACTATAGGTGGAATTGAGTGGTGGTTGTGGAGAAGACAAAAATGAGGAAGATGGTCTCACATCAACTAGGCGTATTGATGGGCTATGGAGATGCCCATCAACAGATATCAATGTGAGTGAGTAGGGATTGCCATGCAACGGATGCACTAGAGCTATAAATGTATGAAAGCTCAACAAAAGAAACTAAGTCAGTGTGCATCCAACTTGCTTGCTCATGAAGACCTAGGGCATTTGAGGAAGCCCATTGTTGGAATATACAAGCCAAGTTCTATAATGAAAATTCCCATTAGTATATGAAAGTGACAAAACAAGTGACTCTCTATCGTGAAGACCATGGTGCTACTTTGAAGAACAAGTATGGAAAAAAAGTTAGTAGCATTGTCCCCTTTTTTTCCTTTTTTTCTTTTTTTGGGCCTTTCCTTTTTTTATTTGGCCTTTCTCTTTTTTCGGGACAATGCTCTAATAATGATGATCATCACACTTCTATTTATTTACAACTCAAGGATTACAACTTGATACTAGAACAAAAATATGACTCTATATGAATGCCTCCGCCGGTGTACCGGGATGTGCAATGAATCAAGAGTGACATGTATGAAAAATAATGTATGGTGGCCTTGCCACAAATACGATGTCAACTACATGATCATGCATGGCAATATGACAATGATGAAGCGTGTCATAATGAACGGAACGGTGGAAAGTTGCATGGCAATATATCTTGGAATGGCTATGGAAATGCCATGATAGGTGGGTATGGTGGCTGTTTTGAGGAAGATATATGGTGGGTGTATGATACCGGCGAAAGTTGCACTACAAAAAAAAACACTTCCGTGATGATACGTGTTTGTCACAGTAGGTCACGTTTTCTATCATGCATGTACATCCATGACGGTTTTATGACAGAATCAAGATAGTCATACCTGTGTTGTCGTAGAAGTGTTCCATGACATTACCAAAATTATCATCACGGAAGTGTCCACTTCCATGACGACAAATCGCGCGTCACCGAACTGCTTTCGTCAAGGGTGACCGACATGTGGCATCCACCGTAACGGAATGCCATTAAGCTATCGGGTCCAGTTTTGGATCCGATAACCCGTTAACAGCCCCGACCAATGGGGATTTTCCACGTGTAAAATCATCATTGGCTGGAGGAAACACGTGTCGGCTCACCGTTGGGACAGATGTCGTCCTCTCATTGGACACAAAGCGCCTATGATACGTCGACACGTGGCACGGCCCAACACAGGCCCATTCCTTTGAAAAGGCTGGCCCGTTTGACTTGGTCCAAAGGTGGCGGGCCGGCCCACGGAAAGCCTGTTAATGGCATGTTCACATATAGCCCATTTATAGCCCGCTAACCCAGGGCCCGTTACGACCTACCCGAATTAGGCCCAGTAGCGTCATCTGGACCGCCTAATATGATTCCAGCCCATTTTAAGTTCCGGCCCATGACTTCTTTCGGCACATATGAGGCCCTTTTGTAACTCTTGGCCCATTAACGGCCCGTGGTGAAACTGGCCCATAATGAACAGTGTATCACTTTATACCCATTAACGGCCCATTAATCCATTGGGCCATTTGCAGCCCATGTTATCTTTCGGCCTTCTCAGGGCCCATTTATTCTTGGCCCATTAACAGCCCGTAGTGAAACTTGCCCGTAATGAACAGTGTATCACTTTATACCCATTAGCGGCCCATTAATCCATTGGGCCGTCTGCAGCCCATGTTATCTTTCGGCCTTCTTAGGGCCCATTTATTCTTGGGCTTATTTCCAGCATTCGGTTACTTACGGCCCGTTACTGTCATTTTCTGCTTGTGGGCCAAATTCAGCCCGTGGTTATAGTCGGCCCGTTTGTGGCCCGTTAATACGTTGGGCCATTTTCATAGCGTCATCAAATACGGCCTATTAACAACGGCCCATTATGGTCGGCCCATGAACGGACGACTCCAACTCTAGCCTGTTTACGGCCATAATGCGGTCTGTTTTTGGCCCATGTTGGGCCAATCGATCATTCAGCTTGTCTAAGGCCCATTGATGATAAGGCCCGTAGAAGGCCCATTGTCTCTACGGCCCGTAGAAGGCCCATTGTCTCTATAGCCCGTAGAAGGCCCATTGTTTCTATGGTCCGTAGGAAGCCCAATGTCACTACAGTAAATATGTAGCCCATGGCCTGTTAAAGGCGGGAAACTACTATAGGTTAAGACCTGCTAATGGCCCAAGATGATTATAGGCCCATATGAGTAACGGGCCGGCCTGAAGACCAACAACACTGAGATCCACTGAACCTTCCGGCCTAAATTACAGCATACCGACCAAAGAATAAACCTAGACTATACAACAAATAAATTACAGCTTATTACATCCACTGGGAATCATAGTTCGCTACCGGTGATAATAAAGCACAACATGACCCCGGATTTCATACACTGGGCATCAAAGGTTGCCACCAGTGCATATAAACGCGCCAACAAGAGAATATACAAAACTGAGAGCACTTCAGAAAGCACTAGACCTGGCAAGCTCGGGCCCTGCAAGCAGCCGAACAAGCTAATGAGACCTCAGTTGTGTCAACGATAGATGCTTCATCCCTAGCTGTATGGCACCATATTGTGCAAGGCAGTCCCGTGACATCTTCATTACATCTTTAACTTCAAGTCAGAGCTGAGCTGAAGCAAGCCTTTCCGCTTTAAGTTGAGACTGAAGAAGTCGAACTGATTGAGGTAGCGACTGCACAGAGGTTGTCTCACACCTGCTGGTGAGTAGCTTCAACTCACTGTCTTCATCAAGACAGGACCTTGGGGTCATCTCGCTGTCCTCAAGATGGTTTGGCTCACTATCTTTCCTAAAGTTCTGCCTGGCATAAGAGATACGACTCTGAAAGAGAAACAAGGAGACATGTAACAGGTTTCACAATTATATAAGCAAATAAATGGATCTGTTCTGCATAAGGAACATGTTTTTACAACTACAATTTAAAACTGATAGTCGTTGCAAACATCCAATCAGATGTAAACAGCAGTGGAGGAAATGATGCCTATCCAAATCTATACTAGAACAAAGTTTGAAGGCTTGAGAAGGATGAACTTACATTACATGTTAACACGGGCTGGACAAAGCCCTTCTCCATGTTGATGGAAAGAAAATTAAAATAATTCCCCAAAGAAAATTATTTACAAGCGTTGCCATTATTCTACATTTTGCAAAGAGTAAATATAGATCAAATAATATTGGAAGAACTAGAGGATAATGAAGCTCAGGTGCAGACTGATGATACATAATCAAATAGCAATTAATTAAGTACAACATTACAAGGCAAAAGGTACTGACAAGAGGAATGCATACATCAACGTGTGCAGTGGCATTGGCTTTATTCAACATTTTGGTAAGAGTAAATGTAGATATGATAATTTGGAGAAAGTGGAGGGCAGGGCAGATAAGATGCAAAGTAATGCTAGATAATCAACTATCTCGCGATGCATGTACAGTAATACCACCACCGTCCGTTATTAGTTGTCGCTCAAATGGATGTATCTAGCACTATTAAGTTCTAAAATACATCCAATTGATCAACAATTAATTCGATACAGAGGGAGTACATGACAACATGTACTTACATGAGCAATCCAAAACTTCATAACCATTGTGTTAATTTTACATTTATCTAAGAGTAAATATATATCTTATAATTTCAAGCTAAGGGAGGATAAAGAAGCGAACATTTACAGTGATGCTACATAATCAAACAGCAATGAGTGTAAGTATGCTGACAAAGGGCAAGAGGTACTGACAAGAGCAATGCAGAGCTCAATATTGTCGTGAGATCCTATGATCCTTTGAGCAAGGAGATTCATCTGAAATTATTTTTCATACAAGAGAGAAGGTAAGGCACATGCAAAAATTTAGGAGTTCAAAATTTGAATTGATATCATAGACAATACCTGACGCTAGGCTGTCAGCAGTTCTAATAGGGGTTTGGCCATTGGAGTAGGGGTAAAGTCTGTTACAGTTGGGCATGTGTTTTCTGTGGCTGCAGATCTATTTGATTTAACAGGTATCACTACCTTTTCCAAATACCTAGTTTGTACTCCTTGAGGATCTGCAATCACCCTCTTCCTTTTGGACATCTATTACGAAAGAACAACATTTGACTGGAAAAACATAGTATGACGACACATGGAATAGGTATGGCATATACTCATATATGATGCTTAAACTAAGCAGATGGTGTAACAAAGTAGAAGTAATGCAAGAGGTCGGATGCAAAATATGTGCGACCAATACAACCTTGCCAAGTTAGAGCATGCACCTTGATGGGTGAATAAGATAGGCCATCCTCTACCATGCCAAGTTTGTTAGCCAGTGGGTTGTTCCGCAATATTCCTCTCATGCGCCCATTCTCATATTCATTTTGATAATGTTCAATACTTGACATGCATGAAAACATAAAAACAAGTGAGATTATCTTTGTAATGCAGAAGTGATTCTAATCCAATACTTCCTCCCTGTAAACCCCTTTGTGCTATCTATGTAATTCTTCTAAGAGGTGTCATGCATGCTCTAATTTGGTGTGTGCATTAATATAATGTGGCCTACTACTCAAAATATGAGAGCTCCAGAAGTGATGATACTTCGCAGATGACAGCTTTAACATATAGTAAAGAAGAAAAAGTCGACCTGACCTGACAGATTCAAAATATACCAAGGGAGAATAACTCGACCTAACCAGTCGACCGCAAGAGAAGATGATCGTCTTAAAGAAGAGCAGAAGAGCAAGCAGATTGAAGATATTAGAAGTCTTTCTATACAATGTCGGTTGGCCACCCATAATGAACCAGAGCGCATAGAGAAATACTATTCCTTCTGGTCTCTCCATATGTGGCTCACATGCATTTTGAAACTAAAGTAGGAACATTTAGCTGACCAATTAAACATCTCCCAGTTTTACTAACATCAGCATAATATCATATTTGAGTTTGTACAACTAAGCTTGTTTAGCTCGATGGGTGGAGCAGTGCTATTACGACACGAACCACGTAGGCTGATCGAGGTCATCATAAAATGGGGAAACAGTAAGCATGATGAATATAGTGTTGACCGTGGCAGTGGGATGGCATATCTGAAGCTGCAAACCGCGCAAAGGGTAGTTAGCAACCGATATTTGCTTTGAAATAACAACTAAGATTTGGTATGGACAAGAAAGTACAGTCAACAAGTGACAAAGAAATGCAATTCTGATGTCTCTCTATATGTCATGACATGCATTTGGAAGCTCAAGTGGGACCTTTAGCTAACCAATTAAATGTGTCTGTTAACTAATATCAGTATCATATCACAATCATAATTGAACAACTAAGCTTTGGAATTTTGAGTGTTGTGTTGTTTAGCTTGAAGGGTGGAGTAATGCTAGTATGACAGAAAGCACCTACGCAGATCATAGTAGAGTAGATAAAAGGGGAAAACCCTAAGCATCAAGAGTAAAATCAGGAAAGTGGAACTAGCTGGACCAGTGGGTGGTGCACATGCTTTTCGAAACGAATATAGGAACATTAGGTGACCAATTAAACGTTCTCTGTTTTAGTAATACAAGCATCATATCAGATTCGTATTTCAACATGTAAGCTTTGGAATTATGAGTGGCATGTTGTTTCGCTTGATGGGTTGAGGTCTTGAGGAGCAGTGCTAGCACGGCACGAAGTAGTGAAGCACCTATGATGATGGTAGTGAATATAAAGGGGGGAAACCATAAGCTTTACGAGTATAGTGACCGTGACATGGCGGATCTGAAGGTGCCAACCGGACAAAGCTACTTCGCAACCAATGTTTGCATTCAACTAGCCACCACTATTTGGTACGGACAAGAAAAGTACAGTAAACAATTTAAGATCTATTTTCTGGGTGAGATCAATAACTTAAGCACATATGGAAGAGTACCACCTCTCTTGCAACGCCGTGTAGGCCCCTGCTGATACGTTGAGGGTGCTGCAGGCGCGATGGCTTTCGTGGTGGGGAAGAAGACTTTAGATGGCAGACGGCCGGGTTGGGGGATAAATCATGTTGTCGTGGACGAGGCGGTCGTAGGAGCGGCAACGACAAAGTGGACGATGGCGCCGATGAAGCGAGACGAAGCGATGAAAGGATCCTGGTCCGGCGCCATGGATGAGAGACGTCCATCTCTTGCAGTGGATGATGGGGTAGGGGTAGCGGCTCCGGCAAGGTGGAGGATGGGGTGGCGGACAGAGGAGGCTGGCCACAGTGGGGAGGTTGTCGTGGCGTCGACGGTGTATGAATGGGGAAATGGAGGGGGGGATCTTAAACTTTGGGACGCGCTTGTCTGAAATGTGGCAAAGTTACGAACTTATCCCCCGTTTAAAATTTCGGACATCACGTCGGTTGGGGATAGGACGGTAATCTCGCATCTCCCAAATATTTACCGGTAATGATTTCGGGCGAGGAGAGGGTGTTTTGCCGCCCTCGGTTGGCGCCCACGGTGTATGAACGGGGCTGATAGGTAGGGCGGTTGTGTCACGTCTGAGGGAAGTTACACATCTGCCCCTATGTAAAATATTAGCCTACATCGATTTCGGACGAGGAGAGTTTGTTTTGCCGCCCACCGTGGATGAATGGGGAAATGGAGGGAGAGACACATGTCTTTCGGACGAGCTCGAATCAAATGTGTTTTGCCGCCCACGTTTGGCGCCCACCGTGTCTGAATGGACTCAAAGGCCGTCGTGTCACGTCTGATTGAAGTTACTAGTCTACCCCTATCGACAGCAGTGTAAATCCGGTCGATAAGGATCTCATGTGTCAGGGTAGACAGTAATTTCCATCTCGCAAATACTTGCTTCGGGCAGCCCATAAATGATAGTGGGTGTTTAGCCGCTTCGTTCAAAACTTGGGAGAATTAGCATCCACCTTTGCCCTGGGCCCTGGCAACTAAATCCAAATCCAATTTTTATTCGATTACGAATATCCACAGATAATTCTACGTTTTGTTGTTTATTTCTTCAAAACCACAACAAAGATTTATTCCACCTTTATATATGATTATGATTTAGAAATGATGTGACCTTCGAATTCAGTAGGTTGGATACACTTTGAGTCAAATAGTTATTTCATCCAATACAATATGCTCACACGAAAAACAGTTCACTTTATGGCAATCATACAAGTACTGAGGATTACCTCGCCTAAAAAATTGGGATCATTACAACACATGGAGAACATAGGGGGTCTTACAACATAATCCATTCAGAGACATGACACAACATGCAAGTACAATAATGTAATGACAATTTCAACTGCTATCTAAAGAAGAATTGGGATTACCCTAGGCTTCAGATAGCAGAAACAGGAGGACCTCCTCCTTCTTAAAATGCAACATTCTTACTTCCTCCAATTTTGGGTTGCTTGCATAATGCGTGCAACTAATTGCGTAATTTCCAGCTTCAAGATCAAAATTACCTCATTCATGGCAGCCACTCCATCTCTTTCTGCCTCTAGTAGAGGCTCAAAAACTATAATATCTATGCTCAGACTACTCTCCAGCAGTGTTGCCTCTGAACTGCTACCATCTGGTAACATGGATGGCGCACTGCTTCCACAAAAAGATTCTGGGGTTGTACATTGTGTCCTAGTGTGAACGGCATCCTGAAAGGTTTCCGCTGGACATAAGTAAGAGATAGTTATCACATGATCCAGGCAGTAAGCTTACATGGTAAACGACATACGAATTATTGCCGATCATGGCAAGCTATATTTAAATGGTTCGAAACAGCATTAGCCGAAAATAAATTAAAATGGTAAGATGAAAACTTGTAAGGGAGTGTACCACCGCTATATTTAAGTTGCCAAGGCATCTAAGCAGTTGAAATAATTTGAGAAAGCACTTAATAGTGTGGCCTCATATAAACTACGAAGACAGTCTTGTGATGAAGTTCAGAGGAAAAGTTAAGGACTCAAATTAACTAGGCATGCATTTCTTTACGATAGTACAGCAGACACTGCTGACATATTGGCCAACTCAGGTATAGCATAACAAGTAACAAACAAGCATTCGAATCAAGCAATACATCAAAGCAGACAACTGAACTATTTGTTATTCTGTAGGATTACAGGTTGAGGGCACAAGCCAAGAAAGTAGCCCACACGCATTACATTTCACATGTACTAAAACACACTGGCTTACCATATGTTGTTGTGAAGCCTTGCTGCTGTTGCCATGTTCTTTGAAGATATCGTCAACATCCCGTGGTTGCAAATCTACTTGTTGTAGTTTATTCTGCACCCTCTATTTAGGTAAAATTAATTTTAATCGCATGCACTGGTTCGAATTGATCATCAATGGTTCATCTAAACTAATGAAAGAAGGGTGTGTGCATACACGACAATATATCTGCTTCCCTCTATTTTTATGCTTGTTTGAGGTGCCGACCCCAAAAGAACAAATATTTTGCTTGATGGGGTTGGCAGCTCCATAATTAATAGAAGCATCAAATTAGTCATGCAACTTGGGAAGATCAAGAACACACAAAAAGTAATGAATAGAGGCTCGTAGCAGTGATGTAATAGCTAGCATCAGAAAATGTAGGGTAAAATGAACAAAAACCAGCGGAACCACATGCTAGTTTCCTGATGTGTAATTAAGCATAGAGAACATGAAAAAGGCTGATGGAACCAATAGGTGGCATCAGAACAACACCATTATCATAAATATAGCATGCAAGAAGTAAAATAGTAGGCAGTGATATCTAGGAAGTACAGTAATACTTAGGATAAAACTAAAGCATATTAACTATATGTGCACTAGTATGTAATTTAGCACATGTAACATGTTCACTACCAGAAGTATGGCCCTACAGGTGCAAGCAGAATAACACATCTCATGAAAAACCGAATGATGCCCTGAAGAAATTCAAAGGTGCGGTGCTTATGCTTAGAAAGTGAACGTAGGCGCCGGCCGTTGGATAATAGTACCTGATTCTCGGCGGCGTACGGGCATCGTTGGCATACTTGATAGCTAAGGATCATAGATGGTGCTCGTGTTGCGGTTGAGTTTGGGCCAGCTGTCGCCGTCGCTGAAGCGGCTCCGGTGCTACGGTTGCGACGCCTGTCGACATACAAGAAAGCTCATATGTGGTAAGTGAACAGTTGCACGATAAAGAGAAAAACAGAAGGAGTACAGATCGAAATAACCTGATGAGGCCGCGGCGTCGGTAAAGCAGGGCCGGTGGAGTTGAATATGGCGTCCGTGGAGCGGGTCCGGTGCAGTGGACGAAGGCTTCGGCGGGTGCGTTGTATAGTGCTTTCGGTGAGGCGGATCTGTTGCGGCGGACAAGGGCTTGTATGAAGGGCTGGCGAAGGGACGGGCGAGGGAGTCAGTGAAGGGCCTACACTGTGGTGGACGAGGACGCCGGTTAAGCAGATCCGGTGCGGTGGAGCATGATGGCGGTCAAGGTGATCTCGAGTGGTGTACAAGCCAGTCGCTGAAGCGGCTCCGGTGAAGTGGTGAGTTGGCAGTTGGGGGTTCCAAGGTGCGGAAGGTAGATCCGTCAGGGTGTGAGGTCCACCGCTGCGGCGGAGGACTAGATTCGGCGGCTTGCCGTGGTTGGGGGGGTTGGGGAGGGGAAGGGGAGGGGCTCTGGGGAAGAATGTTGGGGACCAAGAGAGGAAAACAATGGAGTTACCAAAGCAGCCCTTTTTTGTTCATGTGTCAGGGGTAAAACAGGAATATCGCAGGGCTAAACTTCCAGGCGCGAGATATTTCGATGTGAGCGGGAATTTTGAAAGCTTTTGGCGCTTGAAATTATATTCTGCCCTTGTATGGCCGACTATGATATCATGGCCGAGAATTTGTTTGTTTTGCACGCACAAAAAAGTAAAAGTTTTGAAATCAATGTCTCCAACTCGAAACTTAGATTGTCCATTCAATTCAAATATCATTGAGCTACTACAAGCAAATACCATCATATGGTCCAATTCAAATGAAATTCCAAATGTGTTTATCCTAAATATGATGACAAAAGCAAAAATGTGTATGTGTATGAATAAAGTGGATGATTATAAAGTTTGAACATGCCCGTATGTGTATATCTCTAGGTTTGATATATGAATTTGAAATCACGAAATCCCGGCTTAAAAATGTACCTCCGTTTAAATGAATTACAAAAACTAATGATGGAGTCGAATTCCAAAATTCCAGTCTTAGGTTTGTAATTCTGGTACATCAAAGTATATCACGCATGTTCAAAAGTATCGTTATCTCATAGTCCAAACCGTGAAACAAATTGATCAACCTTGAGTGCACACACTATTGACCATGTATATCTCAGTTATGCTAAAGTCCCTCAAATATAGACACCTCACTCTTTATCTGAAGCCAAA
>LR738710.1:749150444-749200539 GCA_902687465.1 Secale cereale
ATGTTACACAACACAAAGCCCCATGTACATGTCTCTCTCTATCCTCCACACATATAGACACAAAGAATCTGTTATCATTGCCTCAATCTCTAGACATATCACACACGCACATTCTCTCTCTCTCTCTCTCTCTCTCTCTCTCTCTCTCTCTCTCTCTCTCTCTCTCTCTCTCGCAAACACGCTCAACAAAGGTTTCCCCGTGAATAACTTACCGTCTATTCATCAACAGTCGTGGCAGTATGGCGAACACGAGACGTGAAAAAGAATAAATCTACACGTGCTTAGACCACCTAGTATGACTACTAGGACTAGAGCAAGCCAAAAAGCGCGCCGCCGTCAGCCCCTCCTTATCGGCGACGGGAAAACATTTGTTTTACACAGTCGAGAAGTCATTGTGCTAAGGCCTCACATGCTGAGGCATTGAATAGAATGTAGATGCTAGTTTACTGAAACAAGTATCGATAATATGTTTGTATCTCCATACTTATATTCCTTCTCTTATAAAAAAACCGAGTTGGTGATGATGGTACGCGTGCCATCTTGCAATATAGAACGTCTGATCTATATCTGACTGATGGAAATTAAACTAAAAGATACCCGCACCCCTCTCCACATTTGCAGACAAGGCCTTCCCTCGTTCATCCTTGTCTCCAACAACCTCATTGTTGAGCAATTAAGAACGAAAGCCTCTGGAACAAACTGGCCTGGTGGCCGCTGCCGGCGTCATCAATCCCCATGCCTTCGCTCAGCCCGACGACCAATCACCACCACGCCCTGATACGTCTCCAATGTATCTATAATTTTTTATTGTTCCATGTATTATTTATGATGTTTTGGATGTTTAATGGGATTTGTCATACACTTTTATATTATTTTTGGGACTAACCTACTAACCCAAATGCCCAGTCCAGATTGCTGTTTTTTGCGTGTTTCAGGGTTTTACAGAAAAGGGATATCAAACGGAGTCCAAACGGAATGAAACCTTCGGGAGAGATATTTTTGGAGAAAATCACACACGGGAGACTTGAGAACCAGGGAGTAGGGGCCAAATGGTGCCCACGAGGGTGGGGGCGCCCCCCTAGGGCGCACCCCCTGCCTCATGGGTCCCACGTAAGGCCCCCGGTGCCCTCCTTCCTCCTATATAAGCCTACGTACCCCAAAACCATCAGAGGAGAAGAGAAAACCCTAGTTCCACCGCCGTAACCTTTTGTTCCCGTGAGATCCCTTCTTGGGGCCTGTTCCGGAGCTTCGCCGGAGGGGGGATCTACCACGGAGTGCTTCTACATCATCATCATCGCCTCACCGTGAGTTGTGAGTAGTTTACCACAGACCTTCGGGGTCCATAGCTAGTATCTAGATGGCTTCTTCTCTCTCTTTGGATCTCAATACAAAGTTCTCCTCGGCCTTCGAGGAGATCTATTTGATGTAATCTCTTTTTGCAGTGTGTTTGTCGAGATCCGATGAATTGTGGGTTTATGATCAAGATTATTTATGAGAAATATTTGGTTCTTCTCTGAACTCTATATGTATGATTATAATATCCTTGCAAGTCTCTTCTAATTATTGGTTTGGTGTGGCCTACTAGATCTATAGTTCTTGCAATGGGAGAAGTGCTTGGCTTTGGGTTCAATCTTGCGGTGTCCATTCCTAGTGACAGTAGGGGCAGCAATGCACGTATTGTATTGTTTCCATCGAGGATAAAAAGATGGGGTTTATATCATATTGCTTGAGTTTATCCCTCTATATCATGTCATCTTGGTTAAGGCGTTACTCTGTTCTTATGAACTCAATACACTAGATGCATGCTGGATAGCGGTCGATGAGTGGAGTAATAGTAGTAGATACAGAATCGTTTCGGTCTACTTGTCTCGGACGTGATGCCTATATATAATGATCATGCCTAGATAGTCTCATAATTATTCGCTTTTCTATCAATTGCTCGACAGTAATTTGTTTACCCGTCGTAGAATATCGCTATCATGAGAAAAGCCACTAGAGAACACTATGGCCCCCGGGTCTATTCTCAACATATCAATCTACATCTACTTTACTTTTGCCGCTTTTACTTTCTGTTCTTATAATAAATAATACCAAAAATATCAAACTATCATCTCTATCAGACCTCACTTTCGTAAGTGACCGTAAAGGGATTGACAACCCCTTATCGCGTTGGCTGCGAAGTTCTTATTTGTTCGTGCAGGTGCGAAGGACTTGCGCGTGGTCTCCTACTGGATTGATACCTTGGTTCTAAAAAACTGAGGGAAATACTTACGCTACTGTGCTGCATCTCCCTTTCCTCTTCGAAGGAATACAACGCAAACTCGAGAAGTAGCAAGAAGAATTTCTAGCGCCGTTGCCGGGGAGGCTTACGCAAAAGTCATATACCAAGTACCTATCACAAACCCTTAAATCCTTCGCATTACATTTTTTGCCTCTCATTTTCCTCTCCCCCACTTCACCCTTGCCGTTTTATTTGCCCTTCTTCTGTCGTGTGTTTATCGTTTGCTTGCTTCTTGTTTGCTTGTGTGTGTTGGATTGCTTGCTTGTCACTATGGCTCAAAACAATACCAAATTGTGTGACTTCTCCAATACCAACAATAATGATTTTATTAGCACTCTGATTGCTCCTATTACCGATGCTGAATCTTGTGAGATCAATGCTGCTTTGTTGAATCTTGTCATAAAGATCAATTCTCCGGCCTTCCTAGTGAAGATGTCGCTACCCATCTAAACAACTTTTGTTGATTTGTGTGATATGCAAAATAAAAGGGATACGGATAACGATATTGTTAAATTGAAGTTATTTCCGTTTTCACTTAGAGATCGTGCTAAAACTTGGTTCTCTTCTTTGCTTAGAAATAGTATTGCTTCGTGGAATAAGTGCAAATATGCTTTTATATCTAAGTATTTCCCTCCTGCTAAGATCATCTCTCTTAGAAACGATATTATGAATTTGAAGCAACTAGATCATGAGCATGTTGCACAAGATTGGGAGAGAATGAAATTAATGATATGTAATTGCCCTACACATGGTTTGAATCTATGGATGATTATTCAGAACTTTTATGCTGGCTTGAATTTGCTTCTAGAAATCTTTTAGATTCGGCCGCAGGAGGCACTTTCATGGAAACTACCTTAGGAGAAGCTACCAAACTCCTAGATAATATTATGATTAATTATTCTCAATGGCACACCGAAAGATCTACTAATAAAAAAGTGCATGCTATTGAAGAAATTAGTGTTTTGAGTGGAAAGATGGATGAACTTATGAAATTATTTGCTGCTAAGAGTGCTTCTTCTGATCCTAATGATATGCCTTTGCCCACTTTGATTGAAATTAACAATGAATCCTTGGATGTGAATTTTGTTGGTAGGAATAATTTTGGTAACAATGCTTATAGAGGGAACTTCAATCCAAGGCCTTTTCCTAGTAATTCCTCTAATAATTATGGTAATTCCTACAACAACTCTTTTGGAAAGATGCCTTCTGAATTTGAAACTAGTGTTAAGGAGTTTATGATTTCGCAAAAGAAATTTAATGCTTTTCTTGAAGAAAAATTGCTTAAGATTGATGAATTGGCTAGAAGTGTGGATAGAATTACTCTTGATGTTGATTCTTTGAAACTTAGATCTATCCCACCTAAGCATGATATCAATGAGTCGCTCAAAGCCATGAGAATTTCCATTGATGAATGCAAACAAAGAACCGCTAGGATGCGTGCTAAAAGAGAGGATTATATTAAAGTGAGTTCTTCTAGTTATCATGAAAATAAAAATGAAGATCTGAAAGTTATTGATGTGTCTCCCATTAGATCCTTGTTTTCTAGCATAAATCTTGATGAAGATAGGATTGGAGACGATTCTACTTTAAGGTGTCCCAATGATTCGGAGTTTTTAGATCTTGATGCTAAAATTGCTAAAAGTGGGAGTGAAGAGATTAAAACTTTTCATAGTGATGAACCCACTACTTTGGATTTCAAGGGATTCAATTATGACAATTGCTCTTTGATTGATTGTATTTCCTTGTTGCAATATGTGATATATTCTCCGCATGCTTATAGTAAAAATAAAGCTTTCACCAAACACATAGTTGATGCTTTGATGCAATCTTATGAAGAAAAACTTGAGTTAGAAGTTTCTATCCCTAGAAAGCTTTATGATGAATGGGAACCTACTGTCAAGATAAAAATAAAAGATCACGAATGCTATGCTTTGTGTGATTTGGGTGCAAGTGTCTCCACTATCCCAAAAACTTTGTGTGATTTGCTAGGGTTCCATGAGCTTGATGATTGTTCTTTAAATTTGCATCTTGCGGATTACACTATTAAGAAACCTATGGGAAGGATTAATGATGTTCTTACTGTTGCCAATAGGAATTATATGCCCGTAGATTTCATTGTTCTTGATATAGATTGCAATCCTTCATGTCCTATTATTCTTGGTAGACCTTTCCTTAGAAAGATTGGTGCAATTATTGATATGAAGGAAGGAAATATTAGATTCCAATTTCCGTTAAGGAAAGGCATGGAACACTTTCCTAGAAAGAAAATCAAATTACCATATGAATCTATTATGAGAGCCACTTATGGATTGCCTTCTAAAGATGGCAATACCTAGATATATCCATGTATCGTGCCTAGCTAGGGGCGTAAAACGATAGCGCTTGTTGGGACGCAACCCAATTTTATATTTTTTGTTTTTTCTGCTGTTAGGGAATAAATATTGCATCTAGCTTCTGTTTAGATGTGGTTTTGTATTTTTTTAGTGTTTGTGCCAAGTAGAACCTTTGGGAAGACTTGTGTGAAGTTTATGTGATCTTGCTGTGAAAAATAGAATCGTTAGCGCTCGCTAGAATGGTCATCAGATTTTACTGGAGAGTGCTATTTAGTTTATTCTTTTTTTCAGATGATTAATAGACAAATTCCTCACATTTACAAATTTATTTTGAATTTTTTGGGGTTACAGAAGTATGCGAAACCTGCAGATTACTACAGATTGTTATGTTTTTGACAGATTCTGTTTTCTGTGCGTTGTTTGCTTATTTCAATGCATCTATGAGTAATATTGGGAGGTATGAACCATAGAGAAGTTGGAATACAGTAGGTTTAACACCAATATAAACAAAGAATGAATTCATTGCAGTACCTTTGAGTAGTGGTTTGCTTTCTTATACTAATGGAGCTTACGAGATTTTTGTTTAACTTTTGTGTTGTGAAGTTTTCAAGTTTTGAGTATTGCTTTGATGGACTATGGAACAAAGAGTAGCAAGGGCCTAAGCTTGGGGATGCCCATGTCACCCCAAGTAAAACTCAAGTACAACCAAAAGCCTAAGCTTGGGGATGCCCCGGGAAGGCATCCCCTCTTTCGTCTTCATCCATCAGTAACTATACTCGGAGCTATATTTTTATTCACGACATGATATGTGTTTTGCTTGGAGTGTCTTGTATAATTTGAGTCTTTGCTTGTTAGTTTTCCACAATTATCCTTGCTGGACACACCTATCTGAGAGAGTTAAATATGGCCTAGGAATTGGTAGAACACTCTATGTGCTTCACTTATATCTTTTGAGTTGAATAGTTTTTGCTCTAGTGCTTCACTTATATCTTTTAGAGCACAATGGTGATAATATTTAGAAGAAATTGTTGAACTCTCATGCTTCACTTATATCCATTTGAGAGTCTATTAAAATAGCATGGTAATGTGTTTAGGCTATAAAACTAGTCTTCACATGATAGACATCCAATATCAATGTAGTAAAAACTTTCACACTAAGTGCATTGAATATGATGAGAAGTTGGATGCTTGATAAATGTTTTGAGATATGAGGATAGTGATATTAGAGTCATGCTAGTGGATTTATTATGAAATTAAGAAATGCTTGTGTTAAGGTTAGTGATTCCCGTAGCATGCACATATGGCGAACCGCTATGTGACGAAGTTAGAGCATGAGGTATTTGTAAAGTGTCAACCTTTGTGTGGAGGTCGGGGGCGCGCGATGGTTAACTCCTACCAACCTCCCCCCTAGGAGCATGCATTGATTTCTTTGTTTTGATGACTCGTAGATTTTTGCAATAAGTATATGAGTTCTTATGACTAATGTTGAGTCCATGGATTATACGCACTCTCACCCTTCCACCATTGCTAGCCTCTCTTGTTCCGCGCAGCTTTCGCCGGTACCATACACCCATTATATATCCTTCCTCAAAACAGCCACCATATTATTCCTCAAAATAGCCACCATACCTACCTATCATGGTATTTCCATAGCCATTCCGAGATATATTGCCATGCAACTTTCCACCGTTCTGTTCATATGACACGCACCATATTGTCATATTGCCATGCATGATCATGAGGTTGACATCGTGTTTGTGGCAAGGCCACCATGCATAATTTTTCATACATGTCACTCTTGATTCATTGCACATCCCGGTACACCGCCGGAGGCATACATATAGAGTCATACTTGTTCTAGTATCGAGTTGTAATTCAATAAAAGTGTGATGATCATCATTATTAGAGCATTGTCCCATGTGAGGAAAGGCTAAATCAATAAAGCCCCTCCACAAAAAAAAAGAGAAAAAAAAGAAAGGCCAAAGAAAAAAGAAAGGCCCAAAAAACAAAGAAAAGGGACAATTGCTACTATCTTTTTCCACACTTGTGCTTCAAAGTAGCACCATGTTCTTCATAATAGAGAGTCTCATGTTTAGTCACTTTCATATACTAGTGGGAATTTTCATTATTGAACTTGGCTTGTATATTCCAACGATGGGCTTCCTCAAATGACCTAGGCCTTCGTGAGCAAGCAAGTTGGATGCACACCCGCTAGTTTCTTTTGTTGAGGTTTCATACATATTTAGCTCTAGTGCATCCCTTGCATGGCAATCCCTACTCACTCACATTTATATCTATTGATGGGCATCTCCATAGCCCGTTGATACGCCTAGTCGATGTGAGACTATCTCCCTCCTTTTTGTCTTCTCCACAACCACCTCTCTATTCCACCCATAGTGCTATGTCCATGGCTCACGCTCATGTATTGCGTGAAAGTTGAAATGTTTGAAAAAATAGAGCATGAAAACAAGTGCTTGGCTGAAATCGGGGTTGTGCATAATATGAACATTTTGTGTGATGAAGAGGGAACATAGCCAGACTATATGATTTTGTAGGGATAACTTTCTTTAGCCATAGTATTTTGAGAAGACATGATTGCTTTGTTAGTATGCTTGAAGTATGATTATTTCTTATGTCAATATAGACTTTTATCTTGAATCTTTATGTATGAGAAATATTTGGTTCTTCTCTGAACTCTTTATGTATGATTATAATATCCTTGCAAGTCTCTTAGAATTATTGGTTTGGTTTGGCCTACTAGATCTATAGTTCTTGCAATGGGAGAAGTGCTTGGCTTTGGGTTCAATCTTGCGGTGTCCTTTCCCAGCGACAGTAGGGGCAGCAAGGCACGTATTGTATTGTTGCCATCGAGGATAAAAAGATGGGGTTTATATCATATTGCTTGAGTTTATCCCTCTACATCATGTCATCTTGCTTAAGGCGTTACTCCGTTCTTATGAACTCAATACACTAGATGTATGCTGGATAGCGGTCGATGTGTGGAGTAATAGTAGTAGATGCAGAATCGTTTCGGTCTACTTGTCTCGGACGTGATGCCTATATATAATGATCATGCCTAGATAGTCTCATAATTATTCGCTTTTCTATCAATTGCTCGACAGTAATTTGTTTACTCGCCGTAGGATATCGCTATCATGAGAGAAGCCACTAGAGAAAACTATGGCCTCCGGGTCTATTCTCAACATATCAATCTACATCTACTTTACTTTACCGCTTTTATTTGCTGTTTTATTAAAACAAAAATACCAAAAAAAATATAAAACTATCATCTCTATCAAATCTCACTTTCGTAAGTGACCGTAAAGGGATTGACAACCCCTTATCGCGTTGGCTGCGAAGTTCTTATTTGATTGTGCAGGTGCGAGGGACTTGCGCGTGGTCTCCTACTGGATTGATACCTTGGTTCTCAAAAACTAAGGGAAATACTTACGCTACTGTGCTGCATCCCCCTTTCCTCTTCGAGGGAATACAACGCAAGCTCAAGAAGTAGCACGCCCCACTCCTCTTCACCTTATCTCCTAGTTCTCGAGATATCATTAGTTTGTACACATGGGATTACTCTCGCATGGGTCAATCGCAACGAGTGTTTTAATAAAAAAAATGCATCTTGATGTTCCCTGCAATGCACGGATCTTGCTTGTACTCCTACATAAGACTAAGTTGGTGATGATGGTGTGTGTGCCATCCGTCGTTTGTGACTATTAGATCTACATCTAACGACTGTGAGGTAAGTTGTTGCCTTTTCTCACAAACATCCCACTTGTCTACCAATTTGCAGAAAAAACCCATAATTAGTTTCTTAAAACCAACCATATCCCTCCCTGACCTCACTAAAACAGCCCAAGGAATATATTATAATTGAAACATAATATATCTCTAGTGATATATGTATATCAGAATTAGAGTGTTTTGTATCAAGTTTGTGAATAAGTATTACTAGCACATCTGCCCGTGCGTTGCAACTGGAAAATTTGATGTTTTGTGTAAGCATAATGTCCCATAGCATCGGATTCACTACAAACAACATGTTGCAACACAACATCCATCTACAAAATGAACATAAAAAATAGGATGCAATTTAGTTGCGTTCATATTTTCTTGGCCGGGCATAATCTCCCACCAATTCCATTTAAGTATAATCCTTTCATTAATTACCTTGACGTCCTCACCCGTTTTATTCGGGAATCTCCTTCCTTTTCTAATTTAGTAGCCCCACCACATTGAAGCCTGCGGATCCTTCCTTTTAATTAGCTTACCTTCTTACATATCTCAAATCCTTGTGAGGTGGGATTAGGAAATGTGAAAGATGCATAGCTCAATAGTTGTTACATTGAAGAGCCAGATATGAGGTCATCTGTTCAATTCCCAAAATGTTGATTTATTTTGACCCAATTATTTTTCTTGGTCTCTATGGAAGCCCAAAGAAGGCCCATCAATGTACGAGTACCTGGCCCAGATGGCTTAGCTTGTGTAGAGCAAATCGTATGGAAAACATTAGCATTCACTCAAACCAAACGAAATCAACGAAAAGGACTAAACCAAACCAAGAATACCTATTCCCTTTAATAGTAGGTATAGATTCTAATTATGATTCGTTGCAACGCACATGAACATTGTTAGTATTCCAACCATGCAATTTTTTCCCTAATATTCCATAGTTTCGAGTTTTCCATCAAGATATTAGTCACTCATGGTTGATATTTACTTTCAATCATGTACACATATGCACTATGTAACTAGCCTTGCTTATTGGGTTCCAAAGCTTTACTTTCACTCCTACTTACAATATGTAGAGTATTTAACAAAAAACTACCACTTTCAACCAGCCCTAGGAAGAATTTATTGTACAAAAATAGCAAAAACATACCCAAAATTTCCGAATCCACGCCAAAAACTACTACATACTGATTAGGTTAGTTTAAACCCATTTATGACAGGGTTGGCCCACACGTCCATGCTGACGAGGCAGCTTAAACCAACACATTTTGTTTGACCGTTGACACGAGGGACCCACATCCGACCTTCTATCCTGTTATTCCCCATCAAATCATTATTTTTCCTGAACATTACTTCAAACAGTAGTGATGCGTGTTCGTCGGTGGCGCCGGTGAGGAGCGAGTTGGCCGCCGCTCCGCCGGACGGGCCGGATGTCGCGCTGGCCTCCGCACGGGTTGCCAGGCTGGCCTGAGCGTGACTCACGAGCGAGCAAGCCGCCGCTCTGGCCTTCGCTCGAGCCAGACGACTGGCCTTAGCGCGGCGCGCGCGAGCAAGCCGCCGCGCCGCCGCGCCAATCTAGCTAGCAAACCTTGCAGACAAGCAGCTGGGCGGAGCTATCTTGGCTAGCTAGCGGCCGCGAGCGCCGGACGGAGCTGGCATCCGGGCTGCCGCAAGATGGGCTCCGCACCGCCGGCGGTTTTGACCTCGCCTTCTGCCGGCGGCGGTATCTGCGTCCCATGGCCGAGGATGACTAGATGGACAGGCCGTAGATAAGAGGTCACTCGAGGATTTTTGTGCAGACTGACATGTAGGTCCCACAAGTCATAACGCCCAGTCGAATAGAAGGCGTTGACTTAATGGGCGACGTGGGCCCTGTTTGGATACTCTAAGTCAGAGGTTAGATTCTAACCCTGAACTAACTCTAACCAAAGTGGTGTTTGGATGGCAGGGTAAGATTGACAACAAATGTATCCAAATAGGGCCATGGGTTGAAACATGCCTATAACGGTACTTTGTAGAGTAGTCGTTTCTTGGTAGGGCTGGTTGGTAAGAGTATGTACAATGGTTGATAAGGTAGTCTTATCTTAAGTCTGCCAGGTATGCAAGTGGTTGTGGTTTCTTGGCATTATTAGTGGTTTCTTGCATTATTAGGGGTTTCTTGTAAGGAATGATGTACTACTAGCGACAAAAGGCGATTTTAGGTTGCGTTGTACTCCAACGAGTACTACTAGTGGTCGCGGGAGTGTATACCTCGTTTTGTGGGTTCGATCCCGACCGAACGCACGGCGGTCTTTTTTTAAATAGTAATTTCGCTGCGAGCCAATATTTTACACGGGTAGTTTGAGTTTTGAAGTCAAACGGACGTGCGGCACCACAATCTGGGTGCACTTGATAGCCTAGCCACGTGAATGGGTTTTCCTTCCCAGCATCTCGTGGCTCGCGTGCTCGCCCTAGCCACACCTCGCTTGCAGCTTCCACATCAGCTAGTAGCATATTTAAACTAGCGCCTCCCAATTAAGCCCGAGGAGCCGGAAAAGCCTGGCGGAGCATTGGGAACTGTGCAATATGGCTCTGTATGTAAAGTGCTCTACTACTACTCTGTAGCTTGTGGCGTTGCACGCATGGACTTCACTCCATTATCGGCTCTACTATAAAATAAATTCCTCTTGACGTGTTTTTTAAACGGAGGCAAAAGCTTTGCTTCATCTCATTCATAAAGAAGGAACTACTAACAAAGTTCGACGAGATCCATTACACCTCCACAAATGGAAGCGAAAAGCCTAGTCTCGTTGTATCAAATAACTCAAATGTTCTGCCCCCACATTAACCGTCGCTGATAAACAGGCTGCTAGTGTGTGCGTGAGAGGAGCGGTTGAGGCCCTCCACTATGTGTTCGGCGCCAGAAATCTAAAAAGTTTGCCACATACACTTCGATGCCAAATGAAAAATATTTAGCACCGGCACCACAATGTGAAGGATTTGGCATCCATCCACCTCTCACCCACCTAGCTATAAACTAGTAACATATCAGCTCAAATCAGTGGCTGCTTCGCATGCAAAAGTACAGTGGCTGCTTTCTTTATTGCCTCATCGAAATATGGCGTTGTATCAAGTAGAAGCATCGATGCCCTTAAATTTTTATATGACATCGGTTGGGCAATGTAGGACACCGGTGCCAAATGTTCAAAAAGTGAATTTGGCGCTGGTTTTGGCCTACATATGGCATCGGCTGGGCAATGTAGGACACGGGTAGTAGTGGAGGGCCTGAGTAGGCCAACTACGTGAGAGGAGCGGCTGAATAGAGCGCCGAGAGTACCCACTATTCCACTACGCAGGTGTACTTTCCCTGCATTGATAGTACATCGATGGTTCTAGAGAACAGTAGTACCCTCCACTTCCAACTGTAGCTCCTTGGCCCTGAGATTCAAGAGTTCAAAACTGGTGCACTATACTGTACAGTACATAGCACTAGTAGTACCCTCGCACTACTAGTTGAGAAAGCAGTACTAGTACTGCTACAGTACGAGTACGTACTCCTCCGTCACGTAATGTAAGACGTTTTTTGACACTAGTTGGCGTGTTCAAAAAATAGCAAAAACATACCCAAAATTTCTTAATCCACGACAAAAACTACTAGCTAGTGCCAAAAATTTCTTACTAGTGTTATTATTTACAGTATAACGCAATCCCATAACGTCCCATAATGCTAGTACTAGCAGTAGTAAATAATAGCCTCACCCCTTCGCTACAGTTGGAAGGGACGAGGCCCTGCGGTTACTACGCTCTTATCTCCTCCTCGCCAGTTCCCCTCCCCCCCCCCGAAGAGAAGGCAGTTCGTTGCTGCTCCCATGGATTCGCCAGACGGTTCTCCTCCTCGTCGGGGCTGGGAGACCTTGGACGATGATCCTCTGGGAGAAATCTCACGCCGCTCCGACGTCCTCATCGTCGCAAGACTCGGTGCTTCCTGCACCAACTTTTTCAAGATGATGCTTAAAATGGCTTGGGAAAAGGCCATGCTTATTGGTCTTCCATGCATCCTCGAGGAGAAGGTTCTTGTATGGGACAATCCTTCGAACAGTCCACCGCTCCCTGGCCATGGTTGCACGTTGACTCCGCTAGAGTTGCCGACGTTGAGAGGTAGTCGGATTTTGTCTAATGAGCAGGTCAGTAGTGGAGTTTGATCATGTAGTACTTAGTTATTCCATTTCCATCCCGTAATTTCTCCACTGCCCACCATCTTATATATAGGTCTGGGTCGGTGCCAACAAAGATTGGCTTGCATACCTCCGGCCGGATACCACCATCATTTTGCACAGCATCCACAGCAGTGCGGCCGTTCCGGTAGACCCCTTCTCCACCATTGGGATCGGCCCTCCAGACTGGCTGGGCTTGAATACGTATGATGATGCCTACATGAGATTGAAGAAGATAGCAATTGCGAACCCGCCGACAAAGCGACGCGGCTACGACGATTACTATCGCATAGCAGTGTTCGACATTAGGATTGCCATCAATGCAGGAGGCACTATCGGCAGAGGCTGGCGCATGTTGGCGGCGGCAGATTTGTACACCTACACGTTCGAAGCCATCGTGCGCCATCTAGGCCGCGTCTTCGCGGTGACAAGCCAGGGGACTTGTTTCATCTGGTTACCATCCTACGATACGGGAGATTACAAACGGAATGCACAAACCATCATTTGCATCCCTAACGGTACTCCATTATTTTGCAGGGACCAGTCATCCCGCGATCAAAATAAGATCGCCGATCCTGGATGTGCATTTGCATCCGCGATTCGGTCTAACCTAGAACCTTGTAGATGATTATGGCATATTGGGATCAACTATCTTAGCAGTCGTTACCCATGGTACCACTGATGTGCAACATAGTCACACAATCTACCACGACCGGACCGTCACCTTCTACCCAGGTATTCCATTTTTAACCCTCTCGCCTTCTCTTTCATTGTTGTACTAGTACTCTACTTACGTACTAGTAGGAGTTCTTTTTACCTTGGAGGACGCGTATAGTTAGCTAGGCCCTTGAAGACTTGAACCCACTAGCTGCCACCATTTTTGTTTTTCCATGTCTTACTATCTCATCCATGTAGCCAAGAGTGGCTATATATAATAAGCCAGTTATTTTACTTCCTCTATACCGGAGTATTACTGATCGCCATATATGAGCACAACATTATTATGCATGGACCTTGACTATGTACGTCACCATGTGTCCAGATCTGAGATGCTGCGTGTACCAGATGAACGGCGCCGAGTTCGACCCCCGTGATGCTACGTGGGTGTCGAGGAACACTCTTGGAGAGTACTCGCTTTTCATTGGGGACAGCTACCCCATTGTGAAGCGGATGTCACCTTCCGTGCACGACACGGAAGGCCTGCCGTTCATGAAGCATGGTTGTATCTTCAGTGAGCACCACCGGATGCACGACATGCTGGGACACACTATCCCTGATTTATGCCGCTTCAGCTTGGATGAGTCTCCATCGTGTGGAACCGGACTAGAAAGCTGCGACAATGATTCCCGTTGCCCACCGCTATGGATCGTGCCATCCATGAAGAACACCTGGGACTGGAACCTGGAGGAGGACATGTAGCCCATCTATAACGTGTAAGTGGAGTACGGTAAATTGTGAACTGTAGCGCTGTGAATATATGTAGACTAGTCGTGCACAAATTTATCACACGAATTGGAGATGAACTTGTGTGGCATACTGGCATTTGTCTTTTAGAATTTATTACTAGTAAATGTGTTATGTGTACGTGCAACTTGTATGGTTGTTGCACGGGCTCCAACACACTCTTTGAGAAAAAAAAGGTGGCACAACTTTGGATATACGTGACGTGGCGGCATCATATAGTAGCATCGTTCGCTATAGTTGTACTCCGTGTAGTACGCTCCTACTAGGACGACAACTCCTATAAAACCTTGTGCTTGGCTCTTTGCCTCTTCGGGAGGTTCAACAGTTCGTACTCTTGTGAACCTTGCACTTGGCTCTTCGCCTCTTCGGAAGGTCCAACAATGACGATACTACAATACACATTATGCTTCTAGCAATCTGACACCGATTGAACTGCTGCACGTCCACCGCGAGGGAGAGGGAGAGGGAGAGGGCGCTGTAGTCAAAACCCTCTCCTCGTCCTGCGAACCACCGCGTGCGTGGGCGAGGGAGAGGCGTAGTAAGCAAGCTTCTCCTCGTTCCGTGAGTTGACGGGACACATCAAAGCAGTACTAATACTAGTCCATACTGTGTCCTTTCCGGTTAATATGGCTTAATTTGAAACGAGAAAAATACACTGGCGGTCAACATATGTAACAATATGCTCTTTACGGTCACTATATATAGTTTTGCAGTGATTATACGATCACTAGCTCATCGTAGAGCACCGTATTGCACCCTACTGACCGGCCACATAGTCGACGTGCCACTTTGTTGACTGGTTAAATTGTCACCTGGTTTCTCGGTCCCACCTGTCAGTTGGCAGAGCAAAGAAATCAGCTAAAAAACAAAGAGTGTAGTACATCTACACTTCCCATGCATTTAGCCTGTAATCTAAATCGATATTGATTGACTAGCGAATCAACTTGTGCTCTAGGTATAGGTTATATGTCTATCCTTAATTACAGCATGCAACGACCTTCATTTAATCTTCTTCTCTCAATGGTCGCATGCATACATAAGTCTGCTACTTTTGGGCGTTAATTATGCCCTGGTCAATTTGTAAATCTCTAAATGTACAGTCTTTCACGGACGTAGGGAGTAGGTTGAGCACTTGAGCGTGAGCATGTGTGTTGCGTCGTGTGTTGTGTGCTGCATGGGTGCGTGAGTGTTGCGTGCGTCCATGTGTACGTGTGAGTGTTGCATGTTGCATACATGCATGCATGCATGGGGCTTACTCCATCCCATTGACATGTTCATATTTCAAGCTTCCTCTGTTCCCTCCATATGGTGATACTCCCTCTGTTCCCAAATACGAAGTAAAATCCTGCCTCTGTTCCCAAATACGGAGTAAAATCCTCCCTCTGTTCCCAAATACAGAGTATTTGTCTTTCTAGAGATTTCAACAAGTGACTACGTACGGAGCAAAATGAGTGAAGTGAGCGTAGAGGCATAGGAAAGGAAGTCTGCGCGATCCATTATTCCCCATCTCGGTCAGAGAGAACTATTCAACTAGTCTTTGCAGTGCAGTGACAATACACGCTGCAGCAGATGGGACACTGAATTAATAAGCTGAACCAGCGTGTTGGTGTTACTTAATCAGCCTTACCCAGTACTGCCATCATGTTTGCCAGTAGAGCACGCTTCTGTCCTCCATTAACTGACGTATGGGCCCTCTTGTGGTAGACACATATGTCATCGGTGTAACTATTTACACTCCGAAGGACGGTATATCCTGGTAGTAGTAGTAGAATTGAGATTTAATGCACTTTCTTCCCCGTCTTCCACTCTTCTTCCTCCTCTCTTCTTCTTCCTCCTCTCTTCCCCATCGTCGGCCGCACACCATTTCCCCCCGCTCTCTGCTCGCCCGCCTGCGCTATCTTCCTTGGTAGCTCGCGTGTACCATATCCCCCCACTCACTGCTCGGCCACACGAGGAGAAGCTTCTTCGCTCGCCCGCCCGAATCCACTTCCCCGCTGGCTCGCATGCACCGAAAACCCCAATGGCAGAACCGACTGACACGCAGAGCCGCGATTGGAATTCCCTCCCCGATGTTCTCTTGGAGCAGATATGTAATCGTATGGACCTACTCAGCACCGTCCGTCTGGCCGCATGCTCGGTGTCTTTGTACCGTCTACTCGTCTGCAACCGGCCGGCTCTTTTCAAGACACCCTGCTTGCTGATGCCCGATCCTCGCAGGTGGCCCAGACACCGACTTGACGATCCTACGGAGGTTGCCGTGGTGCCCCTCGACATGCTACCACTACCCGTCCACCTGTCCTTCATGCGCGGCCACTACTGGGCGGGCATGAAGGCCAACTGGATCGTCCTAATCCACCAATCCGGTTGTCCGTGGCGTCTCGTGGATATCTACACCCAGCGAGAGATCACCCTTCCATCTTTGGATACCGCCGCCATCGAGCCTCGCGGCCCGCCGGACACTCCTGCCTACTATGCACGAGACGCGTCGAGCTTTTGGCTCGACCTCTGTTTGCTGAAGGTTGTAATCTGCGAAGTGCCCACACCATCAGAAGACTACATGGATTACAAGCTCATTGCCGTGTTCAACATGGGATTAGTCTATCTGGAATCCGGTTGCCATACATGGTTATGGCTCATCGTCGATCCTCTTTACCTAACACTTATGTCTGATGCTATAGTGCACGATGGCATCGTTTATGCGGTCGACGCACAGATTGGTTGCCTATACTGGTGGAATCTATCGTCGTGTAATTGTTCTATCTCATCTCATCTTTACCTTAAGAATACGACTGCCTATTCATTGTTACAAATATAGAATATATATTATGTCTATAACCACATCATTGCTATATGTTCCTCTCATTTCCTAGATTTTTATGACCACACATGTTATTATTAGAGTTGATATGAGAACAATTGGTATCTAATGATTGTTAGAATAGATATTATGAGTATAACCTCATGATTGCTATATGTTACTCTCATTTTCAGGATTTTTATAACAACGCATGTTATTGCTTAGAGTTGATATGATAACTGTAGTAAGTGCTATGGTAGAATATGAGTAGGCTCTATCATATCTGTTTTCCTCTCATTGTTACATGATGTTTGAACCATGGTATATTGCTAGAATATGAAAGCCATTGGCTTATTTTTTTTTAACTTCGGGTATGATTATGAGACCTTTTACAGTACATCAGTACAATTTGAGCCGTCCATTTGTGTGGCTTGGAGGGCCCGGATGAGCACATACTTTGACCACGGCATTGCAATTCTTTGTCTATGAGTCACTGTTATAATAATCTTAATTCCACACATACACTGAACATGATTGTTTATTTTTGTCCTTTTGGTCTCCAATTTGAATTGTTGCAGCAGACGCAAATGCGCTGGCCTTCATGATTCGAGGACCTGGAATCATACCAGTCGATGGGTGGTGGTTTATTGCTCGTTCAGCTGACGGTGATCATTTGATGCTCATTTGCACGTACTAAATTGACCAAACCATTTCATCAAACAGCATGCAGTCCAATGCCTGGGGCGTTCTCGACATTGATGGCTATGGCTGCTTCGTGTTCGAGAAAGATCCCAGCTCTGTTGGGCCAGGCATATTCAACTGGAGGCGGGTTTACAACCTCGGCAACCACTCCATGTTCCTCGGGCTCAATTATCCGATCATCCAACCAATCATCGATCATATCACCGGCGATGATTACCGTGCTATGCAACTTCCATTCGCCAGGGGGGCTGTGTTTACACATCATACCATGGGTTTCATGAATCACCATATCCATAGATTCGTCGACACAGCTTGTTGCCAGATAATCTTCACTGCGTGAAAGGCATCAAGCTTCCATGCGATGGATGGCTTTTCAAACCCGACATGCGGCGATGTGGTTCATGCCAACTGCAAATATGCACAATTTGATTCGTACTGGTATGTAGACTGAGCCATGTATTCTGCTGCTGTAGTTGTTGGAAATATGAGGCCAAAGGCCTACAAGCAAAAATTCCAACAGTAGCACGACCCTCTTTTGTTGGATATTATGTACTGTTGTTAGTTTGAAGCTGTGCAGTATATATATATATATATATATATATATATATATATATATATATATATATATATATATATATATATATATATATATATATATATATATATATATATATATATATACGACTAGTAAGTAGTACAGTAGCAGTACTAGTATACGTCAGTCAAATTATTCATCATATCCACACATTGAATTGACGTGACAACACGCTGCGCGTGAGGTGACACAAGAATCCCGACGGCGTGTTCAAGTATTCTGGACTTCAGATTTGGAGTACCACTTATCTGTCAAAATCTTTCATCATTCACTTAAAACAATCGATTGATCATACATTGAGTACCATATAACTGGAATTAACCCATGCAAGTCGAAGAAGGATTGGCCGGTGCTGCCGGCTGGCGTCAAGTTCGATCCCACGGATCATGAGCTGATCGAGCACCTTGAGGCCAAAGCGAGTGCTGACAGCGTGAGATCTCACCCTCTCATCGATTTGTTCATACCAACCATCGACAGCGAGCACGGCATATGCTACACCCATCCTGAGAAACTTCCAGGTAAGACACCGATCGGTCGTCTACTTGCACAAACATATTCATTTGTTTATAGCTCTATTTTTCTTTTTAGACGCAGACTTGGTGAAGCAATTACAATTTGACAGTTAATAAAAAGTGAAACAAGTGACTGCAACATGCCAAAGATGTTATGAAAATGCTAACTACGTACACTAAAACCTGTATTCGACAATACTGCAGGTATCACACTGAGTGGCCTAAGCAACCATTTCTTCCAGCGCAATTCCAGGGCGTTCAAAAGGGGCACGTGGACGCGTGGCAAGATACAGTCGGAGTGCGGCATGCACACGATGTGGCACAACACCGGCAATACCTTGCCGGTGATGGTCAACGGCCGGCAGACGGGCAGCAAAAAGGTTCTGGTGCTGCACACCAACAAGAACTTCGACCAGCAGAGGACCAACTGGGTGATGCACCAGTACCACCTCGGGGACCTAGAGCAAGAGAAGGAGCGGGAGCTGGTCCTCTGCAAGATTTTCTACCAGACGAACACTAGGGCCAGGAGTAAAAAGATTATAAGTTAGTTTGATATTGATACTTGTACTACCTTGTCATTCGCAAGTTGGTATTGTTGTTAACGATCTTTTGGTATGAACTTGGCATTTTCTTCCAACCATCATGCCGAGGGTCGACGTGGATATAAAGCTGAATCATTTGTTTCGAAATGAATTTTCAGGCACCTGATTTTTATTTGATGGGTAGCATAAGCACCTGCCGTTCGAATTCCCAGTTCTCTAAATTTTTCGAAACAAGTGCATGCTCTTATTATCACGATGAAAAAATAATATCTCTATTGCATCCCAATTATCAGTCTGTACTTGCAGAATTATCTCGTTTATTGAGCACGTATATTGTTTTTTCAGGTCGAGCAAGTTTCAACTGGGTTGTAGACTGCCCAGGCTTGGTTTTGTTTTTTAACGGGCCTAGCCCATGACGACAACGGGGCACAAAGATCCAGCAGGTATCTACTGGCCTCTGGCCCGCCAACGTTAGTTATATTTTGTCTTACAACATCCGCATGCACTTTTTGTACTGAATCAAACACACAGCCCAGTTATATTTTCCTCTTGAAACGCATGTCGTACATCCATTTTCTAATCTCTACCTATAGTTTTACTAGTTTGTATACACGTATCATTATATTGAAAATACATAAAATTCACTTTTCATATTTACACCCTTATTTTTGTTGTTGTTTTCCCTCCTAGTGCTGATTTTTTTACCAATGGTTTTCCCTTAAACCAACTTAATTGTCCCACGTCTTATTAGCTTACAAAAACAAAACGATTTTTTGGCAAATCAATAAGTTCTTAAAAAATGTTTATCATTTTAGGATTACAAAAGTTCGGACTCCACCGAAATATGCAAAATAAAGTTGAACTTTTTGACCGTGGTCCTAGGCAGAAAATGGGCTGTAATAAATTACTTAAGAATTAGCAAATGGGCTGCAAATTATTAAAAAATAGCAAATGGGCTCTATGTTGTCTCCCACAGATTTGAAGGCTGACTTGTGAGCCTACTAAGTTCATCCGTACACAAGGTTTATAAAAAAAGAAACTTAGTCAACAATCGACTCTACCAGCGTCACACCGTTAGATGTCAATCTAACGGCAATCGTGCTTCTTCAGTCTCTGATCTTCCTGCCCCAGCCGCCCAAACCAGCGCCGTCGGAACCACCTGCTCCCGCCGCCCGTGGCCGGCTGTGCTGCTGGGCAGGCCTCACGGCCCCATCATATACTCGCATCCCTGGCCTGTCTATCCCTCTACTCACCCACACCTCCTGTTATTTTTCGGCAACAACAGCCGAACCAGTCAACCCTCGTACTCTCCACCGCGTGGGCAGCCACTACCGTGTCTTCCCCGGCTCCGTGTCGTTCCCTTTGTAGGCCTCGCCGTTGTCCATCGCCTTGGTGCTCTCGGCGCGGTGTGGTCAACGTCGTCAACGAACGACATCCATCGGAAGTGGACTATACGTGGAGAGGTTGACATCTGGGTCCACGACCGCACATAAGGAAATGCCTCCTTATTACGCGCAAAATAATGATTCCTCCATCTGACATCTGGAACCCGCCGGAAGGGCCTCTGTATTTCGCGAAAAAACGTTCCCTTCACTGACAAATTGGACCCACCAACTATATCTTCGCACGCAAGGAAATGCCTCCTTATTGCGCACAAAAAAATGAATACCCCCTGCCAGCTGGGACCCAACTTGTGGGCCTACTAAGTTGACGGGGACGGAGGCCTCTGTCAACTTAGTCAATATGAACGATTCTAGCTCCAGTGACCGTACGATGTCTATCCAACGGCCTTAGTGCTTCTTCAACCTCTGGTCTTCTTGCTCCAGCCGCCCAAAGCAGTGCCGGTCGTGCCGCCTGCTCCTGCCTCCCGTGGTCGGCTGTGCTGCCGCGGAGGCCTCACCGCCCCCATACAACTCCCATCGCTGGCCAGGCCATCCCTCCACTCACCCACACCCCTGTTATTCTGCGGCGACGGCAGCCTCACACCACAGCCGAACCAGTGAACCCTCGTACTCCTCCCTGCGTGGGCATCCACTGTCGCGTCTTCCTCGGCTCCGCGTCGTGCCCTTCCTAGGCCTTATCGTCGTCCGCCGCCTTGGTGCTCTCGGCGCGGCGTGCTCAATGTGGTCAACGACCGACTTCCATCGAAAGAGTACTGTACGTGCAGAAGCTGACAGCTGGGTCCACGACACAGCCCAGTTTTTTATGATTTGCCAAGTAAGTCGCTTTGTCAGGCCTGTTGGGCTGCAAATCTTTCAAGACGAGGAGAGCTTCATTCGGCTGGCCGAGAAAATGGCCTATCAGTAATGAGAAATGGGCTGAACATTTTTAAAACACATCAAACCGGCAATTGGTTTCAATTTTTTTTTCATTTCGAGATTTTAAATTGCATTGATTTTTATGCGTGGACAATTTGTTGGATTTTATATTGATATACATTTATTTTTAAAATCAGTTTGAGCGTGACTCGAAATTTCGGGATTAAAAACAGTTCGGACCGCACTGAAATATGCAAAATTTCGTATACTTTTTTTAACCGTGGCCACGATATGGGCTGTAATGCTAACAAAACGAATATGTGCTCCAAAAAAAACTTAAGAATTAGCAAATGGGCTATAAATTATTAGAAATAATGGCAGAAGGGATGTATGATGTTTTCCACAGATTTGAGGCTTTCCCAAAAAAGGTTGATGAACAAGCAGTGACTGTTGGATGTCCATCCAACGGCCGTCGTGCTTCTTCAATCTCTGCTCTTCCTGCTCCAGCCGCCCAAACAAGGGCCGGCGGGACTGCCTACTCCCTCCTCCCCGCGTCCGGTTGTGCTGCCGCGCAGGCCTCACCGCCCCACCGTACTCCCATCGCTGGCCTAGCCATCCTTCTAATCACCCACACCTGCTGTTATTCTCCGGCGACGGCAGACGAACCAGTGAACCCTCATACAGTCGTACTCCCCTCTGTGTGGGAAACAACTGCCGAGTCTTCCCTACCTCTGTGTCGTTCCCTTCCTAGGCCTCGCCGTCGTCCACCGCCCTGGTGCTCTCGGCGCGGCCTGGTCAACGTGGTCAACGACCGACATGCATCTGAAGTGGACTGTACGTGGAGAGGCTGACAGCTGGGTCCACGGCCGCACGCAAGGAAATGCCTCCTTATTACGCGCAAAATAATGATTCCTCCACCTGACATCTGGGACCCACCGAAAGGGCCTCTGTATTTCGTGAAAAAACGTAACCGCCGCTGACAGCTCGGACCCACCAGCTATATGTTCGCACGCAAGGAAGTGCCTCCTTATTACGCACAAAAAAATGAATACTCCCCCTGGTACCTGGGACCTAGTATAGTGGCAGGCTGACTGGTGCCCCTACTAAGTTGACGGGGACGGAGGGCTTTGTCAACTTAGTCAATATGCACGATTCTAGCTCCAGTGACCGTACGATGTCCATCCAACGGCTGTAGTGCTTCTTCAACCTCTGGTCTTCTTGCTCCAGCCGCCCAAACCAGCGCCGGTCGTTGTTGGGGAACGTAGTATTTTAAAATTTTCCTATGATCACGCAAGATCTATCTACCAGATGCATAGCAACGAGAGGGAAGAGTGTGTCTACGTACCCTCGTAGACCGGGAGCGGAAGCGTCAAGTGACGCGGTTGATGTAGTCGAACTTCTTCACGATTCAACCGATCAAGCACCGAACGTACGACACCTCCGCGTTCAGCACACGTTCAGCTTGATGACGTCCCACGAGCTCTTGATCCAGTTGAGCTTCACGGGAGAGTTTCATCAGCACGACGGCGTGGTGACGGATATGATGTATTCACCGGCGCAGGGCTTCGCCTAAGCACCGCGACGGTATGACCGAGGTGTGTTTCTGTGGAGGGGGGCACCGCACACGGCTAGAACAATTCAACTTGTGTGTCTTTGGGTGCCCCCTACCCCCGTATATAAAGGAGCAAGGGGGGAGGCCGGCCGGCCCTTGTTTGGTGCGGCTAGAGGTGCAATCCTACTAGGAATAGGATTGCAATCCTATTCCTAGTAGGAATCACCAAAGAAGGAAGAGAGGGAAAGGAAAAGAGGGAGAGGTGGCGCCCCCCAATCCTAGTCCAACTAGGAACCCTAGGTGGGGCGCCGGCAAGCCCTAAGGGCTGCCTCTCTCTTTCCCTTAAGGCCCACTATGGACCATCCCCCTTCGTAGGGGGTTCCGGTAACCCCCTCCGGCAATCCCGTTAAATCCGAAACTTTTCCGGAACACTTCCGGTGTCCGAATATAGTCGTCCAATATATCAATATTTATGTCTCGGACATTTCGAGACTCCTCGTCATGTCCGTGATCTCATCCGAGACTCCAAACTACCTTCGGTACATCAAAACTCATAAACTCATAATACCGGTCGTCATCAAACGTTAAGCGTGCGGACCCTACGGGTTCGAGAACTATGTAGACATGATCGAGACTCATCTCCGGTCAATAACCAATAGCGGAACCTGGATGTTCATATTGGCTCCTACATATTCTACGAAGATCTTTTATCGGTCAAAACCGCATAACAACATACGTTGTTCCTTTTGTCATCGGTATGTTACTTGCCCGAGATTCGATCGTCGGTATCTCTATACCTAGTTCAATCTCTTTACTGGCAAGTCTCTTTACTCGTTCCGTAACACATCATCTCGTGACTAACTCATTAGTCTTTTGCTTGCAAGGCTTATTGTGATGTGTGTTACCGAGAGGGCCCAGAGATACCTCTCCGACACTCGGAGTGACAAATCCTAATCTTGATCTATGCCAACACTACGAATACTTTCGGAGACACCTGTAGAGCATCTTTATGATCACCCAGTTACGTTGTGACGTTTGATAGCACACAAGGTGTTCCTACGGTATTCGGGAGTTGCATAATCTCATAGTCATAGGAACATGTATAAGTCTTGAAGAAAGCAATAGCAGTAAAACTAAACGATCATAGTGCTATGCTAACGGATGGGTCTTGTCCATCACATCATTCTCCTAATGATGTGATCCCATTGATCAAATGACAACTCATGTCTATGGCTAGGAAACATAACCATCTTTGATCAATGAGCTAGTCTAGTAGAGGCATACTAGGGACATACTGTTTTTGTCTATGTATCCACACATGTACTAAGTTTCCGGTTAATACAATTCTAGCATGAATAAAAGACATTTATCATGATATAAGGAAATACAAATAACATCTTTATTATTGCCTCTAGGGCATATTTCCTTCAGTCTCCCACTTGAACTAGAGTCAATAATCTAGATTACAAAGTGATGATCCTCACACCCATGGAGTCCTGGTGCTGATCATGTTTTGCCCGTGGAAGAGGCTTAGTCAACGGGTCTGCAACATTCAGATCCGTATGTATTTTGCAAATCTCTATGTCTCCCTCCTTGACTAGATCGCGGATGGAATTGAAGCGTCTTTTGATGTGCTTTGTTCTCTTGTGAAACCTGGATTCCTTCGCCAAGGCTATTGCTCCAGTGTTGTCACAAAAGATTTTCATTGGACCCGATGCACTAGGTATTACACCTAGATCGGATATGAACTCCTTCATCCAGACTCCTTCATTTGTTGCTTCCGAAGCAGCTATGTATTCCGCTTCACACGTAGAACCCGCCACGACGCTCTGCTTGGAACTGCACCAACTGACAGCTCCACCGTTCAATAAAAATACATATCCGGTTTGTGACTTAGAGTCATCCGGATCAGTGTCAAAGCTAGAATCGACGTAACCGTTTACGACGAGCTCTTTGTCACCTCCATACATGAGAAACATATCCTTTGTCCTTTTCAGATACTTTAGGATGTTCTTGACCGCTGTCCAGTGATCCACTCCTGGATTACTTTGGTACCTCCCTGCTAAACTTATAGCAAGGCACACATCAGGTCTGGTACACAGCATCGCATACATGATAGATCCTATGGCTGAGGCATAGGGAATGACTTTCATTTTCTCTCTATCTTCTGCAGTGGTCGGGCATTGAGTCTTACTCAACTTCATACCTTGTAATACAGGCAAGAACCCTTTCTTTGACTGATCCATTTTGAACTTCTTCAAAATCTTATCAAGGTATGTGCTTTGTGAAAGTCCAATTAAGCGTCTTGATCTATCTCTATAGATCTTGATGCCTAATATATAAGCAGCTTCACCGAGGTCTTTCATTGAAAAACTTTTATTCAAGTATCCTTTTATGCTGTCCAGAAATTCTATATCTTCTCCAATCAACAATATGTCATCCACATATAATATTAGAAATGCTACAGAGCTCCCACTCACTTTCTTGTAAATACAGGCTTCTCCAAAAGTCTGTATAAAACCATATGCTTTGATCACCTCATCAAAGCGTATATTCCAACTCCGAGATGCTTGCACCAGTCCATAGATGGATCGCTGGAGCTTGCATGCTTTGTTAGCACCTTTTGGATCGACAAAACCTTCTGGTTGCATCATATACAACTCTTCTTTGAGATATCCATTCAGGAATGCAGTTTTGACATCCATTTGCCAGATTTCATAATCATAAAATGCGGCAATTGCTAACATGATTCGGACAGACTTAAGCATCGCTACAGGTGAGAAAGTCTCATCGTAGTCAACTCCTTGAACTTGTCGAAAACCTTTCGCAACAAGTCGAGCTTTGTAAACAGTAACATTACCGTCTGCGTCGGTCTTCCTCTTGAAGATCCATTTATTTTCGATGGCCTGCCGATCATCGGGCAAGTCAACCAAAGTCCACACTTTGTTCTCATACATGGATCCCATCTCAGATTTCATGGTTTCAAGCCATTTTGCGGAATCTGGGCTCATCATCGCTTCCTCATAGTTCGTAGGTTCATCATGGTCTAGTAACATGATTTCCAGAACTGGGTTGCCGTACCACTCTGGTGCGGAACGTACTCTGGTTGATCTACGACGTTCAGCAGAAACTTGATCCGAAGTTTCATGATCATCATCATTAACTTCCTCACTGATTGGTGTAGGAATCACTGGAATAATTTTCTGTGATGTACTACTTTCCAATCCGGGAGAAGGTACAATTACCTCATCAAGTTCTACTTTCCTCCCACTCACTTCTTTCGAGAGAAACTCCTTCTCTAGAAAGGATCCATTCTTAGCAACGAATATCTTGCCTTCGGATCTGTGATAGAAGGTGTACCCAACATTATCTTTTGGGTATCCTATGAAGACACATTTCTCCGACTTGGGTTCGAGCTTATCAGGTTGAAGCTTTTTCACATAAGCATCGCAGCCCCAAACTTTAAGAAACGACAACTTTGGTTTCATGCCAAACCATAGTTCATAAGGTGTCGTATCAACGGATTTAGATGGTGCCCTATTTAACGTGAATGCAGCTGTCTCTAAAGCATAACCCCAAAACGATAGTGGTAAATCGGTAAGAGACATCATAGATCGTACCATATCCAATAAAGTACGGTTACGACGTTCGGACACACCATTACGCTGTGGTGTTCCGGGTGGCGTGAGTTGTGAAACTATTCCACATTGTTTCAAATGAAAACCAAACTCGTAACTCAAATATTCTCCTCCACGATCAGATCGTAGAAACTTTATTTTCTTGTTACGATGATTCTCTACTTCACTCTGAAATTCTTTGAACTTTTCAAATGTTTCAGACTTGTGCTTCATTAAGTAGATATACCCATATCTGCTCAAATCATCAGTGAAGGTCAGAAAATAACGATACCCGCCGCGAGCTTCAACACTCATTGGCCCACATACATCAGTATGTATGATTTCCAACAAATCTGTTGCTCGCTCCATAGTTCCGGAGAACGGAGTTTTAGTTATCTTGCCCATGAGGCATGGTTCGCAAGCACCAAGTGATTCATAATCAAGTGATTCCAAAAGTCCATCACTATGGAGTTTCTTCATGCGTTTTACACCAATATGACCTAAACGGCAGTGCCACAAATAAGTTGCACTATCATTATTACCTTGCATCTTTTGGTTTCAATATTATGAATATGTGTATCACTACAATCGAGATCCAATAAGAATAGACCACTCTTTGAGGGTGCATGACCATAAAAGATATTATTCATAAAAATAGAACAACCATTATTCTCTGATTTAAATGAATAACCGTCTCGCAACAAACAAGATCCAGATATAATGTTCATGCTCAACGCTGGCACCAAATAACAATTATTTAGGTCTAAAACTAATCCCGTAGGTAGATGTAGAGGTAGCGTGCCGACGGCGATCACATCGACTTTGGAACCATTTCCCACGCGCATCGTCACCTCGTCCTTAGCCAATCTTCGTTTAATCCGTAGTCCCTGTTTCGAGTTACAAATATTAGCAACCGAACCGGTATCAAATACCCAGGTACTACTACGAGCATTAGTAAGGTACACATCAATAACATGTATATCACATATACCTTTGTTCACCTTGCCATCCTTCTTAACCGCCAAATACTTGGGGCAGTTCCGCTTCCAGTGTCCAGTCCCCTTGCAGTAGAAGCACTCAGTTTCAGGCTTGGCTCCAGATTTGGGTTTCTTCGTGGAAGTAGCAACTGTCTTGCTATTCTTCTTGAAGTTCCCCTTCTTTCCCTTGCCCTTTTTCTTGAAACTAGTGGTCTTGTTAACCATCAACACTTGATGCTCCTTTTTTATTTCTACCTCCGCAGCTTTGAGCATAGCGAAGAGCTCGGGAATTGTCTTTTGCATCCCTTGCATATTATAGTTCATCACAAAGCCTTTATAGCTTGGTGGCAGTGATTGAAGAACTCTATCAATAACACTATCCTCGTCAACTTTGCAACCAAGTTGAGTCATATGATTATAGTACCCAGACATTCTGAGCAAGTGTTCACTGATAGAACTATTCTCCTCCATCTTGCAGCTGTAGAACTTATTGGAAATCTCATATTTCTCAATCCGGGCATTTGCTTGAAATATTAACTTCAACTCCTGGAACATCTCATATGGTCCATGACGTTCAAAACGTCGTTGAAGTCCCGGTTCTAAGCCGTAAAGCATGGCACACTGAACTATCGTGTAGTCATCAAACCGCGATTGCCAGACGTTCAAAGCGTCCACATTAGCGGGAGGGGGCTTGTCACCTAGCGGTGCTTCAAGGACATAATTCTTCTGTGCAGCAATGAGGATAATCCTCAACTTACGGACCCAGTCCGTGTAATTGCTACCATCATCTTTCAACTTAGCTTTCTCTAGGAATGCATTAAAATTCAAAGGAACGGTAGCACGGGCCATTGATCTACAACAACATAGATATGCAAAAACTATCAGGACTAAGTTCATGATAAATTAAAGTTCAATTTAATCATATTAATTTAAAGAACTCCCACTTAGATAGACATCCCTCCGGTCATCTAAATGATCACGTGATCCAAATCAACTAAACCATGTCCGATCATCACGTGAGATGGAGTAGTTTCAATGGTGAACATCTTATGTTGATCATATCTACTATATGATTCACGCTCGACCTTTCGATCTCCAGTGTTCCGAGGCCATATCTGCATATGCTAGGCTCGTCAAGTTTAACCCGAGTATTCCGCGTGTGCAAAACTGGCTTACACCCATTGTATTTGAACGTAGAGCTTATCACACCCGATCATCACGTGGTGTCTCGGCACGACGAACTTTCGCAACGGTGCATACTCAGGGAGAACACTTATACCTTGAAATTTAGTAAGGGATCGTCTTATAATCCTACCGTCGTTCTAAGCAAAATAAGAAGCATAATAAGATAAACATCACATGCAATCAAGATATGTGACATGATATGGCCATCATCATCTTGTGCTTTTGATCTCCATCTCCAAAGCACTGTCATGATCACCTTCGTCACCGGCGCGACACCTTGATCTCCATCGTAGCATCGTTGTCGTCTCGCCAACTATTGCTTCTACGACTATCGCTACCGCTTAGTGATAAAGTAAAGCAATTACATGGCGATTGCATTTCATACAATAAAGCGACAACCATATGGCTCCTGCCAGTTGCCGATAACATTACAAAACATGATCATCTCATACAAAACCGTATAACTCATCATGTCTTGACCATATCACATCACAACATGCCCTGCAAAAACAAGTTAGACGTCCTCTACTTTGTTGTTGCAAGTTTTACGTGGCTGCTACGGGCTTAGCAAGAACCGTTCTTACCTACGCATACAAAACCACAACGATGTTTCGTCAAGTATGTGCTGTTTTAAACTTCACAAGGACCGGGCGTAGCCACACTTGATTCAGCTAAAGTGAGAGAGACAAACACCCGCCAGTCACCTTTAAGCAACGAGTGCTCGTAACGGTGAAACCAGTCTCGCGTAAGCGTACGCGTAATGTCGGTCCGGGCCGCTTCATCTCACAATACCGCCGAAGCAAAGTATGACATGCTGGTAAGCAGTATGACTAGTATCGCCCACAACTCATTGTGTTCTACTTGTGCATATCATCTACGTATAGACCTGGCTCATGATGCCACTGTTGGGGAACGTAGTATTTTAAAATTTTCCTACGATCACGCAAGATCTATCTACCAGATGCATAGCAACGAGAGGGAAGAGTGTGTCTACGTACCCTCGTAGACCGGGAGCGGAAGCGTCAAGTGACGCGGTTGATGTAGTCGAACTTCTTCACGATTCAACCGAACAAGCACCGAATGTACGACACCTCCGCGTTCAGCACACGTTCAGCTTGATGACGTCCCACGAGCTCTTGATCCAGTTGAGCTTCACGGGAGAGTTTCGTCAGCACGACGGCGTGGTGACGGATATGATGTATTCACCGGCGCAGGGCTTCGCCTAAGCACCGCGACGGTATGACCGAGGTGTGTTTCTGTGGAGGGGGGCACCGCACACGGCTGGAACAATTCAACTTGTGTGTCTTTGGGAGCCCCCTGCCCCCGTATATAAAGGAGCAAGGGGGGAGGCCGGCTGGCCCTTGTTTGGTGCGGCTAGAGGTGCAATCCTACTAGGAATAGGATTGCAATCCTATTCCTAGTAGGAATCACCAAAGAAGGAAGAGAGGGAAAGGGAAAGAGGGAGAGGTGGCGCCCCCCAATCCTAGTCCAACTAGGAACCCTAGGTGGGGCGCCGGCCAGCCCTAAGGGCTGCCTCTCTCTTTCCCTTAAGTCCCACTATGGACCATCCCCCTTCGTAGGGGGTTCCGGTAACCCCCTCCGGCAATCCCGTTAAATCCGAAACTTTTCCGGAACACTTCCGGTGTCCGAATATAGTCGTCCAATATATCAATCTTTATGTCTCGGACATTCCGTGACTCCTCGTCATGTCCGTGATCTCATCCGGGACTCCTAACTACCTTCGGTACATCAAAACTCATAAACTCATAATACCGATCGTCATCAAGCGTTAAGCGTGCGGACCCTACGGGTTCGAGAACTATGTAGACATGACTGAGACTCATCTCCGGTCAATAACCAATAGCGGAACCTGGATGTTCATATTGGCTCCTACATATTCTATGAAGATCTTTTATCGGTCAAAACCGCATAACAACATACGTTGTTCCTTTTGTCATCGGTATGTTACTTGCCCGAGATTCGATCGTCGGTATCTCTATACCTAGTTCAATCTCGTTACTGGCAAGTCTCTTTACTTGTTCCGTAACACATCATATCATGACTAACTCATTAGTCTTTTGCTTGCAAGGCTTATTGTGATGTGTGTTACCGAGAGGGCCCAGAGATACCTCTCCGACACTCGGAGTGACAAATCCTAATCTTGATCTATGCCAACACTACGAATACTTTCGGAGACACCTGTAGAGCATCTTTATGATCACCCAGTTACGTTGTGACGTTTGATAGCACACAAGGTGTTCCTACGGTATTCGGGAGTTGCATAATCTCATAGTCATAGGAACATGTATAAGTCATGAAGAAAGCAATAGCAGTAAAACTAAACGATCATAGTGCTATGCTAACGGATGGGTCTTGTCCATCACATCATTCTCCTAATGATGTGATCCCGTTGATCAAATGACAACTCATGTCTATGGCTAGGAAACATAACCATCTTTGATCAATGAGCTAGTCTAGTAGAGGCATACTAGGGACATACTGTTTTTGTCTATGTATCCACACATGTACTAAGTTTCCGGTTAATACAATTCTAGCATGAATAAAAGACATTTATCATGATATAAGGAAATACAAATAACATCTTTATTATTGCCTCTAGGGCATATTTCCTTCAGTTGTGCCTCGTGCTCCTGCCTCCTGTGGCCGGCTGCGATGCGGCGGAGGCCACACCGCCCCCTACTACTCCCACCGCTGGCCAGGCCATTCCTTTACTCACCCACACGCCCTGTTATTCTGCGGCGACGGCAGCCTCACACCGTAGCGAACCAATGAACCCTCATACTCCTCTACGCGTGGGCATCCACTGCCACGTCTTCCCCGGCTCCGCGGCGTCCCCTTCCTAGGCCTCGCCGTCGTCCACCGCCCTGGTGCTCTCGGCGCGGCGTGGTCAACGTGGTCAAGGAACGACTTCCATCGGAAGAGTACTGCACGTGGAGAGGTTGACAGCTGGGTCCACGGCAGCCGCAAGGAAGTGCCTCCTTATTACGCGAAAAATAATTATTCCTCCTCCTGACAGCAGGGACCCACCGGACGGGCCACCGTATTTGGAAAAAAAACGTTCCCCCCTTACTGCTGGGACCCACCAGACGGGCCACCGTATTTCGCGACAAAAACATTCCCCCCTGACTGCTGGGACCCACCGGACGGGCCACCGTATTTCGCGACAAAAACGTTCCCCCTGCTGTCAGCTCGGACCCACCGGAAGTGCCGCCTTATTACGCACAAAAAAATGAATACTCCCCCTGCTAGTTGGGACCCACCTTGGTGGGTGGCTGACTTGTGGTCCTACTAAGTTGACGGGGACGGAGTGCTTTGTCAACTTAGTCAATATGAACGATTCTAGCTCCAGTGATTGTACGATGTCCATCCAACGGCCGTAATGCTTCTTCAACCTCTGGTCTTCTTGCTCCAACCGCCCAAAGCAGCGCCGGTCATGACGCATGCTCCCGCCTCCCGTGGCCGGCTGTGCTGCCGCGGAGGCCTCATCGTCCCCTACTATTCACACCGCTGGCCAGGCCCTACGACGACGGCAGCCTCACACCGTAACCGAACCAGTGAACCCTTGTACTCCTCTCCGCGCAGGCTTCCACTGCCGCGTCCTTCCCGGCCCCGCGTCGTCCCCTTCCTAGGCCTCACCATCGTCCACCGCCCTGGTGCTCTCGGCGCGGCGTGGTCAATGTGCTCAAGGAACGACTTCCATCGGAAGAGTACTGTACGTGGAGAGGCTGAAAGCTAGGTACACGGCCGCAGCAAGGAAGTGCCTCCTTATTACGCGCAAAATAATTATTCCTCCACCTGACATCAGGGACCCACTGGACGGGCCACCGTATTTCGCGAAAAAATGTTTCCCCCTGACTGTTGGGACCCACCAGCTTCATCTTCGCACGCAAGGAAGTGCGTCCGGGCATAAAAAACAATTCGCCCCCCTGACTGCTGGGACCCACCAGCTACATCTTCGCAGGCAAGGAAGTGCCTGACAGTCGGGACCCACCTGGTCGAAGCGTACGTAGCGCTGTCATTCTGGTCGCGAACGTGTACGTACATACTGGTCGATGTAGAGGCGCGCACATGTCGTAGTAGAGGCGCGCACGTAGCATGTACACGTACATACAGGGGCCATGGTGCATGAAAGAAAATACGGCCACGTACGTACATACGGGCGGGGTCTCGAACGCCTACTCGCGCGTACGTACGGCCAGGGCTCGTGTACATGGCTGGGTCGGAACGGAGAAACAACGTCGTCGTCGTGTTCATGGGGAGCCAACCGGCTGGGTCGGAACGGAATGCATCGTCGTGTTCATCGGGAGGGCTTTGACGGGACAGCCGACGGAAACGAGGCGTGGCATACCGCAGAACGGAGGAAACGACCTTGTGTTCGACCGACCATATTCGAAACGGGATCCTGTTCATCGGGAGGGGTCTGGCGCACCGCAAAACGGAGGAAACAGACCTCCTACGGTCGAAACGGGGCTCCTGTTGATTGGGAGGGGTGTGGCGTACCGCAAAACGGAGGAAACGGACTTGTGTTGGAGCGCTATGGTCGAAACGGGGGTCCTGTTGATCGAGAGGGGCGTGGTGTACCGCAAAACGAAGGAAACAGTCTTGTGTTGGAGTGCTACGGTCGAAACGGGGGTCCTGTTCATCAGGTGGGGTGTGGCGTACCGCAAAACGGAGGAAACAGACTTGTGTTGGAGCGCTACGATCGAAACGGGGGTCTTGTTCATCAGGAGGGGTGTGGCGTACCGCAAAACGGGACTCCATGGGATACTGTTCATCACCACCGTCGACCCTCTCCAGCCTCCACGTGCTACTGTTCATCCACCGTCGACCTCCTCTAGCCTCCACCTGTGACTGTTCAGCCTCCGCCGCGCGCTCCTCCACCGGCTACTGTTCAATCAGCCCTCTCCACGGGCTCCTGTTCAACCACCTCTCCACGGGCTACTGTTCATCCAGCACTCCACCATCTACTGTTCATGCAGCCCTCTACGGGGTGGTCCTGTTCATGCAACCCTCCACGGGGTCCTGTTCATGCAGCCCCAACCGGCTCGATCGAACGGGGTCCTGTTCATGCAGAGGCAACACCACGGGGTCCTCTTCAGCCACCTCCACCGGGAACTGTTCATCCAAACCCCCTAGCAACGCTCACTGTTCATGCAGAGGCAGCATTGATCGACTTCAGTTAGCAGTAGTAGCGAAGGAATCGCTCGATCGGGTTCAGTTAACAGCTATCAATTGATCACTCGGGTTCAGTAACGCGTAGCCTGCAGTGCAATCGCTCGGGTTCAGTTAGAGCCCAACGCCTCGCTCGGGTTCAGTTAGAGCCCAACGCCTCGCACCCACGCGTGTGCGTGTACGAGAGAAACGCGCATCGCTCGGCCCGACCACCCACCGTAACCGGGAACACCCCGATATTTTCCTCGCCCTCGCTTCTACCACGGTTTTTTTCATCATGGACGGCCCAAAAAATGTCATGCAGCTGCGTCTCCGGCCCGCCCAGGACGAAAAGCCCATTTTCTGTCATGATTTTTTGTCATAGAAGTAGGACCCCACCACATCTATGATGATACCGTGTTTTGTCACAATTATTATCATAGAAGTGTCATAAGTATGATAGGAAAAAAGTTTCGTTCGGACCAAAATGTCACGGATGTGTCTTTTTTTGTAGTGTTGTGCGGTACAAGAGAGGTTAGCAATGGCGGAAGGGTGAGAGTGCGTATAATCCATGGACTCAACATTAGTCATAAAGAACTCACATACTTATTGCAAAAATCTACAAGTCATCAAAACAAATTACTACATGCATGCACCTAGGGGAAGGGTTGGTAGGAGTTAACCATCACGCGATCCCGACCTCCACACAAAGGATGACAATCAATGAAATAACTCATGCTTCAAATTTGTCACACAACGGTTACCATACGTGCATGCTACGAGACTTGCAAACCTCAACACAAGTATTTCTCAATTTCACAATTACTCTACTAGCATGAATCTAATATCACCTTCCTCATATCTTAAAACAATCATCAAGTATCAAACTTCTCATAATATTCAATGCACTTCATATGAAAGTTTTTATTATACCCATCTTGGATGTCTATCATATTGGGGCTAATTTCATAACCAAAGCAAATTACCATGCTGTTCTAAAGGACTCTCAAAATAATATAAGTGAAGCATGAGAGACCAATATTTTTTATAAAATAAAACCACCACCATGCTCTAAAAGGATATAAGTGAAGCACTAGAGCAAATCTATCTAGCTCAAAAGATATAAGTGAAGTACATAGAGTATTCTAATAAATTCCGATTCATGTGTGTCTCTCCCAAAAGGTGTGTACAGCAAGGATCATTGTGGTAGACTAAAAAACAAAGACTCTAATTATACAAGACGCTCCAAGCAAAACACATATCATGTGGTGAATAAAAATATAGTCTCAAGTAAAGTTACCGATAGACGAAGACGAAAGAGGGGATGCCTTCCCGGGGCATCCCCAAGCTTAGGCTTTTGCTTGTCCTTAAATTTTACCTTGGGGTGCCCTGGGCATCCCCGAGCTTAGGCTTTTTCCACTCTTTGTTCCATAGTCCATCATATCCTTACCCAAAAACTTGAAAACTTCATAACACAAAACTTAACAGAAAATCTCGTGACCTCCGTTAGTATAAGAAAACAAACCACCACTTTAAGGTACTGTATTAAACTCATTCTTTATTTATATTGGTGTCAGACCTACTGCATTCCAACTTCTCTATGATTCATACCCCTCGATACTACTCATAGATTCATCAAAATAAGCAAACAACACACGAAAAACAGAATCTGTCAAAAATAGAACAGTCTGTAGCAATCCGTAACTTTCGAATACTTCTGTAACTCTAAAAAATCTAAAATAAATTTGTGGACGTGAGGGATTTGTCTATTAGTCGTCTGCAAAAAGAATCAACTTAAAATCACTCTCCAGTAAAAAATAGCAGCAAAACTCATGAGCGCAAAAGTTTTTGTTTTTTACAGCAAGATGGCAAAAACTTCACCCAAGTCTTCCCAAAGGTTCTACTTGGCACAAACACTAATTAAAACACAAAACCACATCTAACCAGAATCTAGATGAATTACTTATTACTAAACAAAAGTAAAAGCAAAGAAAATAAAATTGGGTTGCATCCTGATGGGCCTCGAACCCCTCGTTGGTTACCCCAAGTGGAAGGTGTAAGATGTAGTAAGTAGAAGTGTTTTCCCCTAGCAAAGATGCCAAGGATCGATTCCCCAGAGACTCCTAGGTTCAACAAGTAGGTGTCAATTGCTACGGCGCCAGATTAGTAGCAACCAACGTGGACCTGCACACAGATATAAATAACTTTGCTCCCAACGAGTACAGAGAGGTTGTCAATCTCTCCGGCCTTGTAGTTCACAAAGGGTTAAAAGCAATGATAGTAGTGATAGATAGTTTTTGCAATAGTAAGTAAATAGCGAAAAGTAAATAGTGGATGTGATCAATGATGGTAATATGGACCGGAGTCTCATGATGTTCACTAGTGATGTCTCTCTCCCAAAAGACGATAAAACAGCTATGTGAGGTAACAACTTACAGCTGGGCAATTGACAGGACCACGAACGCAAACCAATGCTGACTACATTGCAAGAAAGGTTGAGGTTCAAAGCATGGGCGGTGCGCCAAAGTAAGTAGACCGAAATCCATCAATATCTACTACTAATCATCCACCTTGAGATATCTATCCAGAACATCTCGCTGGTATTAAGTTACGAGTCCCACCCATAGTGTAAACTCAATGCAACAGACAACTGCATTAAAAGAACTTTGTGTAAAGTAAACAATCCTTGCACCCGCGGACACAAGCACCGTTGTTTTCCCCCTTGTGGCAACAGCACATCCCCTAGACTCATGTTTCTGTCACTCAAGCTAGTCATCGAGGGGCATGAACCTACAATCGAGCATAACGTTCCCTCTTGGAGTCACTACCTATTACTCGGCCAAAGCAATAAATAACAACGGAGAACATGCAAGAATTACTTATGAACTAAAATATAAAAGAGGTGAATCAAATATATTACTCAAGATCAATCTGAACATAATCTCATAATCCATCGGATCCCAGCAAACTCAACATAGCAACAGCATAAGGATTACATAGGTGCCTCGATCATGTAGGGCAGCTCACGAGGACTAATTAGTGAAGCACAAGAACGGGAGGAGAACATCACATAGCTACTGGTCATGGACTCATGGTCCAAGGGAGACTACTCACGAGTCATCTGGGAGGCGTCCATGGTGGTGGAGAAGCTCCTGGTGGTGATCCTCCCCTCCGGCAGGGTGCCGGGAAGAGTTCTCCTGGTGCTCCCGATCTTGGAAGCGGCGGCGGCGGCGGAACAGAGATGGGATCGCGAAAAGAAGTCCTGTTCTGAGGGTTACGGGGAACCCTTTAAATATATGCCAAAGTAGGGCACCGGGGGAGCCTCGGGGGGCCGAGGCGCCCCCCCGGCGCGGCCCAGGGGGGGCGCCCACAGGGCGCCTGGAGCCCCTGTGGCCCCCCCAGGCTGCCCTTCGGACGCAGTGTTGTTTCCGGTTCGCTGATTTTTTATATAATTTTTCTGGATTTTTCTGGGCAGTTCTCGAAACGTGAAAACCTGAAATACAAAAACAGCCGAAAACAGAAACTGGCACTGGGGTGCACTGGATTAGTAAGTTAGTCCAAATATGATCAAAAGTGTATGGAAGTGTATGAATATCATAGCAATATCACCCAAAAGTGGCATGGAGCAAGCAGAAATTATAGATACGTTTTGGACGTATCAACATCCCCAAGCTTAATTCCTGCTCGTCCTCGAGTAGGTAAATGATAACAAGAATAATTTCTGTGGTGACATGCTATTAACCACATAGGACTTTCTCATAGTCATATGACAAAAGCTTACTGAGACAATGATTCTAAAGTAATTAAGTTGTCTCAAGAGAAAATCACAAATGACTGAAAGTTTTACAACATGAAACTGAAACATCAAAAAGATTTGCAATGAACATGATGTGCAAATATGACAAAGTGATATCTAGCTTGCCCCCTTTAGTGATGCAAAACATAAATGCAGGGGCACCTTCAAGGTTTAAGTGATGACTAGATACAATCATTTCAGAATAAACGATATCACAATCATGCAAAAGACAATGCTACTTTGGGACAATGCACATTACACTTAGAATGACAATCATGCTCTCAGTAGTTGGTGCTTGAAGTGCTAGAGCTTTTTATTTTGAAACATGGAAGCAATTGTGTCAACGGTAGTAGTACTTCATATGTGTCATGCATAAAACATCTTATAAGTTGCAAGCCTCATGCATCGAATACCAATAGTGCTCGCTCCTTGTCCTAATTAGCTCGGATCCCCATGGGTTATCATTGCATTACATATGTTTTAACCAAGTGTCACAAAGGGGTACCTCTATGCCACCTGTACAAAGGTCCAAGGAGATAAATCGCATTTGATTTCTCGTTTTTGATAGATCTCAACTTGAGGACATCCATACCGGGACAACATAGAAAGTAGATGATGGACTCCTCTTTAATGCATAAGCATATTCTCATAAGAGATTGAGGATTAAGGTCTAAAACTTCCACCATGATGCATGGCTTTGGTTGGCGGCCCAATGTTCTTCTCTAACAATATGCATATTAATTCAACCCACGGTAAATCACCCTTACTTCAGACAAGACGAACATGCATAGCAACTCACATGATATTCAACAAAAGTGTGACAGTTGATGGCGTCCCCAGAAACATGGTTACCACTCAGCAAGCAACTCATAAGAAATAAGATACATAAGCAACATATTCTTTACCACAATAGTTTTTAGGCTACTTTCCCATGAGCTATGTATTGCATGGTTAGTTTGCTTAGTACAGGTGGAGGTTAGCAAAAGACTGGGAGCGACCAACTAAGAGAGCAATGACGGTCATAATCATGCAGAGCGACAAAGCAATATTGAATCAGGCATGGTGGTTATATCGCTACTCAGAAACAAAAGATCATCAAGACTTGACAGACTTTCTTTACAGTCTTGAATATGCGTGAGCATACGCCAAGTCAATCAAAATAAATTCTCGAAGGAAGATATTACTAAACCATACCACATCATAGGCAAACAAACCAAGTTGGTACTCCAATAACACATTGGGAACCCCCCAGCTATTTGAGATTAACCATAAGAAAACCTGAACTACTAAGCACCATCATGAAAGTAGCATCTTTATCATAGACACATTAACCCATTCAACGGAAGCAAACTCTCTTAATAAGGTGATCATGGTAATTAAAGAGAGTTCAAGCAACCAACTAAATAAAAGCTCTTGAAAAGATAAGCATGAATACTAAGAGCAGAGCACGATAGTAGCTATTAAAATACAAAGAACACACACAACATAGATAGACATGAAAATTCTATGTAATGTTCTAGGTAGAGGTGGAGCGTGTTTCTCTCTCACATAAAGGAATGCTGGGTTCCGACTCGTTATGAAAAACTAAAAAGAAAACTAAAAGCAAGACGCTCCAAGCATAGCACATAACACATGAAGTGATAAAAATATAGCGGAACGAAAGACGAACTAATAATGTTGATGGAGAAGGGGATGCACGGGGGCATCCCCAAGCTTAGACGCTTGATTCTCCTTGAATATTTCTTGGGGGTGCACGGGGGCATCCCCAAGCTTGAGCGCTTGACACTCCTGAATCTTTTTTTCATCTTCCCTCGCACACTTGAAAACTCCCTTCATACATAACTCATCATAATCTGATTAGCGAGGTTAGTACCCTTAATAAAATAATTATACCTTGCTGGAAATAAGGATATTCTTGAAGTTCTACTGTTTCTCAAGATTGCCAAAAGGTTTTTGCAAAGAAAAAGCAAGTTCTCAATTTGCAAAGTGAAGGAAAGGCAAAACAGGACAGAATCAGTGAAAAACAGAACAGCAGGCAGTAATTGACCTGTTCGGGATACTTCGGCAACTCAAATCAAAAAACTCAGAACTGATGCACGAAAGACAATTATATAGAGAATGCTGTCGAAAAAATTCAGACCAAAAAGATGATCTGGTGATTTTATACGAATTTTTCTATCCAAGGACAGAATCTGTTTCCTGGACAGCACCTCACAACTTTTGAACTTTCTAGCAATCGGAGGCTATACTTGGCACAAATATGAAAAGCAAAGATACAATGATGATGCTACAGCAGTAAACAACATCAAGACACAACAAAAGCAAAAAAAATATTCATGTGGGCTGCCTCCCAAAAGCGCTTTCTTTTATGCCTTTAAGCTAGGCATAATGCATAGATCAAGTTTTGTCAAGAGTAAAAGAATAACTAGCCCGTACAACGGACTCAAAAGGTAACTTGACCTTCTTACGAGGGAAGTGTTCCATCCCTTTCTTGAGAGGAAACTGAAATTTTATATTGCCCTCTTTCATGTCAATGACAGCACCAACGGTGCGCAAAAAGGGACGTCCCAAAATAATTGGACATGAAGGATCACATTCAATATCCATGATAGTGAAATCAACGGGCACATAATTATCATTGACAACAATAAGAACATCGTTGATCCTCCCCAAAGGTTTCTTTATGGAAGAATCAACGAGAACATTACCAAAAGAACAAGAATCAAAAGGTTTCAATTTAAGCATATCATATAGTCTTTTGGGCATAATAGAAGTACTAGCTACAATATCACATAAAGCAAAGCATGAGAAGTTATTTATCTTAATTTTAACCATAGAATCCCAACCATCTTCTAGCTTTCTAGGTATGGAGGCTTCTACTCTAAGTTTCTCCTCCCTAGCTTTGATGAGAGCATTAGTGATATGCTCTGTGAAGGCAAGATTAAGCGTGCTAGTGTTGGGATCTTTAGCCATTCCTTGTAGAAAGGTGACAACTTCTAAAATACTACAATTATCAAAATCAATTTTATCATTAGTGGGCAGAATTGTAGTGTCATCCTCTTTGTTTAATTCACTCTCTATTATAAGAGTTTGAACATCTTCCCAAGTTTGGGGAAGCTTAGGAGCAATTTTAAACTGAGGCTCATATTTTTTTCCTGGAAGACCATGCCATGGGCATAACTCTCCGTCATAACTAGTGTAATCACAAGGTTTATTTTTTTTGTAAATCCCGTCAGAGATAAGTGGGGCAATGGAAGTAGGGGTGTACTCCTCCCATTTAGTGTTTTTGGTAGAACCCATAGTAGCAAGCAAGCAAGATAACTATTTTTGTGATTTTCGATAAAAGGAACTAAAGCAAAATTGAAAGGTAAACTAACAAGACTAAAAATCAAAGGTAAAAGATAGCATGCAACTCCCCTATCCTGAAGAGTGGAGTCCTCGGCAACGGCGCCAGAAAATACTCCTTGATGGGCCTCGAACCCCTCGTTGGTTACCCCAAGTGGAATGTGTAAGATGCAGTAAGTAGAAGTGTTTTCCCCTAGCAAAGATGCCAAGGATCGATTCCCCAGAGACTCCTAGGTTCAACAAGTAGGTGTCAATTGCTACGGCGCCAGATTAGTAGCAACCAACGTGGACCTGCACACAGATACAAATAACTTTGCTCCCAACGAGTACAGGGAGGTTGTCAATCTCTCCGGCCTTGTAGTTCACAAAGGGTTAAAAGCAATGATAGTAGTGATAGATAGTTTTTGCAATAGTAAGTAAATAGCGAAAAGTAAATAGTGGATGTGATCAATGATGGTAATATGGACCGGAGTCTCATGATGTTCACTAGTGATGTCTCTCTCCCAAAAGACGATAAAACAGCTATGTGAGGTAACAAATTACAGCTGGGCAATTGACAGGACCACGAACGCAAACCAATGCTGACTACATTGCAAGAAAGGTTGAGGTTCAAAGCATGGGCGGTGCGCCAAAGTAAGTAGACCGAAATCCATCAATATCTACTACTAATCATCACCTTGAGATATCTATCCAGAACATCTCGCTGGTATTAAGTTGCGAGTCCCACCCATAGTGTAAACTCAATGCAACAGACAACTGCATTAAAAGAACTTTGCGTAAAGTAAACAATCCTTGCACCCGCGGGCACAAGCACCGTTGTTTTCCCCCTTGTGGCAACAGCACATCCCCTAGACTCATGTTTCTGTCACTCAAGCTAGTCATCGAGGGGCATGAACCCACAATCGAGCATAACGTTCCCTCTTGGAGTCACTACCTATTACTCGGCCAAAGAAATAAATAACAACGGAGAACATGCAAGAATTACTTATGAACTAAAATATAAAAGAGGTGAATCAAATATATTACTCAAGATCAATCTGAACATAATCTTATAATCCATCGGATCCCAGCAAACTCAACATAGCAACAGCATAAGGATTACATAGGTGCCTCGATCATGTAGGGCAGCTCACGAGGACTAATTAGTGAAGCACAAGAACGGGAGGAGAACATCACATAGCTACTGGTCATGGACTCATGGTCCAAGGGAGACTACTCACGAGTCATCCGGGAGGCGTCCATGGTGGTGGAGAAGCTCCCGGTGGTGATCCTCCCCTCCGGCAGGGTGCCGGGAAGAGTTCTCTTGGTGCTCCCGATCTTGGAAGCGGCGGCGGCGGCGGAACAGAGATGGGATCGCAAAAAGAAGTCATGTTCTGAGGGTTTCGGAGGTCCCTCTAAATATATGCCAAAGGGGGGCACCGGACGGGCTTCGGGGGGCCCAGGCGCCCCCCCCCCGGCGCGGCCCAGGAGGGGCGCGCCCACAGGGCGCCTGGAGCCCCTGTGGCCCCCCCCAGGCTGCCCTTCGGATGTAGTGTTGTTTCCGTATCGCTGATTTTTTATATAATTTTTCTGGATTTTTCTGGGCAGTTCTCGAAACGTGAAAACCTGAAATACAAAAACAGCCGAAAACAGAAACTGGCACTGGGGTGCACTGGATTAGTAAGTTAGTCCAAATATGATCAAAAGTGTATGGAAGTGTATGAATATCATAGCAATATCACCCAAAAGTGGCATGGAGCAAGCAGAAATTATAGATACGTTTTGGACGTATCACCTCCCAACAAACTCTTTCTTTATAGCCATTAAGATAGGCTTGAGAATTCAATGATGCTCACATGAAATACAAGACTTGAAGCACAAAAAGAGCATCATATAGCATGTGGAAATCACATATAAGTCTAACATACTTCCTATGCATAGGCATTTTATAGGAAAACAAATTAGCAAGACAATCAAGATCTAACATATGCAAGGAAGAAGAAATAAACAAGATCAATCTCAACATGAAGCGAGGTAATTTAGTAACATGAAGATTTCTACAACCATATTTTCCTCTCTCATAATAATTTCATGTAGGATCGTAAGCAAATTCAACAATATAGCTATCACAAAACATATTCTCAACAAGATCCACATGCATACGAAGTTGACACTCTTCCAAAATAGTAGGATCAACATTAACTAAAGTCATGACCTCTCCAAACCCATTTTTATCAAAAATTTCATAAGATTGAATATTCTCCAAATATGTGGGATCTAAAGTTGACACTCTTCCAAACCCACTTTCAATATTATTGCAAACATTATTATCAATCTCATATTCATCATGGGGCTTAAACAAATTTTCAAGATCATAAGAAGAATCACTCCAATCATGATCATTGCAACAAGTGGTGGACATAACAATACTAGCATCCCCAAACTTAGGGTTTTGCATATCATTAACACAATTGAAATTAATAGAATTTACAATAGTATCATTGCAATCATGTTTTTCATTAAAAGAGCTATCGTGAATCACTTCATAATCTTTTTCTTTCAAATCATCACAATTTTCGGACTCACGAATTTCAAGCAAAACCTCATAAAGATAATCTAGTGCACACAGCTAACTAGCAATTGGTTCATCATAATTGGATCTCTTAAAATGATTAACAAGTGGATGAGGATCCATAATTTAGCAAGCGAAGATACAAGTTAATAGAGGGCACATGGCAACACAAGCAAACAGAAAGGCGAACGGAAAAAGGCGAACGGAAAAAGGCAAACGGAAAAAGGGCGAATAAAACGGCAAAGGTGAAGTGGGGGAGAGGAAAACGAGAGGCAAATGGAAAGTAATGTAATGCGAGGGATAATAGTTTTTGATGGGTACTTGGTATATAACTTGTGCGTAGATCTCCCCGGCAACGGCACCCGAAATTCTTCTTGCTACCTCTTGAGCATGTGTTGTTTTTCCCTTGAAGAGGAAAGGGTGATGCAGCAAAGTAGCGTAAGTATTTCTCTCAGTTTTTGAGAACCAAGGTATCAATCTAGTAGGAGACTACACGCAAGTTCCTCGTACCTGCAGAAACAAATAAGAACCTTGCAACCAACACGATAAAGGGATTGTCAATCCCTTCTCGGCAACTTGCAAAAGTGAGATCTGATAAAGATAATAGGATACATATTTTTGGTATTTTTGTTGTATAGATTGAAAGTAAAGATCGCAAAATAAAAAAACAGTAAAGATAACTAATTGATGGAAGATTAATATGATGAAAGATAGACCTGGGGGGGCATAGGTTTCACTAGTGGATTCTCTCAAGATAGCAAATTCTACAGTGGGTGAACAAATTACTGTCGAGCAATTGATAGAAAAGCGCATAGTTATGAGAATATCTAGGCATGATCATTGTATATAGGCATCACGTCCGTGACAAGTAGACCGAAACCATTCTGCATCTACTACTATTACTCCACACATCGACCGCTGTCCAGCATGCATCTAGAGTATTAAGTTCATAAGAACTGAGTAACGCCTTAAGCAAGATGACATGATGTAGAGGGATAAACTCATGCAATATGATATAAAACCCATCTTTTTATCCTCGATGGCGACAATACAATATGTGCCTTGCTGTCCCTGCTGTCACTGGGAAAGGACACCGCAAGATTGAACCCAAAGCTAAGCACTTCTCCCATTGCAAGAAAGATCAATCTAGTAGGCTAAACCAAACTGATAATTCGAAGAAACTTGCAAAGATATTTAAATCATGCATAAAAGAATTCAGAGAAGAATCAAATATTGTTCATAGATAATCTTGATCATAAACCCACAATTCATCGGATCTCGACAAACACACCGCAAAAAGAATTACATCGAATAGATCTCCAAGATGATCGAGGAGAACTTTGTATTGCGATCCAAAGAGAGCGAAGAACACATCTAGCTAATAACTATGGACCTGAAGGTCTTTGGTAAACTACTCACAACTCATCAGAGAGGCTATGTTGTTGATGTAGAAGCCCTCCGTGATCGATGCCCCCTCCGGTGGAGCTCCGGAACAGGCCCCAAGATGGGATCTCACGGGTACAGAAGGTTGCGGTGGTGGAATTAGGGTTTTGTGACGCTCTCTGATGTTTTCAGGGTATATGAGTATATATAGGACGAAGAAGTATGTCGGTGGAGCTACTAGGGACCCACGAGGATGGGGGGCACGCCTACCCCCTGGGCGCGCCCCCTGCCACGTGGCCACCTCGTGGCTTCCCTCGCGTGTACTCCAAGTCTTCTGGGTTGCGTTTGTTCAAAAAACGATCCTCCCGAAGGTTTCATTCCATTTGGACTCCGTTTGGTATTCCTTTTCTGCGAAACAATGAAATAGGCAAAAAATAGCAATTTGCATTGAGCCTTGGGTTAGTAGGTTAGTCCCAAAAATAATATAAAAATGTATAATAAAGCCAATTAAACATCCAAAACAGATAATATAATAGCATGGAACAACCAAAAATTATAGATACGTTGGAGACGTATCACCCTATCGTAGCATGGATTTACGTCCGTTGCTTGGAGATGGACTCGTGTAGGTGGAGGTCGTCGGCTGGCGTCGTGGTGGTGTCAATGACGGAGGACCTGCCAAGGCTCGCGTAGGTGGAGGTCGTCGTTTGGCGTCGATGACGGAGGACCTGCCAAGGTTGGCACCTCAATCTGCTCTGAAGATGGACCAGTGGAAGATGGCGACGACGGCACATGTGAGTGCGACAGACCAGTTTGAGCCCCGGACCAGGCAGATGGCTCGGTTGGGGCCTTCGGCTTTAAATGTTAGGCTTAGAAGGGGTTTGGGTATGTGACCCAGCTTGTACCCCTTCATTATTTGGATAGGAGTAGCGACAGATGTTGTTAAGACGACGGATTCAAACATATTGTTGTTCTACTTTGTAAGATTGTCGAGAATAATCAATAAAATGGCCGCATGCATATTCCAGATGCAGAGGCCGATGATCATCCTCCTTTTCTATAAAAATAAAGATCATCATCGACTCGGTAGTCATACAGGTCACGGCCTCCGGACGACGATGGCCCGTCCTATGCCTGGGTTGCTTTCTTTCATCGTTTCCTAGTAATCAGGAGAGCAAACACCGAGGTGATGAGCTGCTGGCTCCATTCAACTTTGCAGTACGCCTGACTGCTCCCGGTTAACTGCCAACTAAACACAGTACGGCACCTCCATTATGCAGTGCAGTTGCCTGATGCCTGGCCAATCGGTCGATCAGATAAGCATCCGTCACCCATGTGATCGGCAGTTCCATTCCAAATCGCTGCTGAAGTAAACCTCGTCCTTTTCCGTTTCGAAGGACCCCATTCATCATTGAGAAACGACCGACGCCAGCCGTACTGCCGTAGAGCACTGTGACAGCACGGGATCACCCGAGATCACCATGGATTGGCATCCATTCCTACCGCACACGGCACACCGCCTGCGGGGAGCGGTTCAACGGAGCACCGCCCGTGCGTGACGCGCTGAGCCGCTGACCGATCAGACTCTTGCTAATTGCGGTGTGGCACGCGGGGGTACGGGTCCCGGCGAGAGGACGAGAGGTGGCGCTGGGAGCCGGACAGGCGTCCAACGCTCGGACGCTGCAAACAGAAAGGACGAGACTCCGAGTCTGAATCGTAGTAACCTTTGGCTGGGAACTGCAAAGGCGACAGGACAGCTATCAGCCAGGTCGCAGCCATGCAAGCAGCGGTGCTACCGCTCTTCTGTCGTGCGTTGCGAACGTGCTCATCTCCGGGGCGGCTCCAAATTCCAGTGCACGAGTTCCCGCAATCCTGCGGAGAGCACCGAGAAATCACGGGGGCGCAGTGTAGCTGATCAGTAGCACTATGTACCAGGTGAGTAGGTGTGGGCGTGCACGCAGCAGCCAAGGTGGCGAATCATGGGGCTTAATTAGCCGGACTGCCGGACGGTTGTGGACACATGGAGAGTTGGAAGTCATGTCACGTCCACCTAAACCTGACCATCAAGCGGACGCGACACCGCCAACGCTGCCAACGGCACGCGTCTATACCGTGGACGTGAAGGACCAGGGGTGTGAATTCAGGGAATGCGGAGCGAGCACATCATCTTCCTCCGTGTTTGTTTTCTTCTGCATAAGAAGTGTCAAATATCTTGGCCGGGGTCACGAAGATATGGGATCAGATTCCGTTCATGCATCAGCCAGTGTAGCAGCTGGCGCGCGGGACCAAGTTGCATGCATGGGCGAGCAGGACGTGCGTTCGCGTGTAGAGACGGGAATGTTCAGTGGTGGAATAGGCCATGCCCTTAAAGACCGCACGGACAAAAAATCAATGAAGCCGTAAATTGGACGGCCATTGTGCTACTACAGTACGTCCATGGCTGCCGGCTATACTGGGGATCAAATTTGATTCCCATCATGCACGCGCGCTGCTGCACTGCATCTCTCTGCGGTGTGGAGCGAGAGCGACCTAACGGGAACTACAGACCAGCACGCACGTGTACGTACAGTAACATTCTTTGGATGTACACCAGCTAGCCATATGCTTTTCGAAATCTTGCTCACTGAACAGGCGCAACTGTGCATTAAAATTAAAATTAAATTCAACCTTGTAGCAGGGAGCTAATACATCCGCGCTTCCGTTCAGCGCCTCGGCAACATGTAATCTACAAGTAGTTTTTGTTAACCGCTTAGCATGAGTGGTTCGCTATCTCAAAAAAATAAATACTCCCTCTGTAAACTAATATAAGAGTGTTTAGATCACTATTTTAGTATTCTAAACGCTCTTATATTAGTTTACGGAGGGAGTAGCTTTTTGTTACAATAAACTAGGTATATACATCGAAATCTACCAAAACGAAAGATAATCGCAAAAATGGAAAAACAAAAGATATTTTTCTAGTTTGCTGATACATGATCAAAGAGAAGGAAACATTCCAACATTGGCGCCCTCCGGGAGCAATTAGTAGACGCATGTGCGTGTGTTAGCTTCCATGAACGGGGATGGAACGTGCTTCGATGCTGGAGCCTGGATCGGAATTGGCGCCCGCCAACATTTTCTCCATCTTGAATCATCTCCATAGACTCCATGCATTCCAAACCTGCCTCACTTTGCACATCACAGAATCGATGGGCCGAAAGTACGAAACGTGCCCAGGAGAAGCCCAAGACATGGAAAACTGGGCCGAAAAGCCGGCACCGAATCACGATCAACGAGAGAGATCTGAGAGCCAGTCAGCTAGGGGCTACTATCGTCATCTCACTCGAGGAGACGGGTGGCTGCTCCGCGCGCCGTCCGACCCGGGCCTTGGCCGCGGCGACTGCTGCTGCCTGTGCCCGTGGTGCCCGTGGTGCGGGCCCCGCGCGGCGCTCCGAGACGACGCGCTGCTGCTGCTGTCCCTGTCCTCCTCCGGCGACTCGCGCCGGTGGCGCGGCCGCATCCGCTCGATCTCCTCCAGCGCGGCGACGACCTCGGCCATGGAGGGCCGGTTCCTGGGCTCGCCCGCGAGGCAGGTCAGCGTGAGCTGCGCGGCCCGCAGCGCGGCCTTGGACGGGTACTGGCCCTCCAGCCGCGGGTCCACGAGGCGGGGGAGCTTCCGCCGGTCCGCCAGGTACGGCTTGGCCCAGTCCACCAGGTTCAGCTGCTGCGCGGGCCGGGCCGTGTCGAGCGCCCGCAGGCCCGTCAGCATCTCCAGCAGCACCACGCCGAACCCGTACACGTCGCTCTTCACGTACAGGTGGCCCGTCGCCACGTACTCCGGCGCCGCGTAGCCGTAGGTGCCCATCACGCGGGTGGTGATGTGGCTGTCGCCGCCGGTGGGGCCGTTCCTCGCGAGGCCGAAGTCCGAGAGCTTGGCATTGAAGTTCTGCATGATGGTGAGGGAGCACGATACATATTAGAACTTCGCCGTTTCTTGGTTTATTGTTGTGAAGATGCGCACGTACCGTGTCGAGGAGGATGTTTGAAGCCTTGAAGTCTCGGTAGATGACATGTTTCTCCGAGGAGTGCAAGAAGGCGAGGCCACGCGCGGCGTCAATGGCGATCCGGAGCCGCAGGCCCCACGGGATGGGTTGGAAAGATCCGCCTTCTGCAATCGCGAAGTGCATGTTAATTTCATCATCTTGGTTTATTGTGCTTGAACTAACAAGGCACAATTACTGGAAAGTGTCCTTCGAGTTCCAACCTCACATGCTCCTCTCATGAACAGTAAAATTCATACAAATAGAAATAAAAACTTAAATAATTCTGCATTGTTTTACAACAAGTATTGCTTAGCTGTCCAAATGGCTTTCAAAAAAAGTTTTTCTTACCATTTTTTTTTTCCGCCCAGAGCACTACAAAAGTTTTTTCTTGACGGAAATTTGCAGGCATGTACAAAATTTAACAATGTTTTTTTCCAAAAGAATCATAATTTTTTGACTTTTTTTTTATTTTACTGTTTACAAGGATGCATTTTGGCTCGGGGTTAGAAACTCGATGTCCACAGTTACACCCATTCTAAGGTGTGATTCTTTTTTCCTTCACGAAATTAAGGTGTGCATTTTTGGAACTTCACATGCTGAAAGAAATAGGTAGGCCAAAAAAGGTATATATGGGCCTGTATTATCCACAAAAATTGTCGGACTTTAAAATCCAGCAAGGTGCTACCCCCCTTGTTGGGCCTGGCCATTTCGACTTTTTTAATGGCAAAAAGTTATTTTGATATTTGAAGGAAATTATAGTCGTGTTCTTGAATTTTCCAATTTTTCACTAGCATCCTTGTAATTCATAGGAAATATTACAATTGCTCGTGTGCAGATTGTCATTTAGATATTTATTTTCTTTTGTGTGGGGGCATGTTTGTCAATTCATAGCAATGTTTCATCATCTACTGCAAAATACTGCACTAAATAGAGGAAAATATTCTATCAATCCATACACTCCCTAGTCAATAGTATAACACTAATTCTAGAAAAAGTGGACACTAAAAAATAAACATGAAAAGATTATAGTTTATACACACCATTCCAGTCGCATTACAAAAAAATGTTAGCGTGAAAAAT
>LR738710.1:749200597-749296093 GCA_902687465.1 Secale cereale
CCCCCCCCCCCCCCCCATATAACAAGTAAACTAAACATCTATGGTGGAACCTATGTATGTCCAACTTTAATCATATTTTAAAGTTCGCAACGAAATTAAAATGGTGGTTCAATTTCTTTACTCCAATTATTTTAGGGGGGAACTATTTCATGTTTCTAAGAGGAGAATAAAGTAATGATGTCAACAATCTTGATAGTTTTCCCCGCAAAAAAATATATCTGGTTTATAGACAAGTGGGCTTTGGGCGTACGATACAAACGGCCCTTTTTGTTTATGGCCCAGGGGTCCGGGCACCGGGACCGGGTCTTGCATGCCCAGGCCCAAGTTTTGTCATGTCGTTATACTATCGGTTGGCACTACTTGAGGAAATAATCTTAAGAGTACTTTGGTGATGCCAATCACATCACACCTTATTTTATTTGGCTTTTGCGAGTAGACCATCCCATCACATATTTAGTTAGAACGGACAATTCAAGATCGTTGTCAGAAGAGGTCAACCCAATCGACATCAAACCAGACGGGTGAAGTTGCAGAGAAATAGACAGGAAAATAATGGCAAGATCAAACAGACGAAGAAGTGCAGTAATTGCAGCGATAGGAGCACTCACTTCTGAAGAGGTGGTTCTCGAGGCTCCCCTTGGCCATGAACTCGTAGACGAGCAGCAGCTCCCTGTCCTCCAGGCAGTACCCCAGCAGCCGCACCAGGTTGGGGTGCGATATCCTCCCCAGAAAGTTCACCTCGCACTGCACAAAATTTCCAACGCCAGAATCAGATCAGATCAGCACGAGGCCTAGCAACAGACAACGATCTGCGTGCGCGACAACTAATTTATGTGTCACGTGAGGTGAGGAGGTGTACTCTCCAGCGAATTTTTAACAACTTTGTATACAGTATACAGTATAGAAATGTATGAACATCTGAAAGAGATGGTCTACGCTGGCCATGTGAACGCGCCGTGTGGAACTGGCGCAGGCTCAGCCACGGTCGCAATTATTGGTGCCAGTAACCAATTTTGTAAGCTCGCCCTAGTTCTCTTAGCATATCCCCTCGGCATTTCTGGGCCGGGTTGTCAAAAGAATGGACTGCTGAATCGCGTGCGCGCTTTTCCTCCAGTTCTCTATGAGCTAACGACTCGATGGACTTCAATGGCGACGGATGGTAGGTAGAGCAGCACGTACCTGCCATTCTTCGAGGCCCTGCAGGCTCTCCTGGTTGAGCTTCTTGACGGCGATGACCATGCCGGTGCCGCTGCGCGCGGGGTTCATGGTCTTCTCGTCGACCCACCCCTTGTACACCTGCCCGAACCCGCCCTCGCCCAGCAGCGTGTCCGGCTTGAAGTTCCTCGTCGCCGCCCGCAGCTCCGCGAACGTGAAGATGCGCAGGTTCGGCGCCTCCAGGATCCTGCCCTCCGGCTCCGGGTGCGCCGCCCCCTCGTGCGCGCCGCCGCCCGCCGACGTGCTGGCGCTGGTGCTTCTGGTGGTGACGCTGCTCATGGACGACGAGCCCGGGGACCTCCTGCCCTGCCCCGCGCCGCCCACGGCGACGTGGGCCTTGGGCGCTGCCATGGGAGGAGGACCGCGGCTTGCAATTGCTGCTGCGAAGAACACGAAACCCAGTGAGCCACGCAGAATTGAATGAGCAAAGCAAATCTGAAGGTACTCTGCTGAGATTTCAGGACTGTGCCATGCCAAGGGTAAACACCTGCAAAATGGCACCGGGGAGAAGGGGTGTTACCTTGGGGGCGTCCATGCCCGTGGTTGTGGCCCGGCCCCTGCTTGACGGCCTCCGCTTCGTCTTCCTCGGAGCCGAAGCAGTTCCCCATGGAAGCAACTGCAGAAAGCGCAGCTCCACGGATCGACGGTTTACTCTCCGCTCCGTAGGATCGTATCTTCTCTGGCTGGAGAGAGTCTGCTGGGCTAGCTACGGCAGGAGATGCTGCCTCGCTTCAGATATACTCCTATAAATAAAAGCCGCGCGCGCGTCTGCTCTGCCCGTACGGAAGCCGAGGCTTACGCGTTATGGAAGACCTGACCTTCCCGACGGGAGGATGGTGGCGCGGCGCTGTGTGCCGTCCCGGGGATCTTGTCCGTGCCCAAGATGGCAGTGTTACAAGGTGCGTGCCCCGTGTCAGCTACGTACCGTATGTGGGTTTTGGTTCGATCCTGTGGCCAGATAAGGCGCGCAGCTGAAAATGGATGGAATAGCCTATGCGTTTACTTTGGGCAGGTCAAACGGGATGCTCCCCGTTGGCCATCAAGGACCCGTGGATCGGCGTCTGCTCGACGTGCTTCCGGGTAAGTTGCAAGCGGGATGAAAGTGATCTCGGGCAGAAGGTGACAACGAAATGGCATGTCGGGTCACCGTCGCGGGCGGAAGAAACCTCGCCTGCCGGACGTACGAGTAATGGCGGCGAGGCCGGGTTTTCACCGGACATGCTGCCGTGACAGCGATCGATCAGGGTGAAGACGCGCTGAGAAATCGCCGCGAAGTGAACGAGCGTGTGCGGGTCAGCCCGGAAACAGGTATCGTGCTGCGCTTTGCTCCGGTCTGTTAGGCGACATGTACGTACAAAAGGCAGGGCTGGGCTTGGTTGGAAACTCCAAGCAGGCGTGCTACAAAACGTACTCCATGCTCCTGGTGCTGGGTTAGGTATACGTACATGGAAACTGGCACGATACGATCCTGTGTCGCGGACGCGAGTGCGGCCTGCACATGCTCGGCCGGCGCCGCCGGCGCCGGACCTAACATGACACGGTAACGCGCATACAGTATGCACTTGTTTCTCATCAATGAATTTTATTGACTTAAAATGAAGCATCAAGAGAATATAAACACATTAAACGCACATCCGGCCTCTGAATAATTAAGATGCACACAGCTAATACCAACACACGCACACAAAAAACACCCCAGCAAATAGCAAAGCCATGCGATATGTACTTGTAACTATGTAAGTTGTATTGATAAATGAACACAATCTGTTTGATGAACTATCGTCGGATACGGATCGTGGAGGCCTACCCCCACTGATTAACGATCAGAAATGACGCCAAGGTCAGACTTGTTAATTGTTCTCTGGGTTGGCCGAGGGCCCTGCTTTGGACATTAAGCCTCAGATTCATTGGATTTCATGCAAGTCTGTAGCTAATTAAAGCGCAGGGCTTTGACAAAGAGAAGATAAAAGTGCACCCTTTTGTGTTTGACAAAGTGAAGTAGTTTGGCAAAAGGCTTGATCTGGATCGTCGGATGGGATTGTGCCATTTTCAGGTCGATCTGTGCCCAGATTGTGAATTACTAAAGCATTGACCGCGCTGGTTGACTTGTTACGTGTGTCGTTCACATGACAGCTGCGCTTTCAATTCCTAAGGTACAGGTCATGTCTGATAAGTAATACTCCTTTATTTATATTACTATTATATATTCTGTGTGGGAGGGGATCGCATGCTGACAGTGTCCGGCGTGCCTTTACTCCCGGCACGCGGCCGGGTAGATCTCTACGCGCTTCGATTTGCATCGGACCAAATACTACACGGTTTCGTGCTGACACTACACTTGTGCTTGCGGCACGACGAGCAAGTAGTGAAGATTGTTGTGTCTCGTTGCAAATTAGATTGCTGTTAAATTCAGACCGCAGCCAAGTCTTTTTCTCGGTTTGGCATTTTCTTGTTGGCATGCGACCACAATTTGAGTACTTTGCTTGGGTAAATACTGCCAGTGAACTACTCTAGGCCTCTTGGGTGGATGTCGCTCCCCCGAGCAGAGCGCACTGACATCGATGACGGGTCTGAATGGGACATTTCAACATCCGGGAAAGGATGATCAGATGATGTTTGGCTGTGCAAAAGCGCAAAAGTGCAAGTAAATTTGGCTTTTGGGCGCGACTGTCTGAAGCTTGTCGCACAAACGCTATCGCGTCGTCTCACCAATTCAGTGCCACACATCATATCACCTGACCGATCTTCGGTTGTGCGTGTGAGAACAACAATGTATTTTTTTAATTTTATATAAAACGGTTATTTAAAAAAAAGGATATATTCACGTTCAATAATGGTAGTATAACAAAACAATAGAAATAGAAAAAATACATCAAGATCCGTAGACCACCTAGGAACGATTATAAGCACTGAAATAAGCCGAAGGCGCACCACTATCATCGCCCCTTCCTTGCCGGAGCCAAGCAAACCTTGTTTTACTAGACAGTCGGGAAGTCGTCATGCTAAGACCTCATAGAGCCAACGCACCATAATAGATCAGAAAGATCCAACCAGAAGACACAAGAACATAGAGGAATGACAAATAAATCCGAACAATTCCACCAAAGACACACTCCACACGCCCACCGATGATGCTAGATGCATCAACGGAACATGACCAGGCGGGCAAACATTTATTTCATTTTCAGGGAGCTGTCGCCGTCTCGTCTTCCTGAACAGGACATAAACCCTAACAAAACTCGAAGAAAGATATAAAAACGGAGCCCTCTCCGGCTAGGGTCGGGATCCATTCCGCCCCCATGACACTAAGGCTACCGGAGAAGGGGTGGACCAACGATTACGCTGGAGGGAGGCAGAGAAACCCTAGCTTTTTTGGAGGCGGCGCTAGAGGCTCTCGTGCGCCTCACAAGCCACGTAGAAGGTCCAATTTTAAGCAACAATTTGCTCCATGCATTCTGGATGTCATGGTATGTTTCTGATAATAAAAAAGAAGAGGTATTGCAGGGTAATAGTTTTCGTACTTTTTGTAGCGACACGACATCTAATCAAAATATATCCCAGCGCCATGAATCCATGTACTATAGTTTCCCTTTGGACATGCATATAGTATATGGTTGCAAATAAATGTATATAATATCAGTAATTTCTAATTTTATCTTGCAAAGCTTAATGTTTATATACTTATTTTCGTCTTACGTGGACTTTTATTTGTGTACACACCAAATGAAGTTTTTAACAAAAAACAATCACTTTGGGGTTTGTGTCCCGTATAACTACCACTTTATTGACAGTGGCAAAAAACTACAGCACCATATCACCTGACTTTGTTCAAAAGAAAAATCACATGACTGATCTTCGGCTGTGCATGTGAGAATTTTTTTGTCATAATTGTTTTTAATTTTAAGAAACAATTTGTTCCATAACTTCTGGATGTGTATGTTTCTGATAATAAAAAAGAAGAGGTATTGCAGGGTAATAGTTTTCGTAGTTTTTGTAACGACACGACATCTAATCAAAATATATCCCAGCGCCATGCATCCACTGGCGGAGCCTCTTGGAGGCCAAAGGGGGTCATGACCCCCCCTTCCAAAAGTGAAAATATTTTTTTTCTATATATATTAAGCGTTTTGGTATATTTTATCAGTGAAGTATGTTGATTTTAGAGCACAAATCCATTTACAAGTATGCTAGTTACCTACAGCAGCTTGATTGTTTTTCCTTTGTGCGACTCGGACCTGTTTTCAAGCATATTTGGCTCTTGTTTCGGATTTTAGCCCCTCCTTATTGTGTGTCACGCTCCGCCACTGCATGCATCCATGTACTATAGTTTCTCTTTGGACATGCACATATAGTATATGGTTGCAAACAAATGTATATTATATCGATAATTTCTAATTTTATCTTGCAAAGCTTAATGTTTATATACTTATTTTTTTCTTACGTGGACTTTTATTTGTGTACACACCAAATAAAGTTTTTAACAAAAAACTATCACTTTGGGGTTTGTGTCCCGCATAACTACCACTTTATTGACAGTGGCAAAAAACTACAACACCATATCACCTGACTTTGTTCAAAAGAAAAATCACCTCACTGATCTTCGGCTGTGCATGTGAGAAAAAAATTTGTCATAATTGTTTGTAATTTTACGAAACAATTTGTTCCATACCTTCTGGATGTGTATGTTTCTGATAATAAGAAGAAGAGGTATTGCAGGGTAATGATTTTCGTAGTTTTATAGCAACACGACATCTAATCAAAATATATCCCAGCGCCATGAATCCATGTACTATAGTTTCCCTTTGGACATGCATATAGTATATGGTTGCAAACAAATATATATAATATCAGTAATTTCTAATTTTATCTTGCAAAGCTTAATGTATATATACTTATTTTTGTCTTACGTGGACTTTTATTTGTGTACACATCAAATGAAGTTTTTAACAAAAAACAATCACTATGGGGTTTGTGTCCCGCATAACTACCACTTTATTGACAGTGGCAAAAAACTACAACACCATATCACCTGACTTTGTTCAAAAGAAAAATCACCTGACTGATCTTCGGCTGTGCATGTGAGAAAAAAATTATCATAATTGTTTTTAATTTTAAGAAACAATTTGTTCCATACCTTCTGGATGTGTATGTTTCTGATAATAAGAAGAAGAGGTATTGCAGGGTAATGATTTTCATAGTTTTATAGCAACACGACATCTAATCAAAATATAGTCCAGCGCCATGCATCCATGTACTATAGTTTCCCTTTAGACATGCATATAGTATATGGGGCTAGGGTTCGCACAGTTGCTCAATGGGATCTGCGCAAGGAGCAACCAATCACATCCATCCAGTCCACACCCAGCCAACATAATGCGACCCTAGCAACAATTTGGCCCACCGGTCATACTCACGTGAAGAAAATAATAAGGTGAAATATGTGGTGAATATCTAATGGCCGAGAAGAGCTAGGTGGGAATTTTTACCGCAATCCAACGGCCATGAAAGCATTGCATCTGGGGAGCTCTGTGAGGCAGAATTGGCTAGCCTCCTTATTAGTTTAAATGGTTGCAAACAAATGTGTATAATATCAGTAGTTTGTAATTTTATCTTGCAATGCTTGAATATTTATATAGTTTGGGAAAGGGGGAGCGACCTCGAGGGCAACCCTGGGTGCCACCACCCCTTCCTCCCCTCCTAGCATCGCTTGGAAATATGTAGGATTTGAGTTGAGCATCACTTGGAAATATGTTTCCTTAGTTTTTCCTCGACCCCCTTTAACAGTACGGTGTATCCTATGACTCAAGAAAGAGAAAATGAAACTATGAAAACAAAAGTCATCACGCTTTATGTTCCTCGCATGAATATCAAGTCTTCATAGTTACACCAATTTCTTCACTTTTGAAATCTTCAGAAAGTCTCCAGAAATCCAAAGTCTTCAGTTGAAGACATTCATTTTTAGGGGTCGACTTTCTCTGTAAATATCAAACTCCTCATAGACTTATAGACTTGTGTACACTCACAAACACATTAGCGCTTAACCTATAAGTCTTCGATACACCAAAATCACTAAGGGACACTAGATGCACTTACAATCTCCCCCTTTTTGGTGATTGATGACAATACAGGTTAAGTTTTCAACGGGGATAAACATATGAAGTGTAAATACTGATATTGAGAAATTTGATTGCAAGATATAGAAGAACTCCCCCTGAAGATGTGCATAGTGAGGAAATTGCTTTTGAAACAATGCACATTTGAAGAGTAGTATCATGGAGATCCCCCCTATATCTTGTAATTCATACACGCACTTAACATATGATATGAAGAATTTGAAATGCATGATGAAATATGGTGACTGATGTAATTCAGCATGCGTGCATTATCATATATGATGAAATAGCATGCACAGGAACATAGCGAAAGTATCATATCACCATCGGGTTTAAGTTTACAACTTGATCCAATAAAGTCTTCAAAAGAACGAGAGTTGTAACTTAGCAAAAAAAAACGCCCATATATAAAGACCCGCTTGAAGACTAACTCAAATTTCTCCCCCTTTGTCATCGAATGACCAAAAGGGATGAAAAATGAGGACTAATGCCCCTGAAGAATATCACGAAGACGAAGGAGGAGCGCTAGTGTTGTTGGGGTCGGTTGTTGGAGTAGGGCCTGCCGCAGTGTCGTCCAAATCTTCATACTCATCGGTCTCGCGTGATGATGAATATGAGCTGGCCACCAAGGAAGGAACTTTGACTTTCTTGAATTTCTTCGCCGAAGGTTGAGACCTGCTACTTATCGAGCTTGCGTTGTATTCCCTCGAAGGGGAAAGGGAGATGCAACACAGTAGCGTAAGTATTTCCCTCAGTTTTTGAGAACCAAGGTATCAATCCAGTAGGAGACCACGCGTGAGTCCCTCGTACCTGCACAAACAAATAAGAACTTCGCAGCCAACGTGATAAGGGGTTGTCAATCCCTTTACTGTCACTTATGAAAGTGTGATCTGATAGAGATGATAGTTTATATTTTTGGTATTTTTGTTTATAAGAACAGAAAGTAAAAGCAAAAAAGTAAAGTAAGTGTAGATTGATATGTTGAGAATAGACCCGGGGGGCCATAGTGTTCTCTAGTGGCTTCTCTCATGATAGCGATATTCTACGGCGGGTAAACAAATTACTATCGAGCAATTGATGGAAAAGCGAATAATTATGAGACTATCTAGGCATGATCATTGTATATAGGCATCACGTCCGAGACAAGTAAACCGACTCCTGCCTGCATCTACTACTATTACTCCACACATCGACCGCTATCCAGCATGCATCTAGTGTATTGAGTTCATAAGAACAGAGTAACGCCTTAAGCAAGATGACATGATGTAGAGGGATAAACTCAAGCAATATGATATAAACCCCATCTTTTTATCCTCGATGGAAACAATACAATACGTGCCTTGCTGCCCCTACTGTCACTGGGAAAGGACACCGCAAGATTGAACCCAAAGCCAAGCACTTCTCCCATTGCAAGAACTATAGATCTAGTAGGCCAAACCAAACCAATAATCCGAAGAGACTTGCAAGGATATTATGAGCACACATAAAGAGTTCAGAAAAGAACCATAAATTTCTCATAGATAATCTTGATCATAAACTCACAATTCAACGGATCTCGACAAACACACCTCAAAAAGAGATTACATCGAATAGATCTCCTCGAAGACGGAGGAGAACTTTGTATTGAGATCCAGAGAGAGAGAAGAAGTCATCTAGATACTAGCTATGGACCCGAAGGTCTGTGGTAAACTACTCACAACTCATGGTGAGGCGATGATGATGATGTAGAAGCACTCCGTGATAGATCCCCCCTCCGGCGGAGCTCCAGAACAGGCCCCAAGATGGGATCTCACGGGAATAGAAGGTTACGGCGGTGGAACTAGGGTTTTCTCTGTTGCTCTGATGGTCTCGGGGTACGTAGGCTTATATAGGAAGAAGGAGGACACCGGGGGCCTCAAGAGGGGTCCACGAGGCAGGGGGCGGGCCCTAGGGGGGGCACCCTCGTGGGCACCTCGTGGCCCCTACTCCGTGGTTTTCAAGTCTCCCGTGCGCGATTTTCTCCAAAAATATCTCTCCCGAAGGTTTCATTCCGTTTGGACTCCGTTTGATATCCCTTTTCTGTAAAACCCTAAAACAGGCAAAAAACAGCAATCTGGACTGGGCCTTTGGGTTAGTAGGTTAGTCCCAAAAATAATATAAAAGTGTATGACAAAGCCCATTAAACATCCAAAACATCATAAATAATAGCATGGAACAATAAAAAACTATAGATACGTTGGAAACGTATCAAGCATCCCCAAGCTTAATTCCTGCTCGTCCTCGAGTAGGTAAATGATAAAAACAGAATTTTTGATGTGGAATGCTAACCAATATAGTTTTTCAATGTAATTCTCTTAATTGTGGCATGAATGTTCAGATCTGAAAGATTCAAGATAAAAGTCTATATTGACATAAGAAATAATCATACTTCAAGCATACTAACAAAGCAATCATGTCTTCTCAAAATACTATGGCTAAAGAAAGTTATCCCTACAAAATCATATAGTCTGGCTATGCTCCCTCTTCATCACACAAAATATTCATATCATGCACAACCCCGATTTCAGCCAAGCACTTGTTTTCATACTCTATTCTTTCAAACCTTTCAACTTTCACGCAATACATGAGCGTGAGCCATGGACATAGCACTATGGGTGGAATAGAGAGGTGGTTGTGGAGAAGACAAAAAGGAGAGAGATAGTCTCACATCGACTAGGCGTATCAACGGGCTATGGAGATGCCCATCACTAGATATCAATGTGAGTGAGTAGGGATTGCCATGCAACGGATGCACTAGATCTAAATATGTATGAAAGCTCAACAAAAGAAACTAGTGGGTGTGCATCCAACTTGCTTGCTCACGAAGACCTAGGGCATTTGAGGAAGCCCATCGTTGGAGTATACAAGCCAAGTTCTATAATGAAAATTCCCACTAGTATATGAAAGTGACTAAGTATGAGACTCTCTATCATGAAGAACATGGTGCTACTTTGAAGCACAAGTGTGGAAAAAAGATAGTAGCAATTGTCCCTTTTTCTTTTCTTTTTTTCTTCTTTTTCTGGGCCTTTTTTTCTTTGGCCTTTTTTTTCTCTTTTTTTGTGGAGGGGCTTTATTGATTTAGCCTTTCCTCCCATGGGACAATGCTCTAATAATGATGATCATCATACCATCATTACAACTCGATACTACAACAAAGTATGACTCTATATGACTGCCTCCGGTGGTGTACCGGGATGTGCAATGAAACAAGAGTGACATGTATGAAAAATTATGCATGGTGGCTTTGCCACAAATACGATGTCAACTACATGATCATGCATGGCAATATGACAATATGAAGCGTGTCATATGAACGGAACGGTGGAAAGTTGCATGGCAAGATATCTCGGAATGGCTATGGAAATGCCATGATAGGTAGGTATGGTGGCTGTTTTGAGGAATATATGGTGGCTGTTTGAGGAAGGATATATAGTGGGTGTATGGTACCAACGAAAGTTGCGCGATACAAGAGAGGCTAGCAATGGTGGAAGGGTGAGAGTGCGTATAATCCATGGACTCAACATTAGTCATAAGAACTCATATACTTATTGCAAAAATCTACGAGTCATCAAAACAAAGCAATCAACGCATGCTCCTAGGGGGGAGGTTGGTAGGATTTAACCATCGCGGGCCCCAGACCTCCATACAAAGGTTGGCACTTTACAAATACATCATGCTCTAACTTCGTCACATAGCGGTTCACCATACGTGCATGCTACGGGAATTACTAACCTTAACACAAGTATTTCTCAATTTCATAATAACTCCACTAGCATGACTCTAATATCACTATCCTCATATCTCAAAACAATTATCAAGCATCCAAGTTCTCATCATATTCAATGCACTAAGTGTGAATTTTTTTACTACATTGATATTGGATGTCTATCATGTGAAGACTAGTTTTATAGCCTAAACACATTACCATGCTGTTTTAATAGACTCTCAAAAGGATAGAAGTGAGGCATGAGAGTTCAACAATTTCTTCAAAATATTATCACCACCGTGCTCTAAAAGATATAAGTGAAGCACTAGAGCAAAAACTATTCAACTCAAAAGATATAAGTGAAGCACATAGAGTGTTCTATCAATTCCTAGGCCATGTTTAACTCTCTCAAATAGGTGTGTCCAGAAAGGATAATTGTGGCAAACTAACAGGCAAAGACTCAAATTATACAATACGCTCCAAGCAGAACACATATCATGTGATGAATAAAAATATAGCTCCAAGTATAGTTACCGATGGATGAAGACGAAAGAGGGGATGCCTTCCCGGGGCATCCCCAAGCTTAGGCTTTTAGTTGTTCTTGAATTTTACTTGGGGTGCCTTGGGCATCCCCAAGCGTAGGCCCTTGCTACTCTTTGTTCCATATTCCATCAAAGCAATACTCAAAACTTGAAAACTTCACAACACAAAACTTAGACAAAAATCTCGTGAGCTCCGTTAGTATAAGAAAGCAAACCACTACTCAAAGGTACTGAAATGAATTCATTCTTTGTTTATATTGGTGTTAAACCTACTGTATTCATAATTCTCTATGGTTCATACTTCCCAATATTACTCATAGATGCATTGAAATAAGCAAACAACACAGAAAAACAGAATCTGTAAAAAACAGAACAGTCTGTAGTAATCTGCAGGTTTCACATACTTCTGTAACTCCAAAAAATTTAAACTAAATTGGTAAACGTGAGGAATTTGTCTATTAATCATCTGCAAAAAGAATCAACTAAATAGCAAGCTCCAGTAAAATCTGATGACCATTCTAGCGAGCGCTAACGATTCTGTTTTTCATAGCAAGATCATATAAACTTCACACAAGTCTTCCCAAATGTTCTACTTGGCACAAACACTAAACAAAACACAAAACCACATATAAACAGAAACTAGATGCAATATTTATTCCCTAACAGCAGCAAAAACAAAAAAAATATAAAATTGGGTTGCCTCCCAACAAGCGCTATCGTTTTATGCCCCTAGCTAGGCACGATAATTCAATGATGATCACATGAAAGATAAGAATTGAAGCACAAAGAGAGCATCATAAAACATGTGAAAAACACATCTAAGTCTAACATACTTCCTATGCATAGGCATTTTATAGGAAAACAGATTAGCAAGACAAGCAAGATCTAGCATATGCAAGGAAGAAGAAAGAAACAAGATCAATCTCAACATGTAGAGAGGTAATTTAGTAACATGAAGATTCCTACAACCATATTTTCCTCTCTCATAATAATTGCATGTAGGATCATAAGAAAATTCAACAATATAGCAATCACAAAACATATTCTCAACACGATCCACATGGATACGAAGTTGACACTCTTCCAAAATAGTGGGATCAATATTAACTAAAATCATGACCTCTCCAAACCCACTTCCAATATTATTGAAAACCTTATTATCAATCTCATATTTATCATGGGGTTCAAATAAAATTTCAAGATCGTAAGAAGCATCACCCCAATCATGATCATTGCAACAAGTAGTGGACATAGCAGTACTAGCATCCCGAAGCTTAGGGTTTTGCATATCATTAGCACAATTGACATGAATAGAATTTATAGTAACATCATTGCAATCATGCTTTCTATTTAAGGAGCTAACATGAATCACTTTTTCTTTTAACAATTCCTCACAATTTTCAGATTCGTAAATTTCAAGCAAAACCTCATAAAGATAATCTAGTGCACGCAGCTCACTAGCAATAGGTTCAACATAATTGGATCTCTTAAAGGGATTAGCAAGTGGATGAGGATCCATACTTTAGCAAGCGAAGATGCATGCTAATTGAGGGCACATAGCAACACAAGCAAATGAGAGGCAAGCGAACGATAAACACACGGCAGAAGAAGGGCAAATAAAACGGCAAGGGTGAAGTGGGGGAGAGGAAAACGAGAGGCAAAAATGTAATGAGAAGGATAAGGGTTTGTGATAAGTACTTGGTATATGACTTTTGCGTAAGCCTCCCCGGCAACGGGCCAGAAATTCTTGTTGCTACTTTTGGAGCTTGCGTTGTATTCCCTCGAAGAGGAAAGGGAGATGCAGCACAGTAGCGTAAGAATTTCTCTTAGTTTTTGAGAACCAAGGTATCAATCCACTAGGAGACCACGCGCGAGTCCTTCACACCTGCACAAACAAATAAGAACTTCACAGCCAACGCGATAAGGGGTTGTCAATCCCTTTACAGTCACTTACGAAAGTGAGATCTGATAGAGATGATAGTTTATATTTTTGGTATTTTTGTTTATAAGAACATAAATTAAAAGCGGAAAAAGTAAAGTAAGTGTAGATTGATATGTTGAGAATAGACCCGGGGGCCATAGTGTTCTCTAGTGGCTTATCTCATGAAAGCGATATTCTACGGCGGGTAAACAAATTACTGTCGAGCAATTGATAGAAAAGCAAATAATTATGAGACTATCTAGGCATGATCATTGTATATAGGCATCACGTCTGAGACAAGTAGACCGACTCCTGCCTGCATCTACTACTATTACTCCACACATCAACCGCGATCCAACATGCATCTAGTGTATTGAGTTCATAAGAACAGAGTAACGCCTTAAGCAAGATGACATGATGTAGAGGGATAAACTCAAGCAATATGATATAAACCCCATCTTTTTATCCTTGATGGAAACAATACAATATGTGCCTTGCTGCCCCTACTGTCACTGGGAAAGGACACCACAAGATTGAACCCAAAGCCAAGCACTTCTCCCATTGCAAGAACTATAGATCTAGTAGGCTAAACCAAACCAATAATTCGAAGAGACTTGCAAGGATATTATGAGCACACATAAAGAGTTCAGAAAAGAACCAAATATTTCTAATAGATAATCTTGATCTCAAACTCACAATTCATCGGATCTCGACAAACACATCGCAAAAAGAGATTACATCGAATAGATCTCCTCGAAGACCGAGGAGAACTTTGTATTGAGATCCAGAGAGAGAGAAGAAGCCATCTAGATACTAGCTATGGACCCGAAGGTCTGTGGTAAACTACTCACAACTCATGGTGAGGCGATGATGATGATGTAGAAGCACTCCGTGATGGATCCCCCCTTCGGCGGAGCTTCGGAACAGGCCCCAAGATGGGATCTCACGGGAACAGAAGGTTACGGCGGTGGAACTAGGGTTTTCTCTGTTGCTCTGATGGTCTCGGGGTACGTAGGCTTATATAGGAAAAAGGAGGACACCGGGGGCCTCACGAGGGGTCCACGAGGCAGGGGGCGCCCTAGGGGGGGCGCCCCCACCCTCGTGGGCACCTCGTGGCCCCTGCTCCGTGGTTCTCAAGTCTCCCGTGCGTGATTTTCTCCAAAAATATCTCTCCCGAAGGTTTCATTCAATTTGGACTCCGTTTGATATCCCTTTTCTGTAAAACCCTAAAACAGGCAAAAAATAGCAATTTGGACTAGGCCTTTGGGTTAGTAGGTTAGTCCCAAAAATAATATAAAAGTGTATGACAAAGCCCATTAAACATCCAAAACATCATAAATAATAGCATGGAACAATAAAAAACTATAGATACGTTGGAGACGTATCAAGCATCCCCAAGCTTAATTCCTGCTCGTCCTCGAGTAGGTAAATGATAAAAAACAGAATTTTTGATGTGGAATGCTAACCAATATAGTTTTCCAATGTAATTCTCTTAATTGTGGCATGAATGTTCAGATCTGAAAGATTCAAGATAAAAGTCTATATTGACATAAGAAATAATAATACTACAATCATACTAACAAAGCAATCATGTCTTCTCAAAATACTATGGCTAAAGAAAGTTATCCCTACAAAATCATATAGTCTGGCTATGCTCCCTCTTCATCACACAAAATATTCATATCATGCACAACCCCGATTTCAGCCAAGCACTTGTTTTCATACTCTATTATTTCAAACCTTTCAACTTTCACACAATACATGAGCGTGAGCCATGGACATAGCACTATGGGTGGAATAGAGAGGTGGTTGTGGAGAAGACAAAAAGGAGAGAGATAGTCTCACATCGACTAGGCGTATCAACGGGCTATGGAGATGCCCATCACTAGATATCAATGTGAGTGAGTAGGGATTGCCATGCAACGGATGCACTAGATCTAAATATGTATGAAAGCTCAACAAAAGAAACTAGTGGGTGTGCATCCAACTTGCTTGCTCACGAAGACCTAGGGCATTTGAGGAAGCCCATCGTTGGAGTATACAAGCCAAGTTCTATAATGAAAATTCCACTAGTATATGAAAGTGACTAAGTATGAGACTCTCTATCATGAAGAACATGGTGCTACTTTGAAGCACAAGTGTGAAAAAAAGATAGTAGCAATTGTCCCTTTTTCTTTTCTTTTTTTCTTCTTTTTTTGGGCCTTTTTCTTTTTATTTGGCCTTTCTTTTTTTTTTCACTTTTTCTTGTGGAGGGACTTTATTGATTTAGCCTTTCCTCCCATGGGACAATGCTCTAATAATGATGATCATCACAGTATCATTACAACTCGATACTACAACAAAGTATGACTCTATATGAATGCCTCCGGTGGTGTACCGGGATGTGCAATGAAACAAGAGTGACATGTATGAAAAATTATGCATGGTGGCTTTGCCACAAATACGATGTCAACTACATGATCATGCATGACAATATGACAATATGAAGCGTGTCATATGAACGGAACGGTGGAAAGTTGCATGGCAATATATCTCGGAATGACTATGGAAATGCCATGATAGGTAGGTATGGTGGCTGTTTTGAGGAATATATGGTGGTTGTTTTGAGGAAGGATATATAGTGGGTGTATGGTACCGGCGAAAGTTGCGCGATACAAGAGAGGCTAGCAATGGTGGAAGGGTGAGAGTGCGTATAATCCATGGACTCAACATTAGTCATAAGAACTCATATACTTATTACAAAAATCTACGAGTCATCAAAACAAAGCAATCAACGCATTCTCCTAGGGGGGAGGTTGGTAGGAGTTAACCATCGCGGGCCCCCGACCTCCATACAAAGGTTGGCACTTTACAAATACCTCATGCTCTAACTTCGTCACATAGCGGTTCACCATACGTGCATGCTACGGGAATCACTAACCTTAACACATGTATTTCTCGATTTTATAATAACTCCACTAGCTTGACTCTAATACCACTATCCTCATATCTCAAAACAATTATCAAGCATCCAACTTCTCATCATATTCAATGCACTAAGTGTGATTTTTTTTACTACATTGATATTGGATGTCTATCATGTCAAGACTAGTTTTATAGCCTAAACACATTACCATGCTATTTTAATAGACTCTCAAAAGGATATAAGTGAAGCATGAGAGTTCAACAATTTCTTCAAAATATTATCACCACCGTTCTCTAAAAGATATAAGTGAAGCACTAGAGCAAAAACTATTCAACTCAAAAGATATAAGTGAAGCACATAGAGTGTTCTATCAATTCCTAGGCCATATTTAACTCTCTCAAATAGGTGTGTCCAGCAAGGATAATTGTGGCAAACTAACAAGCAAAGACTCAAATTATACAAGACGCTCCAAGCAAAACACATATCATGTGGTGAATAAAAATATAGCTCCAAGTATAGTTACCGATGGATGAAGACGAAAGAGGGGATGCCTTCCCGGGGCATCCCCAAGCTTAGGCTTTTGGTTGTCCTTGAATTTTACTTGGGGTGCCTTGTGCATCCCCAAGCTTATACCCTTGCTACTCTTTGTTCCATAGTCCATCAAAGCAATACTCAAAACTTGAAAACTTCACAACACAAAACTTAGACAAAAATCTCGTGAACTCCGTTAGTATAAGAAAGCAAACCACTACTCAAAGGTACTGCAATGAATTCATTCTATGTTTATATTGGTGTTAAACCTACTGTATTCAAAATTCTCTATGGTTCACACTTCCCAATATTACTCATAGATGCATTGAAATAAGCAAACAACACACGAAAAACAGAATCTGTCAAAAACAGAACAGTCTGTAGTAATCTGCAGGTTTCTCATACTTTTGTAACTCCAAAAAATTCAAACTAAATTGGTAAACGTGAGGAATTTGTCTATTAATAATCTGCAAAAAGAATCAACTAAATAGCACGCTCCAGTAAAATCTGATGACCATTCTAGCGAGCGCTAATGATTCTGTTTTTCACAGCAAGATCATATAAACTTCACACAAGTCTTCCCAAAGGTTCTACTTGGCACAGACACTAAACAAAACACAAAACCACATATAAACAGAAACTAGATGCAATATGTACACCCTAACAGCAGTAAAAACAAAAAATATAAAATTGGGTTGCCTGCCAACAAGCGCTATCGTTTTACGCCCCTAGCTAGGCACGATAATTCAATGATGCTCACATGAAAGATAAGAATTGAAGCGCAAAGAGAGCATCATAAAACATCTGAAAAACACATCTAAGTCTAACATACTTAATACGCATAGGCATTTTATAGGAAAATAGATTAGCAAGACAAGCAAGATCTAGCATATGCAAGGAAGAAGAAAGAAACAAGATCAATCTCAACATGTAGAGAGGTTATTTAGTAACATGAAGATTCCTACAACCGTATTTTACTCTCTCATAATAATTGCATGTAGGATCATACGAGAATTCAACAATATAGCAATCACAAAACATATTCTCAACATGATCCACATGGATACGAAGTTGACACTCTTCCAAAATAGTGGGATCAATATTAACTAAAGTCATGACCTCTCCAAACCCACTTTCAATATTATTGCAAACCTTATTATCAATCTCATATTTATCATGGGGTTCAAATAAAATTTCAAGATCGTAAGAAGCATCACCCCAATCATGATCATTGCAACAAGTAGTGGACATAGCAATACTAGCATCCCCAAGCTTAGGGTTTTGCATATCATTAGCACAATTGACATGAATAGAATTTATAGTAACATCATTGCAATCATGCTTTTTATTTGAGGAGCTAACATGAATCACTTTTTCTTTAACAATTCCTCACAATTTTCAGATTCGTAAATTTCCAGCAAAACCTCATAAAGATAATCTAGTGCACGCAGCTCACTAGCAATAGGTTCAACATAATTGGTCTCTTAAAGGGATTAGCAAGTGGATGAGGATCCATACTTTAGCAAGTGAAGATGTAAGCTAATTGAGGGCACATAGCAACACAAGCAAACGAGAGGCAAGCGAACGATAAACACATGGTAGAAGAAGGGCAAATAAAACGGCAAGGGTGAAGTAGGGGAGAGGAAAACGAGAGGCAAAAAATGTAATGAGAAGGATAAGGGTTTGTGATAGGTACTTGGTATATGACTTTTGCGTAAGCCTCCCCGGCAACGGGCCAGAAATTCTTCTTGCTACTTCTCGAGCTTGCGTTGTATTAGGGAGATGCAGCACAGTAGCATAAGAATTTCTCTCCATTTTTGAGAACCAAGGTATCAATCCAGTAGGAGACCACGCGCGAGTCCCTCGCACCTGCACAAAAAAATAAGAACTTCGCAGCCAACGCGATAAGGGGTTGTCAATACCTTTACGGTCACTTACGAAAGTGAGACCTGATAGAGGTGATAGTTTATATTTTTGGTATTTTTGTTTATGGTGAGAATAGACCCGGGGGCCATAGTGTTCTCTAGTGGCTTCTCTCATGATAGCGATATTCTACGGCGGGTAAACAAATTACTGTCGAGCAATTGATAGAAAAGCAAATAATTATGAGACTATCTAGGCATGATCATTGTATATATGCATCACGTCCGAGACAAGTAGACCAACTCCTGCCTGCATCTACTACTATTACTCCACACATCGACCGCTACCCTGCATGCATCTAGTGTATTGAGTTCATAAGAACAGAGTAACGCCTTAAGAAAGATGACATGATGTAGAGGGATAAACTCAAGCAATATGATATAAACCCCATATTTTTATCCTCGATGGCAACAATACAATACGTGCCTTGCTGCCCCTACTGTCACTGGGAAAGGACACCGCAAGATTGAACCCAAAGCCAAGCACTTCTCCCATTGCAAGAACTATAGATCTAGTAGGCCAAACCAAACCAATAATTTGAAGAGACTTGCAAGGATATTATGAGCACACATAAAGAGTTCAGAAAAGAACCAAATATTTCTCATAGATAATATTGATCATAAACTCACAATTCATCGGATCTCGACAAACACACCGCAAAAAGAGATTACATCGAATATATCTCCTCGAAGACCGAGGAGAACTTTGTATTGAGATCTAGAGAGAGAGAGAAGAAGCCATATAGATACTAGCTATCGACCCGAAGGTGTGTGGTAAACTACTCACAACTCATGGTGAGGCGATGATGATGATGTAGAAGCACTCCGTGATGGATCCCCCCTCCGGCGGAGCTCCGGAACAGGCCCCAAGATGGGATCTCACGGGAACAGAAGGTTACGGAAGTGGAACTAGGGTTTTCTCTGTTGCTCTGATGGTTTCGGGGTACGTAGGCTTATATAGGAAGAAGGAGGACACCGGGGGCCTCACGAGGGGTCCACGGGGCAGGGGGGCGCCCTAGGGGGGGGGGGCGCCCCCAACCCTCATGGGCACCTCATGGCCCCTACTCCGTGGTTCTCAAGTCTCCCGTGCGTGATTTTCTCCAAAAATATCTCTCCCGAAGGTTTCATTCCGTTTGGACTCCGTTTGATACCCCTTTTCTATAAAACCCTAAAACAGACAAAAAACAGCAATCTGGACTGGGCCTTTGGGTTAGTAGGTTAGTCCCAAGAATAATATAAAAGTGTATGACAAAGCCCATTGAACATCCAAAACATCATAAATAATAGCATGGAACAATAAAAAATTATAAATACGTTGGAGACGTATCAAGACCAGTGAAAGTCCTCATTGAGGCCCATTTGCTTCAGATCTTCTTCGCTATAGATATGAGACACAACAGCCAAGGTGCGATTGAAAACTTCATGGAGGTAGTAGTGGTTTTTCTTCACTGCATTGTATGTAGCAGTCATGTTGTGAAGAATTGAGCCAAACTGCCTCTTGACCCATTTGTGGTTGCGATCGACCTTCTGATGATGACTGAGGAGAAGCTCACGATCAGTCATCACCCTTGGAGCTGTGCCTTGAGGATTTTGCTTTGAGGCATTGGCGGCAGAGTCATGAGGGGAAGAGTCATCATTGGTGGAGTAGGATGCTGCTTTGCGGAACTGACCATCCAATGGACAAATTCCTTCATTAATGATCGCAACTTTGCCTTTTCTGTCAACTGAGGAAATTGTCCATTTGAGGGCTTCAAGTGGAGGCAGGTAGCTGAGATGATGCTGAAAGTAAGCCTTGTATGCGATTGAAGACCTTGTTCTGATGAATCTTATGATCCAAGGAGCATAAGGCTTCAAGTCAAAAGGAGACAGTGCAACATTGGCTAAAGTCCTCATGAAGAAATCATGATAGTTTATGGGGATCCCATGCATGATATTGAATAGCAGATTCTTCATGATGCCAATGACCTCTTCTTCATTCGAGTCGTGGCCTTTGATTGGACTCAATGTTTTTGTCAGAATGCAACAGACAGTCCGAGGCACATATAGCAATTCCTTCACGATGAATTTGGTTCTTGGTTCTTGACCAGGCTTCAGCGGCTTCATCAATACTTGCATATAATGGTCAGTGAGTTTAGGTTCATGATAAATACACCGTGCACCTCCAAGGGGAGGACTGAGATGTATGGCCTGAAGCAATTCAGAGGCCGGTGCTTTGGAGTGAGTGTTTTTTGTTATCCAGTCCAACACCCAAGAGTTTTCATTAGCACTAGTGGCTGGAATTTCAGCTTCTGCTTTAGTTGCAGCCCGAGTCTTTGTTTCTTCAGCAGCATTTTCATTAGCACTAGTGGCTGGAATTTCTTCAGGTATTGAAGGAGTGGTGCGAGGTTCGTCAAAGCCCGTTTGAACTTCAATGTGCTTTGGGGACTGAGGAATTTGTTGCAAAGGCGTGAACAATGGAGAGTTAGGATGCTGACTGTCCCAAATGTAATCGTTCATCACATGAGTTGTGCTTCCAATGTCCACGTCTTCATCATTGTCACTCAATTCTTCAACGCCTGCCTCTTCAGCTTTGAACTGAGGCATAGGCGATGAGATCACTGGGGTTGAAGGGATGTCATCCACTTCAATTTTTTGTCCAACTGCTTTGAAGAAGCAGCAGAAGGAACATCTTCATCATATCCGCTTGGGATCACATATTCTTTACCAAAAGGAATGATTTCCTTTGATGGCATGCTTGAGAGAGGAATACCATCAATGGGATTGTTGACCGAACTGGTCAATTTCTTCATCTTCTTAGGTGCAACATATTCTGAAGAAGCAGATGCTTTCCTTTTCTTCACTGTTGCTCGTTCCGCAACCTTTGTTTTCCTTACTTCTGATGCAGAAGGAAGAACTGAACTTGGTTTTGGCGCAGAAGGGGCAAAGGAAATTGGTTCAATTACCTCAGGCACAACTGTTTCAGTTTGCCTGGCTTGGTCAGTTTCTTCAGGCAGAGCGGTTGAAGTCTCAGCTGGCCTGGCTTGTTCCTCAGGCGAACACTAGTGGTTGCCCTGGCAATTTCTCCAACGGCTGGAATACAGTCATCAGCCCTAGTAACTTCAGTTTCATCAGCAGCCTGATTTTCATCAGCGGTGCTGGCATGTTCTTCAGTGGGTTGAGCAAATGCCTCAGCCTGAGGAGTTGCATGTTGCGTTGGTGCTGCAACATTTGAGGTGAATCCCTTGGTCAGATTGAAGAATCTGACTTTGGCTCCCAACCAATCAGCACGGTAGCTTTCAAATTCATCATTGAGGTTTTTGATCTCAGCTTGCAGCTTTACAAGTTCCTCAGGAGATATATTCACGACATTTTTCTTCAGTAGTCTTTCTTTCTTGTACTGATCCTTCTTTGTTTTCCTGGCCTGCTCAAATTTCCATTTTTCCTCGCCAATGAAGGCAGTCAGCATATGACTTTGACCTGGAGTGAGGTTCATCTTAGGCAAAGGAGTGTTGGGGTCCTTATGCCATAGGTCGATGAAATCAAGGATCAACTTTGGATCCAGCATCAATGGCACATTGCTGCCTTTGGCTCTACCGGCCCTTTCCTGTCTGTCTCTAATGATTTTGGCGAGTTCCTCATCATCACCTTTGTCATCACTAGACGGCACATGGAAGGCGACTTGCTTCTTGTGAAGACTTGGTCTAGCGCCACGTCCTGCAGTGGCCTTAGACTTCCGCAGAGTGGGGCCTATTGAGGAATGCGGAGGAGCCGAAGAACTTGAAGAGGCTCCTGAGGCAATAGAGATGCCAGTTATCCTTTGGCACGAGGCGAGATGCACAGGTGTTGAGGACCTTGGTGGAGCTGGAGAAGCTTGAGGAATTGGCCATGAGGGATTTGAAGAGCTGGACCGTGAGGGCATTGCCGAGGAGCTTGGCTGTGAGGCATAAGAACTGGACTTGCGAGCTGGTTTCTTGGGCATAACCTTTTTAGGCTAGCTAGCAGAGGCCTCAGTAGCGGCAGCAGTAGAATCTTCATTGAATTTCCTCATTGCCTCTTTGGCCATCCCAGCCAACTTGGCTTGACGCTTGGCCCATTCCTTGGGAAATTCCTCACCTCTTATGATGCTAGTGGGATCAGCAATTTGGCCAGGTGCCAATGGAGGTCTTGGGCATGGAGGGTGTATAGCGAATTTCTTCATGTACTTGGGTGTGACATAGCGATATTCCCTCCATTCTCTAACCCATCTTCTCTCTATCCTTTGTATGCGCACCTTGCGCTGATTCTTGGTCTCCTTGCCATACTTGGCCTCCATCAGGAGTGCAGTATTCTTCATAGATATCATCAGGAATTTCAAAAGCAGTATTGACTTCCAATTTCTTCCCTCCTTTCTAAGGTTTCTTGCCGACAGCCATTTTCTTCAGCTGGGGATTTTGAACAATTGAGTTCTCTGAGGAGGTGTGCAGTTTTTCTTCGAGGAACACTTCAAATGAGTTAGCTTGATGAGAACCTAGAGATTCAGCAGCAGACATTTGTACATGTGAACAAAGTATAGGTGCGAAGAATTTGGAGAGGTCATATGCGTTCTCAGCAGTTTTTGCAAAAAGGAACAAGTTTGAGGAATTTGACCAGTTGTCTCTTGAAGAATTTCACTAAGCGTTCTTTGACTTAGGTGCCAGAGTTGTGTAGATTGAAAATCCACACAGTTGAGGAATCTTGAAGAAAAATGTTTCTTAGAGAAACAGATCAAGAACAGATGTTTGTGTGAGGTGTTTAGAGTGTGAAGATTGAAGAATAAACACCTTTTTGAAGATTTTTAGAAATCACTGGAATTGACAAGGGCAGTAAAAGTTGCTTTTAATTACCCTTGATGAAGAACACGAAGAACTGTGAATATTAGATTTGAAGCTTGCCAGTTCAGATCTTCCACGCCCTAGCTTGGCAGAGGAAGACAGCTACGGTGGCGGCGGAGTGAAGAAATCTGCGTCCGGCGTGAGTACGACGGCGACAAGGTCGAGGCAGGGAAGCTCTTCCTCACCGGCGACGATGAAAGTAGCGGCGGCTCTAGGTTTTGAGAGCTCGAGCGAGGGAGTGGAGGTCGAGAGGAGTAAAACTGAAGTGAGGAGGGTGAGGGGGTATTTATAGTCGAGGTGAAAAACTGTTTGCCCAAGGAAAATGGACGAACGTGCCCCTGACCCTTCTCATCCGTGCGACATGTGTCACCCACGTACAGAGATGTGGAGATCATGTGAGATCATGGGTGAGTAGATAAGTCGTACAGTGGAATATGGAACGGTTTGAGCGGCAAAGTCGAAAATCCAGATAGGAAAGTTTTAACGAAGCGTTCACAAATTCTCCAGCTGTCAAGGACACAGTGAAGATTTTGAACAAGTTTCAAATGGAACGCATATGAAGAAATTGTGAATATATTGGGTTGAGTATAACATAGAGGGGGAGGGGTCCGATCACATTCACTTAGCAGAAAACAACTTGAAGAAATAGCAATAAGTGAATGTTGTACAGGACATAAACTCAAATATATATATATATATATATATATATATATATATATATATATATATATATATATATATCAATGAAGAACAACAATGAAGACATTCCAAAGTTGAGGAAATTAAACAGTTGAGGAGTTTCAAAAACTGAAGAAAAACTCAAATTGAAGATTTTTCAACTTTTGTTGGTGGCGTGACCCACCGTATAAGAATGATGATTTCAGACACCGCGTACAATTGTCGTAGGGCTCTGAGAATCAGTTTCTTCATTAATTTCTTCACACTTAGAGGGTTAGTCTTCATTGATTGAATAAAAACGTTACTTCGTGTGTTGCGCATCAAAGTCATCAATTTAGCATAAGTGTTAGAATGTGTGTCCTTTTCAAAGAACATTCAAAGATTCTAAGATATTTAGCTCACACCGCAATTTGCAAAATCTCTTCTCATCCAAGGGCTTAGTGAAAATATCTGCCAGCTGGTCTTCAGTCTTCACATGGTAGATGGAAATGTCGCCCTTGAAGACATGATCACATAGAAAATGATGACGAATCTGGATGTGCTTTGTCCTTGAGTGTTGAACTGGGTTGTGAGCAATCTTGATGGCACTCTCATTGTCATAGTAGAGTGGCACATTCTTCATATTGACGCCATAGTCCTTGAGGGTTTGCTTCATCCATAGTAATTGAGCATATCATGACCCAACAACTATGTACTCAACTTCAGCAGTGGAGAGTGATACACAGTTCTGCTTCTTCGAGGACCAACATTGTAATGCCCAGTATGCGACTATGTCTCCCACGTGTCGAGGCACGACTTAAAGATATAAGCGCATACTAGAATGATCTCAAGTATTGTATCTTTGCACATCTCATGTAAAATTCAGGGATGAAAAAGAAAAGATAGTTGGCTTACACTTGTCACGTCACACAATGAATACAATAGCATACATCATCCAAATAACACAGGGTCCGACTACGGACGAAATCCAAACGAGAAAGATACCATAAACACAAGCCCAGATCCTCCTAGTAAAAACCACTATTGATCGTCGGGATACGAAACATAGTAACGTCCACGCTCTTCATCAAACTCACACTGAAGTTTTGAACCATCTCCTGCATCGTACTTGGGTATACCTGCATCTGGTGTGTTGAATCTGTGAGCCACAAAGGACTCAGCAATCCCGTTCCCGGGTATCAAAACTACCAAAACCTTAGGTGTGGAAAGGTTATAAAAGTGTTTGCAGCAAGCACTAAGCAACTAGCTTACGAGTTTAGAGGGAGAAGAGAACAAGTTCCAACGGTCGCCAAGTTGATCAAGAAGTGATCCTAGCTACTCATGGTCAAACATAACCCCACCGTGTTCACTTCCCAAAGCCCTAGGGAAAGAGACCATCACGGTTACTCACACAGGTAGTGTATTCTTATGAATATGGTGTCAAGTTATCTACAACTAGATATTAACAAATTCCCATCTGCCACATAACCGCGGGCACGGCTTTCGAAAGATCAAACCCTGCAGGGGTGTCCCAACTTAGCCCATGACAAGCTCACGATCTGCGGAGTTGCAACTCCAAAGTGGGAAGACCTGAGTATTCTCAGAATCCCGTGCTGAAGATATTTCGATAAAGGTAAAACTAATGCAGCAAGACCTCTCGGCGTGCCGACACCCTGATAGTAGCCGCGCATATCTCATCTCAGGCCACGACCGGATGGGACAAGCTACGGGTGTAGACCAGACCTCGGGTCTCCCCAAGGTGGCCCCGCAGGTTGCCTAGTTTGGACCAACACTCATGAGGAGCACTGGCCTGGGTTGTTGATTAAGAACTCGGGTTAATTACTCCCTATGCAAGTTTTTAGTTGTTAGGCAAATGGTAAAACTAAAGTTGAGCCTTGCTGGAAAAGCTTTAAGCAGAGAGAATTATCAAGGGGGGCCCATAAACCCCAACCGTGTTAGGAACGCAAAATCAAGGAACATAACACCGGTTTATCGGGTCCTAAGGTGGCATGAGTGGAACAAAACACCAAGCAGAAGGCCAAGCCTTCCACCCATTGCCAATATATATGTGTATTAATTAACATATATATATATATATATTGTGTTATCCCAATAACAAGTCCAAACTTGGAGCAATCTTCAAACTTCACCTGCAACTAACAACGCTATAAGAGGGGCTGAGCAAAAGCGTACTTAGCCAATCAACGGTTTGCTAGGAAGGCGGTTAGAGTGTTTCATGGCAACAATAAGAGGCTGAAAAAATAGGAATATGCATCGAGGCATGTCTAAAAGAACAAAACAACTAGCATAGGCAAAGATAGAGGTGATATCGGGGAATGGTCATCTTGCATGGGATTCCGCAAGGAAGAAGAACGAGTCCATGTAGTCGAACAACTCCTCACAACCCCGGAACGAAACCGAAGCTAATGAGAGAAGCATACCAGAAAGAAGCAAATGACATGGTAAACACACAAGCATAAACATGGCATATGATGCACAACGAAGTATGATGCATGTCCGCTTTAATATGCATGGCATGGCAAAGTGCACAAACAACACTACAACTTAAGTGGAGCTCAATATGCAACGAGTTGCATATTGACAAAACACCACGTTAGAATATTTAGTTTCACTCTCGTTTTATATAGACAACAAGTTTAAATGTTTTAAACATGGCAAGAGGTGAAGCTTAAGTAAACTAGCTATCTAGACATTTTAAATGAGTCCGGAAATAACAACAACAATTCCGAAAACTCCCCATGTCATAACTAGCAATTTTAATGCAAACAACAATTTTAAGCATTTAAAGGTTGTTATCATGATGCGGATGACATATTCAAGTTTTATGCAAATATTTTTAGTAATAGTTAACAAGAGCAAGATATGGAGTACTTCGTCACCGTGGTGGAAAGAAAGAGTGCCACGGCGGCGATAACCGAAAATGATGCCACGGCAACATATCGGTTCCGGTAACTCGTTGGGAGACCGGTGCAAAAGAAGTATGATGGAAGCGTGTCAAGCGAAAGAAGGTGGGGTGATCCAGGAAACCGGGTTACCACGGGTTGGCGACATGGAATCAGGAAACGTGCAAGTAACAATTCATGCACGGCAAACATCGGATACAAGCAACCATCTCATACACACATCACATGCATACGGTCCACGGGTGGTCGTCTCGGTGGTTATACCTTCGAAGCGTGCGGTTCGGAGTGGTTCGAGTAACGAGGGAAGTAGTCGTACACGTGGCGGCGGTAGAGGATGTAGTCGTTAACTCGTGCGAAGTTGTACACGGGTCGAGGTACATGCGATCTTGGCGACGGTAGTTGTACATGGTTGTAGTCGAACTTGAAGCATCCAACATCTTCGGGCGTAGAGGTGCTTGTGGTCTTGGCGACGGTAGTGGTACACGTTCACGTCATAGTCGTTCACATTTCGTGGATGTTCAGGGTCACGGCAAGGAACTTGACGCATCACCAAGTGTAGTCGTACTCATTTCGAAGATGAACTTGATCCGATGTCTTCAGGCGTCATGGTACTTGGCGAATTGCACGTCGACCGTAGTTGTACATGTATCGATGAGGTACTTGTTGGATCCTTGGTCCTTCGGGTTCGGTCTTGGCGATTCGTATATGGTAGAAGAGGTACATGACACATCCAGGGAAGGGTCTTGGCGTCCAACAGCAGCAACAAAGCGATGGGTTGCCTCCATGGCGGCCATGGTCAATGCTCGAGCAGATCGAGCGCTCGTTCGATGCAGGCGGGGCTTGAAGCAGAGGAGCATTTTGCGATGCGGCTGGGAGTGGAGACGAGACGGGCAGCGACGCGGGACTGGGATGGCACGAGGACGACGAGGAAGAGCGGCGCTGGTCGTGGTCGGACCACGAGGACAGAGGCGAGGATGACGGCGGCTTCGACGCCCTACGCAGAGGCGGCTCGATCCGGCCGGACCCAGGGCTATGGCGGCGGTGGAGGCCAATGCAGAGGACGGGCGCAGCGGCAGCGACGACGGCGACCGGCGGCGGTGGCTATCCTCGACCAGGGAGGAGGCGGGAGAGCAGGGCGGAGAGGCAGGCTTGCGGGGCCTTGGGCGCTTGAGTAGAGGAGGCCTCGGCGGTCGCGGCGCCCTGCAATGCGAGGCGGCGGACCTCCTGGAGGTCGACGACGACGGGACGCGGCGCCTAGCGTGGAGACGGCACGGAGGAGGTGGAGCAGAGGAGGGGGCGTGGCACGGCGGAGGACGGCGCAAAGGAGCGGCGACCGACGAGTTCCGGGTGCGGGAGGAGGGGACGAGCAAGGAGTCGCTCCTCTCTCTCTTGGTGTGAGCGGCGGCGGGGGAGGAGGACGAAGGGGAGAGGGAGATCGGGCACTGGGGCGATGGGATCGGGAAGATAGCGGCGCTGCGGGAACGAGGGCAGGGAGGAGTTGCGTTTTGTCGGCCTAGGGTTAGGAGGGGATTGGGCCTTGGGCCAAACGGAGGCTGCAGGAGGCCTTAGGGAGGTCGGCGGCTGGGCCTGGCTGTGGCTCTCTCTCTCTCTCTTCGTCTCTCTTCTCTCTAAACAAAACAAAACAAAAAAAACAGAGATAAGGAAGAAGAAAGAGAGGTTAGGGAAGAATTTGGGCATGGGGGTTATTTTTCCTGGACTCAAAAAATGAGCATGATCCAAGAAAAATAGAAGTGGGCATGATTTGAAGATGAATTTAAACTCATGTGAATTTATTCAAATGGGTTTGAACTAGGACTAGGTTTAGGAAGTGTCCAAAAATGTTCGGATTTTTGGAGGAACCTCGATAAAATGGATAAGAACTGCTGGCGAGGTTTGGGAGTAGAAACTTGGAGTGAAATAGGCATGGGGAATATTTACAAGTGTGTTTTTGGTGATTCCGAAAAATAGAATATTTTATCATAGCTCCCTAAATATTGGGAGGGTATGTTTTAAAGAGAATCACCATGTGAACTCCCTCAATTTAAATAGATCAAAAGATCTACGCAATTTATTTAGTTGAGTTTTAAAATTAAATGACGTGATGACATGATGACATGATGCAATGCAAACATAAATAAAGCAAGCACAAATGAAACACACGGCGAAACCCGGAATAGCTGGAAGTCTTCTGGAGTGTCGGTCTTGGGGCGTCACAACTCTCCCACACTAACAGAGGATCTCGACCCGAGATCCTAGAGATGGCACCGGATAGAAGAGGATAAAGGAAGAGGTAAAACAAAGTTGCTTCTTCGACAAACTGGTGAAACCAATGAACCTGATAGGTTGAACAACTGAATGAAAGAAAATAACGGAGATGAACGAAATTGAAACACTTTGTTAGACAAGAGGAACAAGGAATACGATGAGAACCTTGTAGGTTGAAAGATATGAAACAAGAGCTTACGAACCAAAAGAATATGAAACCGCAACGGTATAGCCAAGCAATAAGAATGACATAATTTGGACAACACTCCGACTATAAATGGAAGGAATTGAACATGAATTTGAGGAGATGGTATGATGCTTGATGAAATCAACAACACACTACCTCCGAAACAATGATTTCTGACAGCACTCCGGTTGAAAAAGGAGGAAAAACTTGATAGGACGAGAGAACTTGAACGGAGGACACAACACTCCTGTTAAATGGACTGGAAAGGACAAGAGCATGATCTTCGTATGACAAGATAATGGTTTGAAGAGAGCAATATCCCAAAGCCTCCGGAACGATAGAATAGATGCTAACTTGTTGGAAAGAAAAGAACGGAGAAGAAAATGACAACTTCTCCCACAAATGAATTTGGAAAGCATCCTTACAAAGATGGATTGAATGGGGTTGATGGAAAATCAACAACTAAAAGAATAGGCTTGTTGTGGGCTTATGGAAAACATCTCAAAATTATGAGGTGACAACCAGCCACTAACGAAAACATTTGATTGCTTGAAATCAACGAAGCGAAGAAAACTTCTTTCACCGAGAGGATAATAGGCAACTTGGGTCATTATTAAGCACCATAATAGCAACAATCCTTACGGAAAGCTTTTAGGTGAAATACAACCCAAGATTACTCCAACGAATAAATTGAAGGGTTGGAAAGATCTCCTGAACAAAGAAAATGATTGGTTTAAATATCTCGTTCCTGACAACTTGTGAATCATGAAACATGAAGGGAAATTGTCAAGAATGACATAACACCATCTCAAAAGATAAGGTAGAAAGAATTACACTTCAAATGCATGAACAAGAATACTTGAGCTCCAATAAGAATCTTGAAGAACACTTGAAGAATGATTTAGATCACGCTGAACCACCATGAAGAACTCCGGTCACAGAAGGATGATGAGGTAGGAACGAAGGAGGAAAAGAATAATATTAAAGCCTTGCAATGAATTAGACGAAGCTCGGTGATGAGATAATGAGAAAACTTGGAACTCCGGAAAGAAAGATGAAACACTTCGAACCTAGAGTTTATTAATCAAGAACAAACTCCGAACAAAGGAATTAATCACTTGGATGAAATAAGAATAGAATTATGTTATGCGTATCCTTCACCAATTTAAATTGATGACAACCAATGGATCTGGCATACTACTTATTCTTATTGAAAAGGATTGGAGAGAGATATAGCACAATTCAACGGACCACCTATAAGATTTGGGAAGAACGAATGAATTGATATGATAAGAACGAAAGAGTAATCTTGAATGAACCACCATAAGAATATGGAGATGAACGAAGAGGCATCAATTAAGAATATTTGGAGGACGAAGTTGAAAACTAAGAACAAAGAACTCTTCTGAAATGATGGCCTTCAGAGGAACACAAAGAAAAGAATTCATGAAATACTCTGGAAGAATGAAAAGAGGAAGGTTGACCTGAAGTTGAAAAATAATTTGAAAGCGGTCTTGGAGAAGGCATGTGACTGATGGAAATCATTCTTACGTCACACTTGAAAAGAATTTGAGTATAACCCCGGAAAAAATTAGAAGAGTCAGGTAAGATCCTGGAAAAAGACCTGCGGGTTAGGGCCCGCTCAAAATAAACATAGTTGGAATTGATTACTTAAGAGATATTGCACCGGTGAATTAAATGGCTTGAATAAGATGACAATCCTCAAAATAGCTTGAACGGATTAAGAATTGAAACACGAACTTCTGAGATACCTTGTACACTCCGGATATGAACATAGAGAGAGTTGAGTAAATAGGAGAGACTTGGATAAGAATTTCGAAAACATGTGAAACAAGAGGCACAGATATGATAAACACTGAAGCTTGAATTTAGTCCACCAGAGAAGAAACGAGAACGGAGAATGATAAACTTGAAGCTCATGAGCCTCTTCATGAGAATCACCGGATAAGAACATCGAAGGAAAAGAATGAAGAAACATCACATGAACATAATGGATATTTCATTTGAGAATTTCTAACTACGAGAAGAAGAGGGGTGGGAGGGTGGGGAAAACAAAGATAACTTGGGATGAATGAAACAGACACCATTGCGAAAAACCAAGAATTGGTCTTGCTCATATTAAAAGGATTGGTTTAACTTGAAGAGAAACGCACCGGTTCAAAAGAATTTAACATGACAATCTTGATGATCAAGAAAGATTAGCACTCCCATAGAAATATGAGAACACCGATTAGGAAAGGTATGGAATCAACACTTGACATCGAAGCAACTCGGATACCATAATCAAAACAAAAACAAAGGATTGATATGTTGCAACATAATCTTCCCAATATCAATCGAACAGATAATTGAACGAATGAATTCCATAGCTTAATGGTACATCAACTTGTCGAGAAGCCACTTGGGAGAACAAAATGATAGAATAAAACAACAAGGTAGCAGATGAAACAAATACATAATAGAGATTTCGTCCTGCATGTTCGTGTTGAATGCCCCATGGCATGTGTTACAAAGGGCATTGCAATCGCCGGATCAGCATAGCCAAGGATCCTTTAAGGTGCAACTCCCAGTTGGAACAGCGCCCATGAAAACCTCTTCACTAGATGTTGAACCCCAACCTCATATCATGCATCCGTTGGAAGATTACCTAAGAGCTACTTGAAACCCACCAATTAATTCCCGAAGCTTTCCAGTTACGCAATCTGGTGTTGGGGATATAGGGGAAGCACTGCGCACTCAACTCTAAACCTACATCCAGCTGTATCCATCTGTCAACACATAACCAGGCACCTTCGGAAACTGTTTACCTCGGACCTTCGAAACGCATCCGCTATACTAGCTGTGTCAATACTCCCGAACTATCTCCCAGTACTGGGTGACATCGGGGTTATCTCACCACTAACTGCATAGAAGAGTTTTTGATGTCGGCCGCCTCTGGTATTCTAGAACCGCTACGATACATTTGTGACGACAACACCTTGGAGCTCAACTCCCCGGGACACAGCCACAACCCCTAAATGACAGGAGGCACCAAGAACAATGTTCTCGTCACAAAGATATCGGAACAATCCAAACAATACCCGCGTGATCCTAAAAAAAATTGGCGAAATCTTGAGAGTAGTGAAGGTAAAACAACGTCAGGAGTCCTCACCAGAGCGACGAAGGGGATGAGGAGTAAAAAGAAATCCTACTCTCCGATATACATATATAGGACTCAAAACATTTTGTGTGTGTGCCTAGACTCAACCGTCAGTGGTTCGATCAATCAGTGGGCTCCTAGGTCGGAGAAGGCTCTGAATACCAACTTGTAATGCCCAGTATCCGACTATGTCTCCCATGTGTCGAGGCACGACTTAAAGACATAAGTGCATACTAGAATGATCTCAAGTATGGTATTTTTGCACATCTCATGTAAAATTCAGGGATGAAATAGAAAAAGATAGTTGGCTTACACTCGCCACGTCACACAATGAATACAATAGCATACATCATCCAAATAACACAGGGTCCGACTACGGACGAAATCCAAACGAGAAAGATACCATAAACACAAGCCCAGATCCTCCTAGTAAGAACCACTACTGATCGTCGGGATACGAAACATAGTAACGTCCACGCTCTTCATCAAACTCGCACTGAAGTTCTGAACCATCTCCTGCATCGTATTTGGTTGTACCTGCATCTGGTGTGTTGATTCTGTGAGCCACAAAGGACTCAACAATCCCGTTCCCGGCTATCAAAACTACCAAAACCTTAGGTGTGGAAAGGTTATAAAAGTGTTTGCAGCAAGCACTAAGCAACTAGCTTACGAGTTTAGAGCGAGAAGAGAACAAGTGCCAATGGTCGCCAAGTTGATCAAGAAGTGATCCTAGCTACTCACGGTCAAACATAACCCCACCGTGTTCACTTTCCGAAGTGCTTTGGAAAGAGACCATCACGGTTACTCACACAGGTAGTGTATTCTTATGAATATGGTGTCAAGTTATCTACAGCCGGATATTAACAAATTCCCATCTGCCACATAACCACGGGCACGTCTTTCGAAAGATCAAACCCTGCAGGGGTGTCCCAACTTAGCCTATCACAAGTTCACGATATGCGGAGTCGCAACTCCAAAGTGGGAAGACCCGAGTATTCTCGGAATCCCGTGCTCAAGATATTTCGATAAAGATAAAACTAATACAGCAAGACCTACCGGCGTGCCGACACCCTGATAGTAGCCACGCGTATCTCGTCTCAGGCCATGACTGGATGGGACAAGCTACGGGTGTATACAAGACCTCAAGTCTCCCAAAGGTGGCCCCGCAGGTTGCCTAGTTTGGACCACCACTCATGAGGAGCACTGGCCCGGGTTGTTGATTAAGAACTCGGGTTAATTACTCCCTATGCAAGTTTTTAGTTGTTAGGCAAATGGTAAAACCAAAGTTGGGCCTTGCTGGAAAAGCTTTAAGCAGAGAGAATTATCAAGGGGGGCCCATAAACCCCAACCATGTTAGGAACACAAAATCAAGGAACATAACACCGGTTTATCGGGTCCTAAGGTGGCATGAGTGGAATAAAACACCAAGCAGAAGGCCAAGCCTTCCACACATTGCCAATATATATGTGTATTAATTAACATAGATATATATTGTGTTATCCCAATAACAAGTCCAAACTTGGAGCAATCTTCAAACTTCACCTGCAACTAACAACGCTATAAGAGGGGCTGGGCAAAAGCGTACTTAGCCAATCAACGGTTTGCTAGGAAGGCGGTTAGAGTGTTTCATGGCAACAATAGGAGGCTGACAAAACAGGAATATGCATTGAGGCATGTCTAAAAGAACGAGACAACTAGCATAGGCAAAGATAGAGGTGATATCGGGGAATGGTCATCTTGCCTGGGATTCCGCAAGGAAGAAGAACGAGTCCATGTAGTTGAACAACTCCTCACAACCCCGGAACAAAACCGAAGCTAACGAGAGAAGCATACCGGAAAGAAGCAAAGGACATGGTAAACACACAAGCATAAACATGGCATATGATGCACAACCAAGTATGATGCATGTCCGGTTTAATATGCATGGCATGGCAAAGTGCACAAACAACACTACAACTTAAGTGGAGCTCAATATGCAACGAGTTGCATATTGACAAAACACCACGTTAGAATATTTAGTTTGACTCTCGTTTTATATAGACAACAAGTTTAAATGTTTTTAACATGGCAAGAGGTGAAGCTTAAGTAAACTAGCTATCTATACATTTTAAATGAGGCCGTAAATAACAACAAAAATTCCGGAAACTCCCCATGTCATAATTAGCAATTTTAAAGCAAACAACAATTTTAAGCATTTAAAGGTTGTTCTCATGATGCAGATGACATGTTCAAGTTTTATGCAATTTTTTAGTAAAATTTAACAAGAGCAAGATATGGAGTACTTCGTCACCGTGGAAAGAAAGGGTGCCACGGCGACGATAACCGAAAGTGATGCCAGGGCAACATATCGATTCCGGTAACTCGTTGGGAGACCAGTGCAAAAGAAGTATGACAGAAGCGTGTCAAGCGAAAGAAGGTGGGGTGATCCCGAAAACCGGGTTCCCATGGGTTGGCGACATGGAATCGGGAAACGTGCAAGTAACAATTCATGCACGGCAAACATCGGATACAAGCAACCATCTCATACACACATCACATGCATACAGTCCACGGGTGGTCGTCTCGGCGGTTATACCTTCGAAGCATGCGGTTCGGGGTGGTTCGAGTAACGAGGGAAGTAGTCGTACACGTGGCGGCGGTAGTGGAAGTAGTCGTTCACTCGTGGGAAGTTATACACGGGTCGAGGTACTTGTGATCTTGGCGACGGTAGTTGTACATGGTTGTAGTCGAACTTGACGGATCCAACATCTTCGGGCGTAGAGATGCTCGCGGTCTTGGCGACGGTAGTGGTACACGTTCACGTCATAGTCGTACACATTTCGTGGATGTTCGGGGTCACGGCGAGGAACTTGACGCATCACCAAGTGTAATCGTACTCGTTTCGAAGATGAACTTGATCCGATGTCTTCGAGAGTCATGGTACTTGGCGAATTGTACGTCGACCGTAGTTGTACATGTATTGACGAGGTACTTGTTGGATCCTTGGTCCTTCGGATTCGGTCTTGGTGATTCGTAGATGGTAGAAAAGGTACATGACGCATCTAGAGAAGGGTCTTGGCGTCCAACAGTAGCAACAACGCGATGGGTTGCCTCCATGGCGGCCATGGTCAACACTCGAGCAGATCGAGCACTCGTTCGATGTAGGCGGGGCTCGAAGCAGAGGAGCATTTCGTGATGCGGCTGGGAGTGGAGATGAGACGGGCAACGATGCGGGACTGGGATGGCACGAGGATGATGAGGAAGCGCAGCGCTGGTCGTGGTCGGACGGCGAGGACAGAGGCGAGGATGACGGCGGCTTCGACGCCCTGCGCGGAGGCGGCTCGATCCGGCCGGACCCAGGGCTATGGCGGCGGTGGAGCCCGATGCAGAGGACGGGCGGAGCGGCAGCAACGACGGCGACCGACAGCGGTGGTTGTCCTCGACCAGGGAGGAGGCGGGAGAGCAGGGCAGAGAGGCAGGCTTGTGGGGCCTCGAGCGCTCAAGTAGAGGAGGCCTCGGCGGCCGTGGCGCCCGGCGACGCGAGGCGGCGGACCTCCTGGAGGTCGAAGACGACGGGACGCGGCGCCCAGTGTGGAGACGGCGCGAAGGTGACGGAGCAGAGGAGGGGGCGTGGCACGGCGGAGGACGGCGCGGAGGAGCGGCGACCGGCGAGGTCCAGGTGCGGGAGGCGGGGACGAGCGAGGAGTCGCTCCTCTCTCTCTTGGTGTGAGCGGCGGTGGGGGAGTGTGATGGCCTGGCTTATTAGGGATACTAGACTACTCATATCAATAAGGAATTCCTTCTTTTCCGGGAGCCCATTCGGATAGAACTCCAAAGTTAAGCGTGCTCAGCTTGGAGTAGTTTCAGGATGGGTGACCGACCGGGAAGTTGCTCCCGGGTGCGCACGAGTGAGGACAAAGTGCGCAGAAAAGACTAGTATTGATATGTGAGGCCAGTCTAGATCCCGCCAGGAGTAACGACCACCGGCGGGTGTGTCCGGGGCGTTACAAGTTGGTATCAAAGCCGACCCTCGCGGTTACACGGATGTTTGCAGACAGTTTGCAGTCATGTTGTGCATGACGTTTGTGACCCGTCGTGGCACACGGCATGGCACATGTGCTGTCCTGGAAGCATAGACGGTTGTGCCAAGGGGAACGTTCCTGTGGCCCGACGAGGACGTCGGTTCCTCTGAGTGAGGGTGTATGTGATGGCCTGGCTTATTAGGGATACTAGACTACTCATATCAATAAGGAATTCGTTCTTTTTCGGGAGCCCATTCGGATTGAACTCCAATGTTAAGCGTGCTCAGCTTGGAGTAGTTTCAGGATGGGTGGTCGACCGGGAAGTTGCTCCCGGGTGCGCACGAGTGAGGACAAAGTGCGCAGAAAAGACTAGTATTGATATGTGAGGCCAGTCTATATCCCGCCAGGAGTAACGACTACCGGCGGGTGTGTCCGGGGCGTTACAGGGAGGAGGATGAAGGGGAGAGGGAGATCGGGCGCTGGGGCGATGGGATCGGGAAGATAGCGGCGCTGCGGGAACGAGGGCAGGGAGGAGTTGCGTTCGGTCGGCCTAGGGTTAGGAGGGGATTGGGCCTTGGGCCAAATGGAGGCTGCAGGAGGCCTTAGGGAGGCCGGCGGCTGGGCCTGGCTGTGGCTCTCTCTCTCTTCCTCTCTCTTCTCTCTAAACAAAACAAAACAAAACAAAATAGAGATAAGGAAGAAGAAAGAGAGGTTAGGGAATAATTTGGGCATGTGGGTTATTTTTCGTGGACTCAAAAAATGAGCATGATCCAAGAAAAATAGAAGTGGGCATGATTTGAAGATGAATTCAAACTCATTTGAATTTATTTAAATGGGTTTGAACTAGGACTAGGTTTAGGAAGTGTCCAAAAATGTTCGGATTTTTGGAGGAACCTCGATAAAATGGATAAGAACTGTTGGCGAGGTTTGGGAGTAGAAACTTGGAGTGAAATAGGCATGGGGAATATTTGCAAGTGTGTTTTTTGGTGATTCCGAAAAATGGAATATTTTATCATAGCTCCTTAAATATTGGGAGGGTATGTTTTAAAGAGAATCACCATGTGAACTCCCTCGATTTAAATAGATCAGAAGATCTACGCAATTTATTTAGTTGAGTTTTAAAATTAAACGACGTGATGGTATGATGACATGATGCAATGCAAACATAAATAAAGCAAGCACAAATGAAACACACGGCGAAACCCGGAATAGCTGGAAGTCTTCTGGAGCGTCGGTCTTGGGGCGTCACAAACATACTAAGGATCTTCCGAGGAAATATCATGTGCCGGATGTTGACTTGCGATCCACTCGATCACCAGCATAGTTAGAGTCAGAATATCCAATGAGGTCAACATAAGAGCCCTTGGGATACCATAATCCAAGTGTTGGAGTGTGAGCTAGATATCGAAGAATATGCTTCACAGCCTTATGGTGTGATTCCTTCGGTGTAGCTTGAAATCGGGCACACATGCAAACACTAAGCATAATATCTGGCTTAGATGCACATAGATACAATAAAGAGCCAATCATGGAGCAGTATACCTTTTGATCTAAGTCTTTAACATTTTCATCGGTGCATAGTTGGCCATTTGTGGGCATAGGGATTTTGACGCCTTTGCAATCTTGCATGCCGTATTTTCTCAGAACATCCTTGAGGTATTTCTCTTGAGATATGAAGATGCCATTGCGTTGTTGACGAATTTGAAGGCCTAGGAAGAATTTCAGCTCTCCCATCATGGGCATTTGATATTATTCACGCATCATGTAGCCAAATTCGTCACTGTAACGTTCAGTAGTACAGCCAAAGATAATATCGTCCACATAGATTTGACACACAAATAATTCTTCATCATATGACTTAGTGAAAAAGATTTGGGTCAAGTGAACCGGGTTTGAGGCCTTTCTTCGTGAGGAATTCCTTCAAAGTATCATACCACGCCCGATGGGTCTGCTTGAGGCCATAGAGGGCCTTGTTGAGTTTGAAGACTTTGTCAGGATGTTTAGGATCTTCAAAACTTGGGGGTTGAGCAACATATACTTCTTCCTCAAGCTTACCATTGAGGAATGTACTTTTCACATCCATTTGATATAAGATGATATTATGATGGTTATCATAAGCAAGTACTATGCAAATAGCTTCAAGTCTAGCAGCAGGAGCAAAGGTTTCACCGAAGTCAATTCCTTCAACCTGTGTGTAGTCTTGAGCTACGAGACGAGCCTTATTCCTCACCACAAGGCCATTTTCATCTTGCTTGTTTCGTTAGATCCACTTGGTGCCGATGATATTGTGCTTCCGAGGATCTGATCGCTTGACGAGTTCCCACACATGGTTGAGCTCGAATTGATACAATTCCTCTTGCATAGCTTGAATCCACTTAGGTTCTAGAAATGCCTCGTCAACTTTGGTGGGCTCTATGATAGAATCAAAAGCAAAGTGCCCACAAAAGTTAGATAAGTGTGAAGCTCTTGAGCGTGTGAGAGTACCTGGTGCATTGATGTCATCGACGATTTTCTCGATCTGCACTTCTCTTGCGACACGAGGATGAGCTGGCTGACGACTTTGGACTGGCTGAGCATTTTCTTGAGCAGCTGTTTCTTCACGAGCACCAGAATGATTTTTTCTTCATTGTGAGGAATGACTTCTTCAACTAATTCTTCAGTGGGGATGTGATACGTCCAAAACGTATCTATAATTTCTGCTTGCTCCATGCTTCCTTTGTGTGATATTGCTATGATATTGATGCACTTCCATACACTTTTGATCATATTTGGACTAACCTATTAACTCAGTGCACCACAGTGCCAGTTCCTGTTTTCTGCTGTTTTTCTATTTCAGGTTTCGCCCATATTAAAAGTGCCCCAAAAATTACGGGAAAAATACAGGAAAAATCAGCGTACAGGAAGCTTCGCGAAGAACCAAAGCGGGGCCAGAGGGGAGCCAGGGGAGGCCCAGGCGGCCACCTGGCGCGGCCCCACCCCTGGCCGCGCCAGGGGGGCGCCTGGGGCCCCTGCTCCGCCTCTGGTTGCCCCCCTTCGCATATATATTCCTCTCGTCCCGAAACCCTTTTTCGCGATCACGCCTCTGTTCTGCCGCTGCAGCGCTTCCAAGATCGGGAGCATCAGGAGAACTCTTCCCGGCACCCTGCCGGAGGGGAGAACCACCACCGGGAGCTTCTCCACCACCATGGACGCTTCCCGGATGAGTCGTGAGTAGTCCACCTTGGACCATGGGTCCATGATCAGTAGCTATGTGATGTTCTCCTCCCCTCTTTGCTCTTCATGGTTTAGATCTCGTGAGCTGCCCTACATGATCGAGGCACATATGTAATCTTTCTGCTGTTGCTTCGCTGAGTTTGCTGGGATCTGATGGATTATGAGACTATGTTCAGATTGTGTTTGAGTAATATATTTGATTCACCTCTTTTATATCTTTGTTCTTGAGTAATTCTTGCATGTTCTCCGTTGCTGCTTATTGCTTTGGCCAAGTAGTAGGTAGTAACTCCAAGAGGGAGCGTTATGCTTGATTGTGGGTTCATGCCCCCTGATGACTAGCTTGAGTGACAGAAACATGAGTCTAGGGGATGTGCTGTTGCCACAAGGGGGAAAACAACGGTGCTTGTACTTGCGGGTGCAAGGATTGTTTACTTTACGCAAAGTTCTTTTAATGCAGTTGTCTGTTGCTTTGAGTTTACACTTTGGGTGGGATTCGCAACTTAATACGAGCGAGATGTTCTGGATAGATATCTCAAGGTGGATGATTAGTAGTAGATGTAGATGGATTTCGGTCTACTTGCCTTGGCGTACCGCCCATGCTTTTGAGCCTCTACCTTTCCTTGCAGCATAATTAGCATTGGTTTGCGCACATAATCCTGTCAATTGCCCAGCTGTAATTTGTTTACCTCGCTTTGCTGTTTTATCGTCTTTTGGGAGAGAGACATCACTAGTGAACATCATGGGACCCCGGTCCATATTACCACCGCTGATCACACCTTCTATTTACTTCCTGTTTTTATTTCCTAGTTGCAGTCATAGCTATCATTATTATCTCTTGTGTTTGATCCTTTGTAAACAACAAGGCCGGAGGGATTGACAACCTCTCTGTACTCGTTGGGAGCAAAGTTATCTGTATCTGTGTGCAGGTCTTGTCAACCGCTAAGTTTCTGGTGCCGTTGACACCTACTTGTCGACCCTCGGAGTCTCACGGGATTCGATCTTTGGTATCTTTGCCAAGGGAAATTTGCCGCTACGCTACATCTCAACCTTCCACTTGGGGTAACCAACGAGGGGCGAGAAGCCATCAAGCAAGTTTTTGGCGCCGTTGCCGGGGACTCCACTCTTCAAGATAGGGGAGTTGCACGCTATCTTTTATCTTTGCTTTTTAGTCTTGTTAGTTTACCTTTCAGTTTTTGCTTTAGTGTCCCTTGCCAAAAATCACAAAAATAGTTATCTTGCTTGCTGCTGCTATGGGTTCCATCGAGAACACCAAGTTGTGTGACTTCACTAGTCATAACAACGATGACTTTATCTGCACGCCTATTGCTACACCTGCCACTTCAGCACCTTCTTATGAGATTAAACCTGCTTTACTGAACCTAGTTATGAAAGATCAATTCTCCGGTGCTGGAGATGATGCTGCTTTGCACTTAAATAATTTTGTTGAGCTCTGTGATATGCAAAAGTACACAGAAATAGATGGTGATATTGTTAAGCTTAAGCTTTTTCCTTTCTCCTTGTGAGGAGGATCTAAAATCTGGTTTCAATCCTTGCCTAGGAATAGTATAGATTCTTGGGACAAGTGCAAGGATGTCTTTATTGGGAAGTACTATCCCCCTGCTAAAATTATACAATTAAGGAGTAACATAATGAATTTTAAACAATTAAATAATGAACACGTTGCCCAAGCTTGGGAACGCATGAAATCTCTTGTCAAGAACTGCCCTACTCATGGTTTGACTACTTGGATGGTTATCCAAACTTTTTATGCAGGCTTGAACTTTACCTCGCGGAACTTGTTAGATTCGGCCACGGGAGGAACCTTTATGTCAACTACACTTGGTGCTGCCACGAAGCTTCTCGACGAGATGATGACCAATTATTCCCAATGGCACACCGAACGCGCTCCAACAGGTAGGAAGGTAAACTCTGTCGAGGAGATTTCCTCCCTAAATGAAAAAGTTGACTTGATCATGTCTCTACTTTCCAAGCAATCTTCTATTGATCCTCATGATGTTCCTTTAAATTCTTTGATTGCTCAAGATCAAGTAGATGTGAACTTTATCTCTAGAAACAATTTCAATAACAATGCTTATAGGAGTAATTTTGGTAGCAACCCTAGACCGTTTCCCTCTAATTCCTATGGGAACAACAATGCTTATCCTAGCACCAAGAACTCCACTTCTGAACTAGAGATTATGCTTAAAGACTTCATCACTACCCAAAAGGCCTTCAATAAGAGTGTAGAAGAAAAACTAGAAAAACTAGATAATCTCTCTTCGAAGGTAGACAATTTAGCCCATGAGGTAGAGTTGCTTAAAATTAGAACTTCTCCTCTTGAGGAGAGGAAGACCACTCCTATGAATGCTATTCAAGTGCAAATTAATGAAAACATTAGGATGATGGCTAAACTTAAAGAGAGATGGGCTAGAGAAAAGGAGGAAGAAGATAGAATTAAGAGCCTTCCTACCCACCACATTGGTGCTACTATCCAAGTTGTTGAGGATATCCAAACTCTTAGCACCCAATGCACTCCTAGTCCCATTGGACCTATTAATGGTGATGCTATGACCTCAACCGTAGAAGAAGAAACTCCTATGACCATAGAAGCTACCAAACAAGTGAGCCTAAAGGACACCACTACCACTTTACTTGATTGTAGTGACCTTGATTTTGATAATTGTAGTCTCTCAGAAGTTGTCACCTTTTTACAAAGAATGGCTAAAGACCCCCACACTAGCACACTTAATCTTGCCTTCACGGAGCATATCACTAATGCTCTTATCAAAGCTAGGGAGGAGAAGCTTAGGGTAGAAGCCTCCATACCTAGAAAGCTAGAAGATAGTTGGGATCCTATGATTAAAATTAAGTTGAATAACTTCTCTTGCTATGCTTTATGTGATGTTGGAGCTAGTACCTCCGTTATGCCCAAAAGAATGTATGATATGCTTGAATTGAAACCTTTTGATCCTTGTTCTTTTGGTGTTCATCTTGTTGATTCTTCCGTAAAGAAACCTTTGGGGAAGATCGACGATGTTCTTATCATTGTCAATGACAATTATGTTCCCGTTGATTTTACTATTATGGATATTGAATGTGAACCTTCATGTCCAACTATTTTGGGACGTCCTTTTCTTCGCACCGTTGGTGCTATCATTGACATGAAAGAGGGGAATATAAAATTCCAATTCCCTCTCAAGAAAGGGATGGAACACTTCCCTAGAAAGAAGATTAAGTTGCCTTTTGAGTCCGTTACACGGGCTAGCTATTCTCTTACTCTTGATAAAACTTGATTTTCTCTTTTTGCATCATGCCTAGCTTAAAGGCATAAAAGAAAGCGCTTTTGGGAGGCAGCCCACAACGAATTAGGTTTTATTTTGCTTTTGTTGTGTCTTGATGTTTGTTACTACAGTAGCATCATCATTGTATCTTTTCTTTTCAGCTTTGTGCCAAGTTTAGCCTCCGATTGCAAGAAAGTTCAAAAGTTGTGATGTGCTGTCCAGAAAACAGATTCTGTCCTTGGACAGAAAAATTCGAATAAAATCACCAGATCATCTTTTTGATCTGAATTTTTTTCACAGCGTGCTCTATACAATTGGCTTTCGAGTGTCTGTTCTGAGTTTTTTGATTTGAGTTGTAGAAGTGCTCCGAAAAAATCATTTACTACCTGCTGGTCTGTTTTTCACAGATTCTGTCCTGTTTTGCCTTTTCTTCGTTTTGCAAACCTTGAGCTTGCTTTTTCTTTGCAAAAACCTTTTGGCATTCTTGAGAAACAGTAGCTCTTCAAGATTATCTTTATTTCCATTAGGGAAAAATTATTTTATTGTGGGTACTAACCTCGCTAATCAGATTATGATGAGTTATGTATGAAGGGAGTTTTCAAGTGTGCGAGGGAAGATGATAAAAGAAGATTCAGGAGGGTCAAACGCTCAAGCTTGGGGATGCCCCCGTGCACCCCCAAGAAATATTCAAGAAGACTCAAGCGTCTAAGCTTGGGGATGCCCCCATGCATCCCCTTCTCCATCAACAATTATCAGTTCGTCTTTCGTTCCACTATATTCTTATCACTTCATGTGTTATGTGCTATGCTTGGAGCGTCTTGCGCTTAGTTTCCTTTTTAGTTTTATTTAGCTTTGCTTGCTGTTCATAACAAGTTAGAACCCAGCTTTCTTTGTGTGGGAGAGAAACACGCTCCACTTCAACCTAGAACACAACATAGGATTTTCATGCTTATCTTTGTTGTGTGTGTTCTTTGTCTTTCCATAGCTGCTGTCATGCTTAGCTCTTAGTTTTCATGCTTTTCTTTTTAAAGAGCTTCTGTTTAGTTGGTTGCTGAACTCTCTTGAGTTTTCATGTTTATCTTGTTAAGAGAGTTTGCCTGTTGCCCTGAGTTGTGTGTCTTAACTTAAAGTAGGTAATTGAGGTTGCTATTTAATTTTAGTAGTAACTTGCAATAGTTTTGAGGTATTGCCATGAGTAATGTCTGAACTTTTGGTGTCAAGAGCTTTAGCCTATTAGTGATAGATGTCGTATTTTGGGCAATCCGTGTTTATTTTCGAAAACCTACAAAATAGTTGAGAACTTTAGCTACTAGATGGATCACTAATCTTTGGAGGGATCGAATATTAGAGTACACTCACGTACCATGAGTCGAGGATGCGCAAGGATAACCAAACCCCCATACACTCCTCCTCGGGGTACTTGTCTCTTTGTGAACCTCCTAATTAGATTGAGAGTTACCGATAATAAGTGCATGAGTTCTTCGGACTAATGTGAGTATTCGAAAGTTGATACTTCCACCTAGCCATATTTTTCTAGCCTCTTTGGTACCGTGCATTGCCCTTTCTCACCTCGAGAGTTGGCGCATACTTCGCCGGTGCATCTAAATCCTTGGCACGATACGCTCTGTCATCATAAGCCTCATTATATCCTTCCTCAAAACAGCCACCATACCTACCTATCAAGGCATTTCCATAGCCTTTCCGAGATACATTTCCATGCAACATCCATCTTCTCATGACTTGATCTTCATGTCATACATGCTTTTTGCTTGATCGATGAGCCGCATGCTAGTTGGGCCTTGCCCTAATCATTGCTACATGACGCGCTAGTATCATTGCATATCCTGCTACACTGGCAGAGGCATACATTTGCATACATCATGATAGTTTCATTTTCTTTATGTTGAGTACTTTTGTAAAGTGTGAAAGATCTTCTATACTTCTTGTAATACGTAGAGTGTTGCCCCTAAAGTGAGGAAAGGATCCCAAAGAGGACAAAATCAAAAGATCCCAAAGAGGACAAATGAGAGTTAAATAGAAAGGGCCATTCAGGCCACAAAAAAATAAAAAATAAATAGAAAAAGGAGAAAAAAGAAATAGAAAGAGAGAAGGGGGCACACTACTATTCCTTTTGAGAGATCCACACTCGTACTCCATCTTATACCTTGTACTCCATAGAGATTATCATTCATGCATATAGCTATGTGGGGACCTTCACACTATAGAACTTGGCTTGTATATTCCAATGATGAGCCTCCTCAAAAGAGCTCTAGGTCTTCTTGAGCAAACAAGTTGGATGCACCCCCACTAGTTCCATTGGAGAGCTTACCTTAGCTCATATATGCATCCGTTGCATGGCAATCCCTACTCCTCACATCATATCTATCATTTGGCTTTCTCTCGCTTATGATTGTCCTCATTGATGTGAGCCTTTCACACCTTTTTTGTCTTCCCCCTTCATCATTTTTCTCTCTTTGCCATCCTAAATGTCAACTTTCTTGCTTACGCTCATCCATTGCATGAGTGCTCAAAATATCGAAAGGGAGTGGATCATTTTGACTTGTACCTGGCTGGTGGTCTGGGGATGAGTCAAGATAACATTCCAAAGAAGACCAAGTGTGAAACTTTAGTAGATTAAGTTCTCAACAATACAAAAACTATGTTTTACTCTCTCGTATATCCCTATTCCCTTTCTTGCACGCAAACACCATTTGAAGACATTCGAGTCACGGACAGCGAGAGCTCTTGCACCTTTATGTTCTTATGTTGCTTGTTACAATGCTAATATAGACTCTTGCTTGTTATGACTTGAATTGAATTACATGCCTTGATTGCTTTACTTAAAAGTTCTTATATGGTTGATAGCATGTCACCACAGAAATTATGCTTGTTATCATTTACCTACTCGAGGACGAGCGGGAATTAAGCTTGGGGATGTTGATACGTCCAAAACGTATCTATAATTTCTGCTTGCTCCATGCTTCTTTTGTGTGATATTGCTATGATATTGATGCACTTCCATACACTTTTGATCATATTTGCACTAACCTATTAACTCAGTGCACCACAGTGCCAGTTCCTGTTTTCTGCTGTTTTTCTATTTCAGGTTTCCCCCATATTAAAAGTGCCCCAAAAATTCTGGGAAAAATACAGGAAAAATCAGCATACAGGAAGCTTCGCGAAGAACCAATGTGGGGCCAGAGGGGAGCCAGGGGAGGCCCAGGCGGCCACCTGGCGCGGCCCCGCCCCTGGCCGCGCCAGGGGGGCGCCTGGGGCCCCTGCTCCGCCTCTGGTTGCCCCCCTTCGCATATATATTCCTCTCGTCCCGAAACCCTCGAGGACGGAACCCTTTTTCGCGATCTCGCCTCTGTTCCGCCGCCGCAACGCTTCCAAGATTGGGAGCATCAGGAGAACTCTTCCCGGCACCCTGCCGGAGGGGAGAACCACCATCGGGAGCTTCTCCACCACCATGGACGCTTCCCGGATGAGTCATGAGTAGTCCACCTTGGACCATTGGTCCATGATCAGTAGCTATGTGATGTTCTCCTCCCCTCTTTGCTCTTCATGGTTTAGATCTCGTGAGCTGCCCTACATGATTGAGGCACATATGTAATCTTTCTACTGTTGCTTCGCTGAGTTTGCTGGGATCTGATGGATTATGAGACTATGTTCAGATTGTGTTTGAGTAATATATTTGATTCACCTCTTTTATATCTTTGTTCTTGAGTAATTCTTGCATGTTCTCCGTTGCTGTTTATTGCTTTGGCCAAGTAGTAGGTAGTAACTCCAAGAGGGAGCGTTATGCTTGATTGTGGGTTCATGCCCCCTGATGACTAGCTTGAGTGACAGAAACATGAGTCTAGGGGATGTGCTGTTGCCACAAGGGGGAAAACAACGGTGCTTGTACTTGCGGGTGCAAGGATTATTTACTTAACGCAAAGTTCTTTTAATGCAGTTGTCTGTTGCTTTGAGTTTACACTTTGGGTGGGATTCGCAACTTAATACCAGCGAGATGTTCTGGATAGATATCTCAAGGTGGATGATTAGTAGTAGATGTAGATGGATTTCTGTCTACTTGCCTTGGCGTACCGCCCATGCTTTTGACCCTCTACCTTTCCTTGCAGCATAGTTAGCATTGGTTTGCGCACATAATCCTGTCAATTGCCCAGCTGTAATTTGTTTACCTCGCTTTGCTATTTTATCGTCTTTTGGGAGAGAGACATCACTAGTGAACATCATGGGACCCCGGTCCATATTACCACCGCTGATCACACCTTCTATTTGCTTCGTGTTTTTATTTCCTAGTTGCAGTCATAGCTATCATTATTATCTCTTGTGTTTGATCCTTTGTAAACAACAAGGCCGGAGGGATTGACAACCTCTCTGTACTCGTTGGGAGCAAAGTTATCTGTATCTGTGTGCAGGTCCTGTCAACCGCTAAGTTTCTGGCGCCGTTGACACCTACTTGTCGACCCTCGGAGTCTCACGGGATTCGATCCTTGGTATCTTTGCCAAGGGAAATTTGCCGCTACGCTACATCTCAACCTTCCACTTGGGGTAACCAACGAGGGGCGAGAAGCCATCAGGATGATATCTTCAGTAGCTTTGAACTTGATGGATTCCTTAGGAGGTATTTCACCTGACACAGAAGGCAGGTGCTCTCTTTGCGAGCCATTAGTTTCATCGAACCGCACATCTACAGTCTCAACAATCTTGTCAAGATGATTGATGAATATTATGTAGGTGTGTGAGTACTTTTCGTAACGAAGCATAAAACCTTCATGTGCTTTCGGTGCAAATTTGGAATTGTGATGAGGATCTCTAACCCAGCATTTAGCACCGAAGACTTTGAGATAACTCACATTGGGTTTCTCGTCGGTGAGTAGTTCATATGAGGTTTTCTTGAGGAGTTTGTGAAGATATACCATGTTGATGATGTGGCACGCAGTGTTGATAGCCTCAGGCCAGAACCTATGAGGTGTCTTGTATTTATCAAGCATGGTGCGGGCCATCTCAACAAGAGTCATGTTCTTGCGCTCCACAACGCCTTTCTGCTGAGGAGTGTATGGGGCTGATAGCTCATGAGTAATACCAAGTTCATCAAGATAGTCATCAAGAGCAATGTTCTTGAACTCGGTCCCATTGTCACCCCGGATATGCTTGATCTTCACACCGAAATTTGTCGAGGCCTGATAACCCACAAGTGTAGGGGATCAGTTGTAGCCTCCTTCGATAACTAAGAGTGTCGAACCCAACGAGGAGATAAAGTTAGAACAAATATTCCCTCAAGTTCTATCGACCACTGATACAACTCTACGCACGCTTGACGTTTACTTTACCTAGAACAAGTATGAAACTAGAAGTACTTTGTAGTTTCTGTGGGATAGGTTTGCAAGAATATAAAGAGCACCTAAATATAAACTAGGGGCTGTTTAGGTAAAGAAGCAATAAAGTTCATATAGCGAGTGTGGAAAAGTGGTGGTAGGAGTTGCGAAATTGTCCCTAAGCAATTGACTACGTTACTAGACCGATAGCAAGTTTTATGTGGGAGAGGCCACTGCTAGCATGTCATCCCTGACTTAGAATTCTATGCACTTATGATTGGAACTATTAGCAAGCATCCGCAACTACTAACGTTCATTAAGGTAAAACCCAACCATAGCATTAAGATATATTGGTCCCCCTTCAATCACGTATGCATCAATTTCTATGCTACGTTGAAGCTTCTGTTACTCTTGCCTTCCAATACGTAGTCCTATCAACATACAACTAACCCTATGGTGTGATCCACGCGCGCGCTCATATGATGGGCACCAAAGGACAACAACATAACCACATGCAAATTAAATCAGTCATAGCAATTCACCAATCACCTATAGGACAACGAAAATCTACTCAGACATCATAGGATGGCAACACATCATTGGATAATAATATGAAGCATAAAGCACCATGTTCAAGTAGAGGATACTGCGGGTTGTGGGAGAGTGGATGTGGGGACCCCGACTCATAAGTCGTGATCACCGAATGCACGTGTACAGTAATCCCAGAGATCAATGCTCACTAAACACACAGAAGCTGAATAACAAGAGTCTTACATCCATACATACCGTATTACACAAATAGGACCACTAAGGTCAAGTCTTGAGTATATCATCGCAGCGGAAATCTTCAATAACAACTTGGACCCATGCCATCTGCTTTAACCCTACAGGCATTCTGACTGGGAAGCGTCCTAGCTCGCATGCTCGTCACCAAGAAATCTTCATCATATCCTGTTCTTTCATGCCTGGCCAATAAAATAACCAGTGGCAAGCCAATGAGTACTTTGAATGTACTCGCAAGCAACCCAAGTGTGATGACAGAATAATTATGCATGGCTCTACTGTTGAATTGGCAGTTTTGCGGAAAGCTAGTTTTTCTTATGCAAGTATGATCAACATATAACAAGGGCATGCATGTGTATGCAACAAGTATCAGGAGGTTTCAAACATCAATATCGAGAAAGAGTCATGAACAACTCTTGCTCACGCTCATCGTGACTTTCTCACAATCACATCAATAGATTTACCAAACCATGTTGTTTTCCAGAAACTTATGGACATAGTCTAAGCAGCACCACCCAACTGTCCTTGACCGTGGACACGGCTATTCGAATAGTATTACACTCTGCAGAGGTTGCGCACTTTATCCACAAGATCCGGGAAGCTTTCGTGTCACCCACGATCCCGCAGTACCTCAAGTACTCAGGGGAAGCACACGGTCATTACCTTTCCCTAGACGACACGAACATAGGGTCCACTCGTTGGTGCACGGCCCTCGAGTACAATCAATAGGTCATGGGACTTGCCCACTTTCAATGTCACGCGTACACGAAGGGACCAACGATGTGTCCGGTGCCCTGTAAAAACAGTCATGGTCGCCTATCCAAGCACGACCCCGTCCCGGGAGTGACCTCAAGTCTCCCCCGTCACTAGTGATGTGGGCACCATGCTAGTATCAGCCTAAGTAATCAATAATGCCCCGTCCCATAAGGGGTAGAGTGGTTGCACATGTTTGGTTGGGACGGTAGTCACACATAAATCTAATCCATCTCTATAAACAACACTTTCATCAAGCCTCGGTACACTACTTATTCACCAAGTAGTGCCTTAGTTCCTAATCGTCTCCCAGGGGCATTAGTGGCACCCATTGGGTCATTTGCAAGTATGTCAAACTACACTTGTTTCTCTCAATGCATAACCCTGACCCATTTTGCGTAGCCAACTACTATAGCACACATCTATCTACTCCCACCGGCATAACCCTCATAGGAAGGTAGGTTCATGCTTGATGCAAGTTTCAATAGTAAAGTAACGAAGGCACCAACCAAAGTGGTCACCACCTCAACATGATTCCGATGCATTGATAATAAGGTGCTATGAGACATGCATAAAAAGGGTTCTCGAACATGGTCAAAGGGCTGCTTGCCTTGACCTTCCGAGTCTTCAAACCTTCTGGTCCATCTCCGAGTACTCTGTTTATTTCGTCAACTAACGATGGAAACAATCATATTAAGCAACACAACAAGGCAAAAATAAAAGTGCTCTAAAAATAGGAGTTGGACTTTTCTAGGATACCTCTGGTCATATGAAAAATAACCAAGGTGGTTTCATTGGAGTATGATCAATGGATGGTTTGGAACATTTCAACATGAGGTAAACAGGGGATTTGTGGATTTGAAAGAAGTGCACAGAAATATATTTTTGAAAAATGAGTTAAGGCACCCATTTAACAACTCATGATTTTAGAAGCATCTAGGAGTTGGTTTCATTGGATTTGGAGTTCAAATGAATTTCCTAGGATTTTGCAAAGTTGACAAATATGAAGAAATAGGCCACTATTTTGTGGGGTACAGAAAGTATTAGGAAAAACGTTCCAAAACTAAGTTTTGATATTACAAGCACCTAGGAATTTGAACCAGTGCATTTGGATCAAATTTGAGCTCTCTGTGATTTTCTAAAGTTTATCACGGAAATAGAAAAATGGCATTTGATAAATATTTGTGAAGAAAGAGTCTATGGAAAAATGTGCATGTTGCACCATGTGATAGAGCATGATTTTATGAACTACTAGAAATTTGAATCATCAAATTTGGAGTTCATTTGAATTATTTATGGGTTTTTGAAGTTTACTGGAAAAGAAAAAGAAAAGGAATCTACCTAGATGGGCTGGATTAACCCTGCGCTGGCGTGCACGGAGCGTTGCGTAGTGCCGGAGCGCTGCTGGGCCGGCCCAGTGGCTCGGCCACGCGGGCAGAGGGCGACGTCGAAGGCGCCATTACCGGAGTACGCCTTCGCCTGGGGGACGCGGTTATAGCCTGGCCCGTCTCCACTCAAACCGCGCGGCTGGCCGGCGGGGTCACTGACCTGCGGGCCCCACCCACAAAGTCATCCCCTTCCTCCCGCGCCTGCGACAAAGAGGCTCGATGCCTCGGCTGCACGTCGGCCGGCGCTTTCCCACGACGGTATAGGCCACCCCTGGCCAAGATTCGGGCACCGGAGGGGTCGCCGGGAAGCGAACCATCAGGGAAAGCCCTCGGGGATGGCGGGGGACGGCCGAAGCACCTCCTACACCGGCCGTGGCGGATGGCCTCGTCGGGCGGTGGTGGTATGGGCACCACGGGGCACGGGAAGAGGCGGCGAAGGGACGGGAAGCTCCGTAGCCCAATGGCAGTTCTCCTGGAGGTTGAAGGGGAGGTGGAGGGGCCCTGGTTCACCGGAGCCATGCGGAGAACGACGGCGACCGAGGTGGCGAGGGAGAGGCAAGGAGAGCCAGAGGGAGAGGTAGAGCATGTCAAGGAGGTTGCCGGAGTAGTGGGAGAGCGAGAAGAGTCAAGAGAGAGCCCAAGGGGGCTCTATATAGTGCGCGCGTCGGTGCACCGTGGGCGCAGTCCATGGCGCGCTCGAGCGAGCTCACAGAGGGGAGAGGAGAGAGGGTCAGGTGGGGGCCGGCGATGTGTCGTGTCCTAGACGTCGAGGCGACCTCGGGGGACATGATGGGGAGGCCCGAGGTTGTCGGGGCATCGGGATGGGGGGCAGCTATAGTGCGCCAGAGCACTGTAGCGCGCTCCAGAGCACGCATATGGCTGCCATTGGCATCGCTTTGGCGCCCAGGGCGTGGCCAATAGTGTCTAGGGGGTCAGACGAGGAGTAAACAAATGGGTGGTTGCCTTGGATGCCCTGGTGAGCTTCTAGAAGGGGAGTGTGCTGAGAGACAAGGGTGAAAATGGAGGTTCAGAGATGTAAAATGGGGTTTTACCCCCCTCAATCATTGAGCTGTGGAGGAGAAGGAGTTCCTGGAGGTAGAAGGTGACTAGGTGATGCTATGGTAAAAAGTTGAATCAAAGGTTAGTAGTAAAAGGGGGCAAAACAGTGGTTTTGGTAAAAATGGCAGAAGGTGTTTGATGTGGTTTTGGGCAAGCAAATGACTTCCAATTGCCATGAGACTTAACAGGATCAAATGGCACATACATTTAGGCCCTTCCACCAAATTTGAGCTCATTTGGGCAAAGTTGCCAATGCAACTTTGGTGAACCCTAGAAATCAATAGAAATGGATTTCTCAAGATTAGGTTAAGCAAATCATCTCTCCTTGATGCACCACTTGGTGTAGTGTCATCATCTGGGTTTGTGAGCATGCCCACAAAATTTGAGGCCCCAAGTAAAAAGTTGGCAATGTAGAGTTGTTCAAATTTGGATCTGGTCAGAAAGGGTTTTGGGGCACTTAGATCAAGTTATGCTTCTCCAATACTTGTGCCATTTGGTCTAGATGCATATTTACATCTTTTGAGCATGTGCACCAAGTTTGAGAGCATTTGGACAAGTTTGGCAATGTAAAGTTGCTCAAACTTCAAAATGGACAGAAATGGTTTTGAGGGGATTAGATGATGTTTCCTTGATCTTCAAGGCATGAGGCTTTGTAAGATCATCAAATATGTAATATTTGACATGATAGAATTTCCCTGGAATTTTTGGAGAATATTTCCTTTGTAAATATTTCAAAAGCTTGAAATATCCAGAAAGGGTTAATGAAGGATTTGTCCAATATTTTGAACATGACCATGTGTTGAAACTCTTATATATGGACAATATATGTCCTATGAGTTTCCCTCAATTTTGGCAAATATTTTTGAAATAGTAAAATATATATTTCCTATTAAAGACCATTTCTGGCCTAAAGAAAAAGCATTTAAATAAAATATAAAAATAACTTTTAAAATTATAATTTTGTGGTTTATGGGAGTCCTATACCTAATAGGATTCAAATATACCTTTTGAAAGATTTTTCACACCCTAAATAAGGTACTTGCAGTACAAACCTCAATTCAGGGGTTTTTGGAAAACTAATTTTAGAAACTACTATTTGGCCAAAATATTTTTATGAGAAAATACTATACTGGACTATACACATGGCATGATCATTGGGGAAAGGTTTTGGATCAAGGTGAGAATTATAAGAGTTGGAGGATTTATTTGATTTTTAGAGCACTAACAAACAGCAGACATAAAATCAATCAAGCAAAGACAAGAACACTCAAAAGTTTTTGACAAACCTCATTTTAGCATGATTATTAGCTTAAGTGATGTGGCATGAAAATCAGGGTGTGACAGACCTACCCCCCTTACAAGAATCTCGTCCCCGAGATTCCCAGACTAGGCGTGGAAAGGAATACGGAGTCTTGGATACGGGGTAGTCTTCACTTCTTCTTGTTGGTTCTGCTTCCGAGGGGTGCTCCCTGGAACCTTGAAGAACTTGGTGGTGTGGCTTCTTGCGCGTTGCCCTTTTGATGCAGGTTGCTGAGGGGTCTCTTGCATAGGTTAGGTTGAGCTAGACGTCAAGGGCTCGGTGATCGATGTCCTTGCAGGGACTGGGCTAGTTAGGAGGTAAGAAGTACTTCCAGAGTTGTGTCTTGTGGAAAATTTGATGCATGGGGGGGGGTAACTCAGGTGGTAAGTCTAGCTGGTAGCCGTCTCTTACTCGTCTTGCAGTGAACATTGAAGAAGGTCGATAAATCTTGGTGTGAGCGTCCCTTCGACACGGAAATGCTTGGTCCCTTCGAGAGGAGTGGTTTGCGGATACGCCCGGTCTTCGACGCGGAAGTTTACATCTTGAGGATGGTGGTCAGTGTAGTTCTTCCTTCTTGACATGTCAGTCTTCAAATGCCTTCCATCCAGCTGACCGTTTCTTTTTTGTCTTCGGGCAGACAAGTAGGTCTTCAAATAATGATGTTACCCAGCTTGTCCAAGTACCCCACGAAGTCTACGGGGTACGCAAGGTAGGCTGGGGTATTGGTGGTGGTCTCCGCTGAGTATTTGCAAAGGTCTTCCTGACTTAGAGCCAAGGCCCGTGGTTGGGATCTGACCATGTTGTGGCTCGGTGGGGCTTAAGGGTTTCAAGGATTCTAGTGAGTGAGTGAATGTATATTATCTTATCCTTAAGCACGATTTCTGAGATGCCAATAGCTCTATCTAGTATTCCAAACGAATAACCTTATACCACTAAATGCATCCTCTCGTATAGACCAACTTCAATCACCACTCATGCCATACACATCCTCATGACTCCCAAGAGGCGGTCGAACAAAATCGTACATATCTACGATCCCACTAATCATATGCATGGCTACCCCTAAAAATCCATGGGTAAGGCATACAAGCTGCCAAGCAAGAATCAAACACCACAATCCAAGCGCCCAACCTATTCTTGCAAGGTTCAAGATAATGCATCTCTATTCTAAGGAAACACGTCATATGCCACTCCAAGATTTTGTTTCCTTCCTATAGATCAACTCCAATAGCCCGGTAATTTCCATCAATCACCACATAATCCGACAATTCTACAAATCCGGTGTCTACGGTGTTCCACAAGATCTCAAGTCCCTATAATATCCAAATACTTGGAAGGACTATGCATTATGATAGTAAGCCCACCAAATTCCCATCATCCGGGTCAAGTAAACTCCAAGGTCATGATTATATAGATCCCTAGATAAACTACGATAATTAATCCAATCTCCTAGTTTATTGTCCACCGGGAAACATGGTATCAAGATCAACGGTCTAAATCCAATTTACTCCGAACCATGTAGACATACTTAGCATCTATACCCAATCAGAATCACCTACATAAATCCAAATCTCATGTCCAACGAGTACTCCTACATTTCCCCCAAGTCATTCTCAAAATGTCAACTATCTCCCATCAATATAGCGAAAGAAGGGCACCAACCGCCTTATGGGGTGGCCACGAGGGTCAGGGGCGCACCTGACCCCCTCGGGCGCGCCCCCTGCCTCGTGGCCACCTCGGGCATTGTCTCGCGTTGTTTCTTCTTCCAAAAATTCATAAATATTCCAAAAAAATCTCCGTCCTTTTTTATCCCGTTTGGACTCCGTTTGATATGAATATTCTGCGAAACAAAAAACATGCAACAAACAAGATCTGACACTGGGTACTAGATCAATATGTTAGTCCCCAAAATAGTATAAAAACTTGCCAAAAGTATATAAAAGTTGTATAATATTGGCATGGAACAATCAAAAATTATAGATACGGTGGAGACGTATCAGCATCCCCAAGCTTAATTCCTGCTCGTCCTCGAGTAGGTAAATGATAATGAAGATAATTTTTGATGTGGAATGCTACCTAGCATAATCTTGATCATGTAATCTAATCATGGCATGAATATTAAGACACGAGTGATTCAAAGCAATAGTCTATAATTTGACATAAAAGAATTTAATACTCAGGCATCCCAACAAACAATCAAGTCTTCCAAAATATCAATGCTAAAGAACGTTATCCCTACAAAATCATATAGTCTTTTATGCTCCCTTTTCTTAACACAAGGTACCCCTCATGCCCATCCCGGTGTCAACCAAGCAATTGTTTCCGTACTTTACTTTTTCGAACCTTTTAAACTCTTCATGCAATACATGAGCGTGAGCCATGGACATAGCACTATGGGTGGAAAAGAAGGTGGTGATAGACAAAAGTAGGGAGAAAGTCTCACATCAACTAGGAAAATCAATGGACTATGGAGATGTCCATCAATTGATATCAATGTGAGTGAGTAGGGATTGCCATGTAACGGATGCACTAGAGCTATAAGTGTATGAAAGCTCAAAAGAAAATTAGTGGGTGTGCATCAACTTGCTTGCTCATGAAGACCTAGGGCAATTTGAGGAAGCGCATCGTTGGAATATACAAGCCAAGTTCTATAATGAAAAATTCCCACTAGTATATGAAAGTGACAATATAGGAGACTCTCTATATGAAGAACATGGTGCTATCATGAAGCACAAGTGTGGAAAAAAGATAGTAGCATTGTCCCCTTTTTTTCTTTTTTTATTTGGCCTTTCCTCTTTTTTCGGCCTTTTTTCGGGACAATGCTCTAATAATGATGATCATCACACTTTTATTTACTTACAACTCGATATTACAACTTGATACTAGAACAAAGTATGACTCTATATGAATGCCTCCGGCGGTGTACCGGGATGTGCAATGATCTAGCATAGCAATGACATCAAAAAACGGACAAGCCATGAAAACATCATGCTAGATGTCTTACGATCATGCAAAGCAATATGACAATGATGGTGTGTGTCATAACAAACGGAACGGTGGAGTTACATGGCAATATATCTCGAAATGGCTATGGAAATGCCATAATACGTAGGTATGGTGGCTGTTTTGAGGAAGGGTATAAGGTGGTTTGATGCACCAGCGAAATTGCGCGGTACTAGAGTGGCTAGCAAGGTGGAAGGGTGAGAGTGTGTTTAGTCCATGGACTCAACATTAGTCATAAAGAACTCACATACTTATTGCGAAAAATCTATTAGCCCTCGAAGCAAAATACTACGACACATGCTCCTAGGGGGGAGGTTGGTAGGAGTTAACCATCGCGCGCCCCCGACCTTCACGCAAAGATAAACAATCAAAATACAATGCGCACCAATTTGGTTACATAGTTGGGAGACCATACGTTCATGCTTCGGGAATCACAAACCTTAACACCAATATTTTTACTAAACCATAAGCATTCACTAGTACCTCCCACATATTAGCATCTCTATATCGCAAAACTATTGCAAGGAATCAAACATATCATATTCAGCGATCTACACGTTTATGTAGGATTTTATGACTAACCATGTGAATGACCAATTCATGTCAACTCTCTAAATAGATATAAGTGAAGCAAGAGAGTTTTAATTCTTTCTACAAAAGATATGCCCACGCTCTAACAAATATAAGTGAAGCAAAAGAGCATTCTACAAATGGCGGTTTTCTATGTGAGGAGAAACAGGCAAACCAAACTTCAAATGATATAAGTGAAGCACATGAAGCATTCTATAAAGCCATACGCAAAAGATATAAGTGAAGTGCAAAGAGCATTCTATAAATCAACCAAGGATTATCTCATACCAGTATGGTGCATTTATTAAAGGGGAAATAAAAGCACACGACGCTCCAAGAGTTTACGCATAATATGTGAACGAAATGAATCCGAAAACATACGATACTTGTTGAAGAAAGGTGGGATGCCTTCCGGGGCATCCCCAAGCTTAGATGCTTGAGTCTCCTTGAATATTTACTTGGGATGCCTTGGGCATCCCCAAGCCTGAGCTCTTGCCTCTCCTCCTTCTTCTCACATTGAGACCTCCTCGATCTTCGAACACTTCATCCACACAAAACTTAACCGAACTTTTAGTGGCGGGGTTAGTGCATATGATCAATGAAATCCCATCATGTACTGCTCTAACATTATTGTATAATTATGAACAAACATTACCCACTGTATGCTATCAGAATTCTATGGCCTCAAGTCAATGAGGCTTCAACAAGAATTCAAACATATGCAAATAATGAAGCTATAACAGCAATCTGTGAAAACACGACAGTCTGTAGTAATCTGAACATTAACCATACTTCTGTAACTCTTAAAATTCTGGAACAATTATGAAAAATCAACAATTTGTATAGCAAGACTTTGCAAAAAGTTTCAGATCCATTCGACGTTCCAGTAAAAAAAATGTAAAATCGCGCATTACAGCCAAGTTTCTGTTTTTGCACCGCACAAACCAACAAGCAATTTAATCATCCTAAAGGAAACTCTTGGCACATTATTTTTATAATACAATGGAATTGTACAAGGGGATAATTATTTTTGTTGAAAAGTTTCTCTAATTCAAGATTTGCAAAGTTTCCATGGGCATGAACAAAGTTCATGGAGCTCCCCCATTTCAACGGTGCTCATCCTTCTTACTTTAAATTTTCTTTTTGAAAAAATTTAGGTTCCCCTCTTTATTTTTTTGTTTTTACTCTTTATAAAAGCACACAACAGAAATAAATGACTCTCTACAATTTCCGGGTTGTCTCCCTGGCAGCGCTTTCTTTAAAGCCATTAAGCTAGGCATATAGTGCTCAAGTAATGGATCCGCCCGGATCCCAAGGTATATCAAAGAAAATTTTAATTAGAAATGATTTGGCATTTAGTAGTGAGCACAAAGTGATATGTTGTTGGGGATCATTGCAGAAATTCAAAAAAAAAAAATCTACGCATCACCAAGATCTATCTATGGAGTTTACTAGCAACGAGAGGGGAGTGCATCTTCATACCTTTGAAGATCGCGATGCGGAAGCATTGCAAGAAAGCGGTCGATGGAGTCGTACACGAAGTGATTCAGATCGCGACCGAATCCGATCTAAGCACCGAACAACGGTGCCTCCACGTTCAACACACGTGCAGCCCGGTGACGTCTCCCGCGCCTTGATCCAGCAAGGGGAGAGGTAGAGGTTGGGGAAGACTCCATCCAGCAGCAGCACGACGGCGCGGTGGTGGTGGAGGAGCATGGCACCCCAGCAGGGCTTCGCCAAGCACTACGAGAGACGAGGAGGGAGAGGGGTAGGGCTGCGCCAAGATAGAGGGAACTCATGTGTGTGGCAGCCCCAAAACCCCCCACTATATATAGGAAGAGGGGAGGGGCTGCGCCCCCATCTAGGGTTCCCTCCCTAGGGGGTGCGGCAGCCCCAGATTGGATCTGGGGGGCGGCCAGTGGGGGAGAGAGGGGGCGCGCCTACGGTGGGCCTTAAGGCCCATCTGCGCCTAGGGTTTGCCCCCTCTCCTCTTCCCTGCGCATTAGGCCTTGGTGGGAGGCGCACCAGCCCACCTAGGGGCTGGTCCCTTCCCACTCTTGGCCCACGCATGCCTCCAGGGCTGGTGGCCCCTCCCGGTGGACCCCCGGAACCAATCCGATAGTCCCGGTACATTACCGGTGATGCCCGGAACACTTCCGGTGGCCAAATCGTCACTTCCTATATATAATTCTTTACCTCTGGACCATTCCAGAACTCCTCGTGATGTCCTGGATATTATCCGGGACTCCAAACAACATTCGGTAACCACGTACATACATTCCCTATAACCCTAGCGTCATCGAACCTTAAGTGTGTAGACCCTACGGGTTCGGGAATCATGCAGACATGACCAAGACATCTCTCCGGACAATAACCAACAGCAGGATCTGGATACCCATATTGGCTCCCACATGTTCCATGATGATCTCATCGGATGAACCACGATGTCAAGGATTCAATCAATCCCGTATACGATTCCCTTTGTCTACCGGTATAGTACTTGCCCGAGATTCGATCATCGGTATATCGATACCTTGTTCAATCTCGTTACTGGCTAGTCTCTTTACTCGTTCCGTAACACATCATCCCGTGACCAACTCCTTAGTCACATAGAGCTCATTACGATGATGTCTTATCGACTGGGCCCAGAGATACCTCTCCGTCATACGGAGTGACCATCTATTGATCAACGAGCTAGTCAACTAGAGGCTCACTAGGGACATATTGTGGTCTATGTATTCACACATGCATTACAATTTCCGGATAATACAATTATATCATGAACACCAGACAATTATCATGAACAAGGAAATATAATAATAACCATTTTATTATTGCCTCTAGGGCATATTTCCAACAGTCTGCCACTTGCACTAGAGTCAATAATCTAGTTACATCGTGATGAATCGAACACCCATAGAGTTCTGGTGTTGATCATGTTTTGCTCGTGGAAGAGGTTTAGTTAACGGATCTGCAACATTCAGATCCGTATGCACTTTACAAATATCTATGTTTCCATCTTGAATATAATTTCGGATGGAGTTGAAACGGCGCTTGATGTGCTTGATCTTCTGGTGAAACCTGGGCTCCTTGGCAATGGAAATAGCTCGAGTGTTGTCACAGAAGAGAGTCATCGGGCCCGACGCGCTTGGAATAACTCCTAGCTTGGTGATGAACTCCTTCATCCAGACTCCTTCCTGTGCTGCTTCGGAAGCAGCTATGTACTCCGCTTCACATGTAGATGCCGCCACGACGCTTTGCTTGCAACTGCACCAGCTGACTGCCCCGCCATTCAAAATATACATGTATCCGGTTTGTGACTTTGAGTCATCTGGATCTGGGTCGAAGCTAGCATCGACATAACCCTTTACGACGAGCTCTTCGTCACCTCCATAAACAAGAAACGTATCCTTAGTCCTTTTCAGGTACTTCAGGATGTTCTTGACCACTGTCCAGTGTTCCATTCCGGGATCACTTTGGTACCTCCCCACCAAACTTATGGCAAGGTTCACATCAGGTCTGGTACACAGCATGGCATACATAATAGAACCTATGGCCGAGGCATAGGGGATGACAATCATCTTTTCTCTATCTTCTACCGAGGTCGGGCATTGAGTTGTGCTCAATCTCATACCTTGCAATATAGGCAAGAATCCTTTCTTGGATTGATCCATATTGAACTTCTTCAATATCTTGTCAAGGTATGTGCTTTGTGAAAGACCAATGTGGCGTCTTGATCTATCTTTATAGATCTTGATGCCTAATATGTAAGAAGCTTCTCCAAGGTCCTTCATTGAAAAACATTTATTCAAGTAGGCCTTTATGCTTTCCAAGAATTCTACATCATTTCCCATCAGCAATATGTCATCCACATATAATATGAGAAATGCTACAGAGCTCCCACTCACTTTCTTGTAAATACAGGCTTCTCCCCAAGTCTGTATGAACCCAAATGATTTGATCACCTCATCAAAGTGAATGTTCCAACTTCGAGATGCTTGCACCAACCCATAGATGGAGCGCTGGAGCTTGCATACCTTGTTAGCATTCTTAGGATCGACAAAACCTTCCGGTTTCATCATATACAATTCTTCCTTAAGGAAGCCGTTAAGGAATGCCGTTTTGACGTCCATTTGCCATATCTCATAATCATAGAATGCAGCAATTGCTAACATGATTCGGACGGACTTCAGCATCGCTACGGGAGATAAAGTCTCATCGTAGTCAATTCCTTGAACTTGTCGATAACCTTTAGCGACAAGCCGAGCTTTATAGATAGTAACATTTCGATCCGCGTCAGTCTTCTTCTTAAAGATCCATTTATTTCCTACGGCTTGCCGATCATCGGGCAAGTCAACCAAAGGCCATACTTTGTTATCATACATGGATCCTATCTCGGATTTCATGGCTTCAAGCCATTTGTTGGAATTCGAGCCCGCCATCGCTTCTTCATAGTTCGAAGGTGCTACATCTCGAGCTTGCGTTGTATTCCCTCGAAGAGGAAAGGGTGATGCAGCACGGTAGCGTAAGTATTTCCCTCAGTTTTCGAGAACCAAGGTATCAATCCAGTAGGAGACCATGCGCGAGTCCCTCGCACCTGCACAAACAAATAAGAACTTCACAGCCAACGCGATAAGGGGTTGTCAAACCCTTTACGGTCACTTACGAAAGTGAGATCTGATAGAGATGATAGTTTGATATTTTAGGTATTTTTTATTATAAGAACAGAAAGTAAAAGCGGAAAAGTAAAGTAGGTGTAGATTGATATGTTGAGAATAGACCCGGGGGCCATAGTGTTCTCTAGTGGCTTCTCTCATGATAGCGATATTCTACGGCGGGTAAACAAATTACTGTCGAGCAATTGATAGAAAAATGAATAATTATGAGACTATCTAGGCATGATCATTATATATAGGCATCACGTCCGAGACAAGTGGACCAAAATGATTCTGCATCTACTACTATTACTCCACACATCGACCGCTATCCAGCATGCATCTAGTGCATTGAGTTCATAAGAACAGAGTAACGCCTTAAGCAAGATGACATGATGTAGAGGGATAAACTCAAACTTAGTGATATAAACCCCATCTTTTTATCCTCGATGACAACAATACAATACGTGCCTTGTGTTGGGGAACGTAGCATTTTCAAAATTTTCCTACGATCACGCAAGATCTATCTACTAGATGCATAGCAACGAGGGGGAGAGTGTGTCTACGTACCCTCGTAGACCGGGAGCGGAAGCGTCAAGTGACGCAGTTGATGTAGTCGAACTTCTTCGCGATCCAACCGATCAAGCACCGAACGTACGACACCTCCGCGTTCAGCACACGTTCAGCTTGATGACGTCCCACGAGCTCTTGATCCAGTTGAGCTTCACGGGAGAGTTTCGCCAGCACGACGGCGTGGTGACAGATATGATGTATCTACCGACGCAGGGCTTCGCCTAAGCACTACAATGGTATGACCGAGGTGTGTTTCTGTGGAGAGGGGCACCGCACATGGCTAAAACAATTCAACTTGTGTGTCCTAGGGTGCCCCCCTGCCCCCGTATATAAAGGAGCAAGGGAGAGGCCGGCCCTAGAGGGGGCGCGCCAAGTGTGGGGAGTCCTACTAGGACTCCCAAGTCCTAGTAGGATTCCCCTTTCCTTTCCGGAGTAGGAGAGAAGGAAAGAGGTGGAGAGGGAGAAGGAAAAGGGGGCAGCAACCCTTGTCCAATTCGGACCAGAGGGGGGGCGCGCGCCTCCTTCCTTTTGGCCTTTCTCCTCTATTCCCGTATGGCCCAATAAGGCCCATATATTCCGAAAAATACCCGAATCACTCGGAACCTTTCCGATGTCCGAATATAGTCGTCCAATATATCGATCTTTACGTCTCGACCATTTCAAGACTCCTCGTCATGTCCCCGGTCTCATCTGGGACTCCGAACTCCTTCGGTACATCAAAACTCATAAACTCATAATACCGATCGTCATCAAACGTTAAGCGTGCGGACCCTACGGGTTCGAGAACTATGTAGACATGAACGAGACTCATCTCCGGTCAATAACCAATAGCGGAACCTAGATGCTCATATTGGCTCCTACATATTCAAGAAGATCTTTATCGGTCAAACCGCATAACAACATACATTTTTCCTTTTGTCATTGGTATGTTACTTGCCCGAGATTCGATCGTCGGTATCTCTATACCTAATTCAATCTCGTTACTGGCAAGTCTCTTTACTCGTTCTGTAATACATCATCTCGTGACTAACTCATTAGTCTTTTGCTTGCAAGGCTTATTATGTTGTGCATTACCGAGAGGGCCCAGAGATACCTCTCCGACACTCGGAGTGACAAATCCTAGTCTTGATCTATGCCAACACCACGAACACTTTCGGAGACACCTGTAGAGCATCTTTATGATCACCCAGTTACGTTGTGACGTTTGATAGCACACAAGGTGTTCCTACGGTATTCGGGAGTTGCATAATCTCATAGTCATAGGAACATGTATAAGTCATGAAGAAAGCAATAGCAGTAAAACTAAACGATCATAGTGCTAAGCTAACGGATGGGTCCTGTCCATCACATCATTCTCCTAATGATGTGATCCCGTTGATCAAATGACAACTCATGTCTATGGTTAGGAAACATAACCATCTTTGATCAATGAGCTAGTCTAGTAGTGGCATACTAGGGACACTTTGTTTTGTCTATGTATTCACACATGTACTAAGTTTCCGGTTAATACAATTCTAGCATGAGTAATAAACATTTATCATGATATAAGGAAATATAAATAACAACTTTATTATTGCCTCTAGGGCATATTTCCTTCACCTTGCTGCCCCTACTGTCACTGGGAAAGGACACCGTAAGATTGAACCCAAAGCCAAGCACTTCTCCCATTGCAAGAACTATAAATCTAGTAGGACAAACCAAACCAATAATTCGAAGAGACTTGCAAGGATATTATAATCATACATAAAGAGTTCAGAGAAGAACCAAATATTTCTCATAGATAATCTTGATCATAAACCAACAATTCATCGGATCTCGACAAACACACCGCAAAAAGAGATTACATCGAATAGATCTCCTCGAAGACCAAGGAGAACTTTGTATTGAGATCCAAAGAGAGATAAGAAGCCATCTAGATACTAGCTATGGACCCGAAGGTCTGTGGTAAACTACTCACAACTCATGGTGAGGCGATGACGATGATGTAGAAGCACTCCATGGTAGATCCCCCCTCCGGCGGAGCTCCGGAACAGGCCCCAAGATGGGATCTCACGGGAATAGAAGGTTACGACGGTGGAACTAGGGTTGTCTCTGTTGTTCTGATGGTTTCGGGGTACGTAGGCATATATAGGAGGAAGGAGGGCACCGGGGGCCAAACGTGGGGCCCACGAGGCAGGGGGCGCGCCCCCACCCTCGTGGGCACCACATAAGCCCTACTTCGTGGTTCTCAAGTCTCCCGTGCGTGATTGTCTCCAAAAATATCTCTCCCGAAGGTTTCATTCCGTTTGGACTCCGTTTGATATCCCTTTTCTGTAAAACCCTGAAACAGGCAAAAAAGCAGCAATCTGGATTGGGCCTTTGGGTTAGTAGGTTAGTCCCAAAAATAATATAAAAGTGTATGAAAAAGCCCATTAAACATTCAAAACATCATAAATAATAGCATGGAACTATCAAAAATTATAGATACGTTGAAGACATATCAAGCATCCCCAAGCTTAATTCATGCTCGTCCTCGAGTAGGTAAATGATAAAAACAAAAATTTTGATGTGGAATGCTAACCACCATAGTTTTTTGATGTAATTCTCTAAATTGTGGCATGAATGTTCAGATCTGAAAGATTCAAGACAAAAGTCTATTTTGACATAAGAAATAATAATACTTCAAGCATACTAACAAAGCAATCATGTCTTCTCAAAATACTATGGCTAAAGAAAGTTATCCATACAAAATCTTATAGTCTGGCTATGCTCCCTCTTCATCACACAAAATATTCATATCATGCACAACCCCGATTTCAGCCAAGCACTTGTTTTCATACTCTATTCTTTCAAACCTTTCAACTTTCACGCAATACATGAGCATGACCCATGGACATAGCACTATGGGTGGATTAGAGAGGTGGTTGTGGAGAAGACAAAAAGGAGGGAGATAGTCTCACATCGACTAGGCGTATCAACGAGCTATGGAGATGCCTATCAATAGATATCAATGTGAGTGAGTAGGGATTGACATGCAACGGGTGCACTAGAGCTAAAATATGTATGAAAGATCAACAAAAGAAACTAGTGGGTGTGCATCCAACTTGCTTGCTCATGAAGACCAAGGGCATTTGAGGAAGCCCATCGTTGGAATATACAAGCCAAGTTCAATAATGAAAATTCCCACTAGTACATGAAAGTGACTAAGCATGAGACTCTCTATCATGAATAACATGGTGCTACTTTGAAGCACAAGTGTGGAAAAAGATAGTAGCACTTGTCCCTTTTTCTTTTCTTTTTCTTTTTTTCTTTTTTTGGGCCATTTTTTTTTCTTTGGCCTTTCTTTTTTTTGGAGGGGCTTTATTGATTTAGCCTTTCCTCACATGGGACAATGCTCTAATAATGATGATCATCACTCTTTCATTACAACTCGATACTAGAACAAAGTATGACTCTATATGAATGCCTCCGGCGGTGTACCGGGATGTGCAATGAATCAAGAGTGACATGTATGAAAAATTATGCATGGTGGCTTTGCCACAAATACGATGTCAACTACATGATCATGCATGGCAATATGACAATATGATGCGTGTCATATGAACGGAATGGTGGAAAGTTGCATGGCAATATATCTTGGAATGGCTATGGAAATGCCATGATAGGTAGGTATAGTGGCTGTATTGAGGAAGGATATATAGTGGCTATTTTGAGGAAGGATATATAGTGGCTATTTTGAGGAAGGATATATAGTGGGTGTATGGTATCAGCGAAAGTTGCGCGATACAAGAGAGGCTAGCAATGGTGGAAGGGTGAGAGTGCGTATAGTCCATGGACTCAACATTAGTCATAAGAACTCATATACTCATTGCAAAAATTTACGAGTCATCAAAACAAAGCTATCAACGCATGCTCCTAGGGGGTAGGTTGGTAGGAGTTAAGCATCGCGTGCCCCCGACCTCCACACAAAGGTTGACACTTTACAAATACCTCATGCTCTTACTTCGTCACATAGCGGTTCACCATACGTGCATGCTACGGGAATTACTAACCTTGACACAAGTATTTTTCAATTTCATAATAACTCCACTAGCATGACTCTAATATCACTATCCTCATATCTCAAAATAATTATCAAGCATCCAACTTCTCATCATATTCAATGCACTTAGCGTGAAAGTTTTTACTACATTGATATTGGATGTCTATCATGTGGAGACTAGTTTTGTAGCCTAAGCACATTACCGTGCTGTTTTAATAGACTCTCAAAAGGATATAAGTGAAGCATGAAAGTTCAACAATTTCTTCAAAATATTATCACCAGCGTGCTCTAAAATATATAAGTGAACCACTAGAGCAAAAACTATTCAACTCAAAAGATATAAGTGAAGCACATAGAGTGTTCTAACAATTCCTAGGCCATAGTTAACTCTCTCAAATAGGTGTGTCCACCAAGGATAATTGTGGAAAGCAAAGACTCAAATTATAGAAGACGCTCCAAGTAAAACACATATCATGTGGTGAATAAAAATATAGCTCTGAGTATAGTTACCGATGGATGAAGACGAAAGAGGGGATGCCTTCCCGGGGCATCCCCAAGCTTAGGCTTTTGGTTGTTCTTGAATTTTACCTTGGGGTGCCATGGGCATCCCCAAGCTTAGGCTCTTGCCACTCTTTGTTCCATAGTCCATCAAAGCAATACTCAAAACTTGAAAACTTCACAACACAAAACTTAGACAAAAATCTCGTGAGCTCCGTTAGTATAAGAAAGCAAATCACTACTTAAAGGTATTGCAATGAATTCATTCTTTGTTTATATTGGTGTTAAACCTACTGTATTCCAACTTCTCAATGGTTCATACTTCCCAATACTACTCATAGATGCATTGAAATAAACAAACAACACACGAAAAACAAAATATGTCAAAAACAAAACAGTCGGTAGTAATCTGCAGGTTTCGCGTACTCCTGTAACTCCAAAAAATTCAAGCTAAATTGGTAAACGTGAGGAATTTTTCTAGTAATCATCTGTAAAATAATCAACTAAATAGCACGCTCCAGTAAAATCTGGTGACCATTCTAGCGAGCGCTAACGATTCTGTTTTTCACAGCAAGATCACATAAACTTCACACACGTCTTTCCAAAGGTTCTACTTGGCACAAACACTAAACAAAACACAAAACCACATCTAAACAGAAGCTAGATGCAATATTTATACCTAAACAGAAGCAAAAATATAAAATATAAAATTGGGTTGCCTCCCAACAAGCGCTATCGTTTTACGCCCCTAGCTAGGCACGATACATGGATAGATCTGGGTATTGCCATCTTTGGAAGGCAATCCATAAGTGGCTCTCATAATAGATTCATATGGTAATTTGATTTTCTTTCGAGTAAAGTGTTTCATGCCTTTCCTTAACGGAAATTGGAATCTAATATTTCCTTCCTTCATATCAATAATAGCACCAATCGTTCTAAGGAATGGTCTGCCAAGAATAATAGGACATGAAGGATTGCAATCTATATCAAGAACAATGAAATCTACGGGCACATAATTCCTATTGGCAACAATAAGAACATCATTAATCCTTCCCATAGGTTTCTTAATAGTGGAATCCGCAAGATGAAAATTCAAGGAACAATCATCAAGCTCATGGAACCCTAGCAAATCACACAAAGTTTTTGGGATAGTGGAGACACTTGCACCCAAATCACACAAAGCATAGCATTCATGATCTTTAATTTTTATTTTGATAGTAGGATCCCACTCATCATAAAGCTTTCTAGGGATAGAAACTTCTAACTCAAGTTTTTCTTCATAAGATTGCATCAAAGCATCAACTATGTGGTTGGTAAAAGCTTTATTTTGACTATAAGCATGCAGAGAGTTTAGTACGGATTGCAACAAGGAAATACAATCAATCAAAGAGCAATTATCATAATTGAATCCCTTGAAATCCAAAGTAGTGGGTTCATCACTATGCAAAGTTTTAAGGGATTATTCCATCTGTGCCCCCAATTCCTTAGTTGTGCTCAGTTTTCCCCATGCTCCAAACTTTTGCTCACTTTTCCCCACTCCCTTAGCTGAAACTCTCACAAATGTTCATAACAGACGTTTGCCGTCTTTGCCGTTAACTAACTTGTGGGGCCACGTTGGACTCTGTTTTTTTAGACATTCGTTGGACTCTATTGACTGTGGCTGTGGCTTCGCTGGTTGGGCCGTGTTTGTGTTCACAGGACGGGCCCGTTAGTTTGTTGGTAATAAATTAAAAAAGCCTGCTATCGATATATACAGCCTGCTATGCATGTGAACGCCGCCACACACGTATATAGTGACCTAGACCTTATCGCATGCATGCACGTCGACACGCAGACATCGATCCGTGCCGCACGGTTGCCGGTGGATTCGGTCGCTCCGCAGCATCGTTTCACGCGTCGCAGGCATACGTGCCGGTGGCAGAAGGGGAAGGCTGCACGCTTGCGTCCGTATGTCGAGGCATCGTTTCACGCCGCACGGCCGCCGCTCGAATCAGTTGTGGGAGGCAAGCAGCCGCCAACGCAGAGCACGCAGAAGGGCGAGGCAGGCAGCCGCCAACACAGAGCACGCAGAAGGGGGAGGCAGTCAGCCGCCAACGCAGAGCATGCTCGCATCGATTCACGTTCACACATTGATGATCGCATCGGTTCACGCACGCACTGGGTCACGATCTACGCCATTTCCGCGTGTACCCACTTCGTCTCCCCCGGCTATTTAAACCGCCCTTCATTGCCTCTTCTTCTACAGATCCATCTGCGCCTCCCCCTTCTGTTCTTCCCCCAAAAGCCAAAGCAAACACTCGGCGAAGCGAGCAAGATGCAGTACTACGGGGCGACGTTTCAAGAGCCGCCCACTATGCCGGAACGACGGTACCCCGCCAACTCGTCGTCGAGGCATCGCTCCGCGTGTGGGCGTTCTCACGTTGGAGGGTAGCACTGAGTTTGCATGGGGGTTCCTCCGTGCAGGCTTCCACCACCTCCCGGTGGGCTCACCGCCCATGTTCAACCTCGTGGAGCAGCGTCCCCACGCCAACGCTCCAATGGTAGGGCTCGTCATCCACTTCACCAACAGGTTCGATGCCTACTACCTGCTCGGCAAGGTGTATTGGTGTGGGTGCGAGTTCATCGCATTCACCACCTACAACATCTTCACTGACTTCGAGAGCATCTTCCCCGCTCGCAACCGCATGCACAGCCTCCCGTACGACCTCGGCGATAACGGCCTTGAGGAGGAGCAGTACTGAAGCCGGCGGCAAAGAAGACGGTGAAGGCGGCGGTTAAGGTGAATACATGGCGGTGTTGCCCTAGCTACCGTACGTACTATGTAGTGTGAGTTTGGTGTGTGTGTTGCCCGAGCTAGCTACCCTATCTATGTAAGGTTAATTATCTATCGGTGTCGTGTTATATATAAGAACTTGTGTTGCCCTAGCAACCCTATCTAAATTAAGTTATGCGTGTTATATTAATGCTTTGTTATGTTTGTATTTTGTTTGTCCCAAGTTTAGACACGGCTAATTGACGTGGGCAAAATTAACCAAACTAACTAAAAATGATGTGTTTATATATGCCTTCTAAAAATAAGAACATATTGTAAAGGGCACAGCTTTAGTTTGAGAGCTCTGTATTTTTTAGGTATTCCAAGAATACTTTGGTTTCTAGAAATATTGAAGTATCAAATACTTTGAGATGTTTGGCTTTAGTCAAAAGTGTAGTTTTATATAATTTAATAAGTAGAAAACTACACTATTTTTGAAGTATATATAAAAACAGGGTTGGACCTCTTTTTCCAATACTGAAGTATTGGTTCGCTAGGCATAATAATACTGCGGTGCAAATACTTTGATTCTAAAATTACTTCACCGCCAAACTAAGCCAGGTTGTGAGCAAGCAAAACCAAAGCACATACGGTGAATAGAAATCAAATAAAAAAATGAAGGGACCCATAAAGGAAAGCCAAAAAAATTCCTCAATGAAACATAAGAGATTGGGCAATCAAATTAATGAAAAAATCAATCAGAAACAAAAAAGAACAAAGCAATCGTTCCTACACAAAATAAGAAACATCGCTTGTTTCTGGGCCTCATTTATCCTCTGGTAGTTGTCATCTGTCGAAACTGAAAGTGTCGAAACATAACAGTAAATTGCATACATTCAGAGATCGACAGTTGCACCAAAAACATAACAGTAAACTGCACACATTCAGAGATCGACAACTTACATAGTTGCATTTGAGATAAACAGACTTGGATTGCTAAACAGTGGCAACAACAGTAGACAAACATCTCTAACGAGAGATGGCCATCAAGTAAAAAATTCCTAGAGCAAGTATTCCTAAAGCTATCAGATTGGATTGCTTCTTCAACTCAATCAACTGCTTGAAGTTCTTGTTCATCTTCTTCAATTTCGTTTTCAGTTCGACATCTACCACCGTCGGGTATTCCGGACGCGCTACTGCTGCCGGAGCGGCACTGTCATGGGGCAAATTGAACTCATGGATTGCATTCCCCCTCGAATCCAGCAAGCCCAACCCTTGAAGCCTCTGGATGTAATCATCCATCCACTCGAAATGGTGGCATTTCTTCATGATCTGAAAACGAAATCACGTAACCTAAATCCCAAATCTGATAGATTTTTTGAGAAATTATAGATAAAGGATGCGAGGAAAACTCAGATCTAACCTGCCCCTCCGGCTTGCTCTCGCATTTGACGAACTCGCGCCCAAAGTTCCCATTCTTCTCCTCCTTCAAAGTCAACCGCATCCGTGGGCAGTCAGTGGGCAGTCAGTGCATCGAGTCATCGGCACTGGACCATACACCGGCCACGTGGAACGGGGGGCTGACGAGGAAGTCGACATATCGCTGGAGAGGAAGAAGCAGAGGAATTGCTCGAGAGGAAGAAGAACGAGAAGATGGGGAAAGAAACACAGGAACTGCTCGATGCCTTTGTCTGTCAGATGGAGAAGAGGAGAAGGGGGAGCTATATTGACGATTTGCCACATTGTATTTTGCAGTTTGAATATTTGAACCAACTCTTAACACTGACATGTGGTGGTCATGTGCGAAAAATACAATTTCATATGTAAAGTGGGGCAGATTGTAAAAACCCGAGAAGAACAGTGCAGTAGCCAATCAGGATGCAAAACCAGCGTCACGCGGATCTCGCATGCCTGCCCCCACATCTGACGGGTGGTGTTTGGCGCTTGGTAGGATCCTACGGCGGACGTTCGACGCTAGGGTTTGGAGCATTTCTGCGGGGTTATGAGCCAGTCAACGCGGTTATTAGGGTTTGACCAGATTTCAAATGGCCATAACTAAATTAGAAAAAATCGCAAAAATATAAAAAAATCGTAGTTCGTCCGTTTATGAGACCTAGTTACCATAAAAAAATATAAACTCTGTATAGGGGCGTTTTTTTTTGAAAAATCATTTTTTGAAGTGATCTGTCGAAATCAAGTTCAAATGTTTTTAAAAAATTCAAAAAAAATCAAAATGTTGTAATTCTTGCGCACTTAGCCGTCATATGCGACAAGGTTATGAGAAAAAAATATAAACTTGGTGTAGGTCATTTTCATGAAAAAAGGCTTCACACAAATGAGCTATCACCTATGAACATGTTCAGAGTTCGTAGAACAGGGAGAGAGGGTTTAGGGTTTGAAAAAAAATCAAAATAATTCAAAAAAACAGAAAAATCTCCATAGCTTCATTTTGGAGTGAATAAGAAGGATCTGAACTTACTTTTTCATTTTCATATCTAAAACGTGTTATTTGACGGTTTTGAATTAAAAGCATATTTTTTCAAAAAAATGTAGTAATATGAATATTAATCAATAAATAGTGAGACTTCGTTTTGACCCTATATATATGGAACAAGTGTTAATAAAAATATATATGCCTCATTTAGACAAGGTCAAAAAAAAAACTTGATTTCAAATAGGGCTGTTTACCCTAGCTTCCGAGCTTGTTTCTAACACATTTCTCATTTGGACTGTTCACCTACGAATATTGGACTTCAAATGCTCGATCAAATACACAGCACAAAGCAATGAACCTCCAATGTTCAACTTCAACTTTGGCTCGAATCCAAATTTTGGCCCAAATTCAAATATTGATTTAAATTCAAATTTTGATGGAAATTTGAATTCTTACTCAAATAAGAAACCAAAGTAGAAGCAACATTATTACAACTGATAAGTTTTCACAGTAGCTCAAATATACCAAGTTTTAAGATGCCAACATCTTAATACAAATCTACCAAGTTTTAAGCGATCGACTCGCCCTCAAATTGACAACACAAACATTTCCAAACAACTTAATTCAAATTTTCGACTTGCTCCTTGTGTTTGCAGCTAGCTTCACCGTCTTGCTTCTAGTTTCCCTAGTTGAGATGCTCTTTTCTTTCAGACTCTTGTTCCTTTTGATATTTACTTGGGGTTTTCGCCGTGGAGGTGCTGATGGAGTAGTTCCACTCGCCGAGCACTTGACGACCATTTGATGGCCATCTATGGGTTCAGTAATCTTTAAAGGCACAATTGGAAAAATTACCCCCTCCTCTCCCTCTCTTATAGCTTCAAAACCATCAAAGGCCATGGTTTCAAAATCTTCTGCTTCTTCATCTCTTGGCCTTTTCTCCCTAGAGCTGGTAAATAAAATTATAAGCCATAGGAAAAAAGATAGAACAAATGCAAACAAAGGGTAGCTGCATTCTACATATGCAAACACATACCAAGATGCTTCATTTGATGCTGCATTCTCCACTGCATCTTCAGTCTCCATTGCTGTTGCATTCTCGACCGCATCTTTAGTCTCCATTGCCGCTGCATTCTCCTCAGCATTGGCTGCTGTCCATCTTTCCTCCTCTCCAAATGATGCATCCACTGCAATGGTACAAAGCCTAGCAATATGCCCCAGAACTCCACATTTTTTGCAAGCACGCTTCTTTGGTAGACGACCCTCCTCACCTGCTCTAATCCTCTGGTTCCTTGGTCTTCCTGGTGGTCTAGTCATGACAGGAGCGTGGAGTTTGAACCATGGATCTACTATGTTCCATTGATCTTTCCCCAAGAGTGCAGGCACATTGTCAGTATAAGCAGCCATAAATTTGGCAACAGAGAAATACTCAGAGCAATATTGATCAACTTCACCATCTGCACCCCCGATAACGGTCATCAGATGTAGCGCATGTATGCATGGCTTCCCACGGATCTGCCATTGCCTACAACTACATTTTCTAGTACTTAGGTTCACAGGATACCTCCATACCCTATTTTTAGTGTCAGTATAGGTAACCTCTCCCTCATTTGTACCAGATCGAATACATTTCATCTTCAGTCCTCTTGCCTTCAAGTGCAATGCCTTAATCAGTGATGGGAGCATTTGATGACCAACATATTGTGTTTCTGCAATTCTTTTGCGAAGAGCCATCTTTATCGTGATCATCTGCCTCATCTTGTCAAATGATTGCCACAACAAGAGCCCTTTCACTGACTTGAACTTTGAATTGAAGCATTCTGCAAGGTTACTGGTCACATAATCTACTTTGCATATTTCGTTGAATTTGCTTCTTGACTACACCTTGCCATGATGTGCATCCATGTACTCCTTCACATGAGGAATTTGAGCATAAAACACTCTCAAATGGTGTTCATGCTTCCTTTTGCTGCATGTGTATGATGATGGCCATAAGTTCTCATCATAAACTTTACCTTTGAACTTCTTTTTGAAATTATGCGCTAGGTGTCGCATACATTCCCTATGCTCCACTCTAGGGAATACAATTTCTACCGCACTCTCTAAACCCTTGCAAGCATCTGTGTGTATAGCTAAACCTGGGGGTGTGCCTATAATGTTGCGCAACTGCTGCAGAAACCAGACCCAACTTGCCTCCACCACACCAAATGCAACTGGGAATAGCCAGTTGTGTCCATCAACTGCAGAAGCTGCTACTAGCTGCCCTCTCCATCTTCCAGTCAAATGTGTAGCATCTGCAGCCAAATAGGGCCTACAACCATCTAGAAACCCCTGCCAGCAAGCCTTGAAACAAACAAAAGCCCTTCTGAAGCACTCCTTCTCAAATGACTTCCCTTTTATTTTGAATGGAACTGTATGCTTGTCAATCTCTACAACACTCCCTGGACTTGCCATCTCCACTTCAGCTTTGAAAGTGTAAAGTCGCTAAAAACTGTCATTCCATTGACCATTAATTCTGTCAAGAGCCTTTTCCCTAGCATTGAAAATTCTCATGTACGGAATCTCTATCTTGTACTTCTCAAAAATCTTCCCATGGAGTGTTGTTGGACCAAGTCCAGGTTCTTCTCTCAGTCAATCCAATATAGCATCCGCCACCCACCTAGTTTTTGCTAGCTTGGTTTTGGCCTTCCCCCTCCCCCTCCAGGTGGACATGTGTGCTTCTGTGGGTTTTTCTTTATCTGAAACAAAATAAAAGGGTAAAAAACTGTTAAGAAACCTTACTCAATGATCTGAAACTAAATTACTAACTGAACTTGGATTACCTGAATATATTTGCTCTTTCTCATACGAGATGCATGCAACTTCCACCTACACCTAGGATATGGACAAAAAACTGTGAACCTTGCTGGCTCACTCCTTTTAATCTTATAGGTGTTTTCAGATATAATGCACCATGTTGTCACTACATTCCGATAGTCTACCATTGATTGGAAAATGGTACCTACACTAAGCTCAGGTTTTTCCCTGTTCCACTCAATTGTTGGCATGTCATCACTATCGTATTCATCCTCGATTAAGCTGTCCATGTTCTCCACCTTCTCTTCATCGTCAGTGTCATCAAACCTAGCTTGGCTGATGGGCTCCTCCGTATATTCATCATCCACTGCTTGCTGACTAGCTACATCGACCAGTTCAGGAAACATCATCTCGTCTTCATCATCATTTGTAGGCACTGCCTTGTCAGGTTCTGCATCTTCTTCTACACCAACTGCAGAAGGTACACGAGAAGCAGCAGCTGAATCGGAACCAGAATTGGCAGCAGGCATGTTGTGGCTCCATGAACCACTTGCTTTACTTGGTGTCGACCTACAAGGAGTGCCGGGGTGCTGGCTATTAGCACAGACAGATGATGTCTGAACTCCCTTCCCCTTCGCCCATTCTGCGCGTGGCTGAAGCACATCGATTTGTAGTTTACCGAATCGACAGCCAGCAATCCCAGCAAAAAGCAACGGCATATGATCGTCGCAAGTTAGTGGGAGAAATATTTGCTCATCACTGCTGAAATAATTCAGTTCAACAGCATCGGCATCACTCCAGGGATATGTGTTTCGCAGCTCAGCTCGCAAATCTTTGAAACATATGCTGGTTTCTACCACTTTGGGATAGAAAAATGATGAAATCAAATGCGGTTTAGTACCATGCAGCACACTAGTTTCCATTCTAATCGCCAGCCGGAAAGCCAGCGCGGGATCAATCCTATTTTGTTGAAACAAAGGCTTCAGTTAGCCGGGTAAAATCGAGCACAAATTCGAAGGATTCAAGCAAACAGAAGTCAAATACAACTTGCAATACGACTTAGAACATCAATTTGAGAGGAAACGTTGCTTACCCAGGTTTAATCCATGAATTATCTGCCGCGGATTCGACCCAATCCTCTCCACGGTCGACTGCCTTCTGGGCGTCCTCACGCAACATCGCTATGTAATCCCAGATGGGGAGGTGGGCTATATCTGGCGGAGACGCGGCGTCGCCGACGAACGAAATAGGGGCATAGGGTGGAGGAAACAACTGCAGTGGACGCAACACAACACCGACGGAGGCAGCGGGGCGGCGCGGTGCGGTGCGGCCTGTCTAGATCTGTTTCAGATTCAGACAAGCTGCCCAATATGTGTCTCCTTGCGGTCCCACCCGTCAGCAAGCAACAGTCAGACGAAGACTCGGCCCCACTCGTCAGCAATTGATGGTCAATGGACGGTCAAGACGGCAAACACCCGCTATGAGCATTTGTGAGAGTTTCAGCTAAGGAAGAGGTGAAAAGTGAGCAAAAGTTTGGAGCATGGGGAAAAGTGAGCACAACTAAGGAACCAGGGGCACTAATTTAAATATCCCAAGTTTTAATCTCTTCACTCCCACTTTTAACAATTTTAGCATCAAGATCTAAAAACTCTGAATCATTGGGACACCTTAAAGTAGAATCATCTCCAATCCTATCTTCATCAAGATTTATACTAGAAAACAAGGATCTAATAGGAGACACATCAATAACTTTCATATCTTCATCTTTATTTTCATGATAACCAGAAGAACACGCTTTTATATAATCCTCTCTTTTAGCGCGCATCCTATCGGTTCTTTCCTTGCATTCATCAATGGAAATTCTCATGGATTTGAGAGACTCATTGATATCATGCTTAGGTGGGATAGATCTAAGTTTCAAAGAATCAACATCAAGAGTAATTCTATCCACACTTCTAGCCAATTCATCAATCTTAAGCAATTTCTCTTCAAGCATAGCATTGAAATTCTTTTGCGAAATCATAAACTCCTTAACACTAGTTTCAAATTCAGAAGGCATCTTTCCATAAGAGTTGTTGTAGGAATTACCATAATTATTAGAGGAATTACTAGGAAAAGGCCTAGGATTAAAATTCTCTCTATAAGCATTGTTACCAAAATTATTCCTACCAACAAAATTCATATCCAAAGATTCATTATTATTTTCAATCAAAGTGGACAAAGGCATATCATTAGGATCAGAAGAAGCACTCTTAGCAGCAAATAATTTCGTAAGTTCATCCATCTTTCCACTCAAAACACTAATCTCTTCAATAGCATGCACTTTTTTACTAGTAGATCTTTCGGTGTGCCATTGAGAATAATTAACCATAATATTATCTAGGAGTTTGGTAGCTTCTCCTAAGGTAGTTTCCATGAAAGTGCCTCCTGCGGCCGAATCTAAAAGATTTCTAGAAGCAAAATTCAAGCCAGCATAAAAGTTCTGAATAATCATCCATAAGTTCAAACCATGTGTAGGGCAATTACATATCATTAATTTCATTCTCTCCCAAGCTTGTGCAACATGCTCATGATCTAGATGCTTAAAATTCATAATATCATTTCTAAGAGAGATGATCTTAGCACGAGGGAAATACTTAGAGATAAAAGCATCTTCACAATTATTCCACGAATCAATACTATTTCTAGGCAAAGAGGAAAACCAAGTTTTAGCACGATCTCTAAGTGAAAATGGAAATAACTTCAATTTAACAATATCGTTATCCGTATCCCATTTCTTTTGCATATCACATAAATCAACAAAGTTGTTTAGATGGGTAGCGGCATCTTCACTAGGAAGGTCGGAGAATTGATCTTTCATGACAAGATTCAACAAAGCAGCATTGATCTCACAAGATTCAGCATCGGTAATAGGAGCAATCGGAGTGCTGAAAAAATCATTATTGTTGGTATTGGAGAAGTCACACAATTTGGTATTGTTCTGAGCCATAGTGACACGCAAGCAATCCAACACACACAAGCAAACAAGAGGCAAGCGAACGATAAACACACGACAGAAGAAGGGCAAATATAACGGCAAGGGTGAAGTGGGGGAGAGGAAAATGAGAGGCAAAAAAATGTAATGCGTATATGACTTTTGCGTAAGCCTCCCCGGCAATGGCACCAGAAATTCTTCTTCCTACTTCTCGAGCTTGCGTTGTATTCCCTCGAAGAGGAAAGGGTGATGCAGCACAGTAGCGTAAGTATTTCCCTCAGTTTTTGAGAACCAAGGTATCAATCCAGTAGGAGACCACGCACGAGTCCCTCGCACCTGCACAAACAAATAAGAACTTCGCAGCCAACGCGATAAGGGGTTGTCAATCCCTTTACGGTCACTTACGGAAGTGAGATCTGATAGAGATGATAGTTTGATATTTTTGGTATTTTTGATTACAAGAACAGAAAGTAAAAGCGGAAAAGTAAAGTAGGTGTATATTGGTATGTTGAGAATAGACCCGGGGGCCATAGTGTTCTCTAGTGACTTCTCTCATGATAGCGATATTCTACGGCGGGTACAGAAATTACTGTCGAGCAATTGATAGAAAAGCGAATAATTATGAGACTATCTAGGCATGATCATTATATATAGACATCACGTCTGAGACAAGTAGACCAAAACGATTCTGCATCTACTACTATTACTCCACACATCGACCGCTATCCAGCATGCATCTAGTGTATTGAGTTCATAAGAATAGAGTAACACATTAAGCAAGATGACATGATGTAGAGGGATAAACTCAAACTTAGTGATATAAACCCCATCCTTTTATCCTCGATGGCAACAATACAATACGTGCCTTGCTGCCCCTACAGTCACTTGGAAAGGACACCGCAAGATTGAACCCAAAGCCAAGCACTTCTCCCATTGCAAGAACTTTAGATCTAGTAGGCCAAACCAAACCAATAATTCGAAGAGACTTGCAAGGATATTATAATCATACATAAAGAGTTCAGAGAAGAACCAAATATTTCTCATAGATAATCTTGATCATAAACCCACAATTCATCGGATCTCGACAAACACACCACAAAAAGAGATTACATCGAATAGATCTCCTCGAAGACTGAGGAGAACTTTGTATTGAGATCCAAAGAGAGAGAAGAAGCCATCTAGATACTAGCTATGGACCCGAAGGTCTGTGGTAAACTACTCACAACTCATGGTGAGGCGATGATGATGATGTAGAAGCACTCTGTGGTAGATCTCCCCTCCGGCGGAGCTCTGGAACAGGCCCCAAGATGGGATCCCACGGGAACAGAAGGTTATGGCGGTGGAACTAGGGTTTTCTCTGTTGTTCTGATGGTTTCGGGGTACGTAGGCATATATACGAGGAAGGAGGGCACCGGGGGCCAAACGTGGGGCCCACGAGGCAGGGGGCGCGCCCTATAGGGGGGCACGCCCCCCACCCTTGTGGGCACCACGTAAGCCTACTCCATGGTTCTCAAGTCTCCCGTGTGTGATTGTCTCCAAAAATATCTCTCCCGAAGGTTTCATTCCGTTTGGACTCCGTTTGATATCCCTTTTCTGTAAAAACCCTGAAACAGGCAAAAAATAGCAATCTGGACTGGGTTTTTGGGTTAGTAGGTTAGTCCCAAAAATAATATAAAAGTGTATGACAAAGACCATTAAACATCCAAAACATCAAAATAATAGCATGGAACAATCCAAAATAATAGATACGTTGGAGACGTATCAGAAGGTTCACCGTTGTCTAACAACATGATTTCCAGGACAGGGTTGCCATACCACTCTGGTGCGGAACATGTCCTCATGGACCTACGAAGTTCAGCAGTAACTTGATCCGAAGCTTCATGATCATTATCATTAACTTCCTCTCTAGTCGGTGCAGGCACCACAGAAACATCTTCCTGCGCTGCGCTACTTTCCGGTTCGAGAGGGGTGACAATCACCTCATCAAGTTCCACTTTCCTCCCACTTACTTCTTTTGAGAGAAACTCTTTCTCCAAAAAGGATCCATTCTTGGCAACAAAGACCTTGCCTTCGGACCTGAGGTAGAAGATATACCCAATAGTTTCCTTAGGGTATCCTATGAAGATGCATTGTTCCGATTTGGGTTCGAGCTTTTTAGGTTGAAGTTTCTTGACATAAGCATCGCATCCCCAAACTTTTAGAAACGACAACTTAGGTTTCTTACCAAACCATAGTTCATACGATGTCGTCTCAACGGATTTAGACGGTGCCCTATTTAAAGTGAATGCGGCAGTCTCTAAAGCATAACCCCAAAATGATAGCGGGAAGTCGGTAAGAGACATCATAGATCGCACCATGTCCAACAGAGTACGATTATGACGTTCGGATACACCATTACGTTAAGGTGTTCCAGGCGGCATCATTTGTGAAACAATTCCACATTTCCTTAGGTGCGTGCCAAATTCGTGACTCAAATATTCTCCTCCACGATGTGATCGTAAGAACTTTATTTTTGTCACGTTGATTCTCAACCTTATTCTGAAATTCCTTGAACTTTTCAAAGCTCTTAGACTTGTGTTTCATCAAGTAGATATACCCATATCTACTTAAGTCATCAGTGAGGGTGAGAACATAATGATAGCCACCTCGAGCTTCAACACTCATTGAACCACACACATCAGTATGTATGATTTCCAACAAGTTGTTTGCTCGCTCCATTGTTCCGGAGAATGGAGTCTTGGTCATCTTGGCCAAAAGGCATGGTTCGCATGTGTCAAATGATTCATAATCAAGAGACTCCAAAAGTCCATCTGCATGGAGCTTCTTCATACATTTGACACCAATATGACCAAGGCGGCAGTGCCACAAGTATGTGGGACTATCATTATCAACCTTACATCTTTTGGCATTCACACTATGAATATGTGTAACATCACGTTCGAGATTCATTAAGAATAAACCATTGACCAGCGGGGCATGACCATAAAACATTTCTCTCATATAAATAGAACAACCATTATTCTCAGATTTAAATGAGTAGCCATCTCGCATTAAACGAGATCCAGATACAATGTTCATGCTCAAAGCTGGTACTAAATAACAATTATTGAGGTTTAAAACTAATCCCGAAGGTAGATGTAGAGGCAGCGTGTCGACGCTATCACATCGACCTTGGAACCATTCCCGACGCGCATCGTCACCTCGTCCTTCGCCAGCCTCCGCTTATTCCGCAGCTCCTGCTTTGAGTTACAAATGTGAGCAACTACACCGGTATCAAATACCCAGGAGCTACTACGAGCGCTAGTAAGGTACACATCAATAACATGTATATCACATATACCTTTGACGTTGCCGGCCTTCTTATCCGCTAAGTATTTGGGGCAATTCCACTTCTAGTGACTCGTTTCCTTGCAATAAAAGCACTCAGTCTTAGGCTTGGGTCCATTCTTTGGCTTCTTCCCGGCAACTAGCTTACTGGGTGCGGAAACTCCCTTGCCGTCCTTCTTGAAGTTCTTCTTACCATTGCCTTTCTTAAACTTAGTGGTTTTATTCACCATCAACACTTGATGTTCCTTTTTGATGTCCACCTCCGCTGATTTCAGCATTGAATATACCTCGGGAATGGACTTCTCCATCCCTTGCATATTGAAATTCATCACAAAGCTCTTGTAGCTAGGTGGGAGCGATTGAAGGATTCTGTCAACGATCGCGTCATCTGGGAGATTAATTCCTGATACGTCTCCAACGTATCTACTTTTCCAAACCCTTTTGCCCTTGTTTTGGACTCTAACTTGCATGATTTGAATGGAACTAACCCGGACTGACGCTGTTTTCAGCAGAATTGCCATGGTGTTGTTTTTGTGCAGAAATAAAAAGTTCTCGGAATGACCTGAAAATTTATGGAGAATTATTTTGGAAAATATCAAAAATACCTGCGGGAAGATCCAGACCAGGGGGCCCACACCCTGTCCACGAGGGTGGGGGCGCGCCCCCTCCCCTAGGGCGCGCCCCCTACCTCGTGGGCCCCCTGGTGCTCCACCGACGTATCTCCGAATCCCATATATTCACTTTCGGGGAGAAAAAAATCAGAGAGGAAGAATTATCGTGTTTTACAATACGGAGGTGCCGCCAAGCCCTAATCTCTCTCGGGAGGGCTGATCTGGAGTCCGTTTGGGGCTCCGGAGAGTGGAGATCGTCGCCATCATCATCATCAACCTTCCTCCATCACCAATTCCATGATGCTCACCGCCGTGCGTGAGTAATTCCATCGTAGGCTTCCTGGACGGTGATGGGTTGGATGGGATCTATCATCTAATCGAGTTCATTTTGTTAGGGTTTGATCCCTAGTATCCACTATGCTTTGAGATTGATGTTGCTATGACTTTGCTATGCTTAATGCTTGTCACTAGGGCCCGAGTGCCATGATTTCAGATCTAAACCTATTATGTTTTCATGAATATATGTGTGTTCTTGATCCTATCTTGCAAGTCTATAGTCACCTACTATGTGTTATGATCCGGCAACCCCGAAGTGACAATAATCGGGACCACTCCCGGTGATGACCGTAGTTTGAGGAGTTCATGTATTCATTATGTGTTAATGCTTTGGTCTGGTACTCTATTAAAAGGAGGCCTTAATATCCCTTAGTTTCCAATAGAACCCCGCTGCCACGGGAGGGTAGGACAAAAGATGTCATGCAAGTTCTTTTGCATAAGCACGTATGACTATATTCGGAATACATGCCCACATTGCATTGATGAACTGGAGCTAGTTCTGTGTCACCCTAGGTTATGACTTCTACATGATGAATTGCATCCAACATAATTCCCCATCACCGATCAAATGCCTACGAGCTTTTCACATATTGCTTGTTGCTGATACGTCCAAAACGTATCTATAATTTCTGCTTGCTCCATGCCTCTTTTGGGTGATATTGCTATGTTATTTATACACTTCCATACACTTTTGATCATATTTGGACTAACCTATTAACTCAGTGCACCCCAGTGCCAGTTTCTGTTTTCTGCTGTTTTTGTATTTCAGGTTTTCCCATTACGAAAACTGCCAGAAAAATCCCGGAAAAATTATATAAAAAATCAGCGTTCCAGAAGCTTCCCGGTAGCCAAAGTACAGCCGGGGGGGCACCAGGGCTCCAGGCGCCCTGGTGGCACGGCCCCCCTGGCCGCGCTGGGGGGGCGCCTGGGCCCCTCGAGCCTCGTCCGATGCCCCCCTTTGGCATATATTTATATCGTTCCCCGAAACCCTCGAGACGGGAACTCTTTTTCGCGATCTCATCTCTGTTCCGCCGCCGCCGCCGCTTCCAAGATCGGGAGCACCAGGAGAACTCTTCCCGGCACCCTGCCAGAGGGGAGGATCACCACCGGGAGCCTCTCCACCACCATGGACGCCTCCCGGATGAGTTGTGAGTAGTCTCCCTTGGACCATGGGTCCATGACCAGTAGCTATGTGATGTTCTCCTCCCGTTCTTGTGCTTCACTAATTAGTCCTCGTGAGCTGCCCTACATGATCGAGGCACATATGTAATCCTTATGCTGTTGCTATGATGAGTTTGCTGGGATCCGATGGATTGTGAGCTTATGTTCAGATTGTGTTTGAGTAATATATTTGATATACCTCTTTTATATTTATGTTTGTAAGTAATTCTTGCATGTTCTCCGTTGTTATTTATTGCTTTGGCCAAGTAGTAGGTAGTGACTCCAAGAGGGAACGTTATGCTTGATTGTGGGTTCATGCCCCTCGATGACTAGCTTGAGTGACAGAAACATGAGTCTAGGGGATGTGTTGTTGCCACAAGGGGGAAAACAACGGTGCTTGTGCCCGCGGGTGCAAGGATTGTTTACTTTACGCAAAGTTCTTTTAATGCAGTTGTCTGTTGCTTTCAGTTTACACTATGGGTGGGACTCGCAACTTAATACCAGCGAGATGTTCTGGATAGATATCTCAAGGTGGATGATTAGTAGTAGATGCAGATGGATTTCGGTCTACTTGCCTTGGCGTACCGCCCATGCTTTGAACCTCTACCTTTCTTGCAACATAGTTAGTATTGGTCTGCGCACATAATTCTAGCAATTGCCCAGCTGTAATTCGTTTACCTCACATAGCTGTTTTATCGTCTTTTGGGAGAGAGACATCACTAGTGAACATCATGGGACTCCGGTCCATATTACCATCACTGATCACATCCGCTATTTACTTTCCGTTTTACTTACTATTGCAGCAATACCTATCACTATTATCACTTGTGTTTGATCCTTTGTAAACTACAAGGCCGGAGGGATTGACAACCTCTCTGTACTCGTTGGGAGCAAAGTTATTTGTATCTGTGTGCAGGTCCACGTTGATTGCTAATATCTGGCTCCGTTAGCAGTTGACACCTTCTTGTTGAAACTCGGAGTCTCAGGGAAATCGATCCTTGGTATCTTTGCCAAGGGAAAACTTCCGCTACACTGCATCTCAAACCTTCCACTTGGGTAACCAACGAGGGGCGAGAAGCCATCAGTTGCTTATTTACTTTCTCGTTGCTACTATTACGAAAACTACAAAAACACTACCGTTACTTTTATTGCTGCTACCGCTATCTCCATATTAATTTGCTACTAAACTACCTTGCTGCAGATACTAAGCTTCCAGGTGTGGTTGGATTGACAACTCAGCTGCTAATACTTAAGAGTATTCTTTGGCTCCACTTGTGTCGAATCAACAAATTTGGGTTGAATACTTTAACCTCGAAAACTATCGCGATCCCCTACACTTGTGGGTTATCAAGACTATTTTCTGGCGTCGTTGCCGGGGAGCATAGCTCTATTCTTTAAGTCACTTGGGATTTATATCTGTTGATCACTATGAAGAATTTGAAGGACTCAAAAACCAAGATCCTACCCTCAACTACGATGGGAGGTAAGGAACTGACATCTAGCTCTGCACTTGATTCTCCTTCTGTTATGGGTAAATTTGCGACATCTACTCCTGCTATTGAATCTGATATGTCATATATTCTTGATGATGCCACTTCTTCTATGTATGATGAAACTACTTATATGCTTGATAATACTGTGCCACTAGGTGAATTTCTAGATGAACAAATTGCTAGAGCTAGGGAGAATGCAAATATTGAAACTGATGATATTTATGAAAGTGATGATCAAGCTTCTCCCAATAGATATGAATTGTCTGTTGTTCCTGAGGGTTATGTTATGGATGAAGAAACTGCTAGAGACTTTCTTGCTTGCAATGATAGATATGATCTTAAGAAATTATTAGCTAAGTTGAAAGAAAAATCTTTGAATGCTAGAATGAAACATGACCCTGCTTTTGCTACTTCACCTATCTTTGTGACTGATAAGGATTATGAATTCTCTGTTGATCCTGAGTTAATTACTTTGGATGAATCTGATCATTTCCATGGCTATGAATCTGAAACTGTTGTGGCACATCTTACTAAGTTGAATGATATAGCCACCCTTTTTACCAACGATGAAAATATTCGTTACTACTATATCCTTAAGTTGTTTCCGTTCTCGTTAAAGGGTGATGCTAAGACTTGGTTTAATTCTCTTGATCCTCGTTGTGTGCGTAGTCCCTAGGATATGATGTACTACTTCTCTGCTAAATATTTTCCCACTCATAAGAAACAAGCTGCCTTACGGGAAATATATAACTTTGTGCAAATTGAAGAAGAGAGTCTCCCACAAGCTTGGGGGAGGCTTCTCCAATTACTTAATGCTTTGCCTAATCATCCTCTTGAGAGGAACGATATACTCTTTTATAATGGACTAACCGATGCTTCCAGAGACCACTTGGATAGTTGTGCTGGTTGTGTTTTCAGGGAAAGAACAGTTGATCAAGCTAAATTATTATTGAATAATATGCTGGCCAATGAAACTAATTGGAAACTTCCTGAACTAGCCCCTAAGCTAACTCCGAAGAAAAGAGGTGTTCTACTTCTCAGTCCTGAAGATATGCAAGAGGCAAAGAAATCTATGAAAGAAAAAGGTATTAAAGCTGAAGATGTTAAGAATTTACCACCTATTGAATAAATACATGGTCTTGATAACCTGACACAGGTAGTAAAGTTAAATTCTCTTTATAGATTTGATGAAGGTGATATTCCTCGTTATAAGTCTGCTAGTCAATGCTTAGATGAGTTTGACAATTTTATTGTGAAACAAGAGAACTTCAATGCTTATGTTGGTAGACAATTACAACACAATGCTTATATGATTGAACCCTTGAGTGATTATCTGTCTAGAGTTAAAGGCGAACTGAAACTCATTAGTATACATGCTTCTATGGTTACCACTCAAGTAGAACAAGTACTTAAGGCTCATAATGATTTGATCAATGAATTAAATAGTAAGAATAATGACTATGCTGTTAGAGTTGCTACTAGAGGTGGTAAAGTGACTCAGGAACCTCTGTATCCTGAAGGCCACCCTAAGAGAATTGAGCAAGATTCTCAGAGAGCTAATTTAGATGCACCTAGTTCTTCTAATAAGAAGAAAAAGAAAAATGATAGAACTTTGCATGCTTCTAGTGAACCTGTAGCTGACACACCTGAGAATCCCAATGATATATCTGTTTCTGATGCTGAGACACAATCTGGTAATGAAGATGAACCTAGTGATAATATTAATGATGATGTTCATGATGATGCTCAACCTAGCAATGATAATGATGTAGAGATTGAACCTGCTGTTGATCTTGATAACCCACAATCAAAGAATCAACGTTATGATAAGAGAGACTTTGTTGCTAGGAAGCACGGTAGGGCGAGAGAACCATGGGTTCAGAAACCCATGCCCCATCCAAGAAAAAGGATGATGAGGATTTTGAGCGCTTTGCTGAAATGATTAGACCTATCTTTTTGCATATGCGTTTGACTGTTGTGCTTAAAATAAATCCTTTTGCTAAGTATATGAAAGATATTATTACCAATAAAAGAAAGATACATGAAGTAGAAATTTCCACCATGCTTGCCAATTACACTTTTAAAGGTGGAATACCTAAGAAACTAGGAGATCCAGGAGTACCTACTATACCTTGCTGCATTAAAAGAAACTATGTTAAAACTGCTTTATGTGATCTTGGAGCTGGTGTTAGTGTTATGCCTCTCTCTTTATATCGTAGACTTGACTTGAGTAAGTTGACACCTACTAAAATACCTTTGCAAATGGCTGATAAATCAACTGCTATACCTGTCGGTATTTGTGAGGATGTACCTATTGTAGTTGCAAATGTTACTATTCTAACGGACTTTGTTATACTTGAAATTCCCGAGGATGATAGTATGTCTATTATCCATGGTAGACCCTTTTTGAATACTGCAGGGGCTGTTATTGATTGCAACAAAGGCAATGCCACTTTTGATGTCAATGGTAATGAGCATACGGTACACTTTCCAAGGAAACAACCTCAGGTCCATAGTATCAATTGTATTGAAAAAAAATCAACTATTACTATTGGAGGTTTTGAATTTCCTCTTCCTGCTATCAAGAAGACATATGACATTCTTATTGTTGGGGACATACATATCCCCATTGAGGTAACCTAGTGTTATTCAAAAATTCTCCGGTTTCATGTTATTCGGAAAGAGTTTATTAACAAGACCTGATCAACCTTGTTAATGGATTCCTTTTGATGAGCATGGGATAGGTGAATCTAGATAGCACCACCTTCTGTATCCTCCTTTTACTTTCTGTTAATTAGGATAAATAAAGCAAAAATAGCATTCTCTGTTTGTTCCAAGACTTATCTGTGCAATAAAAAAATACCCCGAAAATAAAAGTTCTCCAAATGCCCTGGAAATTTAACATGATTTTTTCTAGAATATTTGAGAATATTTGGCATAGAACACGCAACGAGGGGAGCCAGCACCTGGCCACGAGGGTCCAGGGCGCGCCCACCCTCACAGGGCGCGCCCCTGCCTCGTGGGCCCCACGTGGCCCCCCTCCACTTATTCCTGCACCCATACTCTTCTTCTTCCTCCCAAAAAAATCACCAACCAGCTCAAGCACGAGTTCTAGCTCTTCTTGCTGCCATTTTCGATCTCCTTGCTCAAAGCACCATTAGCCAAACTGTTTGGGGAGATTGTTCCTTAGTATGTGACTCCTCCGTAGGTCCAATTAGTTTTTGTTCTAGTGCTTTATTTATTGCAAATTTTTGCTGCTGTGGTGACCTTGTTCTTGAACTTGCATGTCAAATTTCCTTGGTCCCAAGTAGTTCTAATGCATGATATAGTCGCTAGGCACTAGTAGGAGTTGTTGCTATTGATCTTGTTGAGTTTGGTTAACTTTTATTTTGAGTTGCTAAAATTTTTAGAAAATTTCTGAAAAATACATAGGAAAAACTTCCAAGGTGGTTCTTCAAGGAAGCAAGAACCGAGGCTCGCGTATCGTGAGCCAGACGATGAACTACCGAGGGAAGCTGACGTGTGGCATTGTGAATGGCCGTCAGACGAATTTATGGATCGGGTTGGCATCAAGGATGAATTTTATGCATATGTCCGCAATGCTGACCTCGAGAGCTTCATACAAGATAAGTGCCCTCAATATCATGGCTTAACTGATACCTTTGTGAGAAGGTTTAAATTTTCATCTTCACGTAATTCTCACACTGTCCTGTTTGACCTTTATGATAAGTCTTACACCATGGAGTTAGAGGATTTTAACGATGCTTGTAAGCTCCCACAGTGGGGCAGTATGGGTGATCCTCGCAAATCTGAATATAGAGATTTCCTTGCTAGTATCACAGTGGGGGAATCTAGAGAAATCACACAGGCTATCATAGGGAGCATTCATTTTCCTGCTATTCATTACTTTGCTCTCTTTATTGGTAGATGCATAAACGGTAAAGATGAGGCTTGCCACATGTGTCTCCCTAATCTTAGTGTTCTTAAGAGTGTTGTACTAGGTGATAGACAATATAACTTGGGAGCCATTGTTGCACGTAGGCTACATCATAATGGTTTGCAAGGAGATTTATTTGGTGGGATCTATGCTACTCGCATAGCCCGCCATCTTGGTGTGCATGTACGTGAAAATGATGAACCTTTACCGCCTGCTCATTTGGATTACCATCCTATGACTAGTCACTGGTTTATAGAGAGGGATGAACAATCCCTCAAATATCAACTAATATTTAACAAGCGTCATGATGTCCCTATTATTCTTCATGCCCCTACTTTGTTTGACTTTCAGGCAAAAGGGAGATATACTATAACTAGGGAGGAGGCAAATGAGTATCATAATATGACGGAAGCAGCCTGCCTTCGAGCTGCAGCTCAGCAGGCAATAGCTGCTGCATCTCAGTACAACCCCAACTACGACTTTGTATATCCGTCAGGCCAATACTGGCCATAGACCAACTTAGGTCAAAAGCATAAGCTTGAGGGAGTACATGTTTCTCACCGACTTTACATTCATGTTCACACACTTATTCTAGTTGTCGGTGCTCACACTCTTTCATTGCACCATCCATGCTTAGTTTCAATTTCTTTTTCTTAGTTTTTTCTCGTGTGCTAGAAAAACCTTAAGAAAAACAAAAAATATATTAGTTGTAGCTTCTAGCTAGTTTACTTTCCTTGTAGTAGTAATTAAAAGAAAACCCAAAAAGATTTCTCGTTCTTCTTTTGCTTGTTGGGAGCTTTCCCGTGTAAATAGTTTCTTTTCTTTTCTTTGGGGGTTAAGAGTAGAAGACCATGATTGAAATTGCTTAGTGGCTCTCATATGCTTTATTGTTGATTTAACCTTGAGCCATATTACCTTGTCTTCTCTCTTGTATTAAATGCTCGCAGATTCCAGCTTAGTCCAATGCACGTGCACTATTATTATTATCCACACCGTTCGGTCGTGCGAGTGAAAGGCAATAAGGATGATATATGATGAACTAATTGAGATGAGAAAAGCTGGTATGAACTCGTCCTCTCTTGTTTTTGTAAATATGATAGTTCATCGTTCCTGATTCAGCTTGTTATGAATGAAACATGCTTGCAACGACAATTAGAGATCATAGCTGCTTATGACATGCTTAATTAGATGAGAGTTTATAATGGTCTATCTTGCGTGCCAACATGATATTAAAATGGTTGTGATGTAGTATGATAGGGTGGTATCCTCCTTTGAACGATTCAAGTGGTCTGACTTGGCACATGTTCACGCATGTAGTTGAAACAAATCAACATAGCCTCCACAATATTTATGTTCATGGTGATTTATATCCTACTCATGCTTGCATTCATTGTTGATTAATTTTAATGCATGTTCATGACCGTTGCTGCTCTCTAGCTGGTCGCTTCCCAGTCTCTTTCTAGCCTTCACCTGTACTAAGCAGGAATACTGCTTGTGCATCCTCTTCCATAAACCCCAAAGTTATTCCACATGAGTTCACCATACCTTCCTATATGCGGTATTTACCTGCTGTTCCAAGTAAATTTGTATGTGCCAAACTCTAAACCTTCAAATGAAATTCTGTTTTGTATGCTCAAACAGCTCATGTTAGGTGGGTTATTCTCACGATGAGTGGACTCCGCTCATCATTCCCAAGAAAATGGTTGGTAACCAGGATGCCCGGTCCCATGCTCAAAATCATAATAATTAAACAAAACTCCCCCAGGGTTGTTGCTGGTTTGGACGATACCCGTTGTTTCGAGCTAGCCGTGGAGTGTGCTTGTTGGTCGTTGGGGGAGTATAAACTTTACCATTCTATTTGGGAACCGCCTATAATGTGCGTAGCATGGAAGATGTCGAGATTCATGGTTGTTATGTTGACAATGAAAGTATACCGCTCAAAATGTTATTCATTTCTATTTAAAAATTGAGCTCTGGCACCTCTACAAATCCCTGCTTCCCTCTGCGAAGGGCCTATCTATTTACTTTTATGCAGAGTCATCATCCTCTTATAAAGGAGCACCAGTAGGAGAGCACCTCTATCATCTGCATGTATTACTATTAATTTGCATTGAGTATGATCATGACTGGATCTCTTTTACCATGAATTACAATGTCTAGTTAGTCCTTGATCTTTAAAGGTGCTCTGCATTTATGTTTTGCGGTCTCAGAAAGGGCTAGCGAGATACCATCTTGATCATATCATGATTGTTTTGAGAAAGTGTTGTCATCCGAGGTTTATTATTATTGCTCGCTAGTTGATTATGCCATTGATGTGAGTAGACTTGAGACCTGAAAGTTATTGTGAATGTGGTTAGTTCATGATCTTGCTGAAAACCTGAATGCTGGCTTACAAATTTACAACAACAAGAGCAAACAGAGTTTGTCAAAGTTTTTCTTTATCACTTTCAGTTTATCAACTGAATTGCTTCAGGACAAGCAAAGGTTTAAGCTTGGGGGAGTTGATATGTCTCCAGCGTATCTACTTTTCCAAACCCTTTTGCCCTTGTTTTGGACTCTAACTTGCATGATTTGAATTGAACTAACCCGGACTGATGCTATTTTCAGCAGAATTGCCATGGTGTTGTTTTTGTGCAGACATAAAAAGTACTCGGAATGACCTGAAAATTTACGGAGAATTATTTTGGAAAAAATAAAAAATACTTGCGGGAAGATCCAGACCAGGGGGGCCACACCCTGTCCACGAGGGTGGGGGCGCGCCCCCTCCCCTAGGGCGCGCTCCCTACCTCGTGGGCCCCCTGGTGCTCCACCGACGTATCTTCGGATCCCACATATTCACTTTTGGGGAGAAACAAATCAGAGAGGAAGAATTATCGCATTTTACGATACGGAGTCGCCGCCAAGCCCTAATCTCTCTCGGTAGGGCTGATCTGGAGTCCGTTTGGGGCTCCGAAGAGTGGAGATCATCGCCATCGTCATCATCAACCTTCCTCCATCACCAATTCCATGATGATCACCGCCGTGCGTGAGTAATTCCATCGTCGGCTTGCTGGACGGTGATGGGTTGGATGGGATCTATCATGTAATCGAGTTAGTTTTGTTAGGGTTTGATCCCTAGTATACACTATGTTCTGAGATTGATGTTGCTACGACTTTGCTATGCTTAATGCTTGTCACTAGGGCCCGAGTGCCATGATTTCAGATCTGAACCTATAATGTTTTCATGAATATATGTGCGTTCTTGATCCTATCTTGCAAGTCTATAGTCACCTACTATGTGTTATGATCCGGCAACACCGAAGTGACAATAATCGGGACCACTCCCGGTGATGACTGTAGTTTGAGGAGTTCATGTATTCACTATGTGTTAATGCTTTGGTCCGGCACTCTATTAAAAGGAGGCCTTAATATCACTTAGTTTCCAATAGGACCCTGCTGCCACGGGAGGGTAGGACAAAAGATGTCATGCAAGTTCTTTTCCATAAGCACGTATGACTATATTCGGAATAGATGCCTACATAGCATTGATGAACTGGAGCTAGTTCTGTGTCACCCTAGGTTATAACTTCTACATGATGAATTGCATCCGACATAATTCCCCATCACTGATCCAATGCCTACGAGCTTTTCACATATTGCTTGTTGCTTATTTACTTTCCCGTTGCTACTATTACAAAAACTACAAAAACACTACCATTACTTTTATTGCTGCTACCGCTATCTCCATATTACTTTGCTACTAAACTACCTTGTTGTAGATACTAAGCTTACAGGTGTGGTTGAATTGACAACTCAGCTGCTAATACTTAAGAGTATTATTTGGCTCCCCTTGTGTCGAATCAACAAATTTTGGTTGAATACTTTACCCTCGAAAACTGTTGCTATCCCCTACACTTGTGGGTTATCAATTCTCAGCTGAGACAAGCGGTTGTGCAACCCAGACATTCTGAGTATATGATCACTTACAGAACTATTCTCCTCCATCTTGCAACTGTATAAATTGTCGGAGACTTCATATCTCTCGACCCGGCATGAGCTTGGAAAACCATTTTAGCTCATGGAACATCTCATATGCTCCGTGTTGCTCAAAACGCTTTTGGAGCCTCGATTTTAAGCTGTAAAGCATGCCACACTGAACCAGGGAGTAATCATCACTATGCGACTGCCAGGCGTTCATAACGTCTTGAGTTGCTAGGAAAACGGGTGCGTCACCAAGCGGTGCTTCTAGGACATATGCTTTCTTGGCAGCTATGAGGATGATCCTCAAGTTATGGACCCTATCCGTATAGTTGATACCATCGTCTTTCAGCTTGGTTTTCTCTAGGAACACATTGAAGTTGAGGGCAACATTAGCGTGGGCCATTTGATCTAGTAGACATATTGTAAAGATTTTAGAATATGTTCATGACAATTAAGTTCATCTAAACAAATTTAATGAACTCCCACTCAGATAAACATCTCTCTAGTCATCTAAGTGATACATGATCCGAATCGACTAGGCCGTCTCCGATCATCACGTGAGACGGACTAGTCATCAACGGTGAACATCTTCATGTTGATCGTATCTTCTATGCGACTCATGTTTGACCTTTCGGTCTTCCGTGTTCCGAGGCCATGTCTGTACATGCTAGGCTCATCAAGTCAACCCTAAGTGTATTGCGTGTGTAAATATGGCTTACACCCGTTGTATGCGAACGTTGGGACCTATCACACCAGATCATCACGTGGTGCTTCGGAACAACGAACCTTAGCAATGGTGCACAGTTAGGGGCAACACAATTCTTGAAATTTTAGTGAGAGATCATCTTATTTATGCTACCGTCGTTCTAAGCAATAAGATGTAAAACATGATAAACATCACATGCAATCAAATAGTGACATGATATGGCCAATATCATTTTGCTCCTTTTGATCTCCATCTTTGGGGCTCCATGATCATCATCATCACCGGGATGACACCATGATATCCATCATCATGATCTCCTTCATCGTGTCTTCATGAAGTTGTCTCGCCAAACGTTACTTCTACTACTATGGCTGACAGTTAGCAATAAAGTAAAGTAATTACATGGCGTTTTCAATGACACGCATGTCATACAATAAAATAAGACAACTCCTATGGCTCCTGCCGGTTGTCATACTCATCAACATGCAAGTCGTGATTCCTATTACAAGAACATGATCAATCTCATACATCACATATATATAATTCATCACATCCTTTTGGCCATATCACATCACACGGCACATGCTGCAAGAACAAGTTAGAAGTCCTCTAATTGTTGTTGCAAGTTTTTACGTGGCTGTTATAGGTTTCTATCAAGAACGTTTCTTACCTACGCCAAAACCACAACGTGATATGCCAATTACTATTTACTCTTCATAAGGACCCTTTTCATCGAATCCGATCCGACTAAAGTGGGAGAGACAGACACCCGCTAGCCACCTTATGCAACTAGTGCATGTCAGTCGGTGGAACCTGTCTCACGTAAGCGTACGTGTAAGGTCGGTCCAGGCCACTTCATCCCACGATGCTGCCGAATCAAGATAAGACTAGTAGCGGCAAGTAAATTGACAAAATCTACGCCCACAACAACTTGTGTTCTACTCATGCATAGTAACTACGCATAGACCTAGCTCATGATGCCACTATTGGGGATCATTGCGGAAATTCAAAAAAAATTCTACGCATCACCAAGATCTATCTATGGAGTTTACTAGCAACGAGAGGGGAGTGCATCTTCATACCTTTGAAAATCGCGATGCGGAAGCATTGCAAGAACGCGGTCGGTGGAGTCGTACACGAAGCGATTCACATCAAGGCCGAATCCGATCTAAGCACCGAACAACGGTGCCTCCGCGTTCAACACACATGCAGCCCGGTGACGTCTCCCGCGCCTTGATCCAGCAAGGGGAGAGGGAGAGGTTGGAGAAGACTCTGTCCAGTAGCAGCACGATGGCGTGGTGGTGGTGGAGGAGCGTGGCACTCCAGCAGGGCTTCACCAAGCACTACGAGAGACGAGGAGGGAGAGGGGTAGGGCTGCGCCAAGAGAGAGGGAACTCATGTGTCTGGTGATACGTCCAAAACGTATCTATAATTTCTGCTTGCTCCATGCCACTTTTGGGTGATATTGCTATGATATTCATACACTTCCATACACTTTTGATCATATTTGGACTAACTTACTAATCCAGTGCACCCCAGTGCCAGTTTCTGTTTTCGGCTGTTTTTGTATTTCAGGTTTTCACGTTTCGAGAACTGCCCAGAAAAATCCAGAAAAATTATATAAAAAAATCAGCGAACCGAAAACAACACTGCATCTGAAGGGCAACCTGGGGGGGCACAGGGGCTCCAGGCGCC
>LR738710.1:749296234-749313301 GCA_902687465.1 Secale cereale
CCCCCCCCGGGACGCGCCGGGGGGGCGCCTCGGCCCCCCGAGACTCCCCCGGTGCCCTACTTTGGCATATATTTAAAAGACCCTCCGAAACCCTCAGAACAGGACTTCTTTTCGCGATCCCATCTCTGTTCCGCCGCCGCCGCCGCTTCCAAGATCGGGAGCACCAGGAGAACTCTTCCCGGCACCCTGTCGGAGGGGAGGATCACCACCGGGAGCTTCTCCACCACCATGGACGCCTCCCGGATGACTCGTGAGTAGTCTCCCTTGGACCATGAGTCCATGACCAGTAGCTATGTGATGTTCTCCTCCCGTTCTTGTGCTTCACTAATTAGTCCTCGTGAGCTGCCCTACATGATCGAGGCCCCTATGTAATCCTTATGCTGTTGCTATGTTGATTTTCTGGGATCCGATGGATTATGAGATTATGTTCAGATTGATCTTGAGTAATATATTTGATTCACCTCTTTTATATTTTAGTTCATAAGTAATTCTTGCATGTTCTCCGTTGTTATTTCTTGCTTTGGCCAAGTAGTAAGTAGTGACTCCAAGAGGGAATGTTATGCTCGATTGTGGGTTCATGCCCCTCGATGACTAGCTTGAGTGACAGAAACATGAGTCTAGGGGATGTGCTGTTGCCACAAGGGGGAAAACAACGGTGCTTGTGCCCGCGGGTGCAAGGATTGTTTACTTTACGCAAAGTTCTTTTAATGCAGTTGTCTGTTGCATTGAGTTTACACTATGGGTGGGACTCGCAACTTAATACCAGCGAGATGTTCTGGATAGATATCTCAAGGTGGATGATTAGTAGTAGATATTGATGGATTTCGGTCTACTTACTTTGGCGTACTGCCCATGCTTTGAACCTCAACCTTTCTTGCAATGTAATCAGCATTTGTATGCGCTCATGGGTCCTGTCAATTGCCCAGCTGTAATTTGTTTACCTCACATAGCTGTTTTATCGTCTTTTGGGAGAGAGACATCACTAGTGAACATCATGAGACTCCAGTCCATATTACCATCATTGATCACATCCACTATTTACTTTCCGTTACTATTTACTATTGCAAAAACTATCTATCACTACTATCATTGCTTTTAACCCTTTGTGAACTACAAGGCCGGAGGGATTGACAACCTCTCTGTACTCGTTGGGAGCAAAGTTATTTGTATCTGTGTGCAGGTCCACGTTGGTTGCTACTAATCTGGCGCCGTAGCAATTGACACCTACTTGTTGAACCTAGGAGTCTCTGGGGAATCGATCCTTGGCATCTTTGCTAGGGGAAAACACTTCTACTTACTGCATCTTACACCTTCCACTTGGGGTAACCAACGAGGGGTTCGAGGCCCATCAAGGAGTATTTTCTGGCGCCGTTGCCGGGGACTCCACTCTTCAGGATAGGGGAGTTGCATGCTATCTTTTACCTTTGCTTTTTAGTCTTGTTAGTTTACCTTTCAGTTTTCTTTATGTCTTTTCACTAGTTGTCCTTATGGACAACCCTATTATTGGGTCGCTGCTTGCGGAAAGACGCCCCACACCTGTGGTGGTTGATCCTCCCCCTACTGAAATTGTGCCTTATAAAATACCAGCGGGTATTATCAATTATGTTTTGGCTAATCGTTACGCAGGAGACAGACATCCCGGTGAACACTTGCTATATCTGTCACAACTATGTTCATTATTTAAGCTTGCAGGTGTATCGAGGGAGTTTGTCATGAGGAAATTGTTTGTCGTATCACTTATAGATAAAGCTTCAGATTGGTATGGGCTTCTCGATAACTCATTTTTGCTGGACTGGCAGGAGCTTATGTCTCTCTTTTATACTATGTTTTATCCTCTTCATAATGCTTATGTGGAGAGTAAGAGTACCTATTTGCATGTGGATCATGGTAACAATGCTTTATGTGATGCTTATATTGTTGAGTTTATTCGTGATCCCACTGAAAATTATTATGAAAAGGGAACATATGCTTATAGATATTTCAATAATATTAAGTTCCCTCTCTTTATGTTGAAGGTTTTGAAGCTGCACTTGTTTTGTCTTCCTATGCTTATTGCTTTGTGCTTCAATGAATTATTCTATTGCAATATTCCTATGCATAGGAAGCATGTTAGGCTTAAATGTGTTTGGTATTTGCTTCCTGATGCTCTCTTTTTGTTCTTCAGCTCTTATTCTTACGAGAGCATCATTAAAGTCTTATGCCTAGCTTAAAGGCATAAAAGAAAGCGCTTTTGGGAGGCAGCCCACATGAATAAAATTTTTGCTTTTGTTGTGTCTTGATGTTGTTTACTGCTGTAGCATCATCATTGTATCTTTGCTTTTCATATTTGTGCCAAGTATAGCCTCCGATTGCTAGAAAGTTCAAAAGTTGTGAGGTGCTGCCCAGGAAACAGATTCTGTCCTTGGATAGAAAAATTCGTATAAAATCACCAGATCATCTTTTTGGTCTGAATTTTTTCGACAGCGTTCTCTATATAATTATCTTTCGTGCGTCAGTTCTGAGTTTTTTTATTTGAGTTGCAGAAGTATCCCGAACAGGTCAATTACTGTCTGCTGTTCTGTTTTTCACAGATTCTGTCCTGTTTTGCCTTACCTTCACTTTGCAAATTAAGAACTTGCTTTTTCTTTGCAAAAACCTTTTGGCAATCTTGAGAAACAGTAGAACTTCAAGAATATATTTATTTCCAGCAAGGTATAATTATTTTATTAAGGGTACTAACCTCGCTAATCAGATTATGATGAGTTGTGTATGAAGGGAGTTTTCAAGTGTGCGAGGGAAGATGATAAAAAGATTTAGGAGTGTCAAGCGCTCAATCTTGGGAGCTTGGGGATGCCCCCATGCATCCCTTTCTCCATCAACATTATCAGTTCGTCTTTCGTTCCGCTATATTTTTATCACTTCATGTGTTATGTGCTATGCTTGGAGCGTCTTGCTTTTAGTTTTCTTTTTAGTTTTTCATAACGAGTCGGAAACCAGCATTCCTTTATGTGGGAGAGAAACACACTCCACCTCTACCTAGAACATTACATAGAATTTTCATGTCTATCTATGTTGTGTGTGTTCTTTATCTTTTAATAGCTACTATCATACTCTGCTCTTAGTATTCATGCTTATCTTTTCAAGAGCTTTTATTTAGTTGGTTGCTTGAACTCTCTTTAATTACCATGCTCACCTTATTAAGAGAGTTTGCTTCCGTTGCATGGGTTAATGTGTCTATGATAAAGATGCTACTTTCATGATGGTGCTTAGTAGTTCAGGTTTTCTTTTGGTTAATCTCAAATAGCTGGGGGGTTCCCAATGTGTTATTGGAGTACCAACTTGGTTTGTTTGCCTATGATGTGGTATGGTTTAGTAATATCTTCCTTCGAGAATTTATTTTGATTGACTTGGCATATGCTCACGCATATTCAAGACTGTAAAGAAAGTCTGTCAAGCCTTGATGATCTTTTATTTCTAAGTAGCGATATAACTACCATGCCTGATTCAATATTGCTTTGTCGCTCTGCATGATTATGACCGTCGCTGCTCTCTTAGTTGGTTGCTCCCAGTCTTTTGCTAACCTCCACCTGTACTAAGCAAATTAACCATGCAATACATAGCTCATGGGAAAGTAGCCTAAAAACTATTGTGGTAAAGAATATGTTGCCTATGTATCTTATTTCTTATGAGTTGCTTGCTGAGCGGTAACCATGTTTCTGGGGATGCCATCAACTGTCACACTTTTGTTGAATATCATGTGAGTTGCTATGCATGTTCGTCTTGTCTGAAGTAAGGGTGATTTACCGTGGGTTGAATAACTATGCATATTGTTAGAGAAGAACATTGGGCCGCCAACCAAAGCCATGCATCATGGTGGAAGTTTTAGCTTGGACCTTAATCCTCAATCTCTCATGAGAATATGCTTATGCATTAAAGAGGAGTCCATCATCTATTTTCTATGTTGTCCCGGTATGGATGTCCTCAAGTTGAGATCTATCAAAAACGAGAAATCAAATGCGATTTATCTCCTTGGACCTTTGTACAGGTGGCATAGAGGTACCCCTTTGTGACACTTGGTTAAAACATATGCAATGCAATGATAACCCATGGGAATCCGAGCTAATTAGGACAAGGAGCGAGCACTATTGGTATTCGAAGCATGAGGCTTGCAACTTATAGGATGTTTTATGCATGAACATATGAAGTACTACTACCGTTGACACAATTGCTTCCATGTTTTCAAAACGAAAAGCTCTAGCACATAACCTTTCTTTTTACCTTTATGATTGAAGCACCAACTACTGAGAGCATGATTGTCATTCTGAGTGTAATGTGCATTGTCCCAAAGTAGCATTGTCTTTTGCATGATTGTGATATCGTTTATTCTGAAATGATTGTATCTAGTCATCACTTAAACCTTGAAGGTGCCCCTGCACTTATGTTTTGCATCACTAAAGGGGGCAAGCTAGATATCATTTTATCATATTTGCACATCATGTTCATTGCAAATCTTTTTGATGTTTCAGTTTCATGTTGTAAAACTTTCAGTCATTTGTGATTTTCTCTTGAGACAACTTAATTACTTTAGAATCATTGTCTCAGTAAGCTTTTGTCATATGACTATGAGAAAGTCCTATATGGTTAATAGCATGTCACCACAGAAATTATTCTTGTTATCATTTACCTACTCGAGGACGAACAGGAATTAAGCTTGGGGATGTTGATACGTCCAAAACGTATCTATAATTTCTGCTTGCTCCATGCCACTTTTGGGTGATATTGCTATGATATTCATACACTTCCATACACTTTTGATCATATTTGGACTAACTTACTAATCCAGTGCACTCCAGTGCCAGTTTCTGTTTTCGGCTGTTTTTGTATTTCAGGTTTTCACGTTTCGAGAACTGCCCAGAAAAATCCAGAAAAATTATATAAAAAATCAGCGAACCGGAAACAACACTGCGTCCGAAGGGCAACCTGGGGGGGCACAGGGGCTCCAGGCGCCCTGTGGGCGCCCCCCCCCCCCCCGGGCCGCGCCGGGGGGGCGCCTCGGCCCCCCGAGACTCCCCCGGTGCCCTACTTTGGCATATATTTAAAGGACCCTCCGAAACCCTCAGAACAGGACTTCTTTTCGTGATCCCATCTCTGTTCCGCCGCCGCCGCCGCTTCCAAGATCGGGAGCACCAGGAGAACTCTTCCCGGCACCCTGCCGGAGGGGAGGATCACCACCGGGAGCTTCTCCACCACCATGGACGCCTCCCGGATGACTCGTGAGTAGTCTCCCTTGGACCATGAGTCCATGACCAGTAGCTATGTGATGTTCTCCTCCCGTTCTTGTGCTTCACTAATTAGTCCTCGTGAGCTGCCCTACATGATCGAGGCACCTATGTAATCCTTATGCTGTTGCTATGTTGAGTTTGCTGGGATCCGATGGATTATGAGATTATGTTCAGATTGATCTTGAGTAATATATTTGATTCACCTCTTTTATATTTTAGTTCATAAGTAATTCTTGCATGTTCTCCGTTGTTATTTATTGCTTTGGCCAAGTAGTAAGTAGTGACTCCAAGAGGGAACGTTATGCTCGATTGTGGGTTCATGCCCCTCGATGACTAACTTGAGTGACAGAAACATGAGTCTAGGGGGTGTGCTGTTGCCACAAGGGGGAAAACGACGGTGCTTGTGCCCGCGGGTGCAAGGATTGTTTACTTTACGCAAAGTTCTTTTAATGCAATTGTCTGTTGCATTGAGTTTACACTATGGGTGGGACTCGCAACTTAATACCAGCGAGATGTTCTGGATAGATATCTCAAGGTGGATGATTAGTAGTAGATATTGATGGATTTCGGTCTACTTACTTTGGCGTACCGCCCATGCTTTGAACCTCAACCTTTCTTGCAATGTAATCAGCATTTGTATGCGCTCGTGGGTCCTGTCAATTGCCCAGCTGTAATTTGTTTACCTCACATAGCTGTTTTATCGTCTTTTGGGAGAGAGACATCACTAGTGAACATCATGAGACTCCGGTCCATATTACCATCATTGATCACATCCACTATTTACTTTCCGTTACTATTTACTATTGCAAAAACTATCTATCACTACTATCATTGCTTTTAACCCTTTGTGAACTACAAGGCCGGAGGGATTGACAACCTCTCTGTACTCGTTGGGAGCAAATTTATTTGTATCTGTGTGCAGGTCCACGTTGGTTGCTACTAATCTGGCGCCGTAGCAATTGACACCTACTTGTTGAACCTAGGAGTCTCTGGGGAATCGATCCTTGGCATCTTTGCTAGGGGAAAACACTTCTACTTACTGCATCTTACACCTTCCACTTGGGGTAACCAACGAGGGGTTCGAGGCCCATCATCTGGCAGCCCCAAAAACCCCACTATATATAGGGAGAGGGGAGGGGCTGCGCCCCCATCTAGGGTTCCCTCCCTAGGGGGTGCGGCAGCCCCAGATTGGATCTTGGGGGCGGCCACAGGGGGGAGAGAGGGGGGCACGCCTAGGGTGGGCCTTAAGGCCCATCTGCGCCTAGGGTTTGCTCCCTCTCCTCTTCCCTGTGCCTTGGGCCTTGGTGGGAGGTGCACCAGCCCACCTAGGGGCTGGTCCCTTCCCGCTCTCTGCCCACGCACGCCTCCGGGACTAGTGGCCCCTCCCGGTGGTCCCGGTACATTACCGGTGATGCCCGGAACACTTCCGGTGGCCAAATCCTCACTTCCTATATATAATTCTTTACCTCCGGACCATTCCTGAACTCCTCGTGACGTCCAGTATATTATCAGGGACTCCGAACAACATTCGGTAACCAAACCTTAAGTGTGTAGACCCTACGAGTTCGGGAATCATGCAGACATGACCGAGACATCTCTCCGGCCAATAACCAACAGTGGGATCTGGATACCCATGTTGTCTCCCACATGTTCCACGATGATCTCATCGGATGAACCACGATGTCAAGGATTCAATCAATCCCGTATACGATTGCCTTTGTCTACCGGTATAGTACATGCCCGAGATTCGATCGTCGGTATACCGATACCTTGTTCAATCTCGTTACCGGCAAGTCTCTTTACTCGTTCCGTAACACATCATCCCGTGACCAACTCCTTAGTCACATAGAGCTAATTACGATGATGTCTTATCGAGTGGGCCCAGAGATACCTCTCCGTCATACGGAGTGACAAATCCCAGTCTCGATTCGTGCCAACCCAACAGATACTTTCGGGGATACCCGTAGTGTACCTTTATATCCACCCAGTTACGTTGCGATGTTTGGCACAACCAAAGTACTCCTACGGTATCTGGGGGTTGCACAATCTCATGGTCTAAGGAACATATACTTAACATTGGAAAAGCTTTAGCATACGAACTACACGATCTTGTGCTATGCTTACTATTGGGTCTTGTCCATCACATCATTCTCCTAATGATGTGATCCCGTTATCAATGACATCCAATGTCCATGTTCAAGAAACCGTAACCATCTATTGATCAACGAGCTAGTCAACTAGAGGCTCACTAGGGACATATTGTGGTCTATGTATTCACACATGCATTACAATTTCCGGATAATACAATTATAGCATGAACACCAGACAATTATCATGAACACGGAAATATAATAATAACCATTTTATTATTGCCTCTCGGGCATATTACCAACGTATGTGTCATGCAAAAACTAAGTCTAACTCTTTTCCTATGCATAGGCATGTCATACAAGAACAATTCATGCACATCAAGTAAAGGCCAATGCATAGTATAAGCAGTTTCTTACAATTTTATCGTGTTGGAAACATAGAGAGGTGGAGGTGTAGTTCCTCTCTCATAATAATTGCAACTAGGAGCAGCAAGCACAGGCATATTATATTCATCAAAAACATCATGTGCAACGGAAAAAGGCAACCCATCAATATAATCCTTAACAAGTGCAAACTTCTCCGATATAGTGTAGTTTGGAGAATTCAAAAAGATAATAGGACTATCATGTGTGGGTGCAATAGCAACTATCTCATGTTTATCATAAGGAACCATAGCAAGTTCATCTCCACAAGCATAATTCATATTGGCATCTTGGCCACAAGCATAGCACGCATCAATTTCATCGAAAAGGGATATTTTAAACGAACCCAAGGGATCATAGCAATCATCATAGCATTCATCCTTCGGTAAGCAGGGATGGAAATTAAACAATATATGAGATAAAGAGTTACTCTCATTAGAAGGTGGGCACGGGTGATCAATCCGCTCTTCCTCCTTTTGTTCTTCGCTCTCCTCCTCATCTTTTTCATCCAATCAGCTCACAATGTCATTAATTTCTTCTTCCATAGACTCCTGCAAAATATTAGTCTCTTCTTGGACAGCGGAGACTTTCTCAATAAACGCATCAATATTTGAATTATATTCATAATTAAAATAGTAATATTTCAATATAGCAAGATTTTCAGGCCTATAAACATCATCATCAAAAGCATCATACTTTTTAAACAGAGACTCAATTTCATAAGCACCCTTAAAAGCAACGAATTCTTCTATTTGTTCCAAATCATAATAATCATATATACCATTAGCATAAGAAGCTAAGGTTTCATTTTCATTAAATTTGCATGAAAAGGGAAGGTGCGGAGCCTTCATCCTAGAGCAACAAGTATAATCATATCTCAAGCATAGTTGCCGAGCATACCGATGCAACATATAAATTTGATCCCGTAATAGTTTCCCTTTTTGTGTCAAGCGATAATCCGTAAAGTATTCACATTGATCCAACGTTACGCCCATTATATGGTTGAATGGGGTTTTCTCAGGATTATCAAAGTAGTACATAATATCTTTTACGTAATGAGCATCGAGGGTTTTAGGAGGTTGCCCATCTCCATGAGTAGCAAGTACACCTAATTTTTTTGGGTATTTCATGTTCCATATCCATAACTAAAGATAGAGAACAACTTGGAACAGCAAATAAAATCTACTTAGTGATAAAGCAATCAAGCACACACAAGAATATTCACCCCACGCTATTGCTCCCCGGCAACGGCGCCAGAAAAAGGTCTTGATAACCCACAAGTGTAGGGGATCAGTTGTAGCCTCTTTCGATAAGTAAGAGTGTCGAACCCAACGAGGAGCTAACATTAGAACAAATATCCCCTCAAGTTCTATCCACCATCGATACAACTCTGCGCACTCTTGACGTTTACTTTACCTAGAACAAGTATGAAACTAGAAGTACTTTGTAGTTTTTGTGGGATAGGTTTTCAAGAATATATAGAGCACGTAAATATAAACTAGGGGCTGTTTAGGTAAAGAAGCAATAAAGTTAATATAGCGAGTGCGGAAAAGTGGTGGTAGGAGTTGCGAAATTGTCCCTAAGCAATTGACTACGTTACTAGACCGATAGCAAGTTTTATGTGGGAGAGGCCACTGCTAGCATGTCATCCCTGACTTGGAATTCTATGCACTTGTGATTGGAACTATTAGCAAGCATCTGCAACTACTAACGTTCATTAAGGTAAAACCCAACCATAGAATTAAGATATATTGGCCCCCCTTCAATCCCGTATGCATCAAATTCTACGCTAGGTTGAAGCTTCTGTCACTCTTGCCCTCCAATACGTAGTCCTATCAACATACAACTAACCCTATGGTGTGATCCACGCGCGCGCTCATATGATGGGCACCAAAGGACAGCAACATAACCACGAGCAAATTAAATCAATCATAGCAATTCACCAATCACCGATAGGACAACGAAAATCTACTCAGACATCATAGGATGGCAACACATCATTGGATAATAATATGAAGCATAAAGCACCATGTTCAAGTAGAGGGTACAGCGGGTTGCGGGAGAGTGGACCGATGTAGATAGATGGCGAAAGGTGATGAACATGTTGGTGGAGATGACGAAGGTGTTGGTGTAGATCGCCGTCACACGATGATGGCCCCGGTGCCACTCCGGCGCCACCGGAAGCGAGGGGGGAGAGCCCCCCTCCTTCTCCTTCTTCCTTGGCCTTCTCCCTAGGTGGGAGAAGGGTTCTCCCTCTGGTCCTTGGTCTCCATGTCATGGGAGGGGCGAGACCCCTCCGAGATTGGATTTGTCTCTCTGTTTCTGCGTTCTCAGATTCTGGCCTTTCACCGTTTCTTATATTGCCGGAGATCCGTAACTCCGATTGGGCTGAATTTTTGACATGATTTTTATCCGGATATTAGCTTTCTTGCGACGAAAGAAGGGCACTAACCGCCTTACGGGGTGTCCATGAGGGTCAGGAGCGCACTTAAGCCCCTGGGGTCTGCCCCCTGCCTCGTGGCCCCCTCGTGCATCATCTCGCATTGATTCTTCTTCCCAAAATTCATAAATATTCCAAAAAAACTCCGTCCGTTTTTATCCCGTTTGGACTCCGTTTGATATGGATATTATGCGAAACAAAAAACATGCAACAAACAGGAACTGGCACTGGGCACTAGATCAATATGTTAGTCCCAAAAATAGTATAAAAAGTTGCCAAAAGTATATGAAAGTTGTATAATATTGGCATGGAACAATAAAAAATTATAGATATGATGGAGACGTATCAAGGCCCTTGAAGAAAATCGCTTGAAGATTTCCTGCACTTCATGCTTAAATGTGATGATATGCACCCACGTATAACAAGAGTAGTCATCAACAATGACAAAGCAATAAAGAGATGATGCATTTGTGGATGCAGAATAATGTGTAGGGCCGAAGGGATCCATGTGAATCAATTCAAATGGACTAGTGGTAGTCATGATAGTCTTCGAGGGATGCTTGGATTTGGTCATCTTTCCAGCTTCGCAAGCCCCACAAAGATGATCTTTGAGGAATTTGACACCCTCAATTCCAAGGATATGCTTCTTCTTCACAAGCGTGTGCAAGTTCCTCATGCCAGCATGACCGAGTCATCGATGCCATAGCCATCCTTCTGAAGCTTTTGCAAGTAGGCATGTGGCAGGCTGTGGTCCTGTAGAGAAATCAACAATATACAAGTCTCCTCTCCTAAAGCCTTCGAAGACTTTGGAATTGTCTGATTCTAAGACTACAACACAGCGATATTTGCCAAAGACAACCACCATATCAAGGTCACAAAGCATTGAGACAGACATGAGGTTGAATCCAAGAGACTCGACAAGCATGACTTTGTCCATGTGTCGATCTTTTGAGATTGCAATCTTACCTAGACCCAATACCTTGCTTTTTCCTTTATCAGCGTAGGTGATATGCTTCAGGTGAGATGGAGATAAAGCAGAGTCCATCAGTAGGTTCTTGTCACCGGTCATGTGATTTGTGCGCCACTATCGAGGACCCACTCGGTAGCTTTGAGAGAGTCATCATGTAGAAGAATTAGTACATCTTACAACTCATATGCTTCATTGTGAAGAATATGACATCAATTTCATCAGAATGAATTTCATAGATAAGATCAATATATGAAGAATGAGGACGTGAGAAATGGATGAATCATTTCTGCATGATTAGCTTGCGTCCTTTCAAGCATTTTTCAGGTCTCCAGCAAATTCTTCAGACGTTTATGTTCGTCTGGAGACCTGACCCTGCATAAGAGATTAGTTCTTTTTCTTCACCACCCACATCTGGAGGGGTGGTAAAGAGTTCATCATTCGACGAGCACCAATTGAGAATGGTGGCATTGAAGCAAGTGCACTTCGTTTCACAGGAGAGGGGTTAGAGTATGAATATGAGTAAGCAGAGAAATTCTTCGAGGACTTATGAACATGATGATTTGAAGAATAATGCACATATTCATAATCCTTATTTCCCCGCAAAACAGATGTGTTAGCACGATGATGATCATATGAGGAATTTGATCCACTTGAGGAATTTGGTTCATATGAGGATTTGGATCCATATGAAGATTTTGATCCATATGAAGAATTTGATCAGGGGTTCCTATTCCTCACACGAGGTGTCATGAGGACATTCACTTGAAGATTTTCAAGGTGCCTCTTAGGGACCCAGATTTTCTTCATAGGGGGACCATTCCTGTAGTTAGTTCCAACATATCTAGCAAATACTTGACCATTCTAATTTTTGAACAATTTATAGTTGGAGCCAAATGACTCGTTAGAAGAAAGTGAAGTTTCACAAGTAAAGCCACATAAGGTAGATGGATCTACGGGAGGTCCTTTTGCAGCAACCCATGAGGTTCTGGGATACTGCTCAGGTTTCCAGTAGGTCCCATCAACATTGAGTTCCCTCTCAAAGGCAATACCCTCTTTCCTAGGTTCCTGTTCAGAATCTGCTTTTTAAGCACATCACAAAGAGTATGATGACCTTTGAGGCTTTTGTACATGCCTGTCACATACAATTCCTTCAACCCTGCATTTTCGTCAGTAGAATTGGTGTTTTCCTCAGTTGAGGAAATTTTCACCACAAAAACAGTGAAGAATTTGTAACAGTAGAAGCATTTGAACTTTCAGGTGAAGAATTTGTAGTTTCACGTTCAATGCATTTAAGGCATGGGGGAATGAATTCCTCCTAAGCAGCGATGATATGTTGAGAAAGCAATGAATCACGTTCCTTCTGAAGATCTTCATAACTCTCCCTTAGATTCTCAAGATCTTGCTTTCTTTGAAGAAATTCATAGGAAAGTTTCTCATGATCAGATAAGAGAGTGTTATGATTATCCTAAAGAGAGTGTTATGATTTTCAGTCAAGATTTTAGATCGATCCATTTCTTCACCCAAAAAATCATCACTTCTTTCTAGCATATTTTGAACCTTATCAAAAGCTTTTTGTTGTTTTATGGCAATTTTAGCAAGTTTGGAATAGCTAGGTTTGAGGTTTTCATCAGATTCATCTTCACTAGAATCAGACGTGGAACGGTTGAGTACCTTGGCACCTTTTGCCATGAAGCAGTATGTGGGAGAGTAGTCATCGTTGTTGCCGTCAGCAGTGCCGGGGAAGTCTTTTTACTCCGTGTTGAAGATGGACTTGCTGACGAATGTGGTAGCGAGAGCCAGGTTTGCCACACGACAGTCTGATTCCTCAGATTCCTCCTCTTCCTCATTTTCTTCAGATTTAGCTGAGTCCATTTCCTTGCCAATGATTGCTCGAGCTTTCCCGGAACTGCTCTTCTTGTTAGAGGAAGACTTTGAGGATTTTGATGATGAGGGCTTTGAATATTTCTTCTTTTTCTTTGAGTTGTCTGAGCTGTATTCCTTGTATTTCTTCTTCTTCGATTCCTTTGCCCACTGAGGACAGTCAGTGATAAAGTGACCAGGTTTCTTGCATTTGTGGCAGGTCCTTTTCTTGGGATCGCGAGATGAAGAATCGGATCTTATGTCATCGCCTCTTGAAGATTTCACAAAGCGACCACGTCTAGAGAACTTCTGAAATTTCCTCACGAGCAATGCTAGCTCCTGACTCAGTTCTTCAGGATCGCCAAGGGTGCTGTCAGATTCTTCACCTTCAGATGAGGAAATTGCCTTGGCCTTCAGTGCATGAGATCTACCATAGTTTGGACCATAGAGATCTCTCTTCTCAGCAAGTTGGAACTCATGAGTGTTTAGACTCTCAAGTATATCAGCAGGATCAAGCGGCTTGTAGTCTCCACGCTCTTGAATCATCAGTGCCAAAGTGTCGAATGAGGAGTCAAGTGATCTCAGCTGTTTCTTCACCACCTCGCGGTCTATGATGTATGTAGCACCAAGTGCTTGTAGCTCATTTGAGATATCAGTGAGGCGATCGAAAGTTTGCTGAACATCTTCATTGTCAAGTCTCTTGAAGCGGTTGAAGAGATTGCGAAGAACATCAACTCGAGAGTCACGTTGAGTTGAGACTCCTTCGTTGACCTTGGACAGCCTGTCCCAGATAAGCTTTGCAGTCTCCAAAGCACTCAGACTGCCATACTGCCCTTTGCTCAGATGGCCACATATGATATTCTTCGCCTGTGAGTCGAGTTGCTTGAATCTCTTCACATCAGCAGCGTTCACGGAAGGTGAGACAGAGGGGACACCAGTTTCCACAACATACCATAGATCGTTGTCAATTGCCTCAAGATGCATGCGCATCTTGTTCTTCCAGTAGGGGTAGTTTGTCCCATCAAAAGCAGGACACCCAGCTGAGACTTTGATCATACCTGCAGTCGACATAACTAAAACTCCAGGCGGTTAAACCAAAATCACACAGAACAAGGGAGTACCTTGCTCTGATACCAATTGAAAGTGCGTTATACCAACTAGAGGGGGTGAATAGGCGATTTTTACAAATTCGTCATTGAGGAAATTCAAGGTGAGGAATTTCCTAAGCAACGAACTACTTAGCAGCGGAATAGATACTCAGGTGCAAGCATAACAAGACAGTAGCATGGTCATCATGAAGAAATGAAAACAAGCACAGAGTACAAGTAGCGTGTAAACAGGATAAGCAGGCAGAGGACTGAGGACTGAAGAAATAGGATTGAGGAAATTGAGAAAGTCTTCAGTCAAAGTCTTCAAACAGTACAGATCAAGTTCAAAAACACATGAATGAGTAAATGGATGGGTTGAGGAAAGAGAACCAGTAGGCTTGATGAAGACAATGATTTGTTAGACCAGTTCCAACTATTGTGACAGTTGTACGTCTGGTTGGGGCGGCTAGGTATTTAAACCTGAGGACACACAGTCTCGGACACAAAGTCCAAGACGCCAAGTCCTCACCATATTCCCCTTGAGCTAAGGTCACATAGACCTCGCGCAATCACTTGTGGTAAGTCTTCACAGGTGACTTCCAAACCTTCACAGACTCGGTCACCCGGCGATCCATAATTCCTCTTGGATGCTCTAGACCATTGACGCCTAACCGTCTGGAAGATCGCAGTCTCCAAAGGTAACAAGCGTCGGCTCCACACAGGAACAATCTCTTCAGTGATGCTCAATCACTTTTGGGTTTTAGATGTTTGGGTTTTGCGTTTTTCCTCACTTGATGATTTTCGCTCAAAATCCTCGGAGGATTGGTTGCTCTTATGACAAGTGTTAGTTTCTCCTAGAGCAGCCAACCAGCTAGTGGTTGTAGGGGGGCTATTTATAGCCTAGGGAGCAACCCGACATGATAAGACATAAATGCCCTTCAATGATATGACCGTTAGGTGGGTAGATATTTTGGGACAGCTGGCGCATAGCACAACAACGGTCGGAAATTTGATTAACAAATTCCTCAGGGCTATCATGTTCCTCACTTGTAGGCAATCCGCAGTGGCGAATTCCTAATTCCTCGGTCAGAAAAAATTCTTCAGATACCACAAGAACTTCGTCTCTATCACTGAAGAAATTGACTGAACTGTATGAGATTTCCAATGGCTTCACTCGAAAGGATTGGGTAGTGTAGGCTTTGAGTTGAGCGTCACTTGGAAATATGTTTCCTTGGTTTTTCCTGGACCCCCTTTAAGAGTACGGTGTTTCCTATGACTCAAGAAAGAGAAAATGAAACTATGAAAACAAAAGTCTTCACGCTTCATAATCCTCGCATGATTATCCAAGTCTTCAAGGTCACACCAATTTCTTCACTTTCAAAATCTTCAGAAAGTCTTCAGAAATCGAAAATCTTTAGTTGAAGACATTCATTTTTAGGGGGTCGGCTTTCTCTGTAAATATCAAACTCCTCATAAACTTATAGACCTGTGTACACTCACAAACGCATTAGTCCCTTAACCTATAAGTCTTCAATACACCAAAATCACTAAGGGGCACTAGATGCACTTACAGAGACCAATAGAATTGACACCGTGACGCCGGAGGAATACATAAGGGACACTTTCTAGAACGTTTCAGACTCCAAAAAGGAATAGGTATGTGGTACGGTAAGTAAACAGACTCCAAAACGTTCCTAACAGCAAGTTTTCTCCGTTTTGAAATATTTAATAAATTAGGAAAATTAAAACTAGTCCGGAAGGGACACGGGGCATCCACAAGGGTGGAGGGTGCGCCCTACCCCCTTGGGGGGTCCCCCTACCTTGTGGACACCCCGTGCGCCTCCCGGACTCCGTTTTCTTGCAAGTTGCGTATTTCTGTCGGGAAAAAATCATTATATAATCTCCAAAGGTTTTGGCCACCGTACCACGACAATATCTTCTATTTTTGTTTCGAGCTATTCTTCTGAAAAATCTAGATCGCGATGATGTCTCCAAGCACCCCCAAGGACAAGTTTTTTGAGAAGGTCATCAACCCCTACCTTACGGATGTAATGCCCAGGATGGAGTTATACCTCCTACGGGTCGAGGCCCGACTTAAAGGCATAATTCCATCCTAGAATGATCTCAAGTCTGGTAAACTTTGCACAACTCATGTAAAAGAGGGGATAGTAAACTTAAAATAGTTGGCTTACAATCGCCACGTCACAGAATAACAATACAAGTCTCAAACATCATACAATAAGATCACTACAACCCTCTAAGGGCAAAATCCAAATGTCAAAGTACCAAACTCAGATAAATAAAACAACCACAGGCGGATCGAATCCTAGTAAGAGTCTCCACTACTGATCGTCCGGGTAGCGCACGTAGTAACGACTACGCTCCTCATCGTACTCCCAATCCAGCTCGGTGCCATCACCTGGATAGCTCACGGCTGGACCTGCATCTGGTGTGTGAAGTAACTGTGAGCCACAGAGGACTCAGCAATCCCGTTCCCGGGTAACAGAACTATCAAAGCCTTTAGGTGAGGAAAGGCTGAAGAAAGAAAAGAGGTGAAGGAACAACAAAGAGTCTGCAGCAGCAACTAGCATCTAGCTTACGCAAGTGAGAGCGAGAAGAGAAGGCAAAGCGAGAAGTGATCACGAAGTGATCCTAGCTACAAGCTCACAAACATAACCCCTCCGTGTTCAACTCCCGAATCCCTATTCGGAAATTGACAGTCACGGAACACACGCTGGTAGTGTATTAGTATCATTGTGTCAAGTTTTCTACAACCGGAATTAACAAGCTCCCATCTGCCACATAACCGCGGGCACGGCTTTCGAAAGTTCAAACCCTGCAGGGGTGTTCCAACTTGACCCATTACAAGCCCACGATCCACGGAGTCGCAACTCCAAAGTGGGAAGACCCGAGTATCCTCGGAATCCCGTGCTCA
>LR738710.1:749318125-749404152 GCA_902687465.1 Secale cereale
AAGGTAGGAGGAGCATTGGCGAGCCCGAAGGACATGACGGTATACTCATATGAACCGTAGCTCGTTCTGAACGCCGTCTTGGGAATGTCTTCCTCGCGAATGCGAATTTGATGATAGCCCATTCGGAGGTCAAGCTTAGAGAATACTTTAGCTCCTTTGAGCTGCTCAAAGAGTTCATTGATGTTGGGGAGCGGATACTTGTTCTTAATCGTCTTCTTGTTCAGTGGCCGGTAGTCAACACAGAGACGCTCCGTGCCATCTTTCTTCTTGACAAATAAGACACCACAGCCCCACGGAGATGTACTCGGTCTGATGAGACCCATACGCTCCTGTTCATCCAACTGTTTCTTCAATTCCTTCAATTCTTCTGAAGAGAGCTTGTAAGGACGCCGACAAACAGGTTCGGTGCCCGGCTCGAGTTCAATGACAAACTCCACCTGACGGTGTGGAGGCATGCCTGGAAGTTCTTCTGGAAAGACGTCTTGATATTCATTCACCACTGGAATTTGCTCTATAGCATTAATTTCACCCTTATCATTAAGAGAGAAAAGCCGAATAGTATTATCCCTGGAGGCGAAGATAATCACATCTTCATCAGAATGCGTCAACTTGACTTCCTTTTGAGCACAATCAATGTGAGCATCGTGCTGAGAAAGCCAATCCATTCCGAGAATGAGGTCGATGTCAGAATGACCAAGAACCACCGGTTTAGCCATAAAACGATAATCTCCCATGCGAATAGAAACATCCGGAGCATAAACAGTAGAAGACATACGTCTCCCTGGAGAAATAACTTCCAACCTCTGAGGCAAATTTGAAGTGGCAATATTGTGCTTGGATGCAAAAGGTTGAGACATGAAAGAGCATGATGCACCCGAATCAAATAACACTTTAGCTAGAAAAGAGTTCACTGGAAGGTTACCCAGAATGACATCAGAAGAAGCCTCTGCTTGTGCTGCATTCATCAGATTGACCCTTGCAGCCTTTGGATCATGCTTGACCATAGCGGTACCGACAGGAGGAGGCGGAGGAAGACGCTTCGGATTCGGACATCTGTTGGCATAGTGACCCTTCTGGCCACACTTGTTGCACACCACTTCAGAGAGAGGACGGAACTGAGAGCCACTGGACTTGGAGCCTTGAGACTGAAACTGCTTCTTCGACTGGTTGCTTGGGTTGGGTGGGTGGGAGAAACCACGGCCACTAGAGTTCTTGTTGTTGGAGTTGTTGTATGGAGCTCGAATCATTGGAGGAGGAGGAAGCCAGAATTTCTGTTGTTTCGCAGCCAACTGAGACGATGAGGTAGAGTGAACAGCATCTCGAATTCTCTTCTTAGAAGCCTCCATCTTAAGCTGAGCTGCTTCTTGTTTCAAAGCCATGTTATAGAACTTATCGAATTCGTCTGGCTCGAACAGAGTGAGAGCAAGCTGAAGTTCATCTTTGAGACCTCCACGGAACTGATAGATTTTGCTCTTTGCATCAGGTATGTCTTGCTTTGCATAGCGAGCGAGGTTTTTGGAACTTGACATTATACTGATAGACTGACATGGAGCCCTGCTTGAGGTTGCGGAATTGCTCACGCATACCCTCAATAACACTTGTAGGAATGTGATGCGAGCGGAAATCCCTGCAGAAGTTCTCCCACGAGATCACTTGACCCGGCCTTGAGTCTTTGTACTGCTGCCACCAATCAGCTGCTTGATCTTTCAGTTGGAAGGCTGCAAACTTCACATAGTCATCTTCTTTCACGTTACTGCACTCAAAATGCTTCTTGATATCGGTCAGCCAATCCTCAGCATCAAGAGGGTCGACACAGTAACTGAAAGCTTTAGGATTGTTGGCCAAGAACTGGTTGAGAGTAGCATGGTGCTGCTGGAAGAAGTTGCCTTGGTTCATTGGAATGCCCTGATTAGCTTGATTAGCTTGATTAGCTTGCATCATCTGCATCATCTGCATCATCAACTGAGTGTTCTGAGCAGTAGTCTGCATAATTGCTCTCCAAGCCTCAGGCGGAGGAGGAGGTGAAGGAGGACGTTCTGGAACCTCTTCACCCTCTGGGTTGGCATTCGGAACCCTTTTCGGAGCCATCCTGTAAGAGATGACCACGAATCAGCAATTGATTGACAAAAGGAATAAGCTGAATCAATGGAATGAATTGCAACAAGTCTTCACAAATAATCATTCGAACAATAAGAACGAATGAAATCATCCGAACAAGAGGAACGAATGAATTTCTTAGTTAATTGATAACATCAGTCTTCACGAGAAGCCACATAGGGATCAAAAGGATAAAATAAATAAAACAACAAGGTACAGACGGAACAAACACAAGAGAGGAGTTTCGTTCTAACATCTTTGTGCTGAAAGCATATGAACGCGTTACGAAAAGGTTTTGCAATCCCCGGATCAGCATAGCCAAGGACCCTTTAAGATGCAACTCCTGATAGTAACCTCGGTCATATAACCTCTTCACTCAATGTCGAACCCCGAACTCTCTAACCTGCATTCGTTGGAAGAATGCCTACGATCTACTGGATAAAACCCACCTATAGCTTTCCGAAAGATTCCAGTTATGCAATCAGGTGTTGGGGATACACGGGAAGCACCGCGCAATCAACTCTAACCTACATCCAGGTGTATCCATCCTTCAACACATAACCAGTCTTTCTCGGAAACTGTGTACCTCGGACCTTCGAAAAGCATCCACTATAACAAGCTATGGCAATACTCCCGAACTACCTCCCCAGTACTGGGTGATGTCGGGGTTATCTTGCCACTGGCCGTATAGGGGAGATTTTCGATGTCGGCCGTCTTAAGTATTTAGTACTGTCGCGATATGCTTGTTACAATGATACCCCGAAGCTCAACTCCTCGGTAACAGGAGGCATCGAGAACAATATCCTTGTCACAAGAACATCGAAACAATCCCAGAATACTCGCGGGAATCCTAAAAAAAATTTTGTGCAAATTTTGAAGATAGGAGAGACAAGAGCAGACGTCAGGAGTCCTCACCAGAGAGAAAGGGGATGAGAAGCAAGAAATCCTACTCTCCGATATAATATAGGACTCAAAAAGTTTTCAGTGTGTGCCTAGACTCAACCGTCAACGGTTCGATCAAACAGTGGGGGCTCCTAGGTCGGAGAAGGCTCTGAATACCAACTTGTAATGCCCAGGATGGAGTTATACCTCCTACGGGTCGAGGCCCGACTTAAAGGCATAATTCCATCCTAGAATGATCTCAAGTCTGGTAAACTTTGCACAACTCATGTAAAAGAGGGGATAGTAAACTTAAAATAGTTTGCTTACAATCGCCACGTCACAGAATAACAATACAAGTCTCAAACATCATACAATAAGATCACTACAACCCTCTAAGGGCAAAATCCAAATGTCAAAGTACCAAACTCAGATAAATAAAACAACCACAGGCGGATCGAATCCTAGTAAGAGTCTCCACTACTGATCGTCCGGGTAGCGCACGTAGTAACGACTACGCTCCTCGTCGTACTCCCAATCCAGCTCGGTGCCATCACCTGGATAGCTCACGGCTGGACCTGCATCTGGTGTGTGAAGTAACTGTGAGCCACAGAGGACTCAGCAATCCCGTTCCCGGGTAACAGAACTATCAAAGCCTTTAGGTGAGGAAAGGCTGAAGAAAGAAAAGAGGTGAAGGAACAACAAAGAGTCTGCAGCAGCAACTAGCATCTAGCTTACGCAAGTGAGAGCGAGAAGAGAAGGCAAAGCGAGAAGTGATCACGAAGTGATCCTAGCTACAAGCTCACAAACATAACCCCTCCGTGTTCAACTCCCGAATCCCTATTCGGAAATTGACAGTCACGGAACACACGCTGGTAGTGTATTAGTATCATTGTGTCAAGTTTTCTACAACCGGAATTAACAAGCTCCCATCTGCCACATAACCGCGGGCACGGCTTTCGAAAGTTCAAACCCTGCAGGGGTGTTCCAACTTGACCCATTACAAGCCCACGATCCACGGAGTCGCAACTCCAAAGTGGGAAGACCCGAGTATCCTCGGAATCCCGTGCTCACGTTAAACCGAACTAAGGTAAGGCTAATCCAGCAAATCCTCCCGGCGTGTCGACACCCTGATCGTAGCCGCGCGTATCTAGGTCTCAGGACACGACCGGATGGGCGAAGCTACGGGTTTTTACCAAACCTTGAGTTTCCTCGAGGTGGCCCCGCAGGCTCCCCGTTTCGGACCAACACTCATGTGGAGCACTGGCCCGGGGTTGTTGATTAAGAAAGAGGGTTAATTACTCCCTTATGCATGTTTAGTTTGTTATTAGGCAAATAGTACCAATGTTGGGATTTGCTGGAAAAGACTTAGCACATAGCGGTTTATCGAGGGGGTCCCATACACCCCAACCGTGTTAGGAACGCATAATCAAGGAACATAAAACCGGCTTATACGGATCCTAACGGCATGAGTGGAACAAAACACCAAGCAAAAGGCTTAGCCTTCCACCCTTGCCAATATATATGTGATTTCATTTAAAGCATTTATATAGTGTGATATAACCCAACCAAACTTCAACATGGAGCAAGCATCTTCACTTCACCTGCAACTAGCAACGCTATAAGAAAGGGCTGAGCGAAGCGTACTTAGCCAAGCAACGGTTTGCATAGGTAGGGTGGTTAAACATGGCAATTGGTTACAAGTAGGAGGCTGACAAGAAGAACATGGGCATCGAGGCAAAGCTATAGATCGAGACTACTAGCAATAGGCAAAGATAGTAAAGTTATCGGGGTTCGGTCATCTTGCCTGAAGAGAAGAAGTTCGGATCGAAAGAAGGGTCCTCGTGCTCAAACTCGTTGGAAACCTCGTGATCAACCTCGTTGGAAAACTCGTGCTCAACTCGTAGTTCGTGTCAAGACGAACACGTGGACATGTCATTTGCATCGTTTGGACAAACGAGCTAGAAGATATCACAAGTCAAAGGTGGCACAAAATAACTCATAACAGCAGTTTATATCATCTTACACTCTTGCAACAGCAAAACAAGCCCCTAGATGATCTCTAACATGCATGACTACAACAGGTAAAACGTAGAGGGCATCACCACGAACATCTGGACATATCACACGCTCAAAACGGAGCAGCAGGTAAAAAGTTACAGCAGTGCAAAGTAGGCATACTCAGATAACAGATCTGGGGTCTTAGGGAAAAAAACAACCTCGGGTCAGATCTGGCGGATGAACAGTGCGGAACAGTAGCGGGCCGGGGAAGAACAGTAGAGCGGCCCGAGGGGAACAGTGCGCGGCGGCCCAGATCTGGAACGGGTGGGCCGGCGGGCTACAGTGCGGCGGGAGAAGGCCTGGAGGCCCGGCTGGCGGCGCTGGCCCTGGCTGACGCGGCCCGGCTCGGCGGCGAAGGAGCGGGCCGCTCGGGTGGCACTGGCCCGCGCGCGGAGTGGAGCAACGGGCCGGGGAAGGCGGCGGCCCGGCCGGCGCGGAGAGGGAGCCCGCGGCCCGGCGCAGCGAACTGGCGATGCGGGGCTGGTGGCGATGCGGAGCTGAGGCGCGGGGGGAGCTGGCGAACTGGGCCGCCAGGTGGAGAAGGGCCCGCCCCCGGGGATGTGGTCCAAGGCGGACTCGGTAGGAGCCAGGCGCGGGCGTGCGGGAGGCGAACGGCGTTGGGCCCGACGAAGCGGTCGATCGACTGCCTCGGTCGACCTGGCCCTCCAAGTGGCGACGCGCGGAGTGATCCGCCGGGCCGGCGCTGGCGATCGACGAGGCCGCGCCTGGGGGCTTCGACGCGTTGACCTGGCGGCGCGGCTCGAACCTTCGGGAACCAGAGCTGATTTTTGGATCTGAGAAGATTTCGGATCTGGAGTAAAAAGGAAAAAAAAAAGATAGGAACTAGAGGAGGAAGAAGAAGGGGATAGAAATGCCCAAATATAGACTAGGGGGGTCTATATGTAGCAGCATTTTAGGGTTAGGGGGAGATTAGGAGCGCTAGGAGGCCTCCGATCGTGATCCAACGGATCCGATCGCGGGGATGATTTAAAAGGACCAGACGGAGATAAAAGGAAGCAGTAGGGGTATTTCCGGGACACGAAGTAAGGGCACTTCGGACCCACACGGACAACGGAGGGAAAAGTCAACGGAGTCCAAACGAGACGAGATTTGAGAGGCGGGTTGCACACAACAAAACAACAACACACAACACAACCTCGCGGCACACCGGTAACGAAAAACGCCCGAACAACAAAGAAGGCCTACGGGACGTCACGGACACGTGAGGGAGCTCCGGAACACGAAACGGACAACGGGAAGAAACGCCACGAACCGGATGCAACCCACAACACAAACAAAATGCAATGCACATGTCTACATGATATGAATGAAAGCCACACACTCACACAACAAAACGACGAAAGCCCGAAAGACAAAGAACCCGAAATGGAAATAGATGAAGCTGGAGATTTATTATAAGTCCAAAAGGGAAAGTATTACATCCGGGGCATTACAACGGAGGTGCTGCAACACCCTCAAACCGTTGAGATGCATGAGCGGGTGCTGCACATCCACGACGTTGAGGGGCCAAAGAAGACCGGAAGCGTGGATACAAGACTCGAAGCAATGGAGCAGCAAGTTTTCAAGTGCCAAGGAATGGTGGAGCGTGGACTTAACACAAACCACATGATGATCGCGAAATTTACTAGTAATCACAAGCTGGATGCCAAGCACATTGGGGACATAATCTTCAAGATGCAAGAGAAAATCGAGCATCTCCAAGCCCAGATCTATGACCTACAAAACCAAAATTGTGAGTATGAATTCAGATTTAAGTGGATGAGTTTGGCTGCGAATTTGAGGATTCCGGAGACTCGTTCATCCTTCTATGATGGTGAACCTATGCCTTGGAAGATGGATGACAAGCTTACTACATCAAGAACTCCATCAACACCACTTCCAAAAAAAGAATCATAATTACATGGGTATGGGCACTCCCCTTGGCAACTGCCAAGCTTGGGAGAGGTGCCCCGGTATCGTATCACCATCACACCTTTTTAGCTTTTCGCTTTCCTTAGTTCGATCCTTTTGGTTATATCTTGATCTAGTAGAATAAAGTTTTTGGTATGATTTAGCTTTGAGTTTTTCTTTGATCCCTATCTATGTAATTGAGTCCTCAAGTTATATAATAAAGAATAGTTCATAGTGAGGGCTTTGCTATGTTACTATAATCTTGAGGGAATAAATAAGAAAGGAATAAAAAGAAATAAATAAAGATCATATGTTGAATAATTACATGGGTATGATGAATAAAAGTTGTTGAGTGTTGACAAACATAGTTTTGGCCATTGTTGCAATTAATAGGAAGTAATAAAGAAAGAGAGGTTTCACATATGAATATACTGTCTTGGACATCTTTTTATAATTGTGAGCACTCGTTAAAAAATGACATGCCAAAAAGTTGAAGTTAAAAAATGAGCATAATAGGTTATGTCTTCTTACATCCTAACAGAAGTTATATTGTTATAGATCCTCCAGCATGTTGAGCTTGCTTTCCCTCTCATGCTAGCCAAAATTCCTTGCACCAAGTAGAGATACTACTTGTGCTTCCAAACATCCCTTTAACCTAGTTTTGCCATGAGAGTCCACCATACCTACCTATGGATTGAGTAAGATCCTTCAAGTAAGTTGTCATCGGTGCAAGCAATAAAAGTTGCTCTCTAAATATGTATGATCTATTAGTGTGAATGAAATAAGCTTTATACGAGCTTGTGATGTGGAAGAAATAAAAGCGACAGACTGCATAATAATTAAGATTTTGTGCATCCAACCATAAAAGCACATGACAACCTCTGCTTCCCTCTACGAAGGGCCTATCTTTTACCTTTATCTCTTATCCTTATAAAAGAGTCATGGTGATCATCACCTTTCCTTTTTACTTTTATCTTTTGGCAAGCACAATATGTTGGAGCTAGATCTAGATATATATATCCATGCTTATGTAGGGAGCCATGAACCATTACTGTTGACATTACCCTTGAGGTAAATCGTTGGGAGACGAAACTATAGGCCCCTATCTTTCTTTGTGTCCGATTGAAACATTGAACTCATTAGTATCGCGTGAGTGTCAGCAATTATGAAAGACAAAATGATAGTTGAGTATGTGAACTTGCTGAAAAACTCTTATATTTGACTCTTTCTGATGTATGATAAATTGCAATTGCTTCAATGACCAAGATCATGGTTGTTTGCTGTCAATGGAGTTTCTGATTCATACTTTACCTTGTGATTGAATTGTTACTTTTACATAAGAACCTATATGACAAAGTTCTGTTGTTGTCCTAAGGATGATCATGATGCCCTCATGTCCGTATTTTATTTTTATCGACACCTCTATCTCTAAACATGTGGACATATTTTTCGATATCGGCTTTTCGCTTGAGGACAAGCGAGGTCTAAGCTTGGGGGGGTTGATACGTCCATTTTGCATCATGCTTTTATATTGATATTTATTGCATTATGGGCTATTATTACACATTATATCATAATACTTATGCCTTTTCTCTCTTATTTTACAAGGTTTACATGAAGAGGGAGAATGCCGGCAGCTGGAATTCTGGACTGGAAAAGGAGCAAATCTGAGATACCTATTCTTCACAACTCCAAAAGTCTTGAAACTTCACGGAGAATATTTTTGTAATATATAAAAAATATTGGGTGAAAGAAACACCAGAGGGGGGCCACCACCCAGCCACAAGGGTGGGGCGTGCCCTACCCCCTGGGGGTGCCGCCTACCTTGTGGGCCCCCTACAGGCCTTCGAATCCAATCTTCTGCTATATCAACGTGTTTTGACCTGGAAAAAAGAGAGGAGGTTTTCGGGACGAGGCGCCACCGTCTCGAGGCGGAACCGAGGCGAAACCAATCTAGAGCTCTGGCAGGCTGTTCTGCCGGGGATACTTCCCTCCGGGAGGGGGAAATCGAAGCCATCGTCATCACCAGTGCTCCTCTCATCGAGAGGGGGTCAATCCTCATCAACATCTTCACCATCACCATGTCCTCTCAAACCCTAGTTCATCTCTTGCATCCGATCTTTGTCTCAAAACCTCATATTGGTACCTGTGGGTTGCTACTAGTGTTGATTACTCCTTGTAGTTGATGCTAGTTGGTTTATTTGGTGGAAGATCATATGTTCAGATCCTCAATGCTATTCAACACACCTCTGATCATGAACAAAAACATGCTTTATGAGTAGTTACTTTTGTTCCTAAGGACATGGGAGAAGTCTTGTTATAAGTAATCATGTGAATTTGGTATTCGTTCGATATGTTGATGAGATGTATGTTGTCTTTCCTCTAGTGGTGTTATGTGAACGTCGACTGCATGACACTTCACTATTATTTGGGCCTAGGGGAAGGCATTGGGAAGTAATAAGTAGATGATGGGTTGCTAGAGTGACAGAAGGTTAAACCCTAGTTTATGCGTTGCTTCGTAAGGGGCTGATTTGGATCCCTATGTTTCATGCTATGGTTAGATATATCTTAATACTTCTTTCGTAGTTGCAGATGCTTGCGAGAGTGGTTAATCATAAGTGGGAGGCTTGTCCAAGGAAGGACAGCACCCAAGCACCGGTCCACCCACATATGAAATTATCAAAGTAACGAACACGAATCATATGAGCATGATGAAAACTAGCTTGACAGTAATTCCCACGTGTCCTCGGGAGCACCTTGCTTTATATAAGAGAATGTCCAGGCTTGTACTTTTCTAAAAAAAGAATTGGGCCACCTTGTTGCACCTTGTTTACTTTTTTTACTTGTTACCCATTACGAATTATACTATCACACAACTATTCGTTACCGATAATTCATGTGCTTGCAGAGAAAACCTTGCTGAAAACCGACTGTCATTTCCTTCTGCTCCTCGTTGGGTTCGACACTCTTACTTATTGAAAGGACTACGATAGATCCTCTACACTTGTGGGTCATTAGGCTCTTAGGATCTTCTTGATGATGAATTTGCCGGTCATCTCTTCGCTTCCTAAGCCGGCAATCTCATTTGTGATGAGAGCAAGCCTAGAGTATACATTTCAGCGACTCCTTCACCATCCTTCATCTCGAACTTATGAAGTTGACTTTGAAGCACACCCAACTCGGATTCCTTGACGGACTTGGTACCTTCATGCATATCAACCAAAGTATCCCAAATTTCCTTTGCATTCTCAAGACGTCTGATTTTGTTGAATTCTTCGGGGCACAATCCGTTGGAAAGAAAATCACAATCTTTAGCATTGTATTGCAACATCTTCAATTCTTCTGCGGTCGCTTCATGATCTGGTTCTTTTCCGTCCTTGAAGTATTCACCTTGCAAACCAATTCGCACAGCAGCCCAAACGGCAGGGTTATGTCCAAGAATATGCATTTTCATTTTATGTTTCCAACTAGCAAATTAGTACAATCAAAGTAAGGACCTCTACGGTGATAACCTCCCTCGTTAGACGCCATACTCTCCTAGGTTTTGAAACCAAGGCTATGATCACCAAAGCTATGGAAATCATGGCAAATGGAGACCAAAGCTCTGATACCAATTGTAGCATCGAAAGTATGTCTAGAGGGGGGTGATTAGACTACTTGATCAAATAAAAATCTACCCTTTTCCCAATTTTAAGTGTTGGCAGATTTTAGAAATTAAGACAAGTCAAGTAACCAACCTACACATGAAATTCTAAGAGTGTGGCAGCGGAAAGTAAAGCATTGCATATGAAGGTAAAGGGAGAGGTTTGGAGAGTGCAAACTCAATGGAGACACGGAGATTTTTGACATGGTTCCGATAGGTGGTGCTATCGTACATCCACGTTGATGGACACTATTGGGGAATGTTGCATGCAATTTCAAAAATTTCCTACGCTCACGCAGGATCTATCTAGGAGATGCATAGCAACGAGAGGGCGAGAGTGTGTCTACATACCCTTTTAGACCGAAAGCGAGAAGCGTTTGACAACGCGGTTGATGTAGTCATACACCTTCACGATCCGCCCCGATCTTGTACCGAACATATGGCACCTTCGCATTCAGCACACGTTCAGCTCGATGACGTCCTCGCCTTCTTGATCCAGCAAGACAGATGAAGTAGTAGATGAGTTCCGGCAGCACGACGGCGTGGTGACGATTGGTGATGAAGAACAATCTCTGCAGGGCTTTGCCCAGCATTACAGAAACTAGACGGAGGATAAACTAGAGGGTCGGGGTTGCCGGCACACGGCTTGGTGTATCTTGATGTGTCTTGGGTGCTAGCCCTACCCCTCTATTTATATGTTTAGCCTTGGGGTCGAAACTTGGAAAAAAATCCACAAAGTCGGTTTCACCTGAAAGGCAAGAGTCCTTCTCCAGGGCTAGACGCCAGGGTTCCCGGCATCTGGACCCAGACGCTAGGGACCCTGGCGTCTGGCCCATGGACTCCGCAAAACTTCCTTTTGCGCTTTCCAAAAACCTTGTGGGCTTTCCCCTTTGGCCCAAATAAAGTGTCCTCGTACCCAAACATTTCGGGAAACATCCGGAACCCCTTCCGGTGAATTCCGGCACCCTTCCGGAGGCCAAACACTATTATCCCATATATCAATCTTTATCTCCGGACCATCCAGAGTTCCTTGTCATGTTTGTGATCACATCCGGGACTCTGAATAACATTCGGTCACCAACATACATAACTCATTCAATACTATATCGTCAACGAACGTTAAGCATGCGGACTCTACGGGTTCGAGAACTATGTAGACATGATCGAGACATCTCTCCGGTTAATAACCAATAGCGGAACCTGGATGCCCATATTGGCTCCTACATATTCTACAAAGATCTTTATCGGTCGAACCACATAACAACATACGTTGTTCCCTTTGTCATCGGTATGTTACTTGCCCGAGATTCATTCATCGGTATCATCATACCTAGTTCAATCTCGTTACCGGCAAGTCTCTTTACTCATTCTGTGATACATCATCTCGTGACTAACTCATTAGCCATTTGTTGGCAAGGCTTATTATGATGTGTATTACCGAGAGGGCCTAGAGATACCTCTCCGGCACTCGGAGTGACAAATCCTATTCTCGATCTATGCCAACTCAACAAACACCTTCGGAGACACTTGTAGAGCATCTTTATAATCACCCAGTTACGTTGTGACATTTGATAGCACACAAGGTGTTCCTTTGGTATTCGGGAGTTGCATAATCTCATAGTCAGAGGAACATGTATAAGTCATGAAGAAAGCAATAGAAATAAAACTAAACGATCATTATGCTAAGCTAACAGATGGGTCTTGTCCATCACATCATTCTACTAATGATGTGACCCCGTTCATCAAATGACAACTCATGTCTATGGTTAGGAAACTTAACCATCTTTGATTAACGAGTTAGTCTAGTAGAGGCATACTAGGGACTCTCTATTCTGTCTATGTATTCACACATGTATCAAGTTTCCAGTTAATACAATTCTAGCATGAATACAAGACAGTTATCATGATATAAGGAAATATAAATAACAACTTTATTATTGCCTCTAGGGCATATTTCCTTCAGTCTCCCACTTGCAGTAGAGTCAATAATCTAGTTCACATCGTCATGTGATTTAACACCAATAGTTCACATCGTCATGTGACCAACACCCAAAGGGTTTAATGGAGTCAATAATCCAGTGCACATCGCTATGTGATTAACACCCGAAGAGTACTAAGGTGTGATCATGTTTTGCTTGTGAGAGAAGTATAGTCAACGGTTCTATCACATTCAGAGCCGTATGTATTTTGCAAATATTATATGTCTACAATGATCTGCATGGAGCTACTCTTAGCTAATTGCTCCCACTTTCAATATGTATCCAGATTGAGACTTAGAGTCATCCGGATCGGTGTAAAATCTTGCATCGACGTAACTCTTTACGACAAACTCTTTATCACCTCCATAACCGAGAAATATTTCCTTAGTCCTCTTAGGTAAGGATAACTTTGACCGCTATCCAGTGATCCACTCCTGGATCACTATCGTACCCCCTTTCCAAACTCATGGCAAGGTACACAACATAGCATGGCATACTTTATAGAACCTATGGCTGAGGCATAGGGAATGACTTTCATTCTCTCTCTATCTTCTGCCGTAGTCGGGTTTTGAGTCTTACTCAACTTCATACCTTATAACTCAGGCAAGAACTCCTTCTTGACTGATCCTATTTTGAACTCTTTCAAAATCTTATCAAAAGTATTATCATGTGTCTTGATCTATCTTTATAGATCTTGATGCCCAATATGTAAGTAGCTTTACTGAGGTCTTTCTTTGAAAAACACCTTTCAAATACTCCTTTATGCTTTCCACAAAATTCTACATCATATCTGATCAACAATATGCCATACACATATACTTATCAGAAAGGTTGTAGTGCTCCCACTCACTTTCTTGTAAATACATGCTTCACCGCAAGTCTGTATAAAACTATATGCTTTGATCAACTCATCAAAGCGTATATTCCAACTCCGAGATGCTTGCACCAGTCCATAGATGGATCGCTGGAGCTTGCACACTTTGTTAGCACCTTTAGGATTGAGAAAACCGTCTGGTTGCATCATATACAACTCTTCTTTAATAAATCCATTAAGGAATGCAGCTTTGACATCCATTTGCCAGATTTCATAAAATGCGGCAATTGCTAACATGATTCGGACAGACTTAAGCATCGCTGCGGGTGAGAAGGTCTCATCGTAGTCAACTCCTGGAACTTGTCGAAAACCTTTCGCAACAAGTCGAGCTTTGTAGACAGTACCATTACCATCGGCGTCAGTCTTCCTCTTAAAGATCCATTTATTTTCAATGGCTTGCCAATCCTCGAGCAAGTCAACCAAAGTCCACACTTTGTTCTCATACATGGATCCCATCTCAGATTTCATGGCCTCAAGCCATTTTGCGGAATATGGGCTCATCATCGCTTCCTCATAGTTCGTAGGTTCGTCATGGTCTAGTAACATGACTTCCAGAACAGGGTTGTCTTACCACTCTGGCGCGGAACGTACTCTAGTTGACCTACGAGCTTCGCTAGTAACTTGATCTGAAGTTTCATGATCATCATCATTAGCTTCCTCACTAATTGGTGTAGGAATCACTGGAACTGATTTCTGTGATGAACTACTTTCCAATTCGGGAGAAGGTTCAATTACCTCATCAAGTTCTACTTTCCTCCCACTCACTTCTTTCGAGAGAAACTACTTCTCTAGAAAGGATCCATTCTTAGCAACAAAGATCTTGCCTTTGGATCTGTGATAGAAGGTGTACCCAATTGTTTCTTTTGGGTATCCTATGAAGACGCATTTCTCCGATTTGTGTTTGAGCTTATCAGGTTGAAGCTTTTTCACATAAGCATCACAACCCCAAACTTTAAGAAACGACAGCTTAGGTTTCTTGCCAAACCATAGTTCATACGGTGTTGTCTCAACGGATTTAGATGGTGCCCTATTTAACATGAATGCAGCTGTCCCTAATACATAACCCCAAAATGATAGTGGTAAATTGGTAAGAGACATCATAGATCGCACCATATCTAATAAAGTATTGTTATGGCATTCAGACACACGATTACGATGTGGTGTTCCAGGTGGCGTGAGTTGTGAAACTATTCCATATTGTTTTTAATGAAGACCAAACTCGTAACTCAAATATTCACCTCCACGATCAGATCGTAGAAACTTTATTTTCTTGTTATGATGATTCTCTACTTCACTCTGAAATTCTTTGAACTTTTCAAATGTTTCAGACTTGTGTTTCATCAAGTAGATATACTCATATCTGCTCAAATCATCTGTGAAGGTCAGAGAATAACGTTACCTGTCGAGAGACTTAGCACTTATCAGACCGCGTACATCTGTATGTATTATATCCAATAAGTCATTGGCTTGCTCCATTGTACCGGAGAACGGAGTTTTAGTCATCTTGCCCATGAGGCATGGTTCGCAAGCATCAAATGATTCATAATCAAGTGATTCCAAAAGTCCATTAGCATGGAGTTCCTTCATGCGCTTTACACCAATATGACCTAAACGGCAGTGCCACAAGTATGTTGCACTGTCATTATCAACTCTGCATCTTTTGGCTTCAATATTATGAATATGTGTATTACTACGGTCGAGATTCAATAAACCATTCACCTTGAGTGTATGACCATAGAATTTTTTATTCATGTAAACAGAATAACAATTATTTAACTTAAATGGATAATCATATTGCAATAAACACGATCCAATCTTGTTTATGCTCAACACAAACATCAAATAACATTTATTTTGGTTTAACACTAATCTCGAAAGTACAGGGAGTGTGCGATGATGATCATATCAATATTGGAACTACTTCCAGCGCACATCGTCACCTCACCCTCAACTGGTCTCCGTTTATTCTGCAACTCCTGTTTCGAGTTACTAATCATAGCAACCGAACATGTATCAAATACCCAGGGGTTACGAGCACTAGTGAGGTACACATCAATAACATGTATATCAAATATACCTTTGTTCACTTCGCCATCCTTCTTATCCGCCAAATATTTGGGGTAGTTCCGCTTCGAGTGACCATTTCCTTTGCAGTAGAAGCACTCAGTTTCAGGCTTGGGTATAGCTTTGGGCTTCTTCATGGGAATGGCAACTTTCTTTCCATTCTTCTTGAAGTTCCTTTTCTCTCCATTTCCCTTTTACTTGAAACTAGTGGTCTTGTCAACCATCAACACTTGATGCTTTTTCTTGCCATTCTTGCCATTCCTCTTGAAGTTCCCTTTCTCTCCCTTTCCCTTTTACTTGAAAATAGTGGTCTTGTCAACCATCAACACTTGATGCTTTTTCTTGATTTCAGCACTGCAAAGAGCTTGGGAATCGTTTCCGTTATCCCTTGCATATTATAGTTCATCACGAAGTTCTAGTAACTTGGTGATAGTGACTAGAGAACTCTGTCAATCACTATCTTATCTGGAAGATTAACTCCCACTTGATTCGAGTGATTGTAGTACTTAGACATTCTGAGCACATGCTCACTTGTTGAGCTATTCTCCTCCATCTTGTAGGCAAAGTACTTGTTAGGGGTCTCATACCTCTCGACATGGGCATGAGACTGAAATACAAATTTCATCTCTTGGAGCATCTCATATGCTCCGTGGCGTTCAAAACGTTTTTGAAGTCCCGGTTCTAAGCCGTAAATCATGGTGCACTAAACAATCAAGTAGTCATCATACCGAGCTTTGTCAAACGTTCATAACGTCTGCATCTGCTCCTGCAATAGGTCTGTCACCTAGCGGTGCATTAAGGACATAATTTTTCTGTGCAGCAATGAGGATAATCCTCGGATCACGGACCAAATCCGTATAATTGCTACTATCATCTTTAAACTTGTTTTTCTCTAGGAACATATCAAAAATAAACGGGGAGCTACATCGCGAGCTATTGATCTACAACATAATTTGCAAATACTATCAAGACTAAGTACATGATAAATTAAAGTTCAATTAATCATATTACTTAAGAACTCCCACTTAGATAGACATCCCTCGAGTCATCTAAATGATCACGTGATCCAAATCAACTAAACCATGTCCGATCATCACGTGAGATGGAGTAGTTTTCAATGGTGAACATCTCTATGTTGATCATATCTTCTATACGATTCACGCTCGACCTTTTGGTCTCCAATGTTCTGAGGCCATATCTGCATATGCTAGGTTCGTCAAGTTTAACCCGAGTATTCTGCGTGTGCAAAACTGGCTTGCACCCGTTGTATGTGAACATAGAGCTTATCACACCCGATCATCACGTGGTGTCTCGGCACGACAAACTGTAGCAATGGTGCATACTTAGGGAGAACACTTATACCTTGAAATTTAGTGAGGGATCATCTTATAATGCTACCGTCGTAGTAAGAAAAATAAGATAAACATCACATGCAATCAAAATATGTGACATGATATGGCCATCATCATCTTGTGCTTTTGATCTTCATCTCCAAAGCATCGTCATGATCTCCATCGTCACCGGCTTGACACCATGATCTTCATCGTAGCGTCGTGGTCGTCTTGCCAACTATTGCTTCTACTACTATCGCTAACTCATAGTGATAAAGTAAAGCAATTACACGGCGTTCACAATTCATACAGTAAAGAGACAACCATAAGGCTCCTGTCGGTTGCCGATAATTTACAAAACATGATCATCTCATTCAATATATCACGTCTTGAACATATCACAACATGCCCTGCAAAAACAAGTTAGACGTCCTCTACTTTGTTGTTGCAAGTTTTACGTGGCTGCTATGGGCTTCTAGTAAGAACCGTTCTTACCTACGCATCAAAACCACAATGATTTTTCGTCAAGTGTGATGTTTTAACCTTCAACAAGGACCGGCCGTAGTCAATCTGGATTCAACTAAAGTTGGAGAAACAGACACCCGCCAGCCACCTATGTGCAAAGCACGTCGGTGATACGTCCAAAACGTATCTATAATTTCTGCTTGCTACATGCCTCTTTTGGGTGATATTGCTATGTTATTTATACACTTCCATACACTTTTGATCATATTTGGACTAACCTATTAACTCAGTGCACCCCAGTGCCAGTTTTTGTTTTCGGCTGTTTTTGTATTTCAGGTTTTCCCATTACGAGAACTGTCAGAAAAATCCCGGAAAAAATATATAAAAAATCAGCGTTCCAGAAGCTTCCCGGTAACCAAAGTACAGCCGGGGGGGGCACCAGGGCTCCAGGCGCCCTGGTGGCGCCCCCCCCCCCCCTGGCCGCGCCGGGGGGGCGCCTGGGCCCCCCGAGCCTCGTCTGATGCCCCCCTTTGGCATATATTTATATCGTGTCCCGAAACCCTCGAGACGGGAGCTCTTTTTCATGATCTCATCTCTGTTCCGCCGCCGCCGCCGCTTCCAAGATCGGGAGCACCAGGAGAACTCTTCCCGGCACCCTGCCGGAGGGGAGGATCACCACCGGGAGCCTCTCCACCACCATGGACACCTCCCGGATGAGTTGTGAGTAGTCTCCCTTGGACCATGGGTCCATGACCAGTAGCTATGTGATGTTCTCCTCCCGTTCTTGTGCTTCACTAATTAGTCCTCGTGAGCTGCCCTACATGATCGAGGCACATATTTAATCCTTATGCTGTTGCTATGTTGAGTTTGCTGGGATTCGATGGATTGTGAGATTATGTTCAGATTGTGTTTGAGTAATATATTTGATCTACCTCTTTTATATTTATGTTCGTAAGTAATTCTTGCATGTTCTCCGTTGTTATTTATTGCTTTGGCCAAGTAGTAGGTAGTGACTCCAAGAGGGAACGTTATGCTTGATTGTCGGTTCATGCCCCTCGATGACTAGCTTGAGTGACAGAAACATGAGTCTAGGGGATGTGTTGTTGCCACAAGGGGGAAAACAACGGTGCTTGTGCCCGCGGGTGCAAGGATTGTTTACTTTACGCAAAGTTCTTTTAATGCAGTTGGCTGTTGCTTTGAGTTTACACTATGGGTGGGACTCGCAACTTAATACCAGCGAGATGTTCTGGATAGATATCTCAAGGTGGATGATTAGTAGTAGATGTAGATGGATTTCGGTCTACTTGCCTTGGCGTACCGCCCATGCTTTGAACCTCTACCTTTCTTGCAACATAGTTAGCATTGGTTTGCGCACATAATTCTGTCAATTGCCCAGCTGTAATTCGTTTACCTCACATAGCTGTTTTATCGTCTTTTGGGAGAGAGACATCACTAGTGAACATCATGAGACTCCGGTCCATATTACCATCACTGATCACATCCGCTATTTACTTTCCGCTTTTTACTTACTATTGCAGCAATACCTATCACTATTACCACTTGCGTTTGATCCTTTGTAAACTACAAGGCCGGAGGGATTGACAACCTCTCTGTACTCGTTGGGAGCAAAGTTATTTGTATCTGTGTGCAGGTCCACGTTGATTGCTAATATCTGGCGCCGTTAGCAGTTGACACCTTCTTGTTGAAACTGGGAGTCTCAGGGAAATCGATCCTTGGTATCTTTGCCAAGGGAAAACTTCCGCTACACTTCATCTCAAACCTTCCACTTGGGGTAACCAACGAGGGGCGAGAAGCCATCAGTCGGTAGAACCAGTCTCATGTACGCGGTCATGTAATTTCGGTCCGGGCCGCTTCATCCAACGATACCACCGAATCAAAGTAATACGTTGGTGGTAAGCAGTATGACTATTATCGCCCACAACTCTTTGTGTTCTACTCGTGCGTATCGTCTACGCATAGACCTGGCTCATGATGCCATTGTTGGGGAAGGTAGCATGCAATTTCAAAAATTTCCTACGCTCACGCAAGATCTATCTAGGAGATGCATAGCAACGAGAGGGGGGAGAGTGTGTCTACATACCCTTGTAGACCGAAAGCGGAAGCGTTTGACAACGCGGTTGATGTAGTCGTACATCTTCACGATCCGCCCCGATCTAGTACCGAACGTACGGCACCTTCACGTTCAGCACACATTCAGCTCGATGACGGCTTCGCCTTCTTGATCCAGCAAGACAGGCGAAGTAGTAGATGAGTTCTGGCAGCACGACGGCGTGGTGACTGTTGGTGATGAAGAACAGTCTCTGCAGGGCTTCGCCAAGCACTACAGAAACTAGACGGAGGATAAACTAGAGGGTCGGGGTTGCCGGCAACGGCTTGGTGTATCTTGATGTGTCTTGGGTGCTAGCCCTGCCCCTCTATATATATGTTGAGCCTTGGGGTCGAAACTTGGAGTAAAAGAGTCCACAAAGTCGGTTTCACCCGAAAGGCAAGAGTCCTTCTCGGACTCCAGGGCCAGACGCCAGGGTTCCCGGCGTCTGACCCAGACGCCAGGGACCCTGGCGTCTAGCCCCTGGACTCCGCAAAACTTCCTTTTGTGCTTTCCAAAAACCTTGTGGGCTTTCCCGTTTGGCCCAAATAAAGTGTCCTCGTATCCAAACATTTCGAGAAACATCTGAAACCCCTTCCGATGAATTCCGGAACCCTTCCGAAGGCCAAACACTATTATCCCACATATCAATCTTATCTCCGACCATTCCGGAGTTCCTCGTCATGTCTGTGATCACATCCGGGACTCTGAATAACATTTGGTCACCAACATACATAACTCATTCAATACTATATCGTCAACGAACGTTAAGCGTGCGGACCCTACGGGTTCGAGAACTATGTAGACATGACCGAAACTCATCTTCGGTCAATAACCAATAGTGGAACCTGGATGCTCATAATGGTTCCTACATATTCTACGAAGATCTTTATCGGTCAAACCGCATAACAACATACGTTGTTCCTTTTGTCATCGGTATGTTACTTGCCCGAGATTCGATCGTCGTATCTCTATACCTAGTTCAATCGCGTTACCGGCAAGTCTCTTTACTCGTTCCTTAATACATCATCTCGTGACTAACTCATTAGTCATTTGTTTGCAAGGCTTATTATGATGTGTATTACTGAGAGGGCCTAGAAATACCTCTCCGACACTCGGAGTGACAAATCCTATTCTCGATCTATGCCAGCTCAACAAACACCTTCAGAGACACCTGTAGAGCATCTTTATAATCACCCAGTTACGTTGTGACGTTTGATAGCACACAAGGTGTTCCTGTGGTATTCGGGAGTTGCATAATCTCGTAGTCAGAGGAACATGTAAAAGCCATGAAGAAAGCAATAGCAATAAAACTAAACGATCATTATGCTTAGTTAACGGATGGGTCTTGTCCATCACATCATTTTCCTAATGATGTGATATCGTTCATCAAATGACAACGCATGTTTATGGTTAGGAAACTTAACCATCTTTGATTAACGAGCTAGTCTAGTAGAGGCATACTAGGGACACTCTATTTTGTCTATGTATTCACACATGTATCAAGTTTCCGGTTAATACAATTCTAGCATGAATATAAGACATTTATCATGATATAAGGAAATATAAATAACAACTTTATTATTGCCTCTAGGGCATATTTCCTTCAGAGACTTCAACACACGAAGGGTAACGGCTGCGCGAGTCCACAGAGGGCTCCACCCACAAACGGCCCATGAAGAAGCAACCTTGTCTCTCCCACCATGGCCATTGCCCACGAAGGACTTGCCTCACTCGGGTAGATCTTCACGAAGTAGGCGATCTCCTTGCCTTTACAAACTTCTTGGTTCAACTCCACAATCTTGTCGGAGGCTCCCAAGTGAGACCTAACCAATCTAGGAGACACCACTCCCCAAAAGGTAATAAATGGTGTGTTGATGATGAACTCCTTGCTCTTGTGCTTCAAGTGATAGTTTACCCAACACTCAACTCTTCTCTGACGGATTTGGATATGGTGGAAAGATGATTTGAGTGGAAAGCAACTTGGGGAAGGCTAGAGATCAAGATTCTTGTGGTATGATTGGTATATCTTGGTCTCAACACATGAGCAGGTGGTTCTCTCTCAGAAAATGTGTAGTGAAAGTGTAGGCACGTTCTGATGGCTCTATCACAAATGGAGATGGGGGTGGAGGGGTATATATAGCCTGCACACAAAATCCAACCGTTACACACATTTGACCCAACTCGGTCAGACCGAATAGGTGAACTCGATGAGACCGAAGCCGTTCAAAATGTGAACGTTAGGAATCTCAGTGGGACTGACATGATCAACTCGGTGGGACCTATGTGCTAGGGCTAGGGCAAGACCTCATCTCGGTGGCACCGATTGCGTGAACTCGGTGAGATCGATTTCAGCAAATAGCTATATAGAGAAGTGGTGAGGCAAACTTGGTGGGACCGATTGCATAGTTCGGTGAGACCAAAACATTACAAAAGGATCACAGAGAGTTTACCATGCAAACTCGGTGGGACCGATCGCTCTTCTCGGTGAGATCGAAATGTTACGAAAGGATCACATAGAGTTTGCAATGCCATCTCCGTGAGACCGAGATCCGTATTGGTGTGACCGAATTGTCTAGGGTTTGTGGCAGTGGCTATATCAAATGAACTCGGTGGCGCCGGATGGATCAAATCGGTGGGGCCGAGTTTGACTTTTGGTTTTGGACATATGTGGAATTTTAGAAAGTGACTGAGGGTTTTGGACAAATGTCACTAAGCACTTGAGCAACCAAATCATTAAGCAACACCTCATCCCCTTTTAATAGTATTGGCTTTCCTATGGAGTATGGAGTCAATGTGATCTTGGATCACTAAAAATGGAAATGTAGAGTCTTGAGCTTTTGCCAACCTTTGTCCTTAGCATTTTAAGGGGTCCACATATCTAGTCCATGCCATGTCAATCATTGAACTTCCTGAAATATTTAACTTGAATAGATATTAGTTCAATGAGCTATATGTTGTTATTAATTACCAAAACCACCCGGGGATTAGTTGCACTTTCAATCCCGAGGGCCGAGAGAAAACCACTTTTTCTTATCCCTTCAATATGTACTCTTCAATGTATACAGTTGGCTAATGTAATGCGCCTTCTACCTTTCAAAGATGCATGAATGCCATCTTTGCTGATTTTGTTGAAGAAATCATGGAAGTTTTCGTGGATGATTTTCCTGTTTATGGGACTTCTTTCGATGATTGCCTTTACAATCTTGACAAAGTAATGCAAATGTGCGAAGACACCAATCTTGTTTTAAACTGGGAGAAATGCCATTTCATAGCAGTGCATCCTGAGGGCCAAGAGAAATACCTATCTTGTGTTGGGACATAAGATATGTGGAAGAGGTATTGAGGTGGATAAAGCAAAAATAGATGCCATAGGAAAACTCCCTTATCCTCGAAACATAAGAGGAATAAGTAGTTTCCTCGGACATGTTGGTTTCTAGAGACGTTTTATTAAAAACTTCTCTAGTATTTCGAAACCTTTGACTAACCTACCGCAGAAAAGTGTTCCATTTGTGTTCAACGACAAGTGCAAGACTTTCTTTGAGAAACTCAAACATGTGTTACTCAATGCACCCATCATTACACCTCCAAATTGGGACCAACCTTTTGAAGTGGTGTGTGACATGGATGACAATGCGGTAAGTGCGGTGTTAGGCCAGCAAGAAGGTAACAAGTTTAGATCAGATGGTGATAGGTATGCTAACAAAATAAAATAAGAGCACATAAAAACAACGAGCAATTGTAGGTTTTTAACAATAATGGAGAATGGACCTAAGGGTCATAGGTTCACTAGAGGCATCTATCTCATAAGCATAACATCGATGGGTAAACAAATTACTGTTTGGCAATTGACAGAATTGGCATAATTATGATTATGATTCTTCATGGCATGATTCATATAGGCATTACGTCCATGACAAGTAGACCGTTAATCCTACTGCATCTACTACTATTCCTCCACTCCAAGATCGCTATCTAGCATGCATATAAAAGTATTAAGTTCATGATAAATAGAGTAACGTTTTAAGCAAGATGACATGATGTAGACAAAGTAAGACAATATGTTCGAACCCTGTCGTTTTATCCTTAGTAGCAACAATACAATATGTGCCTTACAACTCCTCATGTCACGGAGTAAAGACTAAGGACATCGCAAGGTTGAACCTAGTACTACGCACCACTCCCTCTGAAGGTCTAGTCATCTAATTGGCCAAATAAGACTCATTGATCGGAAAGTATACATAGCTATAAAATCACACATAAATAGATCTCAAAAGACTCAAATAGTTTCAATGAATAATTTGATCATAAACCCATAATTCATCGGATCGCAACAAACATACCGCGAGAATTATATCGAATAGATCTCAGAGGAGATCATTGTATTCAAGAGAGAGAGAGAGAGAGAGAGGGAGAGGGGGAGAGAGAGAGAGAGAGAGAGAGAGAGAGAAATGAACGGATGAGGGCGGTCAACGATGACAGACGGTGTTGCGATGGTGCTTCCAGGTCGCGGGGAGATCCTATTACTAGAGTCGGTGGCAGCCAGCGTTTGCGCGTGACAGGAGATGTGTTGGATTCCCCCTCGCTCTTGGCCACGCGTTTGCCAAGGAACGAGATGAAAGCGACGTTCGAGTCTGCGATCAATCCTAGGCTTTGACGCGTACTTGATTTGATGGCTCGAGAGGTGATCGATTGATCGGCGCCTAGCACTGCCCTTTACATTTTTTACCATGGCCACCACAGCCGGCGAACCGGGTTGCACTGAATACGGAATTGCATGCACAGGTGCAAGGCATGGTGTTGGCGGTTCAACACATTAATAATCCTATTATAGTTTAATCGGACTCCTCGAAGGTGTTGACAGCCCTATCTAGTGACAATCTGCCCCGATCGGCATATGGTCGTTTGGTAGCTGAGATTCCACAGAAGATTCGATTGTCTACTACAATAACTTTTGTCCGGCTCTGGCGAGGGAGGGCAATGACAGCGGTGCCCCTTCGGCTCGTTTCAGTATTTGTAGTCGCTGCTAGGTGGTCTACGAATCTGGATATAATTTTTATTATTTCTGGTATTCGTTGTACTCTCGTGATTGAAGATGAATGGATCAGAATTTTTTCGCAAAATTTTTGGACAAAATAGGGCAGCACATGGGTTGGCATTGTACAATCGTACTGAGAGTACTACTGTTGTATGGCTAGATCGTGAAACATCGTGTATAGAAAAACTTTTGTCTATCGATTGTAACCCTATTCTACGAAATAAAACCTTTTACCCTCGCAAAAAAAAAAACAATTACCCGCTGAAGTTCATGATTCATGTCCCTCGCAAAAAACAAGGAGTTCATGATCCATGCATGCCCGATGGTCCGATCTACACTTGAGTGGATCGACGGGTGAGATATGTACTGCCGTGTGTGATGCATGCGCTTGCGTCCTCCTCGCTGACCAGAGCAGCCGAGCAGGAGTCTCCGTGCCTCACCGGCACCTACCGTGAGGCGTGAGCGAGTCGATCTGAACGGGTGGACTTACGGTGCCTCGTGTGGTGTCGTGCTTCTCTGGCATTAAAACGCGCCAGCTTTTTTTAGACAAATTAACGCGCGAGCTCGGGAAGGGATGGGCCAGATGCGTCTGTGGGTTAAAACGGCTGTCCGTAAGACTGGCCGTTTTGCTCTAAAAAGAAAAAAGTATACTTTTCACCCCCAAATCCCCTCAAATGGAGCCATAACCCCCTCAACTCGAATTTGGTACGATTTCAACCCTAAACATGTCAAAACCGGATTAATCAAAGCCCTGAGTGGTTTCATGCCACATCAAAAGTGGTTTTGCAGCATATGCTGGTAATTAGGCACCGATTTTTCGTGACGTGCCGCTCAGGTGGTAATAACTCGGGAATAACTCTGTACGATCCCTTGTATCGCTACCTCTAGCGTACCTTGCCATCACTGTCTCCTCCAGTGTCCCGATTGCCACCATAGTTATGAAGGCGAGCTACCCTAGCACGGTGACGCCGTACATCGCTCTTCTCGCGCGACATGTTCAGCAAGTCGCTGCGGTTGTCCACCTCCGTTCCGCGCGCATGCATGGCACCGGCTCCGTCGTGAACTACATGCAAGTAGATACCTGGAGTGTGTCCAGCGCCATGTACGGAAGGTCTGTTCGGCATGTAGCTGCAGATCACGGATGGCACCGTGGTTCAATTCGCAGGGACGACGCACGCCGGGAAGTCACCAAAGGGAACACGTTGATGGCGACACTGTTCCGCGTGCAGTCGACGGAGTCACCGCCAAGCGAGAGCGCGAGCTCACGCCGCAGCCACGGTGGCATCCATGACGGCCAGGAAATCCGAGTCTCCAATATGAAGCTGCCGCCGAGCCAACGGACCTTGTCCATACCATGCACGTGCTCTTCTACGATGAGGACACCTCGCCGAGGCCCATGTCGTCGCAGCTCTGGCTCTCAGCTCAGGCACCAGTGTCGAACACCACGACAAGGCGACGATAATGTCTCCCGCCGTGCCGGACTATGGGAATAAGCCCTCGCTCCCGGCGAGCCGGGGGAACTCAGGCGTCCGCATGGTGCGCAAGTCATACTGCGCCTCGGAACTAATTGGCCACATCATCGCCTAGTCATTGTCAAAATAACCGGAACCACCTGTAAAACCAGTTTTGATGTGGCAGAAACCACTTAGGGCTTGATTAATCCGGTTTTGACATGTTTAGGGTTGAAATTATATCAAATTCGAGTTGAGGGGGTTATGGCTCCATTGGAGGGGATTTAGGGGTGAAAAGTATACTTATTTCCTCTAAAAAAGAAGTAAGAGCAACTCCAACGGGCCGACCCAAACGGACGATGATTTCGTCAGTTTTTTGTCCGTTTGGGTCGTCCGTTCGCCCGGCGTCCGTCCTGTTTTTTATATGTGTCAGCAGCGCGCCCAACACGCCGACCCATATGTGCAGGCGTGGCCGGCTGGCCGCCCAATTTTACATTGCATTCAACATATTGTGAAATGAAAATTTAACAAACAAAATAGTTTAGCCGCCCAAATAAATAGTATAGTTTACAGGCCAAATAAAAATAAAAATGTTTCACTTAGTTTTGTAAACGAATGAAAGAGATATATCTATTGGTTGCTGACATGAGTCCACATATGCTCAACCAAATCATTTTGCAGTTGCACGTGAGTTTTCCAATCACGCATGTCTTCATGAAACTGAGTGAACTGCTCAAATGTTGTCGCTACTCCATGCTCAGGCACAACATTCTCACCCTGAAACTGAAAGTCTTGATCGTACAGACGTTCCGGACGCTCGTCTTCTACAATCATATTGCGCATGATCACACAAGCAGTCATCACCTTCCATAGTTTCTGCGTGCTCCAAGTATTAGCAGGATACCGAACGATGCCCCATCGAGATTGCAAAACACCAAAGGCACGCTCAACATCCTTTCTAGCACTCTCTTGCTCTTGGGCAAATATTTTTCTTTTCTCTCCGACAGCGGCGGCGGGAACCAGTTTGCTCCCCGGCGGCAAACGGCGGCGGCGGGCGACTGAGGGCAGGGGCAGATGTAGAGGCCGCGGCAGCTGGAAGAGTCGCCGGCACAAATGGGCGGCAGCGTCGGTGACGGAGGAGGCAGGGGGCGAGGGATGCTTCCTGGCCGAGGGGAGGCCAATGTGCCACAGACCAGCGGGTCCGGGGACAGGAGTAGGCGAGCGCGCGTCGACGCAAATCAGGCTAAAAAATGGGCCAGGAATGGGTCGCCCGCGGACGAAAAACGGGCGCGCGTCCGTTTGGGTCGGCGCGTTGGGCCGCCTTTTCTGTCCACGCCGACCCAAACGGACGGCCGCGGACGAAATGGGTCGCCTCATTGGAGTTGCTCTAAGACCAGCGACAGTGCTAGTGTGAGCTCGAGTTTACACGATCACATATGAACAGTAAAATTCTGAAAAATAAACCAAAAAAACTAAATATTTTTCACAAAAACATTGATGCTTTTTCTATATGCATGCAAAGTTTCATCACGGAATCACATTTGTGGAGGCGTGGACAAAAGGCAAAATTGATGCTCCAAAATGCTTCCAATACACTCTTTTTGAAGCATCAATTGTGGATTTTCCCACACAACTCCACAAATGTGATTTTGCATGCGTGTAGAAAAAACATCGATGTTTATTTTAAAAAGTTATTTTTATACTATTTTTGGGTTTTACTTTTCATCCAAGATCTTGGAGCTTGAGCTCACATGCTCCACGTCCGTAAGATTTCTGTGGATTAAAACTGCTACAGTACTGGATGAAACTGATGCTCCGGAGAACACGCCTGAAACTGAAACTGATTTAGATAGTAGAGTGCTTCATACTTGGATCATGATGCACAAATGTGCTTCTGTTTCCTAGGTAATTAACAGGTGAGCAGATTACTCCCCAAGTTTGGATCCAACACTAAAAGTAGCGAATGCCAAATCTTCTCAAAACCTTTAGTTGTTATTAACGGGATAGGTGGGTAGTTGTGACGATCAGGACGAAACGGGTTAGAATTTTTCGTGTTTACTTATGGTGGTCTAGGCACACGATAACCTCTACCGGTGAGCTAGCTACGCCAGTCGAGCATGATGGGCGCTTCTCACCGCGGCTGCCTGGAACTTCCAGCTACAAGATTTATAGGCCTTTTCGTGTTCAACTCTGAACTTGACAGTGTAGTTCCTTTCTCGTCATGTTCAGACTGAATTCCAGTCAGTTCAGTCTGCCCGAACGGCCAGGGCGCGAACCATCAGGAAACAGGAGGCAACACAAGCACCAGTGATCATCTAGTAATATTATACTATTATAAATTACTGAAACAACACCAAGCAGTGATGCCGGGCTAATCATAGTTCGAGACACTGGCGATTTGACCATCTTTGGTAATAATATGTTAATGTTGCTACTCCTATTTAAGAATCAGCTCCCTGCTGTCCAAAAAATGAGCACTAGTTACACTTACACATGACATGAGAGTCAAGTCTCGGAAAGCAATCAATGACCGGGCAATCTTTTAGCTCTGTATCTCCTCTTGAAAACGTCCTCCCTGAACAGCTTGGTTTCAGCCATCAGGTCCAGGGCAGGCTTCTGCTGGATGATCTCCTTCTCGCTCTCCAGCGACCGCTTCCGCTTAGCCAGCGCTTGGATCGCCTGCTGCTTCTCCCTCTCCTTCTCCTTCTCCTTCTCCTTCTCCTTTTCCCTCTGCTTGCGAGTCTCCTTCTGCACGGCATCTCCATCTGTGTCGTCCATCACAAACTGTAACAATTGACAAAAAATTATGTGCTGTGTTGGTGTCAATAGGTCAGCACTACACGGTCCACTGCTGCAACTACGGCCAAGTGTTGCCCGGCTATGTTTACGAAACAGAAAGGAATGATCAGGTGGAGAGGGAGGGACAGAGGGTGCTGCCACATTTACCTCCAGATCACTAATCAGCGAATCGAGGGACTTGATCTTCCTGTGAGGCCAGCGGGGTATCCCATATTGCCTGCATTTAGTCTTCAGTATGCTGACTCCGATCTTCAGAGCCCTGGATGCTTCTCTGATTGGGAGATGGAAGTACGGGGCTATGTCAACTAGAGTGATGCTAGCTATGTGCTGCTTCTTGGCTCTCCGCCGTCTCGCAACATGTGCTGGAAGTTCTGCATCTGACATATGTAGATTGGGGTCAGCATACTCAAGACGAAATGAAAAGCATCACGGCGACGGCGATGAAGACAAATGAAACAACACAGGCAGAATACACTTCAGATTTCAGAAGGTACGATACTTTTAAAATTACTGAAATTGTCCATATATACGAGTACTTAAGTTCTTGGCAGGGAGAGCACAAAGTAGTAAGCAACAGAGAACAGACACACAAGAAGTTCCATGAGAAGCAACTCTAAGCCATTCAGATGCCAAGAGTCCATCTAATAGCTAAAATATGATTCCAAAATCTGCATGAGATCAACAATTGCCTTAAAAAGTAACATCACAACCAAATAAGTTTCATTCTGTACTTGCTTCACCTCATTTTTAACTTCCTATTTGGTACCAGCAGAATATTTACAGTAAGTTGCAAGCAAGGTATTTGTGGTCTGAAACTTCTGCAAACAAGAAGGTAGGGTTTCAAAGTTGATGCAACATAGTCGTGTGAAGTTTGAAATAGGTGTGTCCCAGTAACATAAACTTACTTTAATACAGTATTATGTATGACAACATAAAGTAAAATCAGTGTCAAAAAAGATCCCATATAAAAGAATCAGTTTATACACAGTATACACCATGAACTTGTTAAGGCTGCTATAACCACCTTATCAAATTTATCTGTCCCAAAGAACTGTTATGCATCTGCCACCCTGATTTTTTTTCTGAACATATGATATATCCACATAACTGATAATACTAATCAATTAGCAGATGGCACATTGTTATTTAGGAAGCGAGCTATGTAGCTAGCAATTGGCATGCTATGTGCATACTAGGATGCATTGGTCTTAAACAATATTCATATTCCTGACTCCCACACCCAAAGCTCTGTTTCAACCAACTCATTCTCCTTGTCACTATGTAAAGACCTCCCTCTCAGTTCGCCTTAGCTCACACCCAAACCCCTGATTCAGCATCCACCTCACACTAACGACAGTGGGAACAACACTAGTGTCAGCACCTCATTTACATTTGTTAGATTTTGCAGAGCAGAATGGGAGAGGCGTAATCACCTTCACCAGATTGGGGATCCTCATCAGAATCAGACCCTGACTCTTCTTTAACTTCAACATCAGAAATTTTATCCTGTGCATCCAAACGGGCCGGTTTCTCAACCGAATCACGTTGGACGAGCTGCGGGACCTGTAGACATTTCTGAAACTGAAACACCAAGTACAGGTCGTTGTACAGCGAAGGCACGCAGACCAGACTCGGGTTCCTGACACAATTATAAGACAGAACAGAAACGAAGCTGTCAGCCCTCAATCGCAATCGCAGTCAATCAGACAGAAAAGAACCGTATGTACCGGAAGGGGCAGAGCATCGGGGGAGGCGTGGGCGGCAGCGCGGCGGCGGCGACGGAATCGAAGGCCAGGACGCAGCGCCAGGCGCCCAGCACCTGCCCCTCGCGGTACGCCGGGCGGCCGCGCCACTCCAACGGGAGTATCCTCGGCGCGGCGGCGGGGAGCGGGACCTCGCGGCACGGGGAGGGGGAGAAGGCGAACTCCCGCTCCACCCACCGGTCCCACGCGCACCTCCCTCCCATCGCGACGACCCTGTACCCGTGCACGCTCCTCACCGCACCTGCGCGGGCGCACGCAACAGAGAAAACGTACGTCACACACACACAAAAAAAAAACTCCGTGCGAGACGAGGAGGAGGAAAACGATCGAGGGAGCGACCTTGGTGGAGCGTGCTGGCGAAGACGGCGAGCGCGGAGAGGGTGGAGACGGCGGAGGCAGCGGCGGCGGCGGCGTCCATGGAAGGAATCTGGCGGAGGAGCCGAGACCGGCTGGGTGGGAACTTGGAGGGGAGGGGGACGGCGTGCACCGGTGGAACGGATGAAGCAGGTGGCGACAAAGAGGAAGGTGGGCTGCCCTGCCGCCGCGTGATGCTGGGCTGCGACTGCGATTCAAATCAAACAATTGTAGTTGGGCGTCTCGATCGATTTTTGGAAGCTTGAACAGTGCGCACTCGTCCAGATGCGATGTGGGTTTGGTTCCTCTCACCAAGTGTAGGGATGCCAGCCACAACCCCATAAAAGCCTTCCGTTTCCGGCTGTGCAGTGACGTGGATTCCAGCACTATCTCTCTTGTCATGCGTGCTCCTTTCTGTGCATCGCCGTTTCTAGAGTTCACGGCGCCAGTTATTCATGGCCCTTTTCCTCGCTGGGGTCGTAGAGTCGTGTCAGTTTGTGAACGCTTTCACGCTCCTAACTGACATCTCCGTGTAAATTTCAACGTGTTTCTTAAGTACAAAGTTATACTAAGGTTAAGACATTTATTTTAGGACGGAGAGAGTATTTGCTTACTACAGCTTGCAACATTTTTATTTTATCCGGGGGACTGTGTTAGCGTCCTTGACAAACACGGCCCACCAGCCAGTGGTCGCGAACCACCGACCCCACGACCAAGTCGTCGCCACCGACAACACCGAAAGCACCAAGCGGATTTGCGTCGTCAGCTTACCTATCGTTGTCGCTTATACCCTACCACACGGAAAGGAGGGCGTCTAGCGGACCACGGCTCTGGCACCTGCGGCTTATGTTTATCCATGTCCCGTGTTCTTCCTTTTGATTAAGACCTTGCTCCCAAACTCCACCCTCCACTGGCTCGCTTCGTCTAGGCTCGTCGTCTTCGCCAACTCCACAACCAGATCAAAGCCATGGAACCCTTGTTCAAGGAGTACCTCGAGAAGCTCAACACATCCCTCGACGAGATGCGCACCAATCAGCGTTCCAACACAAATGTCATCAAGAGTTGGCCCTCCAAGATCGACGACTTGGTGGCATGATGCCTCAATCTCGAGAAGCGTGTGGCGGAGCTCTGCATGATGGCTGCTATGCTCTACCAAGGGCACTCGACGTCGACAACAACTTCATCGGGTGAGGAGGTGAGGGTTGATGCCATCACGCCCCCACCGTCGAGACTCTCGAGTCCTCTTCAGCAGCGGCAACAAAGTGTCCATGGCTCCCAACAGGTCTATGGACCAGGACTCTGCACATCTACCAAGGGGGTGGTGTTGGTGTCCTCGCTTACATCGATGCTGCTCCCGGCCAAAGGTTAGTTCGTTCCCTGGTCGTCAACTCATATTCTTTCACCCTTCACGCACACGAGTCGGCTTGCCGGAATTAGGCACGCACATCCTCCATTGTTTTTCGTTAATATTCAGGGAAATCTATGTCTCTGGAAGACTCTTTGCGAGCCGTAATTCCAAATGTTTGCTATTCACGAAGCGTTGTGGATGCATATGGATTTCCCGAGAATTTTCTTGCTTTGCTTATTATGTGCGAAAAACTTGACCGGATTTCGTTGGGAATCATTTTAATCTTCTTATGTGCACCAATTTCTGCATCAACTATGTGCGTACATCCGAGCAGTCATGAGAGTGCGGCGCCCTTCAAAATTGGACACGGTGTGCTCTCTTGCGTTACTTCAGGAAGAACTGGCGGATCACGCCTTCACCGACCTGCCTCAATAGGTAGGCACACCACCGCCGACGCGTAGTGGGCGTGTCTCTCCCACTCCATCCTCCACGGGGTCACATGTGTCCCTTGCGATGACAGTCAATCGTCATGGTGTGGACGCGCCCCTCGCCGACTCCTCCAACCTCAAGGTGCTCTAGGATTATCACCATGTGCGACGAGCAGTGGGGCCACAACTACGTCTGCCCCTAAAAGGATTGAGGGGTCGAATAGAGGGGGTTTAATAGGAGACTGTAAATTTTAAGCTTATCTTCCAATTTTAGGTAATGCAAATAAAGCAGATTCTCTAGATATGCAACTACAAACATGCAAAGCAAGTAAAAGTGGAGCGAAGGATTAACCACAATTGAAGCGATGCCGTGGATTTTACCTGCCATTTGCCTTAGCATGGTAGTATTTGGAATTTGTGTCTCCCACAAACAATTCCTTTTCATGAGATCTTTGCAGCCACTTTATTCCTTCTTACTTAAGAATAATTCTCAAACCCCTTTGACAGTTCTGTTTATGAAGTCTAACAATAGAATTTACACAAATAATCTCTTCTAATTTATCCAGCATATCAATTTCGTCAATGAGATTTTTTTTATGTCTCATATAGACAGCTTCAACATTCCAGTTCCATCCTTTTAGAACCTTCCTAAGAGCTACAGCTCTAACATGCCATTTCTCTATTAAGGAAGAATCAGGGTAATGTTTATACCACAGTTTCCTCACCACATCATCCAAGACAGACATCTGAAACCAAAAGTTTTCAAATTTAAAAACATGTTATATTTTTTGTAAGTTTCCCTCATGATATGAGGAGAGTAGTGTGGTCAGAAAATTACCTTGTCACAGCATTGACATGGACTAGATAGAATTTTCCCTCTCATGATGGAGAAATCAAAACCTTGTCCAATAATGCATAAGTGGGGTTCTCATGATTATTAGACCAGTTGTACTTTCTACCAACTACACGTAATTCCATCATTTCCCCTAAGGAGATTATTAAATTTGAAAGAACACTCCATTTATGATAACGTCCATGCTTATTTTTATCACTAGATTTCCTTGTCATGTTAAAGTCACCAACAATTAATAAAGGTCTATTGTAGTTTTTTTGACAAATGCAGTAGCTCAACCAAAAAATTGGTTTACCAATTGGTTGAGCATCACCATAAACAATGACCAGACCCAACAAAAGCCATCTACAACATTTTTAACACTCAACTGAACATAATATTCCCCCAATGCATGATTACCCTTAATCAGAGTGTTGTTATTAATTCCCACCAAAATACCACGAGATCTACCTCTCGGGGATAGAAAAGTTCAATCAAAGTTGTCTTGACCACTTAAAACAGATAAATTCAATGGTTAAAACTATTGTTTCATGGTTCCTTATATGCCCACAAAATCCAGATTATTCAAATTAATTTGTCCTTAATAAATTTTCTTTTCTCAACATCTCCAGCCCCCCTACAATTCCAAACAAGCCCTCTTAGCATTATTGCTTATAAAAAGGAAATTGATCACTATGATTTGTTTTTCCTCTTCCTTCTCAACACAGTTTTAACTACACTCAAAGTGAGAGTTGTTTGCATTCACTCCCCCCCCCCTAAAACTAGATGTGTCTATGTGAAAATTCTTCATTAGGTCAGTAGCATCATCTCCCTCTCTACTCATGTGTAATAACTCCAGTAGAATAGATTCAACATCATCATACTGTAGAACCTGAGTATTAGATTTCTCTCTCTACTAGCCAAAAATAACTCCATACTAGCCTTCGACTTGATTAGATCAAGATTAAATTCTACCATATCAAGAGAAACCCCCAAATCAACCCCAGTTAAACTAGCCATATCAAACAGTGTAACATTGTCAGATTGCAAAGCAATAACATCAGGATGCATACCTTTAGAGCAACCCAAGTTCTTGGATCTTGCTAGAGACATGGCCCTGTCTAGAATAGGTATATCATCCTGGTTTTTGGATGCAATCCTGCCACTAAACCCTTTCCCCTAATCTCCTCAGTTTTATTGTTGTCCCCTTCTTTGATGACCATCTCTATTTCCATGTAGTTGAGTTCCCAGCTTAGTCCCCCAAGCTCATAGATTAGGAATCTTCACCTTCTCTTTCTGGATCTCATCAAAGATCTGGACTTTTTAGCACCCACATTACCTGAATTTTCACCTCCATTTACAGAAACAGAGTCATGCATAGGATTCTTCTAAGTATTTTCGACAACAACAATTTTTGATTGGTACAAAAGAAGATCAGCCTCATCATGTTCTTTTAAGTCAGCAATCCTTTGCTCCAAGGCCATTTTGGTTCTTGTACTTCCACAAATGTGGGCGGATACCACTTCATCATTGCTAGTTTTAGCTCTTTTTTAGTCTCTGCCAGACTCCTCATTATGCTGGAAATCCATCCAATCTTCATATCCTTGTGACCGCTCATCTTCACTTTTAGACCATCCCTCATCCACAACCATTTCCAATTTGAAAGAAAAATTTGTAAACCATGAGACTTGGAGTAGTGAGGTTGCTCCATCTTGAAATTTTGTGATGGTCCACCAATTACAAAAACCTTAAGTCTGACCAGGCATGATCCCTGCAAGGTATCCACCTCTTGAGTAAACCCAATCATAGATTAACTTGCCAACAACCAAAGAGTCATCATTCCACAACTCAACAACATTAATAATGACATTTCCTTTCAAAGGCACCCGATCATAAACAACAGTTTCACTTATTCTGACAGTGGCAACATAATAGAAATTGACCAAAAAGGCCACATCATATACTCCTTTTAATCCCATCTCCAAGGATAGGTCTTAGCCAAGCTCTTGACAAGCATACCAACATCTATACTAAGGTCACACCCATCCCTCGGCCCAAAACAACTGCCTCGTTTTTCTCTGATGCACTAAATCCCTTTGCATATTATGCCACAAAATAACTAAGGCCTTCACCTCCCAGTCCAATAAGTGTAGCTACAAGTTTCCTTTGATGTAACTAGACACAGAAATCGGGTATACGAGTTTCCTTATTGCAAACCAGACACTTCACTTTTGCTTCATAGCCTTTGGAACTATGCCCCTTAGCACCATATCTATGACAGATAATCTTCTCACCTGCTGAAATCTTTCCCCCTGATGCCTGAGGAGCCATTGAAACTCCCACTAAGACTACCCTAGCAAAATTGGCTTTTTTGACTAAACATCTGCATCACCACTGCCTCCTCCTCCTTGGTTATTAACACCACTTGGCACAGAATGCATAGGATTAGCAACATGTTACTTCTGATAATAAGTAGATGCACGCGAATTATTATTCTGAAAAGGCGACCTATGCTGGTACTGATTGCTTGCTCCTCGACCCCCCATCAAATCACGATAACCTGAGTCATAGGGTGGGTACTAAGTGTTTTGGAAGTTGGTACCTTGGTAATTTCTCGTCGGCGGCCAGGATTGGTACTCGCGGTTCTGATCGAACTGCCCCTGCTGGTAGTTGTGATCGAAATTTGCGCTCCCTCTCCTTCCACGTCCTCCTCCATCACTTCTACCTCCACCACGCCAAGGTCCGTATCCATCTCCCATATCAGCATCCGAGCTACCTTGAACCCTAGAAAGGGAGGAGGAACAACACAAAAGATGGGAAAACAAGGAGCTCATATGCGAGTTAGGGTTAGGAGACGGTGAAGTACCACCTCTCCCTTCCACAAGCCGCTCTGAGACTACTTTTTCCCCACCAAGCTTTGATCATGCACTCCTTTTGCCAGGCCCAGTGTGCCTCAAAGTGCGAATTAAGACAAAAAATTACTCCCACAAAAATATACCATTGCTTGAATCCCCTTCTCTATGCATCGTGGATCGAGTGGTAACCGGTGCTCAGGTCAGTCTAGTGATGTCGGAGAACGCACTCGACCATCTCGTCCCATAGGCAACCAGATAGGCTCAGGGTCATCTCCTACCTCCTCGGGCTTCCCATGGACAATTTGAAACCGGGAACTAGAATCCCCCATCGAATTTGAGTAAAAAATGGAATAGGATCAGGCAAGCGGCATGGCATGGTGTTCACATACCTGAATTTTGGCGAAACTATTTTTCTAGGGATTGAGAACATATACACCTCAAGCAACTCGCAATGACATCCATCCTCACTTTGTTCTTCTTCAGCTGTTTCTTCCCAGAATGATTCTATGCACTAATCAGAGCATCTCCTAAGCGACAAGATTCAAACTATGGTTCTCTTGCTCAATCTCCTCTTCAGAGAAATCATCATCATCCTCCAAATCTTGTAATGCCCAAAATCGGCCACTAGGAGGAGCAACATCAAGTGATCTCAGTGCAACACTCCCCTCTTGTCCACCTAAATCAACAAGTGAGGGGTCTAGTACCACTACACAACCCCTCCTCTTGGGGTCAACTAGGGTGCCACCTGACTCCCTCCTGAAAGCATACGATGAGCCAGCTTCGGCGACAGATCAGATGCGGGATCCACTGGATCTGGAGGCGGTGGCGCGCTAGTGAGCAGAATGCCCAGGATGCACCCCCATCTCTCCCTTACATCTCGGATCTTCGGATCTCGCCTCCTGCTTCGCCCAATTCACCATTTCTATTAGTGGCGCAGGTGGGCACCTTGGCATCTCGGCGCTCTCTCATTCGGTAGCCTCAAAGTAGATGCACCGCGCTAGGATCTCCAGCTCCCATGTGCTAGCTGCTTGAACTTTTGATGTTTTTTGCTATGATGGAGATGATGAAAAAGGAGAAACTTACTCGAAAAACGATGGTGGTCGAGTTCATCTGTTCCGGTGAGCAGAAGGCGGACATCCTGACCAAGTCACTTGGGCGCAATCGCTTCCAATAGTTGTGCTCGAAGATCGGCATCCTCTACGTCAGGCGGCGCACCTGAATCAGGGGAGGGGGGGGGGGTTGGCGGGATAATTCAGTTGCATGAATAACGCTGCCATGGCAGCCAAAATCGATAGGTTTTTTTTTTGTTAAGGCTTTTCAGCTTTCGGTTACTTTCTGTTAGGCGCACGAGGGGACACAATGTAGTTTGTTGTGAGCTTTGTGGCACGATTTAGGATCACTGAATAAAAGGGGAAGAAAAAACCAGCAGAACTTTTTTTTGCACTGCACAAATTCCTGTCTCATTTTTCTTCAGAGTGTTTCAGGGATAGAGAGAGAGATAGAGAGAGAGAGCTGCTCCAAGATATTCCGTTTCAACATCAACTGTAAATTCGGTGGTCAGCATTATTTTATTTGTATGATGATCTATTTTATTTTTCACTCTGCTACGATCTACTCCCTCCGTCCGGAAATACTTGTCATCAAAATGAATAAAAGGGAATGTATCTAGATGTATTTTAGTTCTAGATACATCTTTTTTGTCCATTTTGATGACAAGTATTTTCGGACGGAGGGAGTACGTAACAAGAATAGTGGCAAACGGTGGATCCTCAGACAGCCTGATGCTAACAACGGGCTTAGAAAATCTCAGACCTTTTGCTGCTTACTCCGAGCTTGGCAGTGGAGCTCCAGCGACAGCCTCTTCGCCGTGCTCGAAGCCTAGTTTCAGGCCAGTTTGCCAGAGCAGACAGAAAGCAAAACCACCAGGAAACACAGGAGCACCAGCACCACCATTACACCACAACAGGTTCTGCGAAGAGGAGCTTAAGCATAATTCAAGATACTGGTGGTACAACACGCCTCAGTTACCGTCTGTTGACACCAGGCTAAGTTAACCGGACAGCTTTGGCCATCTTTGGGTATCTGTCCAAGGAGTTCTCTACTAGTTACAAATGGCACGACAGCTGATTGTCTAGTCTAAGACATTGAGGGAAAATCTACTCGCTCACTAGGGTTTTTGCCCTGTATTTCCTCTTGAAAACGTACTGCCTGAACTGCTTGGTTTCAGCCATCAGGTCCAGGGTCGGCTTTTGCTGGATGGTCGCCTTCTCGGTCTCCAGCATCCTCTTCCGCTTAGCGAGCGCCTCGATTGCATCTTGGTTCTCCTTTTCATCCTGCATGTCATCTTCCTGCTTCATGCCGTCTCTTTCTGTTTCGTCGTCAATCACAAACTGTACAAGTGGCAAAGTATGCGTTGCGTTGGTGTCAGCAGGTCAGCACTGCATCACGCCGCTGCAGAATACAACTAATACTGCCGAATTAAGTGTGGAGGAACAGAGGGTGCTGCTGTAAGATTTACCTCAAGATCATGAATCAGCGAATCAAGGGACTTGAGTTTCCGGTGAGGCCAGCGAGGTATCCCATATTGCCGGCATTTCTTCTTCAGAATGCTGAGCCCAATCTTCAGAGTCCTGGATGCTTCCCTGATTGGAAGATGGAAGTACTGAGCTATGTCATCTAGAGTAATGCTAGCTATGTACTCCCGGTGGGCTCGCCTCTGCTTCTCAGCTGGTGCTAGAAGATCTGCATCGGTCAGATTGAGATCAGAGTCAGCGTACTGAAGAAAAAAAAAAGACAAGCAACAGGGAAATTCAGACATGAAACTGCACAAACAAGATATAACTTCAGAAGGTACAGTACTTCTAAAACTATTCAAACTATTTAAGTTATTTGCAGGGAAGTACGAAGTAAGCAACAGAGTACAGATAGGCGAGAAGCTCCGTAATACTGAAGAGTATTTTCACACCATTGTGGCCTTTTTAATTAGAATAACTAAAATGTCACGAGCAAATTACAAGTCGGCAAGTCTAAAACTATTCAAACTATTTAAGTTGTTTGCAGGGAAGTACGAAGTAAGCAACGGAGTACAGATAGGCGAGAAGCTCCGTAATACTGAAGAGTATTTTCACACCATTGTGGCCTTTTTAATTAGAATAACTAAAATGTCACGAGCAAATTACAAGTCGGCAAGTCGGCGAGTCAAGCCGAGGTTGAGACTCATTGACCAACCATGACTACTCTAGACTACTGCCAGACTAGTCGCCATGCTACTGCAGTACTCAACTGTCAGTACTCAGTTACTCATACATATTATGTAGTATATACTACTGCACAGTACCGTACAATATACAGTAAAAATTTGATGCATGGTAAGTGAATGAAGAACCTGAAGCTGGGCCAATTGCAATATCCAATGGCCAGGGCTACACGGGAGAAATCAAACCCAAGAAGGGAAGGAGAGAAGGGGGAAATTACTTGCTGCAACATCAGAGGAGTGCTTGCTTGCCATCGCCTTCAGATCCAGGAGGAGCACAGCAGCAGAGGGGCGGATCCAGGGGAGGAGCACAACAGCAGAGGAGGACAGCAAGGGAGGAGCACAACAGCAGAGGTGCGGATCCAGCGGAGGAAGAGGAGCGGAATGCTCCTGGCCACCACCGCCGCCGGCGGCGGGGGGTCAGTGGGTGGCGGCGGCGGCTCGCTGTGGGGGAGATTGAAAAGCTAGGGTTACCATTTTCCCCTTCCGCAGGCCTCTTACTTATCCCTTCAAATTGGGTCGATCGACTCAAACACGCCGACTAGTCTGGACTAGTCCACGACTAGTCTACCAGTCGCTCCACCCCTCGACTCACAGAGCTAGTCTACACAAAGAACCTAGTCGGCAATGAAATTGAGACTACTAAACTAGTCGTGTGACTAGTCATTAGACTCATAAAGTCAATTTTTATAGCACAAATGTGATCCCAAGTTCAACATAACATGAACAATTGCCACAAACAACTGATCGAACAAATAAAAAGTTGCACACTTTTTTGCTCAATGCAAACCTTTTGTTTTTTCCGAGAAAACAAAGGGCGCCTCGATGCATTTATAGAAAAAAAAAGGCTTACATTTTCGATGCATTTATAGAAAGAAAAAGAAAACCAACAAGGCCTAGCCACTGTGGCTTTTTAGATGGACCGGCCAAGACACACACGCTGTTGCGCACAGGGCCCAAACATGGCTGGCGGGCTGGGCGCGCGCCACTAGCCAACTGGTCGACGCCCACTTCCTGCATTTATAGATAGAAGATTTGTACATGCCTCAGGGAGGCAATTACAACCAACCCACACAACCCACAGAAACTAAGGATGCTCATGTGGAAACAGGGTAAGTAAGCACAGTTGGACAAGCCATTGAGCAAAGAAGTGCCTCAGCCTTGATCGTGTCAATCACGTGCGACTTAACCCAAACCTTCACTTTCACTTGTAACCCAGAAGGATACTTACACTAAACTGCAAAAAGATATCTGTGATTTGAGACTTCTGCAAACAAGTAGGGTTTCAAAGTCGACGCAAAATATTATACGAGGTTTGAAATAGTTCAGTCCACCATATACCGAAGCACCTTTTCCCATGTTTGTTGGCATACGACTATACGAGGGAGAGAAGACTTTCTATCACAGCATAATCTATTTTCACGCTTTATTTTTCCAAAATAACGAAGATAAAGCTCCAAATCAGTTGTGAGAAGTTTGAACTAGATGTTCTCATTTTAATAAACTTAGTTTCCCTGGAGGTTACAGATGGCCCAACGAATATGTATATGTATATGACAACGGAAGTAAAATCAGTGTTAAAAAACCCATATAAAATTCTTAATGGTACATTGTATACCATGGACTTACTAAGCATAGCTACAACCATCTTATTAAATTTATATGTCCTACATAATAGTTATGCTAATGGTCTATCAACCTGTTACCTTTTCATTTCCTCAGCAAAAATTCTATATCCACATAATAACTAGTGTGGTGTCCCCTGTATTGTGCGGTTGATCCATGTACGGTTGACATGTCCGACATTGTCTTTTACTCATATCAACAGATTAATCTTTTCTCTTTGTCTTCTTCTTTCATGTGACTGTATTTGACATCCAAGCATTCTAAATAAGCTAATTATATTTAAACACATTTTGAGAAAACTTGATTGAAGTTTTTTATGATTCTGACACTAGTATACTTTTTCTTAGGTTACCAAAATTTATTGCTCAAATGCTCTTTAGTTATTAATGACTTCCTTAATAACTAAGAGAACACACATTTACCAAGCTCCCATTTTATCTGATTTGTTTGCACTATAAGCCAGTTCCAACTGGATGCTACCAATGAAGGGGACCCTTCACATGGCTCGTATTGATCTTGTCATGAGTCATTCCTTATCTCTATGATTTAGCTTGAAATATGGTTACCCTCTGCCTTCATTTCCTTCCTTTTGGAAATTTTATTGACGTCTCCCAATTTATCTCCCTCTTCATTTACAAGCACCGGAAGCCCTTCTTACTCTAGTTCTCTGATCGATTCTCTGAGCTCCGCGATCGGATAGTATTATTCTCTTTTTTGGTTTACTTGTTCCACGATGATTTCCTACGCCAATTCAATCAGGACTCTTATTTTTGGGCGGTAACCAAAGCTCTTCAATCATGGCTTCTCGAGTTTCTATAAACCTCAGCCATACTTCTTTCATTAATAAAGAGATGTAAGGCGTTGTTCCCCTATCGTTTTATAAGCACATAATAATAGATAGATTAATTAGGGGATAGCCCAATGTATTGCTTTTTCAGGGAATGGGTAGCTATCTAGTCCTCCCGTTAGTCTTAAACAAAAATCATATGTCATATTCCTAACTCTGCTCTACCAGTCTGACTCATTCACTGAATAAAGATCTTCCTCTCAATTTGGCATTGCCCAAACCCCTAAACCCCTGGTGGAACATCCACTTCACACAAACGACAGCATTAATTAAAAACTCTTGCACAAGTACCAGATTCTGGTTTACATTTGTTAGATTTCGAAACCACAGTGGAAGAGACGCAGTCACCTTCACCAAATTGGGGTCGCTCATCGGTATCAGACCCTGCCTCTTGCTTAACAGAAACTCTGTCCTTCGCATCCGAAGTGGTCAATTTCTCATCTGAATCACATTGAACGAGCCCTGGAACCTTTTCTTCTACTTTCTGAAACTGGAACACCTTTGTCAGGTCGTTGTACAGGGAAGGCACACACATAAGCCTCGGGTTCCTGAAGAGGAAAAGAAACGAAGCCTTCAGCATTCAGTGGCAATGGCACATTGACATTAGGTTGGGGGAAGAAGCGAAAACTTGTGGGTATCGAGGAATCGGCGTCGCATTGGGCTGCGTGTGATCGTACCTCAAGGGGCAGAGCACCGGCGGCGGCACGGGCGGCGGAGAGACGGCGGCGACGAAATCGAATGCCAGGATGCAGCGCCAGGGCCCGGCAATCTGGCCCTCGCGGTACACGGGGCGGCCGCGCCAATCCGCCGGGAGCAGGCGCTGCGCGTTGGCGGCGAGCGGGACCTCGCGGGCCGAGGAGGGGGTGAAGGCGAACTCCCTCTCCACCCACCTCTCCCAGCCGCACCCCCCTCCCTTGCCGGCGACCCTGTAGCCGTGCGCGCTCCTCACGGCACCTGCATGGGCAGAGGAATGTCACACACACACTCACACACTCACAAACGTGGTGCGCCGCCACGGGGAGGCGGAGGAGAAGAGGTGGAAGAAAAAAACGATACGATTGAGAGATGGAGTGGGGCGTGGGCCGACCGCGGTCAACGGTGCTGACGAAGACGGCGAGCGCGGAGAGGGTGGAGACGGCGGCGGCAGCGGCGGCGGGGCCTTCCATGGGACGGGAGGATCTGGGGGGCGAGCCCGGGGTCGGCTGGCTGGGGGCGGGGCGGGGCGGGGGCTTGGGGGTTGGGGGTCTGGGAGAAGGGAAACTGAAGGGGTTTTGTTTGTTGTTGTTATTTCCAAACCTGGGCGGAACGGTGGGAGGGGAGCATCCGCCGGCGAAATGCGCTGATGCTGCGATTTTTGGACGGATGGATGCTGGATGCATTTTTCGGGTGCCACGGATATGCTATATTTTATTTTTCTTGAGTAGAGAAAAAAAGAAGAAGTCTCAGTGTGGGGTTTAACCCTCCCCAACCCCAAATGTGCTGTCACAGCCCATAAACCCTCCTGTCTATTTTCTGGCCACTCTGGTGTGGGTCCCGCCCGGCAACGAACAAACAAACAAAAGAGAAGTCAGTCTGTACGTAGTTCATTTCCTACCAAATAACTTGGTAGGAGTACATGTGTTCTTTTGCCGTGTGTGTGTGTGAGTGAATGAATCCAGCTGCACGCCTTGGCCTCCGGTGACGCTGGCCCTCGCAACGGCCTCTGGGCGCTTGGACTTTTTTGGGCGGATGCTCGGCCGGTCTCACGCGGAAAGGTAGGGTGGGTCTAGGGTGACCGTGTGGTCATGTCATCGCAGCGGCAGCGGGTCATCGGGGGAAGCGGGGGGAGAGAGACGACGGCATAAAGCGCACGCGACATGCAGGAGGGGAGCCGGGCGCGGGCGGGGGCGGGGGTCCGTCCGCCCGTTACAGATGGCTGCCGCACAAACACCCACACCGGCGGGGCGCCCACGTTTGCCGAGCAGCGTGAAGAGAGAGAGACACACAGGTACAGGGGGGGAGCCTTTCACGAGATTGGGCACACCGGAGGACGGCCGCTCCTTCAGGTCCGTTGTGGGACGGGACAAGCCCAAACCCTATTTTCTGCCCCAACATTGCCAAAAGAAGCAGAGATCGGAGGTGCATCTTCAACATCTACGCTTACACCGTCCGCAACCATACAGAGAGTGCGGTCCGAAGGTGTTGTGTCATCCCACGTGATCCTGCATCAGTCCGTGGGACGGTCCGGACGTATTTTCTTCCACAAACCAGAGACCAATGTGAGGGGCCTTGCGGGCATTCGTACAACACTCGTACCACTTTTTTTTAACCCACACAAAACCATCCTCCCTGGCCCGCACGCATTCCCATTCGACGCGAGCTGCCTGCATTCATGTCAATGTAGAGCGGCCGCTCTATATTGAAGCCAGCCCGAAGCGGACGAGACCTCTCACTGACCCCGCCATTGAAGCTGCGCGCCGGCCAAGGGCGTCGCCCATGACGCGTTCCTGGTGTCCACACATGTTCAATGACGAAGACGCGTTACTGGACGGGACAGATATCTACCACGTCTGTTCAATGCCCCGTTCATCCGTATACCACCATTAAGCAAACTCGTGACGGAGAAACTCACTCCGGCACCGCATGTTGACGCATCCGGACGCATGACCTTATCGTGATACACTATTTAAAGGTGGCAACACCCGATTAACTCCACGCCACAACAAAAGCCGCTCCACATCCTCCTTCCTTGCACCGCACCCGCCATGACTGCAGGCGGCAACACTATGTGGGAGAGCCTTTCCATAGAGATAAAACACGAGGTAGCCGCTTGGCAGGGCCATTGTGCCAGGTGGATCGAGGATGGCATGCCGGCCAGCTCGCACGAGGTCTCTGACGACACGGACGACCCCGCGATGGAGATGGGCTTCGGCGACACCGCACCAGAGCATGCGCCTGTGCATGCTGGCTTCACCATGGAGCAAGCGCGAGCGCACTACAACGTTGCCATGGCGGAGGAGCAGTCTGCGCCAATGCCTATGTCGACGTTCCAGCAGGCGCTGGTGGAATAGCGGTACAACATGTTCCTCCTAGAGCAGCACCTGTCGGCTGAGGGCCAAATCAACGATAATGATTTGTCTATTATACTAATGAATCTCACGAGATTTTGTTGAGTATTGTGTGATTGAAGTTTTCAAGTTTGGATGAGATGACGGTGGACTAGAGAATAATGAGCGACAAGACCCTAAGCTTGGGTATGCCCAAGGCACTCCAAGGTAATATTCAAAGAAGATTCAAGCATCTAATCTTGGGATGCCCCGGATGGCATCCCCTCTTTCGTCTTCAATTTATCGATAATATCACTTGGAGCTATCTTTCTATTCGTCACATGATATCTGTTTTCCTTGGAGCGTCGTGTATTATATTTTTGTTTTGTTTGCTTGTTTTCACAAATCATTGTTTCCCGATCACACCAATTATAAGAGATACACATACGTTGCCTTAACTCGGGGTTTCACTTATATCTGTTGAGTTAAGGCAATTTTCTCATGTTCTTCACCTATATCTTTGGAGCACGGCAGTAGTTATTATTTATAGAAATCAATTGCACTCTAATGCTTCACTTATATCCTTTTGAGAGTTGAATGGTTAGTGATAATTAGCACGGGCTATATGTTTGGTCTAAAAATGGTAGGTGTGCGAGAGTGGTGCAATAAAAACTTGCATGTAGATCACTGAATTGAATGCGTTTGATTAACGATATTGAGTTGTAATATGAAAGTTCACTAGATGGTAATAGTTGATTAGTAAAAATATCAGTGTTAAGGTTTATAACCTTTCTACCCATTAAAGTATCGGTCATGGCATGACCAAGAAATTAGAGTGTAATTTATTGCTGATTAAAATCCTTTGTGTTGTCCAGATGGGGCGCGCGATGGTTAACTCCTCTCAAACTCCTCCATAAGGGCATGCGGTTAGTACTTTGCTTCGAGGGCTTTTCAGTTTTCGCAATAAGTATATGAGTTCTTTACGACTAATGTGAATTTTTGTACCTAAGCACTCCAACCTAACATAATTTGCTAGCCTCTTCGATACTGTGCATTGACCATTCTCACCTCGAAAAGTGGTGCAAACTTCGCTGGTGCATCCGAATCCCATGAAATGTCTCGCTCTTTCACATATAAGCCTTATATATCCTTCTTCAAAATAGTCACCATACATACCTATCATGGCATTTTCATAGCCATTCTGAGATATATTGCCATGCAACTTCCACCATTACTATCCAGATGACTTGTGTTCATTGTCACATTGCTTTGCATGATCATATAGAGCTCACACGATATTTATGGCACAACCACCATTCATCATTATTATACATGTTACGCTAGATCAATGACATCCTGATACATTGCCAAAGACATTCATATTGTTTGGGAACGTAGTATTTTAAAATTTTCCTACGATCACGCAAGATCTATCTACTAGATGCATAGCAACGAGAGGGGAGAGTGTGTCTACGTACCCTCGTAGACCGGGAGCGGAAGCGTCAAGTGACACGGTTGATGTTGTCGAACTTCTTCGCGATCCAACCGATCAAGCACCGAACGTACGGCACCTCCGCGTTCAGCACACGTTCAGCTTGATGACGTCCCACGAGCTCTTGATCCAGTTGAGCCTCACGGGAGAGTTTCGTCAGCACGACGGCGTGGTGACGGATATGATGTATTCACCGGCGCAGGGCTTCGCCTAAGCACTGCAACGGTATGACCGAGGTGTGTTTCTGTGGAGGGGGGCACCGCACACGGCTGGAACAATTCAACTTGTGTGTATTTGGTGCCCCCCTGCCCCCGTATATAAAGGAGCAAGAGGGGAGGGCCGGCCGGCCTCCTATGGTGCGGCTAGGGCAATCCTACTAGGAATAGTATTGCAATCCTATTCCTAGTAGGAGTCCACCAAGAAGGAAGAAAGGGAAAGGAAAAGAGGGAGAGGTGGCGCCCCCCAATCCTAGTCCAACTAGGATCCCTAGGTGGGGCGCCGGCCAGCCTCTATGGGCTGCCTCTCTCCTTTCCTCAAGGCCCACTATGGACCATCCCCCTTCGTAGGGGATTCCGGTAACCCCCTCCGGCAATCCAGTTAAATCCGAAACTTTTCCGGAACACTTCCGGTGTCCGAATATAGTCATCCAATATATCAATCTTTATGTCTCGGACATTCCGAGACTCCTCGTCATGTCCGTGATCTCATCCGGGACTCCGAACTACCTTCGGTACATCAAAACTCATAAACTCATAATACCGATCGTCATCAAACGTTAAGCGTGCGGATCCTACGGGTTCGAGAACTATGTAGACATGACCGAGACTCATCTCCGGTCAATAACCAATAGCGGAACCTGGATGTTCATATTGGCTCCTACATATTCTACGAAGATCTTTATCGGTCAAACTGCATAACAACATACGTTGTTCCTTTTGTCATCGGTATGTTACTTGCCCGAGATTTGATCGCCGGTATCTCTATACCTAGTTCAATCTCGTTACCGGCCAGTCTCTTTACTCGTTCCGTAACACATCATCTCGTGACTAACTCATTAGTCTTTTGCTTGCAAGGCTTATTATGATGTGTGTTACCGAGAGGGCCCAGAGATACCTCTCCGACACTCGGAGTGACAAATCCTAATCTTGATCTATGCCAACACCACGAATACTTTCGGAGACACCTGTAGAGCATCTTTATGATCACCCAGTTACGTTGTGACATTTGATAGCACACAAGGTGTTCCTACGGTATTCGGGAGTTGCATAATCTCATAGTCATAGGAACATGTATAAGTCATGAAGAAAGCAATAGCAGTAAAACTAAACGATCATAGTGCTATGCTAACGGATGGGTCTAGTCCATCACATCATTCTCCTAATGATGTGATCCCGTTGATCAAATGACAACTCATGTCTATGGCTAGGAAACATAACCATCTTTGATCAATGAGCTAGTCTAGTAGAGGCATACTAGGGACATACTATTTTGTCTATGTATCCACACATGTACTAAGTTTCCGGTTAATACAATTCTAGCATGAATAAAAGACATTTATCATGATATAAGGAAATATAAATAACAACTTTATTATTGCCTCTAGGGCATATTTCCTTCAGTCTCCCACTTGCACTAGAGTCAATAATCTAGCTCACATCGCCATGTGATTTAATACCGATAGTTCACATCGTTATGTGAATAACACCCATAGTTCACATCGCCATGTGACCAACACCCAAAGGGTTTACTAGAGTCAATAATCTAGTTCACATCGCTATGTGATTAATACCCAAGAGTAATAAGGTGTGATCATGTTTTGCTTGTGAGAGAAGTTTAGTCAACGGGTCTGTCACATTCAGATCCGTATGTATTTCGCAAATTTCTATGTCTACAATGCTCTGCATGGAGCTATTCTAGCTAATTGCTCCCACTTACAATACGTATCCAGATTGATGCTTAGAGTCATCTGGATTTAGTGTCAAAGCTTGCATCGGCGTAACCCTTTACGACGAACTCTTTATCACCTCCATAATCGAGAAACATTTCCTTAGTCATCCAGTTTACTAAGGATAATTTTGACCGTTGTACAGTGATCTACTCCTGGATCACTATTGTACCCCTTTGACAAACTCATGGCAAGGTACACAACATGTTTGGTACACAGCATGGCATACTTTATAGAACCTATGGCTGAGGCATAGGAAATGACTTTCATTCTCTCTATATTTTTCTGCCGTGGTCTGGCTTTGAGTCTTACTCAACTTCACACCTTACAAGTCAGGTAAGAACTCCTTCTTTGACTGATCCAATTTGAACTACTTCAAAATCTTATCAAGGTATGTACTCATCGAAAGTCTTATCAAGCGTCTTGATCTATCTCTATAGATCTTGATGCCCAATATGTAAGCAGCTTCACCAAGGTCTTTCTTTGAAAAACTCCTTTCAAACACTCCTTTATGCTTTCCAGAAAGTTCTACATCTTTTCCGATCGACAATATGTCATTCACATATACTCATCAGAAATGTTGTAGTGCTCCCACTCACTTTCTTGTAAATACAGGCTTCACCGCAAGTCTGTATAAATCTATATGCTTTGATCAACTTATCAAAGCGTATATTCCAACTCCGAGATGCTTGCACCAGTCCATAGATGGATCGCTGGAGCTTGCACATTTTGTTAGCACCTTTAGGATTGACAAAACCTTCTGGTTGCATCATATACAAGTCTTCTTTAATAAATCCATTAAAGAATGCAGTTTTGTTATCCATTTGCCAGATTTCATAAAATGCGGCAATTGCTAACATGATTCAGACAGACTTAAGCATCACTACGGGTGAGAAAGTCCATCGTAGTCAACTCCTTGAACTTGTCGAAACCCTTTCGCAACAAGTCGAGCTTTGTAAACAGTAACATTACCGTCTGCGTCGGTCTTCCTCTTGAAGATCCATTTATTTTCGATGGCCTGCCGATCATTGGGCAAGTCAACCAAAGTCCACACTTTGTTCTCATACATGGATCCCATCTCAGATTTCATGGCCTCAAGCCATTTTGCGGAATCTGGGCTCATCATCGCTTCCTCATAGTTCGCAGGTTCATCATGGTCTAGTAACATGATTTCCAGAACTGGGTTGCCGTACCACTCTGGTGCGGAACGTACTCTGGTTGATCTACGACGTTCAGCAGAAACTTGATCCGAAGTTTCATGATCATCATCATTAACTTCCTCACTGATTGGTGTAGGAATCACTGGAACAATTTTCTGTGATGTACTACTTTCCAATCCGGGAGAAGGTACAATTACCTCATCAAGTTCTACTTTCCTCCCACTCACTTCTTTCGAGAGAAACTCCTTCTCTAGAAAGGATCCATTCTTAGCGACAAAGACCTTGCCTTTGGATCTGTGATAGAAGGTGTACCCAACAGTTTCTTTTGGGTATCCTATGAAGATTTACTTCTCTGATTTGGGTTCGAGCTTATCATGTTGAAACTTTTTCACATAAGCATCGCAGTCCCAAACTTAAAGAAACGACAACTTTGGTTTCTTGCCAAACCACAGTTCATAAGGTGTCGTATCAACTGATTTAGATGGTGCCCTATTTAACGTGAATGTAGCTGTCTCTAATGCATAACCCCAAAAGCGATAGTGGTAGATCGGTAAGAGACATCATCGATCGCACCATATATCTAATAAAGTACGGTTATGACGTTTGGACACACCATTACACTGTGGTGTTCCAGGTGGCGTGAGTTGTGAAACTATTCCACATTGTTTCAAATGAAGACCAAACTCGTAACTCAAATATTCTCCTCCACGATCAGACCGTAGAAACTTTATTTTCTTGTTACGATGATTCTCTACTTCACTCTGAAATTCTTTGAACTTTTCAAATGTTTCAGACTTGTGCTTCATTAAGTACATATACCCATATCTGCTCAAATCATCAGTGAAGGTCAGAAAATAACGATACCTGCCGCGAGCTTCAACACTCATTGGCCCACATACATCAGTATGTATGATTTCCAACAAATCTGTTGCTCGCTCCATAGTTCCGGAGAACGGAGTTTTAGTCATCTTGCCCATGAGGCATGGTTCGCAAGCACCAAGTGATTCATAATCAAGTGATTCCAAAAGTCCATCACTATGGAGTTTCTTCATGCGTTTTACACCAATATGACCTAAACGGCAGTGCCACAAATAAGTTGCACTATCATTATTAACCTTGCATCTTTTGGCTTCAATATTATGAATATGTGTATCACACGATCGAGATCCAACAAACCATTTTCATTGGGTGTATGACTATAGAAGGTTTTATTCATGTAAACAGAACAACAATTATTCTCTAACTTACATGAATAACCGTATTGCAATAAACATGATCAAATCATATTCATGTTCAACACAAACACCAAATAACACTTATTTAGGTTCAACACTAATCCCGAAAGTATAGGGAGTGTGCGATGATGATCATATCAATCTTGGAACTACTTCCAATACACATCGTCACTTCATCTTTTAACTAGTTTCTGTTCATTATGCAACTCCCATTTCGAGTTACTACTCTTTAGCAACTAAACCAGTATCAAATACCGAGGGGTTGCTATGAACACTAGTAAAATACATATCAATAATCTGTATATCAAATATACCTTTGTTCACTTTGCCATCCTTCTTATCCGCCAAGTATCTAGGGCAGTTCCACTTCCAGTGACCATTTCCTTTGCAGTAGAAGCACTTAGTTTCAGGCTTGAGTTTTAGCTTTGGGTTTCTTCACGGGAGTGACAACTTGCTTGTCATTCTTCTTGAAGTTCCCCTTCTATCCCTTTGCCCTTTACTTGAAACAAGTGGTCTTGTTAACCATCAACACTTGATGCTCTTTCTTGATTTCTACCTTCGTCGATTTCAGCATCGCGAAGAGCTCGGGACTTACTTTCATCATCCCTTGCATATTATAGTTCATCACGAAGTTCTACTAACTTGGTGATAGTGACTAGAGAACTTTGTCAATTACTATCTTATCTGGAAGACTAACTCCCACTTGATTAAAGCAATTGTACTACCCAGACAATCTGAGCACATGCTCACTGGTTGAGCTATTCTCCTCCATCTTGTAGGCAAAGTACTGTCAGAGGTCTTATACCTCTCGACACGGGCATGAGTATGAAATACTAATTTCAACTCTTGGAACATCTCATATGCTCCGTGGCGTTTCAAAACGTTTTTGAAGTCCCGGTTATAAGCCGTAAAGCATGGTGCACTAAACTATCAAGTAGTCATCATATCGAGCTTTTGTCAAAACATTCACAACGTCTACATCTGCTCCTGCAATAGGTCTGTCACCTAGTGGTGCATCAAGGATATAATTCTTCTGTGCAGCAATGAGGATAATCCTCAGATCACGGAACAATTCCGCATCATTGCTACTAACATCTTTCAACTTGGTTTTCTCTAGGAACATATAAAAAATAAACGTGGAGCAACATCGCGAGCTATTGATCTACAACATAGATATGCTAATACTACCAGGACTAAGTTCATGATAAATTAAAGTTCAATTAATCATATTACTTAAGAACTCCCACTTAGATAGACATCCCTCCGGTCATCTAAATGATCACGTGATCCAAATCAACTAAACCATGTCCGATCATCACGTGAGATGGAGTAGTTTCAATGGTGAACATCTTATGTTGATCATATCTACTATATGATTCACGCTCGACCTTTCGGTCTCCAGTGTTCCGAGGCCATATCTGCATATGCTAGGCTCGTCAAGTTTAACCCGAGTATTCTGCGTGTGCAAAACTGGCTTACACCCGTTGTATTTGAACGTAGAGCTTATCACACCCAATCATCACGTGGCGTCTCGGCACGACGAACTTTCGCAATGGTGCATACTCAGGGAGAACACTTATACCTTGAAATTTAGTAAGGGATCATCTTATAAGGCTACCGTCGTTCTAAGCAAAATAAGAAGCATAATAAGATAAACATCACATGCAATCAAAATATGTGACATGATATGGCCATCATCATCTTGTGCTTTTGATCTCCATCTCCAAAGCACCGTCATGATCACCTTCGTCACCGGCGCGACACCTTGATCTCCATCGTAGCATCGTTGTCGTCTCGCCAACTATTGCTTCTACGACTATCGCTAACGCTTAGTGATAAAGTAAAGCAATTACATGGCGATTGCATTTCATACAATAAAGCGACAATCATATGGCTCCTGCCAGTTGCCGATAACATTACAAAACATGATCATCTCATACAAGACCGTATAACTCATCATGTCTTGACCATATCACATCACAACATGCCCTGCAAAAACAAGTTAGACGTCCTCTACTTTGTTGTTGCAAGTTTTACGTGGCTGCTACGGGCTTAGCAAGAACCGTTCTTACCTACGCATATAAAACCACAACGATGTTTCGTCAAGTATGTGCTGTTTTAATCTTCACAAGGACCGGGCATAGCCACACTTGATTCAGCTAAAGTGAGAGAGACAGACACCCGCCAGTCACCTTTAAGCAACGAGTGCTCGTAATGGTGAAACCAGTCTCGCGTAAGCGTACGCGTAATGTCGGTCCGGGCCGCTTCATCTCACAATACCGCCGAAGCAAAATATGACATGCTGGTAAGCAGTATGACTAGTATCGCCCACAACTCATTGTGTTCTACTCGTGCATATCATCTACGCATAGACCTGGCTCTGATGCCACTGTTGGGGAACGTAGTATTTTAAAATTTTCCTACGATCACGCAAGATCTATCTACTAGATGCATAGAAACGAGAGGGGAGAGTGTGTCTACGTACCCTCGTAGACCGGGAGCGGAAGCGTCAAGTGACGCGGTTGATGTTGTCGAACTTCTTCGCGATCCAACCGATCAAGCACCGAACGTACGGCACCTCCGCGTTCAGCACACGTTCAGCTTGATGACGTCCCACGAGCTCTTGATCCAGTTGAGCCTCACGGGAGAGTTTCGTCAGCACGACGGCGTGGTGACGGATATGATGTATTCACCGGCGCAGGGCTTCGCCTAAGCACTGCAACGGTATGACCGAGGTGTGTTTCTGTGGAGGGGGGCACCGCACACGGCTGGAACAATTCAACTTGTGTGTATTTGGGTGCCCCCCTGCCCCCGTATATAAAGGAGCAAGAGGGGAGGGCCGGCCGGCCTCCTATGGTGCGGCTAGGGCAATCCTACTAGGAATAGGATTGCAATCCTATTCCTAGTAGGAGTCCACCAAGAAGGAAGAGAGGGAAAGGAAAAGAGGGAGAGGTGGCGCCCCCCAATCCTAGTCCAACTAGGATCCCTAGGTGGGGCGCCGGCCAGCCTCTATGGGCTGCCTCTCTCCTTTCCTCAAGGCCCACTATGGACCATCCCCCTTCGTAGGGGGTTCCGGTAACCCCCTCCGGCAATCCAGTTAAATCCGAAACTTTTCCGGAACACTTCCGGTGTCCGAATATAGTCGTCCAATATATCAATCTTTATGTCTCGGACATTCCGAGACTCCTCATCATGTCCGTGATCTCATCCGGGACTCCTAACTACCTTCGGTACATCAAAACTCATAAACTCATAATACCGATCGTCATCAAACGTTAAGCGTGCGGACCCTACGGGTTCAAGAACTATGTAGACACGACCGAGACTCATCTCCGGTCAATAACCAATAGCGGAACCTGGATGTTCATATTGGCTCCTACATATTCTACGAAGATCTTTATCGGTCAAACCGCATAACAACATACGTTGTTCCTTTTGTCATCGGTATGTTACTTGCCCGAGATTTGATCGTCGGTATCTCTATACCTAGTTCAATCTCGTTACCGGCAAGTCTCTTTACTCGTTCCGTAACACATCATCTCGTGACTAACTCATTAGTCTTTTGCTTGCAAGGCTTATTATGATGTGTGTTACCGAGAGGGCCCAGAGATACCTCTCCGACACTCGGAGTGACAAATCCTAATCTTGATCTATGCCAACACCACGAATACTTTCGGAGACACCTGTAGAGCATCTTTATGATCACCCAGTTACGTTGTGACGTTTGATAGCACACAAGGTGTTCCTACGGTATTCGGGAGTTGTATAATCTCATAGTCATAGGAACATGTATAAGTCATGAAGAAAGCAATAGCAGTAAAACTAAACGATCATAGTGCTATGCTAACGGATGGGTCTAGTCCATCACATCATTCTCCTAATGATGTGATCCCGTTGATCAAATGACAACTCATGTCTATGGCTAGGAAACATAGCCATCTTTGATCAATGAGCTAGTCTAGTAGAGGCATACTAGGGACATATTGTTTTGTCTATGTATCCACACATGTACTAAGTTTCCGGTTAATACAATTCTAGCATGAATAAAAGACATTTATCATGATATAAGGAAATACAAATAACATCTTTATTATTGCCTCTAGGGCATATTTCCTTCAGTCTCCCACTTGAACTAGAGTCAATAATCTAGATTACAAAGTGATGATCCTCACACCCATGGAGTCTTGGTGCTGATCATGTTTTGCCCGTGGAAGAGGCTTAGTCAACGGGTCTGCAACATTTAGATCCGTATGTATTTTGCAAATCTCTATGTCTCCCTCCTTGACTAGATCGCGGATGGAATTGAAGCGTCTTTTGATGTGCTTTGTTCTCTTGTGAAACCTGGATTCCTTCGCCAAGGCTATGGCTCCAGTGTTGTCACAAAAGATTTTCATTGGGCCCGATGCACTAGGTACTACACCTAGATCGGATATGAACTCCTTCATCCAGACTCCTTCATTTGCTGCTTCCGAAGCAGCTATGTATTCCGCTTCACACGTAGATCCCGCCACGACGCTCTGCTTGGAACTGCACCAACTGACAGCTCCACCGTTCAATAAAAATACATATCCGGTTTGTGACTTTGAGTCATCCGGATCAGTGTCAAAGCTAGAATCGACGTAACCGTTTACGACGAGCTCTTTGTCACCTCCATATACGAGAAACATATCCTTTGTTCTTTTCAGATACTTTAGGATGTTTTTGACCGATGTCCAGTGATCCACTCCTGGATTACTTTGGTACCTCCCTGCTAGACTTATAGCAAGGCACACATCAGGTCTGGTACACAGCATTGCATACATGATAGATCCTATGGCTGAGGCATAGGGAATGACTTTCATTTTCTCTCTATCTTCTGCAGTGGTCGTGTTGGGGAACGTAGTATTTTAAAATTTTCCTACGATCACGCAAGATCTATCTACCAGATGCATAGCAACGAGAGGGGAGAGTGTGTCTACGTACCCTCGTAGACCGGGAGCGGAAGCGTCAAGTGACGCGGTTGATGTTGTCGAACTTCTTCGCGATCCAACCGATCAAGCACCGAACGTACGGCACCTCCGCGTTCAGCACACGTTCAGCTTGATGACGTCCCACGAGCTCTTGATCCAGTTGAGCTTCACGGGAGAGTTTCGTCAGCACGACGGCGTGGTGACAGATATGATGTGTTCACCGGCGCAGGGCTTCGCCTAAGCTCCGCGACGGTACGACCGAGGTGTGATTCTGTGGAGGGGGGCACCGCACACGGCTAAAACAATTCAACTTGTGTGTCTTTGGGTGCCCCCCTGCCCCCGTATATAAAGGAGCAAGGGAGGAGGGGCCGGCCAACTCTCCTGGTGCGGCTAGGGAAGGGATTCCTACTAGGAATAGGATTGCAATCCTATTCCTAGTAGGATTCACCGAAAGGAAGAAGGGGGAAAGGAATAGGAGAGGTGGCGCCCCCCCCAATCCTAGTCCAACTAGGATTCCTAGGTGGGGGCGCCGGCCAGCCCTATGGGCTGCCTCTCTCTCACCCTTTAGGCCCACTATGGACCATCCCCTCTCGTAGGGGGTTCCGGTAACCCCCTCCGGCATTCCCGATAAATCCGAAACCTTTCCGGTATACTTCCGGTGTCCGAATATAGCCGTCCAATATATCAATCTTTATGTCTCGGACATTCCGAGACTCCTCGTCATGTCCGTGATCTCATCCGGGACTCCGAACTACCTTCGGTACATCAATACTCAAAAACTCATAATACCGATCGTCATCAAACGTTAAGCGTGCGGACCCTACGGGTTCGAGAACTATGTAGACATGACCGAGACTCATCTCTGGTCAATAACCAATAGCGGAACCTGGATGTTCATATTGGCTCCTACATATTCTACGAAGATCTTTTATCGGTCAGAACCGCATAACAACATACGTTGTTCCTTTTGTCAAACGGTATGTTACTTGCCCGAGATTCGATCGTCGGTATCTTTATACCTAGTTCAATCTCGTTGCCGGCAAGTCTCTTTACTCGTTCCGTAACACATCATCTCGTGACTAACTCATTAGTCTTTTGCTTGCAAGGCTTATTGTGATGTGTGTTACCGAGAGGGCCCAGAGATACCTCTCTGACACTCGGAGTGACAAATCCTAATCTTGATCTATGCCAACACCACGAATACTTTCGGAGACACCTGTAGAGCATCTTTATGATCACCCAGTTACGTTGTGACGTTTGATAGCACACAAGGTGTTCCTACGGTATTCGGGAGTTGCATAATCTCATAGTCATAGGAACATGTATAAGTCATGAAGAAAGCAATAGCAGTAAAACTAAACGATCATAGTGCTATGCTAACGGATGGGTCTAGTCCATCACATCATTCTCCTAATGATGTGATCCCGTTGATCAAATGACAACTCATGTCTATGGCTAGGAAACATAACCATCTTTGATCAATGAGCTAGTCTAGTAGAGGCATACTAGGGACATACTGTTTTGTCTATGTATCCACACATGTACTAAGTTTCTGGTTAATACAATTCTAGCATGAATAAAAGACATTTATCATGATATAAGGAAATATAAATAACAACTTTATTATTGCCTCTAGGGCATATTTCCTTCACATATAGAGTCATATTCTTTCAGTTTATCGAGTTATAAGTAATTAAAAGTGTGATGATCATCATTAGTAGAGCGTTGTCCCAATTAGTTAAGGAATGATGGAGGCTAAGGAGTCTTCGAAAAAGTGGGGATATGGTTCATGATATTGTTCTAAATAAATGAGATAAAAAGAGAGAAGGGGCAATGCTACTATCATTTTACCACACTTGTTGTTGAGTTTAGTACCACATCGATTGTGGGGGGAGACATAACACGACTTATAAGGGTGGGGGTGTCCCCCATAACAGGCTAGTCTTTTGGGGGAGAGGGCCAAGGTCTCTCATAAGTCGGTGATGCTCTCTGGTTGGGCCTGGTTGATGCATGTGGGTCAGAACCGCTGGTGTAGCGGACCCGCGATTGCGTAACAATTGGTATCAGAGCCCAAGTGTCCAGAATAAATCTTGGTGGACTCACGGGTGGTCAGTCATGGTTGGTGGGCCGGAAACACTGGTGTTAGCGGGCCCATGGGTGACCGATGTGTTGGGGAACGTTGCATGGAAAACAAAAAAAATCTACGCACACGCAAGATCTATCCATGGAGATTCATAGCTACGAAAGGGGAAGAGCATCATCATACCCTTGAATATCACTAAGCGGAAACATTTATCAATGCGATTGATGTAGTCGTACACCTTCACGATCCGTCTCGATCAAGTATCGAACGTACGGCACCTCCGCGTTCAGCACACGTTCAGCTCAATGACGTCCTCGCCTTCTTGATCCAGCAAGAGAGGCGAAGTAGTAGATGAGTTCCGGCAGCACAACGGCGTGGTGACGGTTGGTGATGAAGAACAATATCTGCAGGGCTTCGCCAAGCACTGCAGAAACTAGACGGAGGATAAACTAGAGGGGACGGGGTTGCCGGCACATGGCTTGGTGTATCTTGATGTGTCTTGTGTGCTAACCCTCTATTTATATGTTGAGCCCTGGGGTCGAAACTCGGAGCAAAAGCCTCCTCAAAGTCGGTTTTGCACGAAAGGCAAGAGTCCTACTCCGACTCCATGCCTAGACGCCAGGGTTCCCGGCGTCTAGCCCTATCTAGCCCCTAGTCTCCGCACAACTTCCTTTTGCACTTTCCAAAACCCTCGTGGGATTTACCCCTTGGCCCAAATAAAGTGTTCTCGTGCCCAAACACTTCGGAAACATCTGAAACCCCTTACGGTGAATTCCGGAGATCAAACACTATTCTCATAACATTATGAGAATAATATTCTCATGACACTTCTGAACTGCATTGAAATACTGCATTGGAAAGCTATGCGCACTACTTCCTTCTTCTGTTGCGAACCACATAGAGGGTGAAGGAAATATGCCCTAGAGGCAATAAGAAAGATGTTATTTTGTATTTCCTTATATCATGATAAATGTCTTTTATTCATGCTAGAATTGTATTAACCGGAAACTTAGTACATGTGTGGATACATAGACAAAACAATATGTCCCTAGTATGCCTCTACTAGACTAGCTCATTGATCAAAGATGGTTATGTTTCCTAGCCATAGACATGAGTTGTCATTTGATCAACGGGATCACATCATTAGGAGAATGATGTGATGGACTAGACCCATCCGTTAGCATAGCACTATGATCGTTTAGTTTTACTGCTATTGCTTTCTTCATGACTTATACATGTTCCTATGACTATGAGATTATGCAACTCCCGAATACCGTAGGAACACCTTGTGTGCTATCAAATGTCACAACGTAACTGGGTGATCATAAAGATGCTCTACAGGTGTCTCCGAAAGTATTCGTGGTGTTGGCATAGATCAAGATTAGGATTTGTCACTCCGAGTGTCGGAGAAGTATCTCTGGGCCCTCTCGGTAACACACATCACAATAAGCCTTGCAAGCAAAAGACTAATGAGTTAGTCACGAGATGATGTGTTACGGAACGAGTAAAGAGACTTGCCGGTAACGAGATTGAACTAGGTATAGAGATACCGACGATCGAATCTCGGGCAAGTAACATACCGATGACAAAAGGAACAACGTATGTTGTTATGCGGTTTGATCGATAAAGATCTTCGTAGAATATGTAGGAGCCAATATGAGCATCCAGGTTCCGCTATTGGTTATTGACCGGAGATGAGTCTCGGTCATGTCTACATAGTTCTCGAACCCGTAGGGTCCGCACGCTTAACGTTTGATGACGATCGGTATTATGAGTTTATGAGTTTTGATGTACCGAAGGTAGTTCGGAGTCCCGGATGAGATCACGGACATGACGAGGAGTCTCGGAATGTCCGAGACATAAAGATTGATATATTGGATGACTATATTCGGACACCGGAAGTGTTCTGGAAAGTTTCGGAATTTACCGGAGTGCCGGGGGGGTTACCGGAACCCCCCGGGGGAATGGTGGGCCCTGGTGGGCCATAGGGGAGAGAGAGGGCAGCAGCCAGGAGGTGGCGCGCCCCCTCCCTAGGAGGAGTCCGAATAGGACAAGGGGAAGGGGGCGCGGCCCCTCTTTCCCTCTCCTTCTCCCTTTCCTTCCCCCTTCTTCCTTCTTTGGTAGTTCCTACTAGGAATAGGATTGCAATCCTATTCCTAGTAGGATTGCACCCTAGCCGCACCATAGGAGGGCCGGCCGGCCTCCCCCCTTGCTCCTTTATATACGGGGGCAGGGGGGCACCCAAAGACACACAAGTTGAATTGTTCCAGCCGTGTGCGGTGCCCCCCTCCACAGAAACACACCTCGGTCATACCGTCGCAGTGCTTAGGCGAAGCCCTGCGCCGGTAGATACATCATATCCGTCACCACGCCGTCGTGCTGACAAAACTCTCCCGTGAAGCTCAACTGGATCAAGAGCTCGTGGGACGTCATCAAGCTGAACGTGTGCTGAACACGGAGGTGCCGTACGTTCGGTGCTTGATCGGTTGAATCGCGAAGAAGTTCGACTACATCAACCGCGTCACTTGACGCTTCCGCTTCCGGTCTATGAGGGTACGTAGACACACTCTTCCCTCTCGTTGCTATGCATCTGGTAGATAGATCTTGTGTGATCGTAGGAAAATTTTAAAATACTACGTTCCCCAACAGTGGCATCATGAGCCAGGTCTATGCGTAGATGATATGCACGAGTAGAACACAATGAGTTGTGGACGATACTAGTCATACTGCTTACCCGTATGTCATACTTTGCTTCGGCGGTATTGTGAGATGAAGCGGCCCGGACCGACATTACGCGTACGCTTACGCGAGACTGGTTTCACCGTTACGAGCACTCGTTGCTTAAAGGTGACTGGCGGGTGTCTGTCTCTCTCACTTTAGCCGAATCAAGTGTGGCTACGCCCGGTCCTTGTGAAGGTTAAAACAGCACATACTTGACGAAACATCGTTGTGGTTTTTGTATGCGTAGGTAAGAACGGTTCTTGCTAAGCCCGTAGCAGCCACGTAAAACTTGCAACAACAAAGTAGAGGACGTCTAACTTGTTTTTGCAGGGCATGTTGTGATGTGATATGGTCAAGACATGATGAGTTATACGGTTTTGTATGAGATGATCATGTTTTGTAATGTTATCGGCAACTGACAGGAGCCATATGGTTGTCGCTTTATTGTATGAAATGCAATCGCCATGTAATTGCTTTACTTTATCACTAAGCGGTAGCGATAGTCGTAGAAGCAATAGTTGGCGAGACGACAACGATGCTACGATGGAGATCAAGGTGTCGCGCCGGTGACGAAGGTGATCATGACGGTGCTTTGGAGATGGAGATCAAAAGCACAAGATGAGATGGCCATATCATGTCACATATTTTGATTGCATGTGATGTTTATCTTATTATGCTTCTTATTTTGCTTAGAACGACGGTAGCATTATAAGATGATCCCTTACTAAATTTCAAGGTATAAGTGTTCACCCTGAGTATGCACCGTTGCGAAAGTTCGTCGTGCCGAGACACCACGTGATGATCGGGTGTGATAAGCTCTACGTTCAAATACAACGGGTGTAAGCCAGTTTTGCACACGCAGAATACTTGGGTTAAACTTGACGAGCCTAGCATATGCAGATATGGCCTCGGAACACTGGAGACCGAAAGGTCGAGCGTGAATCATATAGTAGATATGATCAACATAAGATGTTCACCATTGATACTACTCCATCTCACGTGATGATCGGACATGGTTTAGTTGATTTGGATCATGTGATCATTTAGATAACCGGAGGGATGTCTATCTAAGTGGGAGTTCTTTAATTAATATGATTAAATTGAACTTTAATTTTATCATGAACTTAGTCCTGATAGTTTTTGCATATCTATGTTGTTGTAGATCAATGGCCCGTGCTACCGTTCCTTTGAATTTTAATGCATTCCTAGAGAAAGCTATGTTGAAAGATGATGGTAGCAATTACACGGACTGGGTCCGTAACTTGAGGATTATCCTCATTGCTGCACAGAAAAATTATGTCCTTGAAGCACCGCTAGGTGACAAGCCCCCTCCCGCTAATGTAGACGCTTTGAACGTCTGGCAGTCGCGGTCTGATGACTACACGATAGTTCAGTGTGCCATGCTTTACGTCTTAGAACCGGGACTTCAACGACGTTTTGAACGTCATGGACCATATGAGATGTTCCAGGAGTTGAAGTTAATATTTCAAGCAAATGCCCGGATTGAGAAATATGAGATTCCAATAAGTTCTATAGCTGCAAGATGGAGGAGAATAGTTCTATCAGTGAATACTTGCTCAGAATGTCTGGGTACTACAATCATATGACTCAACTTGGTTGCAAAGTTGACGAGGATAGTGTTATTGATAGAGTTCTTCAATCACTGCCACCAAGCTATAAAGGCTTCGTGACGAACTATAATATGCAAGGGATGCAAAAGACAATTCCCGAGCTCTTCGCTATACTCAAGGCTACGGAGGTAGAAATCAAAAAGGAGCATCAAGTGTTGATGGTTAACAAGACCACTAGTTTCAAGAAAAAGGGCAAGGGAAAGAAGGGGAACTTCAAGAAGAATAGCAAGACAGTTGCTACTCCCACGAAGAAACCCAAGTCTGGAGCCAAGCCTGAAACTGAGTGCTTCTACTGCAAGGGGACTGGACACTGGAAGCGGAACTGTCCCAAGTATTTGGCGGATAAGAAGGATGGCAAGGTGAACAAAGGTATATGTGATATACATGTTATTGATGTGTACCTTACTAATGCTAGTAGTAGTACCTGGGTATTTGATACCGGTTTGGTTGCTAATATTTGTAACTCGAAACAGGGACTATGGATTAAACGAAGATTAGCTAAGGATGAGGTGACGATGCGCGTGGGAAATGGTTCCAAAGTCGATGTGATCGCCGTCGGCACGCTACCTCTACATCTACCTTCAGGATTAGTTTTAGACCTAAATAATTGTTATTTGGTGCCAGCGTTGAGCATGAACATTATATCTGGATCTTGTTTGTTGCGAGACGGTTATTCATTTAAATCAGAGAATAATGGTTGTTCTATTTTTATGAATAATATCTTTTATGGTCATGCACCCTTGAAGAGTGGTCTATTCTTATTGGATCTCGATTGTAGTGATACACATATTCATAATATTGATACCAAAAGATGCAAGGTTAATAATGATAGTGCAACTTATTTGTGGCACTGCCGTTTAGGTCATATTGGTGTAAAGCGCATGAAGAAACTCCATAGTGATGGACTTTTGGAATCACTTGATTATGAATCACTTGGTACTTGCGAACCATGCCTCATGGGCAAGATGACTAAAACTCCGTTCTCCGGAACTATGGAGCGAGCAACAGATTTGTTGGAAATCATACATACTGATGTATGTGGGCCAATGAGTGTTGAAGCTCGCGGCGGGTATCGTTATTTTCTGACCTTCACTGATGATTTGAGCAGATATGGGTATATCTACTTAATGAAGCACAAGTCTGAAACATTTGAAAAGTTCAAAGAATTTCAGAGTGAAGTAGAGAATCATCGTAACAAGAAAATAAAGTTTCTACGATCTGATCGTGGAGGAGAATATTTGAGTTACGAGTTTGGTCTTCATTTGAAACAATGTGGAATAGTTTCACAGCTCACGCCACCCGGAACACCACAGCGTAATGGTGTGTCCGAACGTCGTAACCGTACTTTATTGGATATGGTGCGATCTATGATGTCTCTTACCGATTTACCGCTATCATTTTGGGGTTATGCTTTAGAGACAGCTGCATTCACGTTAAATAGGGCACCATCTAAATCCGTTGATACGACAGCTTATGAACTATGGTTTGGCAAGAAACCAAAGTTGTCGTTTCTTAAAGTTTGGGGCTGTGATGCTTATGTGAAAAAGCTTCAACCTGATAAGCTCGAACCCAAGTCGGAGAAATGTGTCTTCATAGGATACCCAAAAGAGACTGTTGGGTACACCTTCTATCACAGATCCAAAGGCAAGATATTCGTTGCTAAGAATGGATCCTTTCTAGAGAAGGAGTTTCTCTCGAAAGAAGTGAGTGGGAGGAAAGTAAAACTTGATGTGGTAATTGTACCTTCTCCCGAATTGGAATGTAGTACATCACAGAAAATTGTTCCAGTGATTCCTACACCAATCAGTGAGGAAGTTAATGATGATGATCATGAAACTTTGGTTCAAGTTTCTGCTGAACGTCGTAGATCAACCAGAGTACGTTCCGCACCAGAGTGGTACGGCAACCCAGTTCTGGAAATCATGTTACTAGACCATGATGAACCTACGAACTATGAGGAAGCGATGATGAGCCCAGATTCCGCAAAATGGTTTGAGGCCATGAAATCTGAGATGGGATCCATGTATGAGAACAAAGTGTGGACTTTGGTTGACTTGCCCGATGATCGGCAGGCCATCGAAAATAAATGGATCTTTAAGAGGAAGACCGACGCAGACGGTAATATTACTGTTTACAAAGCTCGACTTGTTGCGAAAGGGTTTCGACAAGTTCAAGGAGTTGACTACGATGAGACTTTCTCACCAGTAGCGATGCTTAAGTCTGTCCGAATCATGTTAGCAATTGCCGCATTTTATGATTATGAAATATGGCAAATGGATGTCAAAACTGCATTCCTGAATGGATATCTCAAAGAAGAGTTGTATATGATGCAACCAGAAGGTTTTGTCGATCCAAAAGGTGCTAACAAAGTGTGCAAGCTCCAGCGATCCATCTATGGACTGGTGCAAGCATCTCGGAGTTGGAATATACGCTTTGATGAGGTGATCAAAGCATATGGTTTTATACAGACTTTTGGAGAAGCCTGTATTTACAAGAAAGTGAGTGGGAGCTCTGTAGCATTTCTAATATTATATGTGGATGACATATTATTGATTGGAAATGATATCGAATTTCTAGATAGCATAAAAGGATACTTGAATAAGAGTTTTTCAATGAAAGACCTCGGTGAAGCTGCTTACATATTAGGCATCAAAATCTATAGAGATAGATCAAGACGCTTAATAGGACTTTCACAAAGCACATACCTTGATAAGATATTGAAGAAGTTCAAAATGGATCAGTCAAAGAAAGGGTTCTTGCCTGTATTACAAGGTATGAAGTTGAGTAAGACTCAATGCCCGACCATTGCAGAAGATAGAGAGAAAATGAAAGTCATTCCCTATGCCTCAGCCATAGGATCTATCATGTATGCAATGCTGTGTACCAGACCTGATGTGTGCCTTGCTATAAGTCTAGCAGGGAGGTACCAAAGTAATCCAGGAGTGGATCACTGGACAACGGTCAAGAACATCCTGAAATACCTGAAAAGGACTAAGGATATGTTTCTCGTGTATGGAGGTGACAAAGAGCTCGTCGTAAATGGTTACGTCAATTCTAGCTTTGACACTGATCCGGATGACTCTAAGTCACAAACCGGATATGTATTTTTATTGGACGGTGGAGCTGTCAGTTGGTGCAGTTCCAAACAAAGCGTCGTGGCAGGATCTACGTGTGAAGCGGAATACATAGCTGCTTCGGAAGCAGCAAATGAAGGAGTCTGGATGAAGGAGTTCATATCCTATCTAGGTGTAATACCTAGTGCATCGGGTCCAATGAAAATCTTTTGTGACAACACTGGAGCAATAGCCTTGGCAAAGGAATCCATGTTTCACAAGAGAACAAAGCACATCAAAAGACGCTTCAATTCCATCCGCGATCTAGTCAAGGAGGGAGACATAGAGATTTGCAAAATACATACAGATCTGAATGTTGCAGACCCGTTGACTAAGCCTCTTCCACGGGCAAAACATGATCAGCACCAGGACTCCATGGGTGTGAGGATCATCACTTTGTAATCTAGATTATTGACTCTAGTTCAAGTGGGAGACTGAAGGAAATATGCCCTAGAGGCAATAATAAAGATGTTATTTGGTATTTCCTTATATCATGATAAATGTCTTTTATTCATGCTAGAATTGTATTAACCGGAAACTTAGTACATGTGTGGATACATAGACAAAACAGTATGTCCCTAGTATGCCTCTACTAGACTAGCTCATTGATCAAAGATGGTTATGTTTCCTAGCCATAGACATGAGCTGTCATTTGATCAACAGGATCGCATCATTAGGAGAATGATGTGATGGACTAGACCCATCCGTTAGCATAGCACTATGATCGTTTAGTTTTACTGCTATTGCTTTCTTCATGACTTATACATGTTCCTATGACTATGAGATTATGCAACTCCCGAATACCATAGGAACACCTTGTGTGCTATCAAAAGTCACAACGTAATTGGGTGATCATAAAGATGCTCTACAGGTGTCTCCGAAAGTATTCGTGGTGTTGGCATAGATCATGATTAGGATTTGTCACTCCGAAGTGTCGGAGAGGTATCTTTGGGCCCTCTCGGTAACACACATCATAATAAGCCTTGCAAGCAAAAGACTAATGAGTTAGTCACGAGATGATGTGTTACGGAACGAGTAAAGAGACTTGCCGGTAACGAGATTGAACTAGGTATAGAGATACCGACGATCGAATCTCGGGCAAGTAACATACCGATGACAAAAGGAACAACGTATGCTGTTATGCGGTTTGACCGATAAAGATCTTCGTAGAATATGTAGGAGCCAATATGAGCATCCAGGTTCCGCTATTGGTTATTGACCGGAGATGAGTCTCGGTCATGTCTACATAGTTCTCGAACCCGTAGGGTCCGCACGCTTAACGTTTGATGACGATCGGTATTATGAGTTTTGATGTAACGAAGGTAGTTCGGATTCCCGGATGAGATCACGGACATGACGAGGAGTCTCGGAATGTTCGAGACATAAAGATTGATATATTGGACGACTATATTCGGACACCGGAAGTGTTCTGGAAAGTTTCGGAATTTACCGGAGTGCCCGGGGGGTTACCGGAACCCCCCGGGGGAATGGTGGGCCCTGGTGGGCCATAGGGGAGAGAGAGGGCAGTGATGGGCCTCGAACCCCTCGTTGGATTACCCCAAGTGGAAGGTGTAAGATGCAGTAAGTAGAAGTGTTTTCCCCTAGCAAAGATGCCAATGATCGAATCCCCAGAGACTCCTAGGTTCAACAGGTAGGTGTCAACTGCTAACGGCGCAATTAGCAATCAACGTGGACCTGCACACAGATACAAATAACTTTGCTCCCAACGAGTACAGAGAGGTTGTCAATCTCTCCGGCCATGTAGTTCACAAAGGGTTAAAAGCAATATGATAGTAGTGATAGATAGTAATTTGCAATAGTAAGTAAAATAGCGAAAAGTAAAATAGTGTATGTGATCAATGATGGTAATATGGACCGGAGTCACATGATGTTCACTAGTGATGTCTCTCTCCCAAAAGACGATAAAACAGCTATGCGAGGTAACAAATTACAGCTGGGCAATTGACAGGACCACGAACGCAAACCAATGCTGACTACATTGCAAGAAAGGTTGAGGTTCAAAGCATGGGCGGTACGCCAAAGTAAGTAGACCGAAATCCATCTGCATCTACTACTAATCATCCACCTTGAGATATCTATCCAGAACGTCTCGCTGGTATTAAGTTGCGAGTCCCACCCATAGTGTAAACTCAATGCAACAGACAACTGCATTAAAAGAACTTTGCGTAAAGTAAACAATCCTTGCACCCGCGGGCACAAGCACCGTTGTTTTCCCCCTTGTGGCAACATCACATCCCCTAGACTCATGTTTCTGTCACTCAAGCTAGTCATCGAGGGGCATGAACCCACAATCGAGCATAATGTTCCCTCTTGGAGTCACTACTTACTACTTGGCCAAAGCAATAAATAACAATGGAGAACATGCAAGAATTACTTATGAACTAAAATATAAAAGAGGTGAATCAAATATATTACTCAAGATCAATCTGAACATAATCTCATAATCCATCGGATCCCAGCAAACTCAACATAGCAACAGCATAAAGATTACATAGGTGCCTCGATCATGTAGGGCAGCTCACGAGGACTAATTAGTGAAGCACAAGAACGGGAGGAGAACATCACATAGCTACTGGTCATGGACTCATGGTCCAAGGGAGACTACTCACGAGTCATCCGGGAGGCGTCCATGGTGGTGGAGAAGCTCCCGGTGGTGATCCTCCCCTCCGGCAGGGTGCCGGGAAGAGTTCTCCTGGTGCTCCCGATCTTGGAAGCGGCGGCGGCGGCGGAACAAAGATGGGATCGCGAAAAGAAGTCCTGTTTCAAGGGTTACGGGGGACCCTTTAAATATCTGCCAAAGTAGGGCACCGGGGGGCTCTCGGGGTGCCGAGGCGCCCCCCCGGCGCGGCCCAGGGGGGTGGGGGGCGCGCCCACAGGGCGCCTGGGGCCCCTGTGGCCCCCCCAGGCTCCCCTTCGGAAGCAGTGTCGTTCCCGATACGCTGATTTTTTATATATTTTTTCTGTATTTTTCTGGGCAGATCTCGAAACGTGAAAACCTGAAATACAAAAACAGCCGAAAACAGAAACTGGCACTGGGGTGCACTGGATTAGTAAGTTAGTCCAAATATGATCAAAAGTGTATGGAAGTGTATGAATATCATAGCAATATCACCCAAAAGTGGCATGGAGCAAGCAGAAATTATAGATACGTTTTGGACGTATCAACATCCCCAAGCTTAATTCCTGCTCGTCCTCGAGTAGGTAAATGATAACAAGAATAATTTCTGTGGTGACATGCTATTAACCATATAAGACTTTCTCATAGTCATATGACAAAAGCTTACTGAGGCAATGATTCTAAAGTAACTAAGTTTGTCTCAAGAGAAAATCACAAATGACTGAAAGTTTTACAACATGAAACTGTATGATCAAGTGATATCTAGCTTGCCCCCTTTAGTGATGCAAAACATAAGTGCAGGGGCACCTTAAAGGTTTAAGTGATGACTAGATACAATCATTTCAGAATAAACGATATCACAATCATGCAAAAGACAATGCTACTTTGGGACAATGCACATTACACTCAGAATGACAATCATGCTCTCAGTAGTTGATGCTTGAAGTGCTAGAGCTTTTTATTTTGAAACATGGAAGCAATTGTGTCAACGGTAGTAGTACTTCATATGTGTCATGTATAAAACATCTTATAAGTTGCAAGCCTCATGCATCGAATACTAATAGTGCTCGCTCCTTGTCTTAATTAGCTCGGATCCCCATGGGTTATCATTGCATTGCATATGTTTTTACCAAGTGTCACAAAGGGGTACCTCTATGCCACCTGTACAAAGGTCCAAGGAGATAGATCGCATTTGATTTCTCGTTTTTGATAAATCTCAACTTGAGGACATCCATACCGGGACAACATAGAAAATAGATGATGGACTCCTCTTTAATGCATAAGCATGTTCTCGTGAGAGATTGAGGATAAGGTCCAAGCTAAAACTTCCACCATGAGGCATGGCTTTGGTTGGCGGCCCAATGTTCTTCTCTAACAATATGCATATTAATTCAACCCACGGTAAATCACCCTTACTTCAGACAAGACGAACATGCATAACAACTCACATGATATTCAACAAAGTGTGACAGTTGATGGCGTCCCCAGAAACATGGTTACCGCTCAGCAAGCAACTCATAAGAAATAAGATGCATAAGTAACATATTCTTTACCACAATAGTTTTTAGGCTACTTTCCCATGAGCTATGTATTGCATGGTTGATTTGCTTAGTGCAGGTGGAGGTTAGCAAAAGACTGGGAGCGACCAACTAAGAGAGCAATGACGGTCATAATCATGCAGAGCGACAAAGCAATATTGAATCAGGCATGGTAGTTATATCGCTACTTAGAAACAAAAGATCATCAAGGCTTGACAGAATTTCTTTACAGTCCTGAATTGCGTGAGCATACGCCAAGTCAATCAAAATAAACTCTCAAAGGAAGATATTACTAAACCATACCACATCATAGGCAAACAAACCAAGTTGGTATTCCAATGACACATTGGGAACCCCCCAGCTATCTGAGATTAACCATAAGAAAACCTGAACTACTAAGCACCATCATGAAAGTAGCATCTTTATCATAGACACATTAACCCATGCAACGGAAGCAAACTCTCTTAATAAGGTGAGCATGGTAATTAAAAAGAGTTCAAGCAACCAACTAAATAAAAGCTCTTGAAAAGATAAGCATGAATACTAAGAGCAAAGCACGATAGTAGCTATTTAAAAGACAAAGAACACACACAACATAGATAGACATGAAAATTCTATGTAATGTTCTAGGTAGAGGTGGAGCGTGTTTCTCTCTCACATAAAGGAATGCTGGGTTCCGACTCGTTATGAAAAACTAAAAAGAAAACTAAAAGCAAGACGCTCCAAGCATAGCACATAACACATGAAGTGATAAAAATATAGCGGAACGAAAGACGAACTGATAATGTTGATGGAGAAGGGGATGCACGGGGGGCATCCCCAAGCTTAGACGCTTGAGTCTCCTTGAATATTTCTTGGGGGTGCACGGGGGCATCCCCAAGCTTGAGCGCTTGACACTCCTGAATCTTTTTATCATCTTCCCTCGCACACTTGAAAACTCCCTTCATACATAACTCATTCATAATCTGATTAGCGAGGTTAGTACCCTTAATAAAATAATTATACCTTGCTGGAAATAAGGATATTCTTGAAGTTCTACTGTTTCTCAAGATTGCCAAAAGGTTTTTGCAAAGAAAAAGCAAGTTCTTAATTTGCAAAGTGAAGGTAAGGCAAAACAGGACAGAATCTGTGAAAAACAGAACAGCAGGCAGTAATTGACCTGTTCGGGATACTTCTGCAACTCAAATCAAAAAACTCAGAACTGACGCACGAAAGACAATTATATAGAGAACGCTGTCAAAAAAATTCAGACCAAAAAGATGATCTGGTGATTTTATACGAATTTTTCTATCCAAGGACAGAATCTGTTTCCTGGACAGCACCTCACAACTTTTGAACTTTCTAGCAATCAGAGGCTATACTTGGCACAAATATGAAAAGTAAAGATACAATGATGATGCTACAGCAGTAAACAACATCAAGACACAACAAAATCAAAAAATTTATTCATGTGGGCTGCCTCCCAAGAGCGCTTTCTTTTATGCCTTTAAGCTAGGCATAATGCATAGATCAAGTTTTATCAAGAGTAAAAGAGTAACTAGCCCGTACAACGGACTCAAAAGGTAACTTGACCTTCTTACGAGGGAAGTGTTCCATCCCTTTCTTGAGAGGAAACTGAAATTTAATATTACCCTCTTTCATGTCAATGACAGCACCAACGGTGCGCAAAAAGGGACGTCCCAAAATAATTGGACAAGAAGGATCACATTCAATATCCATAATAGTGAAATCAACGGGCACATAATTATCATTGACAACAATAAGAACATCGTCAATCCTCCCCAAAGGTTTCTTTATGGAAGAATCAACGAGACGAACACCAAAAGAACAAGAATCATAAGGTTTCAATTTAAGCATATCATATATCCTTTTGGGCATAACAGAGGTACTATCACCAACATCACATAATGCATAACAAGAGAAGTCATTTAGATTAATTTTTATCATAGGATCCCAACCATCCTCTAGCTTTCTAGGTATGGAGGCTTCTACTCTAAGTTTCTCCTCCCTAGCTTTGATGAGAGCATTAGTGATATGCTCTGTGAAGGCAAGGTTAAGCGTGCTAGTGCGGGGATCTCTAGACATCTTGTGAAGGAAATCAATAACTTCTGTAAGAGTGCAATTATCAAAATCAAGGTCATGAGCATCAAGTAAAGTGGTAGTGGTGTCCTTAAGGCTCACCGGTTTGGTAGTTGACATAGCATCACCATTAATAGGTCCATTGGGACCAGGAGTACATTGGGTGCTAAGAGTGTGAACATTCTCAATAACTTGGATAGTAGCAACAGTGTGGTGGGTAGGAAGGCTCTTAATTCTTTCCTCTTCCTCCCTTTCTCTAGCCCATCTCTCTTTAAGCTTAGCCATCATCCTAATGTTTTCATTGATTTGCACTTGGGTAGCATTAATAGGGATGACTTCCTTCTCCTTAAGAGAAGAAGTTTCAATTTTTAGTAATTTTAACTCATTGGCTAAGTGGTCTACCTTGAAAGAAAGATCATCTAGTTTATGTAGTCTCTCTTCTACATTCTTATTAAAGGCTTTTTGGGTAGTGATGAAATCTCTAAGCATGCTCTCTAGTTCAGTGTTGGAGTTCTTGGTACTAGGATAAGCATTGTTGTTCCCATAAGATTTAGAGGGGAACGGTCTAGAATTGTTACCAAAGTTACTCCTATAAGCATTGTTGTTGAAATTATTTCTAGAGATGAAGTTAACATCTACTTGTTCTTGAGCAATCAAAGAATTTAAAGGAACATCACGAGGATCAACAGTAGATTGCTTCGAAAGTAGAGACATAATCAAGTCAACTTTTTCATTGAGGGAGGAAATCTCCTCGACAGAGTTTACCTTCCTACCTGTTGGAGCGCGTTCGGTGTGCCATTGGGAATAGTTGGTCATCATCTCATCGAGAAGCTTCGTGGCAGCACCAAGTGTAGTTGACATAAAAGTTCCTCCCGCGGCCGAATCTAACAAGTTCCGCGAGGTAAAGTTCAAGCCTGCATAAAAAGTTTGGATAACCATCCAAGTAGTCAAACCGTGAGTAGGGCAGTTCTTGATAAGAGACTTCATACGTTCCCAAGCTTGGGCAACATGTTCATTATCCAATTGTTTAAAATTCATAATGTTACTTCTAAGTTGGATAATTTTAGCAGGTGGATAGTATTTTCCGATAAAAGCATCTTTGCACTTGTCCCATGAATCTATGCTATTTCTAGGCAAAGACTGAAACCAAATTTTAGCTCCTCCTCTCAAAGAGAAAGGAAAAAGCTTAAGCTTAACAATATTACCATCTATTTCTTGGTACTTTTGCATATCACAAAGTTCTACAAAGTTGTTCAAGTGTAAAGCAGCATCATCTCCAGCACCGGAGAATTGATCTTTCATGACTAAGTTCAGTAAAGCAGGTTTAATTTCATACGAAGGTGCTGAAGTGGCAGGTGTAGTGATAGGTGTGCTGATAAAGACATCGTTGTTGTGACTTGTGAAGTCACACAACTTGGTGTTCTCGGTGGAACCCATAGTAGCAAGCAAGCAAGATAACTATTTTGTGATTTTCGATAGAAGGAACTAAAGCAAATAATGAAAGGTAAACTAGCAAGACTAATAAGCAAAGGTAAAAGATAGCATGCAACTCCCCTATCCTAAAGAGTGGAGTCCCCGGCAACGGCGCCAGAAAATACTCCTTGATGGGCCTCGAACCCCTCGTTGGATTACCCCAAGTGGAAGGTGTAAGATGCAGTAAGTAGAAGTGTTTTCCCCTAGCAAAGATGCCAAGGATCGAATCCCCAGAGACTCCTAGGTTCAACAGGTAGGTGTCAACTGCTAACGGCGCAATTAGCAATCAACGTGGACCTGCACACAGATACAAATAACTTTGCTCCCAACGAGTACAGAGAGGTTGTAAATCTCTCCGGCCTTGTAGTTCACAAAGGGTTAAAAGCAATATGATAGTAGTGATAGATAGTAATTTGCAATAGTAAGTAAAATAGCGAAAAGTAAAATAGTGTATGTGATCAATGATGGTAATATGGACCAGAGTCACATGATGTTCACTAGTGATGTCTCTCTCCCAAAAGACGATAAAACAGCTATGCGAGGTAACAAATTACAGCTGGGCAATATATAGGACCATGAACGCAAACCAATGCTGACTACATTGCAAGAAAGGTTGAGGTTCAAAGCATGGGCAGTACGCCAAAGTAAGTAGACCGAAATCCATCTGCATCTACTACTAATCATCCACCTTGAGATATCTATCCAGAACATCTCGCTGGTATTAAGTTGCGAGTCCCACCCATAGTGTAAACTCAATGCAACAGACAACTGCATTAAAAGAACTTTGCGTAAAGTAAACAATCCTTGCACCCGCGGGCCCAAGCACCGTTGTTTTCCCCCTTGTGGCAATAGCACATCCCCTAGACTCATGTTTCTGTCACTCAAGCTAGTCATCGAGGGGCATGAACCCACAATCGAGCATAACGTTCCCTCTTGGAGTCACTACTTACTACTTGGCCAAAGCAATAAATAACAACGGAGAACATGCAAGAATTACTTATGAACTAAAATATAAAAGAGGTGAATCAAATATATTACTCAAGATCAATCTGAACATAATCTCATAATCCATCGGATCCCAGCAAACTCAACATAGCAACAGCATAAAGATTACATAGGTGCCTCGATCATGTAGGGCAGCTCACGAGGACTAATTAGTGAAGCACAAGAACGGGAGGAGAACATCACATAGCTACTGGTCATGGACTCATGGTCTAAGGGAGACTACTCACGAGTCATCCGGGAGGCGTCCATGGTGGTGGAGAAGCTCCCGGTGGTGATCCTCCCCTCCGGCAGGGTGCCGGGAAGAGTTCTCCTGGTGCTCCCGATCTTGGAAGCGGCGGCGGCGGCGGAACAGGGATGGGATCGCGAAAAGAAGTCCTGTTTCAAGGGTTACGGGGGACCCTTTAAATATCTGCCAAAGTAGGGCACCGGGGGGCTCTCGGGGTGCCGAGGCGTCCCCCCGGCGCGGCCCAGGGGGGGCGCGCCCACAGGGCGCCTGGGGCCCCTGTGCCCCCCCAGGCTCCCCTTCGGAAGCAGTGTCGTTCCCGATACGCTGATTTTTTATATATTTTTTCTGTATTTTTCTGGGCAGTTCTCGAAACGTGAAAACCTGAAATACAAAAACAGCCGAAAAAAGAAACTGGCACTGGGGTGCACTGGATTAGTAAGTTAGTCCAAATATGATCAAAAGTGTATGGAAGTGTATGAATATCATAGCAATATCACCCAAAAGTGGCATGGAGCAAGCAGAAATTATAGATACGTTTTGGACGTATCAGGCAGCAGCCAGGAGGTGGCGCGCCCCCTCTAGGAGGAGTCCGAATAGGACAAGGGGAAGGGGGCGCGGCCCCTCTTTCCCTCTCCTTCTCCCTTTCCTTCCCCCTTCTTCCTTCTTTGGTAGTTCCTACTAGGAATAGGATTGCAATCCAATTCCTAGTAGGATTGCACCCTAGCCGCACCATAGGAGGGCCGGCCGGCCTCCCCCCTTGCTCCTTTATATACGGGGGCAGGGGGGCACCCAAAGACACACAAGTTGAATTGTTATAGCCGTGTGCGGTGCCCCCCTCCACAGAAATACACCTCGGTCATACCGTCGCAGTGCTTAGGCGAAGCCCTGCGCCGGTAGATACATCATATCCGTCACCACGCCGTCGTGCTGACGAAACTCTCCCGTGAAGCTCAACTGGATCAAGAGCTCGTTGGACATCATCAAGCTGAACGTGTGCTGAACACGGAGGTGCCGTACGTTCGGTGCTTGATCGGTTGAATCGCGAAGAAGTTCGACTACATCAACCGTGTCACTTGACGCTTCCGCTTTCGGTCTACGAGGGTACGTAGACACACTCTTCCCTCTCGTTGCTATGCATCTGGTAGATAGATCTTGCGTGATCGTAGGAAAATTTTAAAATACTACGTTCCCCAACAGAGGGGCAGTAGGAAACCTTCATGGAGCAGCGTTTCTGGCTAGTTTGATCGATTTCTATTGGTTTATTTGTGTGTGCGCTGATTTAATATGTGATTAAACACTAAATTCAACGAGAAAACGACGTAAATCGTTTGATTTGGCGGATCTGCGTCTGTTCTTCCGCTCATGCAGGAGTTTCACATCCTGCTGGCTGTTCGTATTCGATTTTATAGCGTGGTCCTAGTGTGTTACTAATTTCGCGTTCATGTTTGTGTTATTCCGCGACAAATTAATTTGCTAATAGGATTGAAATTTTAGTATAATTGGTCGAGTATCTCTCTGTTCTAGCGCAAAAACGTCAGTTCTCTGTCCTTCCCCGTCCGGATCGAAATTGTTGTGTTTTGTATGTAATTTTCTGTTGTTTTCGGCAGTTATGTGCTACCTTTGATCCTATCCGTATGAATTGGAGCGGATTAAGTTGTTAATTTTGAAGAATTTAACTTTTTTGTCCATGTTTTTTGTGTTCTTGCGGGCGCCGCTGGCTCTGGTCGTTGCTCAAGATGTTTTTTGAGATTGTTTGCATTATATAGTTGTTAGAACTGCATTGCAGGCTGTGTTTTTCGTCTGCGAATCGTGGTCAAGCGCGGTGGACTGCAGTAATATGCAATGCGCGGTGAACTGCAGTAATATGCAATGCGCGGTGAATATTTGTAGCGCGGTGAACTGCATTAATATGCAATGCGAGCCTGTATGAACTACATTACAGCCACGGGGGTGTGGGGGACTAGTTTGATAAGTTTTTTTGCTTGGTCAAGCGCGGTGGACTGCAGTAATATGCAATGCGAAATGCACATTGTTATGTAACCGCACTGCTTTATTTGTCATTTTTTTTGTGTTGTGTCTTTTACATATATATATATATATTGGTGGGTCAATTGGCTCCCCTCCCACATTATCCCTGGCGGCTCCCATCTCACTTTATCCCTGGCGGCGCCACTCTTCCTCGATCTGTTTTTTTCCCAACCAGATCCTACGCCTGGCAATGGATTGCGCGTGCGGCTGCCTTGCAAGGTTGGAGCCCATGCTGGAGACATGCGTTTTTTCTGAAGGTTTGGTTCTGAACCAGAGGCAGCGGCACAGCGCGCTCTGTTCCCTTCTCTATTCTTCAGGTATTGGATTTCGGGCTCCATTCGTCCATCAGATGAGTGACGATGATGTCAGTAATTCATGGGTATGTATTTCTCGCATATTCTTTTTATGTGTTGTTTGTAGTTAACACTATCTGAATTTTTGTAGCAGTATAAGTGCACTAAGTATAAGTGAACTGCTTTTTCACACAGAAGTTTTATTATGAACATTGTAGGAGCAGCAGTAATTTTGTCTAGTCAATATTATTATATGTTGACATTAATATTTTTTATGAAGATTGTAGCATCAATTTATTTTCGGAAGATTGTAATCTTTTTCTTATTTGTTCTTATTTTTTCTGTTCTTGTTGTTTTGCTTGCAGAAATTCCCTTCTGGTTTAGTTAGGGTAACAGAAAGCTGTGTTAATTTGGTCTTGGTTAGCAAGAATGGATATCATGATGTTGATGTTATGTATTCTGTTGGCTCTGATGATTGTTTGGTTATCAAAGATGGCTGGAAGGAATTTGTGGAGGAAGCTGGTCTTCAGGCTGGGAATGTTGTCATGGCTATGTTTTATAGGCATGCAAAGTGTTTGGAAATCAAGTTAAATTTGCTTTAGATTAGTCTTGCTTGAGCAGCAGCAGCATGAGACATTTTTGTTGTAATATTTTGACATTTTTGTGTGGCTTCTAGTGTATTTCCTATAAGAATTCTGAGTATAAATGAACTGCTTTTCACATATAGTTTTTCATGTGCATCCTATCAGCAGCAGCAGTTGAAGAATATACATACTGGAAACACCCACCGAGCTTTTTTTTAATCCACATACGGAACTAGAGTTTTTTTAATAAAAGAGGACTGCATCAACCATTATAATAGCAGCAGTTTTGTGAAAGAATACTCTTTGTGAACTGCTTTGATAGATTGTTTTTTATGTGTATCCTAGCTACAGCAGCAGTTTGAAGCAATATACATACTGAAAACAGACTACTGAGCACTGCATATTGTTGATAGAGAGAAACCAAGGTTCTCCGCTCATAATTAACAAAGTACATCATCAAGCAAACTAACGCAACATAAGCAAAGATTGTGCCAAAGCAAACTACAACGAAAGCAAACTAATCTACATAAGCAGAAGGAAACAAATCGAGAACTTGCGACATGAATCCTTGGCTATCAGCATCTGGCCTGCTTCACCAGTTCCACCCGTTGGAGTTGGAGGTGGAAGTTGATCCCCCTTGCCGCCCACCCTCCAGGATGACCTTGGGCGCTTCCTGGTCTTCTCTTTTTCAGCGCGCGCGAGGCCTTTCTGCATTGTGGTGATTCGGTTCCATACCTCGAACGCAGTGTAGGTGTCCTTGGCAGCATACTCGACGTGCCTCGTGCCGAGAATCGAATGCCACAGGCTGTGGTCGTGGTCTGTCATCTTTGTCTTCATGTCTGCGTATTCGTCATCGATGATGGCAGCAGCTACATCGGCAAGTGAGTCCAGTGGCTTCGTTCCATCAGGCACCCTCCAGTTCGCCTGAATGTCGACGAAGTTGGGGATGTGGAGGTTGCAGCGTGAAAGCTTCTCCTTGTCCTGCTCGATGGAGAAGCCAGCGAACTCGAACCTAAGGGAAGTGAACCGCAAGTTATACTTTTCGGCACTGCATACATAGGCATATAGAACTGCAACACATACTTGGCAGACAGACTTGCTTACCTTGGGTCGCCGAGGAACCTGTCGAAGGGGATGCATCTCTCGCCCATTGTACCACATACCTGGAAAAGAAGCACTGGGTGGTACTTGCCGATGGATAGTTGAATCAGGGCCGCTCTGGTCTTGTTGGGTGTGTACTCGAGGTCGATGCCGACGATCTTCTGGCGGCGCCGCTGGAGAACTGTCTTGTACTCTTCGACGTATGTGGCCATGGCGTGCACGTCGTTGGTGTAGATCACCTTCAGCTTCGTCTTCCCGTGCGCATGGACCTCGTCTTAGGTCTTGGTGAACGGCATGACTGCAAAGAGGAAGAAGAGGAGGAGGAAGGGCAGCGTCGTGTGTTTGTGCGGACGATCAGGTTAATGGAGCGCGGGATTTAAAGCGGAGCGGCAGCAACTTCTACCGAGGCCACGATCTCGTCCCCCAACCGTGTTGGCGATCGTGGGTTCGTGATGATCGTGGCCTTCGCGCGGCTTGCAACCGGCCGGATAAAGGAGCGGGGGCGCGGCGCTTCGGGCGATAGTGGGCGCATTTATTTTAGGGCAGGCGAACCGAATCGTTTCCTGTAAGCGAACTGCATCGCTTCAGAAGCGGAATCGTTTTCCGTAAGCGAACTGCATCGCTTCAGAAGCTGAGTCGTTTTCCGTAAGCGAACTGCATCGTGTTACAACCGAGACGTTTTTTTATTTTTGTCTATGACCTGTGGGCCTGTCGACCTTTTACTCATTAAGTCTCTCTTTTTCTTCTACTTTTCTTGCAGCCTGATACGTCCAAAATGTATCTATAATTTCTGCTTGCTCCATGCCTCTTTTGTGTGATATTGCTATGATATTTATGCACTTCCATACACTTTTGATCATATTTGGACTAACCTATTAACTCCGTGCACCCCAGTGCCAGTTTCTGTTTTCTGCTGTTTTTGTATTTCAGGTTTTCCCATTACGTAAACTGCCAGAAAAATTCCGGGAAAAATATATAAAAAATCAGCGTTCCGGAAGCTTCCATGCGGCCAAAGTAGGGCCGGAGGGGGGCCACCAGGGCTCTAGGCGGCCTGCCCACGTGGCCCCTGATACGTCCAAAACGTATCTATAATTTCTGCTTGCTCCATGCCTCTTTTGGGTGATATTGCTATGATATTTATACACTTCCATACACTTTTGATCATATTTGGACTAACCTATTAACTCACTGCATCCCAGTGCCAGTTTCTGTTTTCTGCTGTTTTTGTATTTCAGGTTTTCCCATCACGTAAACTGCCAGAAAAATCCCGGAAAAATTATATAAAAAATCAGCGTTCCGGAAGCTTCCACATGGTCGAAGTAGGGCCGGAGGGGGGCCACCAGGGCTCCAGGCGCCCTGGTGGCGCGGCCCCCCTCCTGGCCGCGCCGGGGGGGGGGGGGGCGCCTGGGCCCCCCAGGCCTCCGCTGATGCCCCCCTTTGGCATATATTTAACACGCGTCCCGAAACCCTCGAGACGGGAACCCTTTTTCGTGATCTCATCTCTGTTCTGCCGCCACCGCGCTTCCAAGATCGGGAGCACCAGGAGAACTCTTCCCGGCACCCTGTCGGAGGGGAGGATCACCACCGGGAGCCTCTCCACCACCATGGACGCCTCCCGGATGAGTTGTGAGTAGTCTCCCTTGGACCATGGGTCCATGCCAGTAGCTATGTGATGTTCTCCTCCCCTTCTTGTGCTTCACTAATTAGACCTCGTGAGCTGCCCTACATGATCGAGGCACATATGTAATCCTTATGCTGTTGCTATTGTGAGTTTGCTGGGATCCGATGGATTGTGAGATTATGTTCAGATTGTGTTTGAGTAATATATTTGATTTACCTCTTTTATATTTATGGTCATAAGTAATTCTTGCATGTTCTCCGTTGCTATTTATTGCTTTGGCCAAGTAGTAGGTAGTGACTCCAAGAGGGAACGTTATGCTCGATTGTGGGTTCATGCCCCTCGATGACTAGCTTGAGTGACAGAAACATGAGTCTAGGGGATGTGCTGTTGCCACAAGGGGGAAAACAACGGTGCTTGTGCCCGCGGGTGCAAGGATTGTTTACTTTACGCAAAGTTCTTTTAATGCAGTTGTCTGTTGCTTTGAGTTTACACTATGGGTGGGACTCGCAACTTAATACCAGCGAGATGTTCTGGATAGATATCTCAAGGTGGATGATTAGTAGTAGATGCAGATGGATTTCGGTCTACTTGCCTTGGCGTACCGCCCATGCTTTGAACCTCTACCTTTCTTGCAACATAGTTAGCATTGGTTTGTGCACATAATTCTGTCAATTGCCCAGCTGTAATTCGTTTACCTCACATAGCTGTTTTATCGTCTTTTGGGAGAGAGACATCACTAGTGAACATCATGGGACCCCGGTCCATATTACCATCACTGATCACATCCGCTATTTACTTTCCGCTTTTACTTACTATTTGCAGCATTACCTATCACCATTATCACTCGCGTTTGATCCTTTGTAAACGACAAGGCCGGAGGGATTGACAACCTCTCTGTACTCGTTGGGAGCAAAGTTATTTGTATCTGTGTGCAGGTCCACGTTGATTGCTAATATCTGGCGCCGTTAGCAGTTAACACCTTCTTGTTGAAACTGGGAGTCTCAGGGGAAATCGATCCTTGGTATCTTTGCCAAGGGAAAACTTCCGCTACACTGCATCTCAAACCTTCCACTTGGGGTAACCAACGAGGGGCGAGAAGCCATCAAGCAAAGTTTTCTGGCGCCGTTGCCGGGGACTCCACTCTTCAAGATAGGGGAGTTGCACGCTATCTTTTACCTTTGCTTTTTAGTCTTGTTAGTTTACCTTTCAGTTTTTTGCTTTAGTATCTTTTATCGAAAATCACAAAAATAGTTATCTTGCTTGCTTGCTGCTATGGGTTCCACCGAGGACACCAAGTTGTGTGACTTCACTAGTCATAATAACGATGAATTTATTTGCACACCTATCACTACACCTGCCACTTCAGCACCTTCTTATGAAATTAAACCTGCTTTACTGAACCTAGTTATGAAAGATCAATTCTCCGGTGCTGGAGATGATGCTGCTTTACACTTAAACAACTTTGTTGAACTTTGTGATATGCAAAAGTACCAAGAAATAAATGGTAATATTGTTAAGCTTAAGCTTTTTCCTTTCTCCTTGAGAGGAGGAGCTAAAATTTGGTTTCAATCTTTGCCTAGAAATAGCATAGATTCATGGGACAAGTGCAAAGATGCTTTTATTGGAAAATACTATCCACCTGCTAAAATTATCCAACTAAGAAGTAAAATAATGAATTTTAAACAATTGGATAATGAACACGTTGCCCAAGCTTGGGAACATATGAAATCTCTTGTCAAGAACTGCCCTACTCATGGTTTGACTACTTGGATGGTTATCCAAACGTTTTATGCAGGCTTGAACTTTACCTCGCGGAACTTGTTAGATTCGGCCGCGGGAGGAACCTTTATGTCAACTACACTTGGTGCTGCCACAAAGCTTCTCGATGAGATGATGACCAATTATTCCCAATGGCACACCGAACGCGCTCCAACAGGTAGGAAGGTAAACTCCGTCGAGGAGATTTCCTCCCTAAATGAAAAAGTTGACTTGATCATGTCTCTACTTTCGAAGCAATCTTCTGTTGATCCTCGTGATGTTCCTTTAAATTCTTTGATTGCTCAAGAACAAGTAGATGTGAACTCTATCTCTAGAAACAATTTCAATAACAATGCTTATAGGAGTAATTTTGGTAGCAATCCTAGACCGTTCCCCTCTAATTCTTATGGGAACAACAATGCTTATCCTAGCACCAAGAACTCCACTACTGAACTAGAGATTATGCTTAAAGATTTCATCACTACCCAAAAAGCCTTTAATAAGAGTGTAGAAGAAAAACTAAACAAACTAGATAATCTTTCTTCGAAGGTAGACAATTTAGCCCATGAGGTAGAATTGCTTAAAATTAGAACTTCTCCTCTTGAGGAGAGGAAGGTCACTCCTATGAATGCTATTCAAGTGCAAATTAATGAAACCATTAGGATGTTGGCTAAACTTAAAGAGAGATGGGCTAGAGAAAGGGAGGAAGAAGATAGAATTAAGAGCCTTCCTACCCACCACACTGTTGCTACTATCCAAGTTGTTGAGGATATCCAAACTCTTAGCACCCAATGCACTCCTGGTCCCATTGGACCTATTAATGGTGATGCTATGACTATAGAAACTACCAAACAAGTGAACCTAAAGGACACCACTACCACCTTACTTGATAGTAGTGACCTTGATTTTGATAATTGCACTCTTACCGAAGTTATTGATTTCCTTCACAAGATGTCTAGAGATCCCCGCACTAGCACGCTTAACCTTGCCTTCACAGAGCATATCACTAATGCTCCCATCAAAGCTAGGGAGGAGAAACTTAGAGTAGAAGCCTCCATACCTAGAAATCTAGAAGATGGTTGGGATCCTATGATTAAAATTAAGTTGAATAACTTCTCTTGCTATGCTTTATGTGATTTTGGAGCTAGTACCTCTGTTATGCCCAAAAGAATATATGATATGCTTAAATTGAAACCTTTTGATTCTTGTTCTTTTGGTGTTCGTCTTGTTGATTCTTCCATAAAGAAACCTTTGGGGAGGATCGACGATGTTCTTATCATTGTCAATGACAACTACGTTCCCGTTGATTTTACTATTATGGATATTGAATGTGAACCTTCTTGTCCAATTATTTTGGGACGTCCTTTCCTTCGCACCGTTGGTGCCATCATTGACATGAAAGAGGGGAATATAAGATTCCAATTTCCTCTCAAGAAAGGGATGGAACACTTCCCTCGAAAGAAGATTAAGTTACCTTTTGAGTCCGTTATACGGGCTAGCTATTCTTTTACTCTTGATAAAACTTGATCTCGTTGCATTATGCCTAGCTTAAAGGCATAAAAGAAAGCGCTTTTGGGAGGCAGCCCACATGAATAAAATTTTATTTTGCTTTTGTTGTGTCTTGATGTTGTTATTACAATAGCATCATCATTGTATCTTTACTTTTCTACTTTGTGCCAAGTGTAGCCTCTGATTGCAAGAAAGTTCTAAAGTTGTGACGTGCTGTCCAGGAAACAGATTCTATCCTTGGATAGAAAAATTTGTATAAAATCACCAGATCATCTTTTTGGTCTGAATTTTTTCTACAACTTGCTCTATACAATTGTCTTTCGGGCATCTGTTCTGAGTTTTTTGATTAGAGTTGCAGAAGTGCCCCGAAAATATCATTTACTACCTGCTGTTCTGTTTTTCACAGATTCTGTCCTGTTTTGCCTTTCCTTCATTTTGCAAACCTTGAGCTTGCTTTTTCTTTGCAAAAACCTTTTGGCAATCTTGAGAAACAGTAGACCTTCAAGAATATCTTTATTTCCAGCAAGGAACAATTATATTATTATGGGTACTAACCTCGCTAATCAGATTATGATGAGTTATGTATGAAGGGAGTTTTCATGTGTGCGAGGGAAGATGATAAAAAGATTCAGGAGTGTCAAACGCTCAAGCTTGGGGATGCCCCCATGCACCCCAAGAAATATTTAAGAAGACTCAAGCGTCTAAGCTTGGGGATGCCCCCGTGCATCCCCTTCTCCATCAACATTATTAGTTTGTCTTTCGTTCCACTATATTTTTATCACTTCATGTGTTATGTGCTATGCTTGGAGCGTCTTGCTTTTAGTTTCCTTTTTAGCTCTGCTTGCTTTTCATAACGAGTCGGAACTCAGCTTTCTTTGTGTGGGAGAGAAACACGCTCCACTTCAACCTAGAACACAACATAGAATTTTCATGTCTATCTTTGCTGTGTATGTTCTTGGTCTTTCAATAGCTACTGTCATGTTCAGCTCTTAGTATTCATGCTTATTTTTTAAAGAGCTTTTGTTTAGTTGGTTGCTTGAACTCTCTTTATTTATCATGCTTATCTTATTAAGAGAGTTTGCTTCTGTTGCATTGGTTGATATGTCTATGATAAAAATGCTACGTGCATAATGGTGCTTAGTAGTTCATGTTTTCTTATGGTTAGTCTCAAATAGCTGGGGGGTTCCCAATGTGTTATTGGAGTACCAACATGATTTGTTTGCCTATGATGTGGTATGGTTTAGTAATATCTTCCTTCAAGAATTTATTTTGATTGACTTGGCGTATGCTCATGCATATTTAAGACTGTAAAGAAAGTCTGTCAAGCCTTGATGATCTTTTATTTCTGAGTAGCGATATAACTTTCATGCCTGATTCATTGTTGCTTTGTCGCTCTGCATGATTATGATCGTCATTGCTCTTTTAGTTGGTCGCTCCCAGTCTTTTGCTAACCTCCACCTGTACTAAGCGGACTGACTGCTTGTGCATCCAAATTCTTTTAAACCAGTTATGCCATATGAGTCCACCATACCTTCCTATACATGGTATTTACCTGCCATTCCTAACGGAGACTTTCATGTACCATCTCAAAATTATTCAAAAAAAGGCATTCCTATTTTGTGCCTCTGTTTTAGTTCATGAGGAAGTAGTAGTTAATTCATGATCTTTTTAAGTTGGACAAGCTTCACCCCGGGATTGCATGTCTAATGTGCAAATCCATAATACGAGAAGGAACTGGCAAAGAGTGCGCCCGGCTCAAAAATAATATAACAAACAAACCCTCCTTCACGCTTTGTTCATGAGAAATCAGAAAACTTTGGCAGTGATAAACAAAAGAGATTAAGAGGATGTGATCGTCCTCATTCGGGAGCCGTTCCTCGAAACTTGTCCATCTCAAGAAGTGATTGAGTTGTCTGCTAGCATTCGTTGACGGAACATGCATAATCTAAAAATAATAATTATTACCTCTGTTTTTAAAACCAAGAGCTCTGGTACATGTTTTGTCTTTGTTTCCGACTACGGGTTTTCAACTTTGCCAACAAAAGCCACGGTTCGAGAGTCTCCACCTTCTTTTAAAGCACCAACTATTAAGAGCATGATTGTCATTCTGAGTGTAATGTCCATTGTCCCAAAGTAGCATTGTCTTTTGCATGATTGTGATATCGTTTATTCTGAAATCATTGTATCTAGTCATCACTTAAACCTTGGAGGTGCCCCTGCATTTATGTTTTGCTTCACTAAAGGGGGAAGCGAGATATCACTTTATCATATTTGCACATCATGCTCATTACAAATCTATTTGATGTTTCAGTATCATATAGTAAAACTTTCAGTTCTTTGTGATTTTCTCATGAGGCAACTTAATTACTACAAATTCATTGTCTCAGTCAGCTTTTGTCATATGACTCTGAAAAGTCCTATATGGTTAATAGCATGTCACCACAGAAATTATTCTTGTTATCATTTACCTACTCGAGGACGAGCAGGAATTAAGCTTGGGGATGTTGATACGTCCAAAACGTATCTATAATTTCTGCTTGTTCCATGCCTCTTTTGGGTGATATTGCTATGATATTTATACACTTCCATACACTTTTGATCATATTTGGACTAACCTGTTAACTCAGTGCACCCCAGTGCCAGTTTCTGTTTTCGGCTGTTTTTGTATTTCAGGTTTTCCCATCACGTAAACTGCCAGAAAAATCCCGGAAAAATTATATAAAAAATCAGCGTTCCGGAAGCTTCCACACGGTCGAAGTAGGGCCGGAGGGGGGCCACCAGGGCTCCAGGCGCCCTGGTAGCGCGGCCCCCCTC